>CM052894.1:46305743-46458337 GCA_028534135.1 Potos flavus | reverse complement strand
TATATATGAAATATAACTGATTTCAGACCTATGGAACTGATCACACCCGATATGGTCAGTAGGTGAATGCCACTGGAAGCTGTAGTGTGTTAATATAAATATTACTTTACAGAGAATAAAGAGGGAATTAAAAGAAGCTATTTAGATTATAAAGCTTACAATGATGTTATTCCCTCCGATCCTTACCGCAGTTGACGTTTACCTGTCTTATTAGTGGTTCAGAATCAGTTTCTTAAGCCTTTGGCCCCACTAAATTTTAAGTTTAGGGCCAGGAGTTCAGTTCCTTCTGTTTTTCCTCCCTCTGTGGCATTAGATACTTGCTTCAGAGCTCTGTATACTTTTCAGAAAAGTGTGGTTAGCAGTATAGGATGAGTGGGCTAATTTGGCCCAGAGGCTTTAAAACTTTATATGTTTACCTGGATCACCTGGTACTCGCTAAAAATACCAGTTATCTGGGCCCTACCTTTCTAGATTCTGATGCACAAAGTTTACAGTGGGCCCTGGACAGTTCCATATTAAATAAGCCGTTCTAAGGGTTTCTGAAGTCCAGGAACATTTGGAGAACACCGGACTCAGCAACTGATACTTAAAGGCTGCGAGTTCGAATATAACACATCCTGCTGCTGTTGCCACACATTGTTTTCCCCAGGCTGAGAGGTTTTCCGAGAAGGTTGCTGTTTTTCTTCCGCAGATAGGTTTTCCAGGCTGTTAAACCCCATCCCCACAGACTGCCCTGACAGAGTCCCTGTCCCAAGTCCTGTTAAAGCGACCTGAGCTTGCAGAGGTAGAACGTGGCCATGTGACTGACAAACCGGTTGCCAGTTGGGGCGGCCATTTTTGAGGCGGGCACCCAGCCTCATGCCCCATAAGCCGGGAATAGGGGGAGCCTTGTTACCAAGACTCAAGATGGCCACCGCGCCCGCTAGCCCCTCCGCTAGCCAGCGCGCCGGGGAGCGGACTCGAGGCACGCGGACGGCTGCCTCGGCCGGAGGCACCCTGGGCTCCTCTCCGGCCGCCGGCTGTGGGCGGAGCGCCCGCCCCTCCCGGCGCGGCCAATCAGCGCGTGGGGCCGGCTCGGCGGGGGCCGCCGGCGTGCGGGGTGTGTGAGGACGCGCTCCCAGTCGCCGAGTGCCTGAGCCGAGGAGCAGTTGCCGTGGTACCTGCTGCTGCTGCCGCCGCCGCCGCTGCTGCCGGTGCGGACGCAGAGCATCTGAGGCGAGCGCTGGTGCGTGGGGCAGAAAAGTGAAGCCATGACGTCCATCAGGTAATGAGAGAGGGCGGCAGCCTAAAGTGCTCGCCTGCTGGGCGTTAGCCTCCCGACTGCCGAGAACTGTCGCCCCTTTTTTTGAGTGGTCTGCAACCTCCTCGTGGCACGGGTCCCCCTTACGTTGGAGGTTCTCTCTGCACTTTTTATTTGGTCACTGCTGCTCTCAGAAGTTTTTGGGTCTCTGGCACATGGCGGAGCCCTGTAACTAGCCGCACCGCTGAGGTGATCCTCGCCCAGGTGTGAAGCTTGCTTGTGTATGTAGTGTGTGTGTGTAGTGGATTTCTCATGAAAAAAAAATGCAGCTACCTTTCTCCCCCAGGGGTGACCCAGCGCCTGAGGAAGTGTGACGTGGACCGCGTGTGGCCATGCCTGCATGTCATGCCTTCTGACAACTTCGTTGGTGGCCATGAGCAGACCAGCATATTTGGCCCTGCTCTGATGCAGATACGTAGCCCCTAAGTTGCGAAATTGTGTGTTCCTAAAATGTTTGCTTATGACTGGAGTTAATATTCTGGCTCCCCAAGGTACCATCTGTTTACCTACTTTTATCTGAGAGTCACGAGTGAAATGACTTTTGTGAGATAGTAGGTAAAAAACGAGAGCAAAAAAACGGGAGACTTACCCCCAGTTGCTTTTCCAAAGTTGCGAATGTTTGGTTTTTTGTTTGTTTTTGTTTTGTTAATGGTGACAGCTTAACGGGCCGCTCCACTTTCTGCAGGTAGCATTGACTGAACGTTTAACTATGCTAATGCGACTATTTATAAAAAGAGATAAATTGCTTTATTTACCCAGTGTTCCGAACTGCCTCTTTGAAAGTAGATCTTGGTGTTCATTGACCCAGGTAAAGGGAGGCTCTCGCACAAATTGAAGAGAATAAAATAATTTTTGGTCTGTGAGCTTCCAACAGTCTAAGCCCTGATGATATCTCAGTGGTAATTTTGACTATATAATATCCAATGGATGACTTGGGAACCTTATCCTCAGGTAAGATAAGGTAAGATGCAACTGTGCTGAACTTGGATACAGTTTCTTAAATTATATAATTTTATACTAACATTGACAAGGAGTACTTACCTCATGCAGAAGGAGAAATCCAGGTGCTAAAACTTGGAGACCCACCTGGAAAAGATTCACAGTAA
The DNA here is from genome assembly GCA_028534135.1 of Potos flavus. Taxonomy (NCBI): domain Eukaryota; kingdom Metazoa; phylum Chordata; class Mammalia; order Carnivora; family Procyonidae; genus Potos; species Potos flavus. The sequence continues at coordinate 46,455,931 of CM052894.1, read as the reverse complement.
GTTATAATGGGACATAAGAGTCTAGCTTTTAATGCCAAGAGTGTTTTCGGATAAATTAACATTATGCTGTCAAACCAAGTTAATCTCCCCTCACCTCACTCCCACTTCCATTCCCATACTTGCAGTCTGCCGCTAATTAGGAGTATGGGCCAGATACTTTCTATGTTAAGAATCAGTTCTTAATGTGGACTCAATTTTAATTGACTGTTGTCTTCCTGGCTGCTCTTCAATGGAAAAACACAAATCTAAAGCTTCGGTTGCTGGCAAGTGACAACTGGATGGCTGTTTTAATGTAGAGGTTGAATGGCCGCTGTGTTCAAGACTGAATTAAAGGTTGACATCTGCCTTATTTGACTTATGGAAGGATTGCTAATTGCTAATAGTTAAATTTCATGGTCATTTCTTCAGATGTTAGTTTGTATTTTACATAGTCTTGAATTATAGTGATGACTCTCAGAATTTTATTTTTTATTTTTTAAAAATTTTATTTATTTACTTGGCAGAGAAAGAGAAGACGCGTGTGCACAAAGGCAGAGAGGCAGGGACAGGGAGAAGCAGGCTCCCCGCTGAGCAGGGAGCCCAATGGGGGTGCTCCATCCCAGGACCCTGGGATCATGACCTGAGCTGAAGGCACTCCGACTCCCCCAAAATTTTTTTTGGGGGGATACCACATTTACACCTGAGGAAATAGACCAATAAAAGTTGAGTGCCTTGTGTGAAATCATTTAGTAGTAGTTAGGAATTGAATCCAGACGTCCATGATGAGTGCACTGTATGATCCTTTTATAGAAACAATATACTTAACCTAAATTTCCTGAAAAAGCTGCTTCTATAGACTAAAATTGTCAAGTATTATGAGAAACAGTTATAGCAACTCTTTTGCTTTTTGCTCTAGTCCTCTAAGGAACTTGATAACTTAGAACTTACGTTCAGGAGTAGGCAGGGAGACTACTGAAGTTGAAGCAACTCTCTATATGTGATGGCAGTTTTGAATGAGTTGATAATCCTACAGAAAGCAGCCACTTTCCACTGAGGACTGCCTTCAGTGAATTTTGTCAGTTTTAGTTTTCACAAACATGGTGTTAGGCTTGTTCCCATTTTGTGCCAAGTCTAACAGTAGCCCAAAGATAGTATTAACCAGGTTTTACTGGTGATGAGAGTGATCAAGATCACAAAATTATCCAGATCTGACTTTATGTCCAGTGTTATTTTTTACACCACACTTAAAATAATTGTTGCTAAATATAGTAATATATGTCTTTTTAATGACAGGATATAAGGTTGGAAACCAGTGAGGACTAGTGGTCAGCATGCCTGGGTTCTAACTGAGTCTTTTTTCTTGAGTTAACTGATTTTCCTTTTCTTTTTTTCTCTGGACATTTGTTTAATGAAATATTCAGTGATGATGACGCTAATGTGTATCCCACAGTGTTATTGGGTAGGTATGAAAGTACTTTTAAGTTTTAGGGCATTTTATAAATGCAGTGTTCTCTCATTAAAGCAATTTGAATTTCTTAGTATTGTCTGAAAAAAAGCTTAAATTTTAGATTTTTTTTTAAAGATTTTATTTATTTATTTGACAGAGAGGAGAGAGATCACAAGTAGGCAGAAAGGCAGGCAGAGAGAGAGAGGGAAGCAGGCTCCCTGCTGAGTAGAGAGCCTGATGTGGGGCTGGATCCCAGGACCCTGAGGTCATGACCTGAGCCGAAGGCAGAGGCTTTAACCCACTGAGCCACCCAGGCGCCCCTAAATTTTAGATTTTTAAATAGGAACCAAACTTACCTGATTCCCTTGTTTTACATTTCAAGAAACTGAAGTCAGGAGATACTGTGATTTGTTTAAGCTCAACCAAACAGTTGCAGATCTTGAACTAGAATTCAGATCTCTAGATGCCTGGTTCAGTGCCCTTTACAGTTTAACATTGAACTGTTAGGAATTCATAAATAATGATTTAAATCAAAAGCATTTTTTAAAAAAATCTAAGATCTTTGAATGAATTTGGCTGGCGATACTGTCTTTTCGACTTATTTTTTGTATTCCACTCTGCTACATCATTACTGATGAGTCTAAATTTACAGCCTTTAAAACCAATAATCCTTGAAGAATAACTTTTTTCTTTTGTTAAATATATCAGATTCCAAATGGTCTTTATTTGGGAAATGATAAAGCATATTTGATAAATTGATGCTTTTGTCATTTTAATTGGCCCAATAGGAAAGCTGATACTTGAGTTAAATTCAGGAGACATCGAAAGATGCGCAGTGTTAGGACTAGATGAGAATCTTAAAGGGCACCTGGGTCACTCAGTGGGTTAAGCGTCTGCCTTGGGCTCAGGTCATGATCTGGGGTTCCATGGATCAAGTCCCGCATTGGGCTCCCTGCTCAGTGGGGAGCCTGCTTCTCCCTCTGTCCCTCCGCCCGCGCTCTCTCTCTCTCTCTCAATTAAATAAATAGAAAATCTTAAAAAATCTTATAGGGCATTGTACCCTTTTCCTTTCTCTATACTGGACCTTGAGTCTCAAAGTGAAGGGTATGTCCTAGTTAGGCAGTGGTAGAGCTTAAGATAGAACTTAGGTCTTCTGACTCCTACTTTATGTACTTTTCACTGAGCAACACTGTTTCAAAATACTGCTGTGAGTATTGCCTTGTTTTCCTAACATCAAATGCCTAGACTGGTTTTGGACATTGCTCTAGAGCTTGATTTTGTGCCAGGGAAGACTAGGAAAATGAGGTAGGGAGACAGGGAGAGTGTTTTTCTATAGAGCTAAGGAACCCTGTTCTTTGGCCTGTCCAGACAGGTCAGATTTGGTCTATTCTGGGACTTGACATGACTGTGCCCTACATGATGATTCTGGAACTACTTTTGTGGGTTAGGCCTACATTGGAAAATTTATGTGGGCTGTGGGTTGGGTCCTAGGGTATTTTTCTCCTAACACTCAAGACTTTTGAGATAAGTCCAATAAGATCTGCCAAGCCACTCAGACGGCGAATATTCATATGGAGACTAAAATGTGGCTAAGATTGAAACTGCCTTGCTTTGTTGAGTTAGCTTCTTTGGAGCCTTTAAATAGAATTTTCAGACTCATTGCAGGACCCGTGTCTTTTATAAGAATTGTAAATTTCAGATTACTATGCAAACTTTTTTATGCCGTGGGACTTAGGCAAATGAGCTTTTAAAATGAAATTGTTTCATTTATGAAATATACTGAAGAACGAAAACAAAGCCTTCTCATATTGAACTGTGCAATGTTGTCAGTTGTTAATGCTCATATTTGTAAATAGGTCATCTTTGAAAAAGCATATAAGGTTTTCTAACTACAAATCTTTCCAGCCACAGTATTGCTACATTAAGAACTGTCAAAGATAGAAGGGAACCAAAATGATTGTCTAGCCTGTTGGAATGTTAACCCTTTCCTGTAACATTGGTTAACAATCTTGTTTCTTTATCTCTTCATGCCTACTCGGTTTTAAATTGTTATTTAAAAAATACTATAATTGGGGCGCCTGGGTGGCTCAGTCATTAGGCGTCTGCCTTCGGCTCAGGTCATGATCCCAGGGTCCTGGGATCGAGCCCCCATATCAGGCTTCCTGCTTGGCGGGAAGCCTGCTTCTCCCTCTCCCACTCCCCCTGCTTGTATTCCCTCTCTCGCTGTGTCTCTGTCAAATAAATAAACAAAATCTTAAAAAATAAAAAAAAACATAAGTATGGGTTTTTATTTTCAAATATCAAAGCTAGCTTATAAATAGGATGACCATATGTCCCAGTTTGCCCAGGACAATCCTGGATCATGCTAGTTATCCTGGCATAATAATAGTTTTTCCTTTATTCTCAAAAGTGTCCTATTTGGGTAATAAATTATCTGGTCATCTACTTGTACACTGTAATAATTTTGTTGTAGTAGATTTGAAATAGGACCATAAGATAATGGAATATTAGCCTATATTTTGGCTGGGTTTGGGTATTTTTCATTGGTCAGACATTTTTATTGTACTGAGAGTTCTAAATGTCCATATATATATTATGTAAAACATGAAAGCACATGATTTAAAGTTGGGAATCATTTATTTGTTATCTGACTTTTGGTAGGTTATAAAACCATTCTCAACCTCTTATTTCTGTTATAGGTAATTGCAATACCTACCCTGTGGGGTTATTGTGAGGATTTAAAGACAGTAACATAAAAAAAAGACAGTAACATATAAACATGTTTAAGCTACAAATTATAAGTGTTAGTCATGTCACATATGTGCTTCTGAAAATTGAATTTAAAATGAACAGTTTTGGAGTGCCTGGCTGGCTCAGTCAGAAGAACATGCGACTCTTGATCTCGGGGTCATGAGTTCAAGCTCCATGTTGGGTGTAGAGATAACTAAAAAGTTAAATAAAATGAAACAATTTTGTTTAGTATAAGAGAACTTACTGTTCAACAGCGGATACTACCTTTTGGAAGTGTTTACTGTTAACAGGCAGCAGGAAATTAATAGTAGCTGAAGCTATATAGGGAGATTTTGGGGGGGGAGGGCTGAAATTTCAATACTATTTGTATGCTAAAAAGAATGATCCTTTAGGAAGCAAAGAAACAAATGATGCAGAGCGAAGAGATTTGATTTTTTTTTTTGGGGGGGGTCAGAGAGAGATTTATTACTTGGGATGCCTGGGTGGCTCAGTTGGTTAAATGTCTTCCTTTGGCTCAGGTCATGATCCCGGGGTCTCGGGATCAAGTGCGCATGGGGCTCTTTGCTCAGCAGGGAGCCTTCTCCCTCTGCCTGCTGCTCCCCCTGCTTGTGCTCTCTCCAACAAACAAATAAAATTTAAAAAAGAGAGAGACAGATTTACTGCTTAAGTTAGTGTCTCATTAGTACGGAAGACTATAAACTTTTTTTTGTCAAAAAAACCCGGAGTTTTAATAAATAAGTCACCGTATCAGAGATCATTTTCTTGAGTATGCAAGAAGGCATATTCAGAATACAAATACAAGAGTTGGCCTTACAGAGCCTAAGGGACACAAATATTTCCTTCGTCTATTCATTTGGCTAGTGAAAAAAAATGCCAGTGATACAATTTACATACAGTAAAATCACAGATCCTAAGTTCACTGGATTTTGAATATGAACATATATTCATATATTTATTTGTATAAATACAACTTTATTTTTTAAATAAATATTTTATTTATTTGTATAAATAAATTGATTATTTGTATAAATACAACTCAATATATATTGAGGTCAATATATAAAACATGTTCATTTCCCTTGCCTCTTTTTCATCAATCCTACTCCCTGTCCCATCCAGGCAACCATTTTCTGACTTCTATTGGTAGATATTGGTTTGCCTGTTGTAGACTTTCATATACATGGAATTCTATGGTAAGCACTATTTGTTTTTATTTATTTATTTATTTATTCTTAAAAATTTTATTTATTTATTTTTATTAACATATAATGTATTATTTGCCCCAGGGTACATGTCTGTGAATCATCAGGTTCACAGATTTCACAGCACTTACCATAGCACATACCCTCCCCAATGTCGATAACCCAGCCACCGTATCCCTACCCCCCTACCCCCCAGCCACCCTCAGTTTGTTTTGTGAGTTTAGGAGTCTCTTATGGTTTGTCTCCTTCCTGATCCCATCTTGTTTCATTTCTCTCCCCCACCCCCCACAACCCCCCACCTTGCCTCTCAAATTCTTCATATCAGAGAGATCATATGATAATTGTATTTCTCTGGTTGACTTATTTCGGGTAAGCACTATTTGTGTCTGTTTACTTTTAGCTGATTACTTTTGTTCAATAACAATTTTGAGAGTCATCCATTTTGATGTGTATATCAGTAGTTTGTTCCTTTTCATTGCTAAGTAATATTTCATTATACAGAGATAGTAACAGTTATCCTGTTGGTGGACTTTGGGTTGTTTCTAATTTTTGATTACTATAAATAAAGTTGCTATGAACATTTTTTTAAGCCTTTGTATGGACTTGTGTAAATACCTAGGTATGGAATTGCTGTGTGCTAGGATAGATGTCTGTTTAACTTTAGAAACCACCAGACTTTTTCAGAATGGAAAACTGAGCACATTCCACATTTCTACTGGTGGTGTTATAAGACTTCCAGTTATTTCATATTTTTTTTTTTAAAGATTTTATTTATTTATTTGAGAGAGAAAAAGCATAAGCTGGGGGGAGGGGCAAAAGGAGAGGGAGAAGTGGACTCCTTGCTGAGAAGGGAGCCAAACATGGGGCTCTATCCTAGGACCCTGGAATCATGACCTGAGCTGAAGGCAGACACTTAACCAGCTGAGTCGCCCAGGTACTGCTGTTATTTTGTATTCTTTTTTTTTTTTAGTTATTCTGTATTCTTAACAATGTTTGGCATTTTTAATTTAGCCATTCTGGTGGGTTTGTTGTTATATTTTATGGTTTTAGTTTTTAATTCCTTGATGACTAATGATGTTGTGATTATAAACCATTTACTTATTTTTTCTTTTGAACTGTCAGTTCAAGTCTTTTACCTATAGCTTGATTGGATTTTTGTTGTTGCTGATTTGTAGTTCTCTTTATATTCCGGACACAAGTTATTTGTTAGATTTTACACACACACATACACACACACATACACACTCTCTTTCTCTCTCTCTTTCTCTCTCTCACGTACACACTTGGATATGTAGCAGATGTTTTCTCCCTACTTTGAGCCCTGTCTTACCATTTTAGTGTCTTTTGGAAGCAGAAGTTTTAAATTTTGATGAAGTCAAATTAATAGATTTGATTTATTTTATGATTATTATCTATTATGTTCTTAGAAATCTTTCAAGTCTTTCCTTATCACTGTCACAAAATTATGTAACCATTCCGTAAAACGTTTTCTTTGAGAAGTTTTATAGTTTTAGCTTTCACATTTACATCTATGATCTATCTTAAACTATATTCTTGCTGTGGTGTAAGAGTTTCTTGAAAGAGTCTTCCATCAGTTGATTAGATTGGTGTAGGTTTTTTCCAGAACTATTTTGATCCATTGATTTATTTGTATATTGTTATGCCAATACCACAGTGTCTTAACATAGTTTTGTATGATTGGTGTTGTTTCTTTAATTTTTTTATAGAATAGAGTAATGAAGCCTGGAATGGGCCTGGAATGTTTTTTGGGTAAAAGGATAGAAGATTTAAGCAATTTTTTAAAAAGATTTATTTATGTATGTATGTATGTATGTATGTAAAGGAGAGAGAGAGCATGCAGGCATGTGAGCAGGAGTGAAGGGCAGAGGGAGAGGGAAAGAAAGAGAAAGAATCCTGAAGCAGACTCAATGCAGAGCTCAGAGACCAACATGGCAGCTCAGTCCTAGGACCCTGAGATCATGACCTGAGCTGAAATTGATAGCTGGCTGCTTTGACTGAGTCACCCAGGTGCCCCAATTTCTCTACATTCTTACCAATACTTGTTACGGTCTCCCAGTCTTTGCTGAGAGGCTCTGTATGCTTGCAGAAGCATATGTTTAACACTCAGGCAGGCGTACAACTCTGCCATAACCTTTATTTCCTGCTTGTGCAGAGGCTTGTGGCTCAGAGATGATTGCTTAGGACCTTTCAGGTCTTGAGCATGCCACAGCTCTGGGTGCATGTACATGGCCTTCTAGATTCTCAGGAATGTTCAGAACTTTTCAGTTCTGAATAATGATATCTCATGCCCCCACTTTTCCTTTTAAGTTTTTTGGTTAGTTTCTTGTTTGTACCAACTGCTTCAGAAGCTGGGATGTTAAACAATTGCAGTTGATTGTTTTTGACAAATTCCCCTGGGGAAAAGGCTGTTAGAGCTGGGTAAGCTCTGAGTCGGGTCAAATAATAAGAAGCCTCAGGAATGGGGTTTTTCAGGGAACTGCCTGTAAACTCATATAATAGCAGTTCTCTGAAAATAGGGCTTTGAAAGAGCTCCAGTCCTCTTCTGACCCCTCCAGTAGCTGCTAGGCTCCTGGTTTTCACTGTATATGTAGGCTTTTGCTTTTTAAAGCTACCATGGAGCTGAGAAGAGGGGGATAGGTATAGGGTAAGTTCAAATGGTTCAAAACTGCTGTTTTTAATGGTATTTGGCCTTTTTTTTTTTTGAACGCTCCCCAGATTGTTGTAAGCCCTTGTTGGTTAATATTGAGAGTTCTGAAAAAGTTGATTTTGACCTTTTTTTTTCTTTTGATATCTTGTTGCTTTAATGGAAGAGATGGTTTTTGAAGGCTCTTATTTGTCATAAAGTCACCCTAACTTTTTAAAAACATTTTTAATATACTCTTCCTTTCATTTGAAATACATTAAGACTCACAAGAAGTTGCAGAAATAGTATAGAGAGTTCCTGTGCACTCTCTACCCAACTTCCCCTAATGATACAGGACTCTTAAGTTGACTGCAGATGTTATTAGAATGTTACCAGTTTTTGCACGCACTCTTTTTTATTGGCAGGGTGGTGGTGGTGTATAGTTCCGTAAAATTTTATCATGTCCAGATTAGTGTAACCATTAACACAGTTAGGGTCTTAAGCTGTTCTATCACCACAAAGAAACTGCTTTGTGTTATCCCTCTATGTTCACCCCCCTTCCCTCAAACACTGGCAACTACTGATATGTTCTTCAACAATATAATTTTGTCACTTTGAGAGTGTTATATAAATGGAATCATAGAGTATGCAATACATAGATATGGCTTTTATTTTCGCTCGGCATATGTCTTTGAGATACATCAAAATTGTATCATAGTTCATTTCTTTTTCTTATTTCATGTTCGTCTATTGTATTGGTGTACCACAGTTTGTTTACCTACCAACTTGTTGAAGGACATTTGGTCATTTCCAATTTTTTTTTACTATTATAGATAAAACTGTTGTGAGCACATATGTACAGGTTTCTGTATGAACTTAAGTTTTCATTTTTCTAGGATAAATGTCCAATAGTGTGATTTCTTCCTTATTTTTGTGTTTTACCAGTTACCGAAGGAGGGATGTTAAGACTGCTCATTTGTCTTGTTTCTCTCAAGTTTTTTCCCTGAGTGTTTTGAAGCCATTTATTTTCTTTTCTTGATGAAATGACGTATTTGTATGATATCCTTTTTATATGGTGCCACTCCTTGTTTTAATCTACCTTGTCTGTACTGCATAGGGAATAAAATTGATGGTATTGTAGTAGCATTGTATGATGACAGATGGTAGATACACTTGTGGTGAGCATAACATAATGTATAGAGTTGTTGAATCACTATTTTGTATACCTAAAACTAATGTGACATTGCATGTCAATTATACTTTAATAAAGTCTAAATATAGCCACTGCAATTTTCTTATAGTTAGTGTTTTCATAGAATATCTTTCTATTCAGTATTTTATTTTCAAACTCTCTATGCCTTTATATTTAAAGTGAATCTCTAGTAAATTATGTTAAATTTTTGTTTTTTTTAATGTTTTAGCTATTAATTTAGAGCACATGCATGTGGGGGGGGGGGGGAAGGCAGAGAGAGAATACCAAGCAGATCCTGCCCTGAGCATGGAGTCTGATGCGGGGCTCCATCCCACGACCCTAAGATGACCATCATGCCAAAAATCAAGATTTGGATGCCCAACCGACTGAGCCCCCTCGGTGCCCCCATTTAATTTGTTTTTTAATCCAGTGTGACAGTTTTCATCTTTTAATTGGAGTGTTTAACTCATTTACATTTAATATAATTGCTAATATGGTTGGGTTTTAGTATACCATCCTTTTATTTTCCATTTATCCTTTATGTTGTTTTGTTTATCCTGCCTTCTTTTCTGGGTTGAGTATATTGTAGTTTTTCATTTTATATCCTCTATTGGGTTTTGTTGTATTATTGTTTAGTGATTGCTCTAGGGAGCACAACATTCCTTTTTCACTTATCACAACCTATCTTCAAATAGTGTTCTGTCATTTCACTCTTAAAAACATTTATTAAAGAACTTATGGAATCTAGGGGGAGAGAATGAATAAAACTTTGGGAGGACAGGCAGCAGTACTTAACACAGAACTCCAGAATCTGTCATCCATACTGTGGACATCACCCTCTGAAGTTGTGCAGGGGACAACCTGTGCGCCTTCACATGGGAACCTTTGGGTATGAGTTGGGCAGAGATTATCTGAAAGAGGTGTCATATGAGATGTAAACAAGATGGTGTCTGGTCTGTGGCCAAAAACTATGACACCTCTTATGTTTACCTATTTAATGTATACCTGTTTATTGTTACCTGTTTATCATAAAGTATAAAGCCAAATGGAAGAGATGCATAGGGCAAGTATAATGTGTGGGTTTTGCAACACCACCAAGCAATTATCTCAATTCTGATGCTGTCTATTGAGATAGTGTTAGATGCCACAAGGCTCAGTCCCACAAGATTGTCCCCTCCCACAGTTCAGATTCCAGTCACAAGTCCAGGTTATTATCTGTACTTCTTTTTTTTAAAAAGATTTTATTTATTTATTTATTTATTTTAGAGAGTGAGCTGTATGTGAGTTGGGGGGAGGAGCAGAGGGGGAGGGAGGGAGGGAGGACAAATCTCAAGAAGACTCCATGCTGTGTATGGAGTCCTGTGTGGAGCTTGATCTCATGACCCTGACATCATGACCTGAGCTGAAACCAAGAATTGGACACTTAGCCAATTGAGCCACCCAGGTGCTCCTATTATCTGTACTTCTGACCAACCAGTTATAGATCAGATTGCATGACCCCCTCCTTGGGTTCAATAATTGCCAGGGTGGCTCACAGAACTTAGAGAAGCATTTTACTTACTAGATTACAGTTCATTATTGTCAGATAACAAAACTAAAACAATTTGGTAATGAGTTTGATGTCCTTTATTGAAGGGAAAACTGCATGAATTCAGGGAGTACAGTGCCTTACAAGCAGTGGAGTACTGCTCCCAAGGGATTTTGGCAAGCGTGAGTTTTATAGAGTGTTAAAAGGGGCAACTTGGGAATGGTGTGATTGACTAGGGTTGCATATCTGACCTTATTTAGAAAGGTCAAGGAACAAGGAAGTAAGTATAGAGTTGGCTGGTGTTAGGGAAATAACTGGCTAGATATACTACATTTCTGGTCAATTGGACCAGTTTACAGGAACACAGAAGTTAAGTTTGCTGATGAGGCACTCTGGGCAGGAGCTGGCTTTATAATAAAAATGAATTACAAAATAAAGCAGATTCACAAAATCAAATACAACGATTTATATCTGTTAGTATTAGAAAAGAAATCTGATATTGGAATCAACAAAATAACTAACCTACTGTGTAATTAAAGTTCAAAGAGGGTCTAGGTTTCAGGTGAAGCTTAATTGGTCCAACTTCATCAATGACCCAGTTTCTTTATGTTTTTCCATTCTGCCCTCTGTGATGTCAGATTTATCCCAAGGTAGCCCACCTGGGGACCTTGAGGTACTTAAAGGTGCCAATACATCCTGCGTTTACATCTACTAGGAAGGAAGATAGTTTGTATGTGAGCACTCCTAGAAAAAAAATCTTGGGATCCATTTTGATTTGACTGGCTTAGGTTATATGCCTGTCTCTGATCAATAAGGGTAGAGAAATACATTGTGCTGATTGGTTTATGCTTTGCTGTGCCTCAAGGTTAAACCAATCAGTCTCTCACTCTCCATGAACTGGAGTGGATCAATTTCACCCAAATCTTTTGAAGGAGGAAATTTGGGGTGAAAGTAGGAAAATGACAAGGAATAGATGACAAGAACACAATTCTAGCTTATTATGAGAATGACTTCAAATGACCCTAACTGAATTGTAATATTATTTGGCAATAACAAGGCAAAAGTTGTGTTATATTTATATATATATATATAAAAGAACAAATGTTTCCCTATCGTTGTTCTTTTTTTTAAAAGATTATATTTATTTATTTGAGAGAGACAGAGAGACAGCATGAATGGGGGAGGGGTAGGTTGCAGAGGCAGACTCTACACTTAGCAGGGAGCCTGAACACGGGGCTGGATCCCAGGACCCTGGGATCATGACCTGAGCCAAAGGCAGATGCTTAACCAACTGAGCCACCCAGGTGCCCCTCCATCATTATTCTTAATAATATATAAAAATTTACTTCCAGTCTTAAATTTGAGTGATTCAGTCCCAGCATATTCTTGTTCTTTGCATAAAAGTATTCTTGTCCATTTGCATTCAGGAAAAAAAAAAGTTTTGCTAGATAAATAAGTTCAGGAATATAAGTTTAAACAGGGTTCTGTGATTCAGTGTGCTCATCTTTTCCCCCATACTAATTTGACTATAGAAACCTTAGGCCCCAGGACACCTGGGTGGCTCATTTGGTTAATAAGCATGTGCCTTCGGCTCAGGTCATGATCCCAGGGTCCTGGGATCAAGTCCCATATCGGGCTCCTTGCTCAGCACGGAGCCTGCCTCTCCCTCTGCCTGCTGCTCCCCCTGCTCGTGTGTGCGTGCACATCTCTCTAATAAATAAATAAAATCTTAAAAAAAAAAGAAAAAAGAAACCTTAGGCCCAGGGAGGGTGCACTGACTTATTAATAATACTATACTAAATGTTCAAATGGAGTGCAATGAACTATTTTGGGAATGCAGGAGATGTTCAAAGAATTGACTTCTGTAAAAGAAATGTCACAATTACAGTCCTTAAAACCAAAAGGGGACAAGTTGAGGTGGAGAGATTGACGTGAAGGTAGCAAGATACTTTGTAGTGTTAGAAATGTGCCATATTTTGATTCTGGTGGTAGTTTGATGACTATACATTGAACCAAACATTAAAAAATGAAAAAGCCTGAATCAAAAGAGTCAAGCATCCCAGTAACACCCCATATTTTTTTTTAAAATCAAGTTCTAGAAGTTTTTATTGTTTGAATAACAATACGTAAATTAGAGACGTTTCTAATAAAATGATTATTAAGTTTTACTGTATCTGCCTGTTGATCCTTTATCTCCTAAGCACTTACTTTCTTTTTATATTAAATTTTTATTCTGATTCCAAATACAGCTTAAGTCTGAATAAATGTATTTTCTTTTAACTCTCCCCCATTCAGCTTTAAAAAGAAAAAAAGGGAAAAATAACATTGTATATTCAGCCATAGTTGCCCAATCTGTGGTTTTATTTTATTTTTTTTAAGATTTTTATTTATTTATTTTAGAGAGAGGAAGAGAGCACGAGCAGGGAGAGGACAGAGGGAGAGGGGGAAGAAGACTCTCTGCTGAGCAGGGACCCCGACACTGGGCCCAGTCCCAGAACCCTGGGATCACAATCTGAGTTGAAGGCAGTTGCTTAACCAACTGAGTCACCCAGGCGCCCCCAATCTGCGGTTTTAATACAATACTGTAATTTAGTCTTCCAAATCATGATAGACTATAATCATAGATTATATCCTACTCTCTTAAACTCTGAGGTACCAGTCCTATTGATATTTCTGATCTCTAAATGGTGAAGATGGGAACTGGTTTGGAGGCAACTGGAAGAGATCTTCAGCAACCTGGAGATCAGTGGGAAGTTACACAGAAGCAAATTTCATTGAAAAACCTAGAAGAATTCCTTCCATCAAGGCTGACTCAACCATGGCCACTGGTCCATTTCTTGCTGTCAGTTGGGCTTCTCTCTGTTTAAGGCATCACTTGTGGTGGGATTCTAGCTTTCCTTGGTTTTGATTCAGACTGTGATCATTGTGAAAAGAGACTTCTTCAAAGTCTGTTAAATGTAATTGAAAATTACACCATTTTTGATACCCACTGAGCAGGTCTCACCACAGTCATTCCCAGTTTGTCAAGGATAGCGCTCTTGTGCTAGACTTCTGTAGGACTTTCTGCAACCTCCCCAATAACTTTTGGTAGTTGGGTATCTGACTAGGTAGAAAGAGTTAAATCTGTCCCGTTTGTTGAGTATAGAACTTTGTTATGATAGACCTTTTAAAAAAATTGAAATTAATTAGCTTCAGTGATTAGCTGTTGAATATTATGAAAAAGATCACAGGACCTGGTTTCCTCTATTATTTAATCTAATTTAAAAGTCATCATCCTTTCTAAATGGCTTTTAATACCTCTAAAATGTTTCCTGAAACGTAAAAGGCAAATCAGAGGTTTAATAAACTAGTATGTTAGGTTTCTTTTCGAAGTAAAATGAAGATGTTTATTTTTATATTTGTGTGCATTTTATACATCAGCTTTCAGAAGTATTTCTGACTTATGCTTGCATTTGTGTGTGTGTGTTTTTTTTTAGTGAAAATATTCTCTTTGGAATGGGAAATCCTCTTCTTGACATCACTGCTGTAGTGGATAAGGATTTCCTTGATAAGTAAGTATTAAATTCTTCATTTGTACTATGTGAAATTTATTTTTTTAAGATTTTATTTCTTTATTTGACAGAGAGAGCACAGGCATGGGGGGAGCAATAGGAAGAGGGTGAGGGAGAAGCAGGCTCTCTGGCGAACAGGAAGTCTGGGGCTTAATCCCAGGACCCTGGGATCATGACTTAGGCTGAAGGCAGATGCTTAGCTGATTGAGCCACCCAGGCGCCCCATTATGTGAAACTTATATCTAAAGAAAAACTAGTGAAAACTATGGACTCCAGCACCTTCAATTGGAGGAAAACTCAGGAAATTTAAACTCATTAATAGCAAGTTGCACTATCACTATTTATTGAATAATTGACTATAATTTTCCCTGGGAAAACTTTAAGTACATTTGTTCAATCCTATTGCTAATTTCACTTAAAGTTTATTTTTTATTCTGTGCAAGAAAGAAGTATATATGATTTACCTAATGATTTAATTCCCAAATTTTTAGATTGCTGTCAGTGAACTACGTCTGTCATGGTACTATAACATAAATGGGAGAAGATATAGGATTAGAGAGGACAAGAAGAATATGCAGGACATAATTCAGAGGCCAGGAATCTATATTATTTCTCCCTTAATAGTAACTTTTGATGTTTTTAACTTAGCTGAGAAATCAGTTTGTGTTTCTTTTTTTTGGGTGTCTGACACCATTTGGTACAAGGAAGAAAATTGAGTAGTAAAAAAAGAATTAATAATGAGAAAGCAAGTTCTGTGCCCAAGAGCAACCACTTTAAAAAAAAATGAGGTGAAGTTCACTTAAAATTTATAATTTAAAAAATTTTAAAGTATAATTTAGTGACTGCCAGTACATTTGCAGTGTTGTGGAACCATCACCTCTGTATAACTCTGGGACATTTTCATCACCCCAAAAAGAAAACTGTACCCAATAAGCAGTCATTTCACTATCTCTACCTGCCCTTCTCCACCTCTGCCTTGTGCCCTGGTCTCCTGGGAGCTACCATTCTACTTTCTGTTTCTGTGGATTTGCTTATTCTGGACATTTTATTTCATATAAATGGAAACATACAGTATGTGACCTTTTGTGTCTGTCTTATTTCATTTAGCATGATGTTTTTCAGGGTTCATCCAAGATGTAGCATGTATCAGTAATTTATTCCTTTTATTCAGAATGATATTCCATTGTATGTATGTGTATATATATATATATATGTACATATTTTATCCTTTCATCGATTGATGGATATTTAGGTTGTTTCCTTTTTTGGCTATTGTGAATTAAGCTTCTGTGAATATTTGTGTACAAGTTTTATCTGGACATATGTTTTTATTTCTCTAAGATATATACATTGGAGTAGAATTTCTGAGTATGGTAGTTCTTTGCTTAACTTTTTGAGGAACTACCTAACTTTACTACACTGGTTGCACCCTTTTGCATTCCTACCGGTGTTGTATGAGAATTCCATTTTCTTGCCAAAACTTGTTCTGTTCTTTTCTTTCTTCATTCATTTATTTTTATTTTTATTTTTTTAATTTTTTTATTTTTTAAAGATTTTTATTTATTTATTTGTCAGAGAGAGAGTACAAGCAGGCAGAGTGGCAGGCAGAGGCAGAGGCAGAGGCAGAGGGAGAAGCAGGCTCCCTGCCGAGCAAGGAGCCCGATGAGGGACTCGATCCCAGGACCCTGGGATCATGACCTGAGCTGAAGGCAGACGCTTAACCGACTGAGCCACCCAGGCATCCCTCATTCATTTATTTTTAAAGTTTTTATTTTGGGGGGCTGCCTGGCTGGCTTGGTCAATGGAGCCTGTAACTCTTGATCTCAGGGTTGTAGGTTTAAGCCCCACATTGGGTGTAGAGATTACTTAAAAAATAAAATCTTTTTTGGTAGTTTCCTTTGATAAACAAAAGTTTATTTTTTCTTTCGTTTCTTGTGGCTTTGCTGTCATATCTGAGAATTCATTCTAAATCCAAGGTCACAAAGATTCATGAGTATATTTTCTTCTCAGAGTTTTATAGTTTTAGCACTGAAATTTAGACGTTTGATCTGTGTTGATTCTTTTGCATGTGGAAATCTGGTTGTCCCAGCATCATTTCTTGAAGAGACTGTTCTTTTCCCCTTTGAATGCTCTTGGTACTCTTTTTTTTTTTTTTTAAAGATTTTTTTATTTATTTGACAGAGAGAAACACAGCAAGAGAGGGAACACCAGCAGGGGGAGTGGGAGAGGGAGAAGCAGGCTTCCCGCCAAGCGGGGAGCCCGATGCGGGGCTCGATCCCAGGACTCTGGGATCGTGACCCGAGCCGAAGGCAGACCCTTAACGACTGAGCCACCCAGGCGCCCCGCTCTTGATACTCCTGATGAAAATCAATTGCACATAGACTTGTGGGTTAATTTCTGGATCCCCAGTTCAATTCCATTGATCTGTGTGTCTGTCCTTTAGCCAGTACCACATTGTCTTGATTATTGTAGCATTGTATTAAGTTTTAAAGTAGTTAGGTTAGGGAAAAGCCTATTCATAAATAACATAACACTTAATGGTGAAAGGTTGAATGATTTCCCCTAAGATTAGGAACAATTCAAGGATGTTGACTCTTACCACTTCAAAATGTATACAGTGGTCCTAAAGATTCTAATTGGGGCAATCAGGCAAGAAGAAATAAAAGACATTAATATTTAATGAAATCTACAAAAAAGCTTCTACTAAATTCAAGAACTATTGTAACGCTAATACTTTTCAGTAATCAATTTTACAGTAAAATTTTATAATCAAATTTACAGTAATCAAAATGGTGATACCACCATAAAGATATTATAGGCATAGAATTGAAAATCTGGAAAAAGACCCACATGCAGATGGACAACTGATTTTTGACAAAGATGCAAGGTGGTTCAGTAGAGAAAGGATTGTCTCTTGAAGACCTGGTGCTGGAACAGTTGCATATCCACATGCCAAAAACCCCAACTTGGATCCATATTTTGCACCGTATATTAAATTAACTGATAAAACTAAATGTCAAATTTAAAACTATAAAACTTCTGGATGATAACACAGGAGAAAATCTTTCTAACTATGGTTTAAGCCATGATTTCTTATATATGACATCAGGGGCATGTTCTGTAAAAGAAAAATTGATGGTTTGGACTTCATCAAAATGAAAAATTTCTGCTATTGGAAAGGCACTGTTACGAGAATAAAAGGACAAAGCACAGGCTGGGAGAAAATCGTTGCAAAGCATATGTCTCAACAAAGGACCACTGATCAGAATATATAAAGAACTCTCAAAACTCAATCAGAAAAGAAATAACCAAATTAAAAAATGTGCAAGAGATACTCACCAAGGATATATAGATGACAAGTAAGCACATGAAAAGATACTCAGCCTCTTTTGCTATTAGGGAAATGCAAATTAAAGCTGTGATGAAATACTACTACACATGTGTTAGAATGGCTAAAATTTTAAAATTGCACATACCAAATGCTGACCAGGATGTAGAGGAACTGGAAGTTTCTTCTCATGGGAATGTAAAATGCTGCACTGAGTTTGATAGTCTTAAAAAGTTAAATGCACATCAACTATTTGATCCAGCCATTCTGTTCTTAGGTATTTATCCAACAGAAGTGACAGCATATATCCATACAGAAACTCACTCGCCAATGTTCATATTAACTTTGTTTTTAATAGATAAAATCTGGGTATTACCTGAATATCAGCAGGTGAATCATTAAGCTGGTTGTTCACCCGTATGGTGGAATACTAGTCAGAAATGAAAAAGGAATGGAATATTTATTGACTGGATGAAACTCAGAATAGTTGCGTTCATTGAAAAAAGCCAGAAAAAGAATACATACTGTATGATTCCATTTACAGAGATTATAGAAAATGCAATTTAATATGTAGTGATAGAGAAAGCAGATCACTTGTTTCATATGCAAGGGACAGGGTAGGTGGAACATGGGAAGCAGAGATTATAAG
This sequence comes from Potos flavus, assembly GCA_028534135.1. Lineage (NCBI taxonomy): Eukaryota > Metazoa > Chordata > Mammalia > Carnivora > Procyonidae > Potos > Potos flavus. The sequence continues at coordinate 46,437,660 of CM052894.1, read as the reverse complement.
GGGACAGGAGGGAGGTTTTAGGGGTATATTCATTATCTTTATTATGTGATGATTTCATGAGTATAAATATGTATCAAAACTTATCAAATTGTACACTTAAAATATGTACAGTGTATTATATGTCAGTTATACCTCATAGCTTTTTAAACAAAACAATAATATAAAAATAAAATCAATTGAACATGAATTCATGAGCTTGAAATTAGAGCTCCTTCATTTGCTTAGTGTGAGACGTTTTGTTCAGGAAATCAGCTTATTAATGGTCACTATTTAAAGAAATAAAATGGCATATAAAAATAAAAAGAGAAAGCAAGAAATCTGAAATTTTATGGTATGTGTATCCAGTGTTACTATTTTGATAAACATGCCTCCAGACATCTCAGGCAACCTAGAGGTATGTTTTTGTGTTTATGGGATAATACTATGTATATTCTTAGGTAATTTGCTTTTTTCTTACTCTACACTATATTTTGGATATTTGTTTCTATTTTTATTTATTTATTGTTTTTAGATTTTTTATTTTTTTAAGTTATCTCTACACCCAGCATGGGACTCGAACTCACAACGCTGAGATCAAGAATTGCATTCTCTACTAACTTAGCCAGCCAGGTGCCCCTGGATGTTCGTTTTTAAAAGTTCCCGCAAATGTGAGCAGATTGTAATCTGGCAGCTGTGTACTGATACTATAGGGAGCTCAACTAGCTTCTTTGTTTCATTAGCAGCTGATCTTGAATGGCCAGCTGAACCTTAATATTTTTATTTTGGGAGGGTTTTTATTTTTAACCTTGATTTTTGAATTAGTACTTGGAGATAAAAAGCAAGTTTTTGGACCTTAATCACAAATGTAGAGACTTCCCTATTCTTACATCCCTGATCATTTTTTTCCAAAATATATTTTGAAAGTGTTGCTTATTTTTTCAGTAGACTATGTTTAACTTACATTTCAGACCATGTTTAGTTAAGTATTTTTTATATTGGAACTGTGTAAATATAGATTTTTCCAGGAATAGGTATGAAGCAAATGAAATAAATATATATTTATTAGTGTTTTACACTATGAAAATGAGTTAACCATAAAAATTTTTTCGATAAAATATATTTTCTGATTCTAATTTTTAAGAAAACCTCCTGGCCTTTTCAATTAAAAAAAAATACTCTTCAACGTACTAGTGCTAGTTAAAAAGTGAACTAATACTGAAGGTTTTTAAGGAATAATGTTAGTCCTTTGTTGCATCTTCTACCTCTCCCCTTGCTTTTTCCCTATCCCCCATAAGTGCTGTTTTTCCGAAAGAAACCATTTTTAATTCCGTTAGCTGTTTTTTCCTGGTATTTGGTTGTTTCTAAATAATACAGTAATAATGGTGCATGTGATTTTGATAAGGATGGTTGATTGGAGAGGCAAATGATAAATGTTCCTTTAATGTAGGGAAAGGAAACAAGATCATGATTCCATTAGGGTGGTTTCCAGAACACAAAATTCTGCTGGAGGGGCATACTTGATCTTCAAGTTCCTGAAGGAAGAGATAACCTATTGTTTCTGATAATAGTAGAGAGGATTTCCTCTGGCCGCCCGAGAATTGCTTTTGCCATTTTTACTAGGATTTTTATAATCTCTTGATGTTTAATCATTGAAGAGTCTCTGATTAAGTAACCTCTTGCTGACCAGGTTCTAGTAATTCGTAAAAACTGGTATACATTCCTGAATGTTTACTGTGACACTAGATGAATTGAAGGTTAATTTCTCATGCAAGCCATCTGTCTAGCAGTCTGAGCTTAGGGACTGTTTGAGGTCTATATTACTAGGTATTTCTTGAGTTCATCATTTTTATTTATTTATTAAATTAAAAAAATTTTTTTTTTTATTTTTTAATAACTCTACCCCTAAGGTGAGTCTCAAACTCATGACGCTGAGATTAAGGGTTGCATGTTCTACCTACCGTCTTAGCCAGCTAAAACCTCCTTGGGTTTGTCAGTCTTAGATAATTGTGTATTGACTCCCTATTGTGATGGCTTGTGAAAGCTTTAGCTTTCTTTCACTTACCACCATTTCCTCTTTATCTTCGCCATGTTATTAAATTATGTTAAAACAAATCAGTAATCATTGTGAACAAAATTGTGGACTGTGATTACTTAAAAAACTTTTGTTTTTCCTTCAGTTACTTATTGTATCTTGTATTTATTTGCACGATTTTCTGTATGCTTACTGAAATTTTCAAACCACTCTATTAAATCTGTCACCTGCCTGTTAACCTCTTCCCTCCTCCTCTGATTCCTCATTCCTCAAAATGAGTAATTCTGTCAACCTCTTTTTCTCTGGTGGACCTCCCTTTTAGAGTTCTCCATCTTTGTGCCCCAAACTCAACTGGTTGTGGTGTTAAGACTTTTTTTTTTTAAACAGGAGTTTTCCTTGAACTTCGCTGAGTCTGCTTGTTTTGGATCTCTTGTTTTCTGTACCGCATATCGTCTTAATTGATTTCCTGTGTGTGTCTGTGTGTGTGTGTGTGTAGCCTAGCCTCAGTAGCTTCCTAAGAGAAGGAGTGCATGACCGGGGAAGGAAACAAAACCATAAAAAACTCTTAATCTCAGGAAACAAACTGAGGGTTGGTGGAGGGGAGAAGGGTGGGAGGGATGGGGTGGCTGGGTGATGGACATTGGGGAGGGTATGTGCTATGTTCAGTGCTGTGAATTGTGTAAGACTGATGATTCACAGACCTGTACCTCTGAAGCAGATAATACATTATATGCTAATTTAAAAAAAAAAGAACAGGTAACAGGAAAAAAAAAGAGTACATGAGTACACATGTAGTACTTTTTTTTTTTTTAAGATTTTATTTGACAGAGAGAGACACAGCGAGAGAGAGAACACAAGTAGGGGGAATGAGAGAGGGAACACAAGTAGGGGGAATGAGAGAGGGAGAAGCAGGCTTCCCGCCAAGCAGGGAGCCCCATGGGGGCTCGATCCCAGGACCCTGGGATCATGACCTGAGCCAAAGGCAGATGCCCAGCGACTGAGCCACCCAGGCGCCCCAGTAGTACATTTTTTTAAATCCTTTCATATGTGTGATGATCTTTAAAAATTTTTTTCCTTCACACCTTGTTGATTGGTTAGATAGGGTTTTCCTTGCACATTTTGAAGGCATGTACCATTGTCTGCCAGTGCATCAAATGCATCTCCTTCCTTTGTCGATCACCAGTCTTTTTCTCTGTGGAAGCTTTTAGCATTGTTGTTTTGTTTTGTTTTCTTGCTGTTAGTAAATTATTATTACATAACATTTTATTCTTGTGTTATGGATATAGTTTTTTTCTCTGTCTTTGAGTATATTATTTAGAGATGGTTTTATTTTTTTTTTGAAGGTTTATCTTGTTTCCTGCTTTATCTCAGTTTTTTGTGGATTGCTCTTTTCCGATTGTTTATTGTAGTCTTTTGCCTTCACAATGGAGACTTTCCTCCAATATTAGATGATCTTTGGCCATCTGTTCATATTAGGGTAAGACATTAAAAAGTTCATTCCATTTATTTCTATAGGAATAAGAAAAACTATGAAAGGATATGTTATAAACAGTAACAATTGTGGGAGGGTAGATTGGCTAGGGTAGGTACTTTTATTTCAACATTCTGTACAGTTTAAGATTTTTATAACAATTCTGAATTGTTTTTTATAATTTTTTAAAAAAGCATTTGAGGTGCCTGGGTGGCTCAGTCGGCTAAGTGTCCGACTTCAGCTCAGGTCATGATCTCAGGGTCCTGGGATTGGCAGGCTCCCCACTCAGGGCTGAGTCTGCTTGTCCTTCTGCCCTTCCCCCTACCCTTCTCTCTCAAATAAATAAATCTTAAAAAAATTGATTTAATAAAGTATTTATTGCTGTGTAACTGTTACCCCCAAATTTGGCTTCTTAAAGTAACAAACATTTAGTATCTCTCACAGTTTCTGAGGGTCTGGAATTTGAGAGTGTGGCGTAGCTGGGTAGTTCTTTCTCAGCGCCTCTGATCAAGTTGTAGTTAGTCTGTTGGCCAAGGTGGCAGTCATTCAGGGCTTAACTGTGGCTAGAGCATTTGCTTCCCAGCTGCCTCATTATTGGCTGGTCTCAGTTTCTTAAGAGCTTTTGAACTGAGGGCCTCAGTTCCTCATCTCATGGACCAACACATGATTTGAGAGAAGAGAATCATTTTCCCTAGTTAGAAACTAGTCTCCTTTATAACCTAATTTTAGAAGTGACATGATAATCACTTTTGCTATTGGTCATACGGACCAAACCTGATATAATATGGGAGGGCACTACACATGGATATTAAAAACAAGAAGCAGGGATCCTTGGTGGGGGAAGGGCAGGCAGAGGACACACTGTGATAGCCAGCCTCCAAGATGGCTCCCAGTGATCCCCTCCTTCCTTGAGTAGGCTCCTCCCACACTGTACCAGGGCTGAGCTATATAAGGAATGGCATATAGCAGAAGCGTGTGGGTATGCTACTTAATAGATTAGGTTGTAAAAGACTGTGGTTTCCATCTTGGGTGTTCTCTGACTTGTTCGTGTGCACACTTTTCTCTTTCTATTGTTTGGATTGCTCATTCTGGGGGAAGCTAGCTGCCATGTCTTGACAATCAAGCACCCTATGGAGAGACCCACGTGGCTGGAAATAAGAGGCCTCTGCTCTACAGCCAGTGGGGAATGGAGACCTGCCAGCAGCTATGTATTTGAGCTTAGAAGTAGATTCTCCATCCTCTTTTAAGCGCTGAGGTGACTGCAGCTCTGGCTGACAGCTTGATTGTGTCCTCATGAGAGACCCTGAGCCAGAATCAGTTAACTAAGCCACTCCCGGATTCCTGACCCTTAAAAACTGTGTGGGATGATGAATGTTGTTTTAATCTGCCAAGTTTTTTTTTTTTTTAAGCATTTTTTAAAAGTTTTATTTATTTATTTGAGAGACCATAAGCACGGACAACAGGCAGAGGGAGAGAAAGAAGCAGACTTCCCATTGAGAAGGGAACCTGACGCAAGGCTCGATCCCAGGACCCAGAGATCACAACCTGAGCTGAAGGCATACACTTAATCTACTGAGCCTCCAGGAGCCACTTAGGAACCCCCTTTTTAAATTTTTTTTAAAAAAAGATTTTATTTATTTGAAAGAGAGCATGCTTGAGCAGGGTAAAGGGGGGAGGGCAGGACTGAGGGAGAGAATCTCAAGCAGACTCTGTGCAGAGCCCAGAATGGGGCTTGATCCCACAACCGTGAGATCATGAACTGAGTCAAGATCGAGAGTTGGGTGCTTAACCAACTGGGCCACCCAGGAGCCCCTAATCTGCCAAGTTTTGAGTGACTTTGTTACGTAGCCACAGAACACTAATAAATAAAGCAAAAAGAAAATTTTTTTTCAAATAGACACACACACACACACACACACACACACACACACACAGAGCTCATACCCCACATTCAAAACCTCATTGAAAGATTGGTATACATAGGTTGGGCTTGTTGACTAATGAGACTTTATTGTGGCTTGATTATAGTTGATTTATACTAAAAGCCTATTTTTAGGGGGTAACCCCTAATATTTGTATCTGAGTCTATTCAGTTTCTTCACAGAAAAGTCTTCTAAGCCTGGCTGCTTTATTCTTAGAGTTGGACAGAGTAAAAGGGCCAAAGGTACCATAATTAAGTAGGTGGTTTGATCTGTCCGTCCCTATCTTTCCTGTTTTGCCTGTTGTCTCTCAGTTAGGAGATACTTCTGTTTGGGTTCTTCAGAGAATAAATCTCTAATTTATTTTAGGAATTGTAAGTTGTTTTGGTGAGATGGTAGTCTGTTTCTCTAGTTTTAGCTCCATGTCTTATTCATTTTCTCTGAGACTTAGGGCTTCTCCTAATAGACAAGGTTTGCCTTTCATATATATATAGCCTCTATCTTTTCTTTTTTTTTTTTTTAACGATTTTATTTATTTATCTGACAGAGAGAGAGACACTGAGAGAGGGAACACAGCAGGGGGAGGGGGAGAGGGAGAGGCAGACTCCCTGCCCAGCAGGGAGCCTGACTCGGGGGCTTGATCCCAGGACCTTGGGATCATGACCTGCGCTGAAGGCAGACGGTTAATGACTGAGCCACCCAGCTGCCCCTATAGCCTCTATCTGTTGCAATAGAGATTTTAATTTTTTCAGCTCAGCTAAGTTCCTCATTTGCTTTCATTTTTCTCTTCTTTTTTTAAAAGATTTTATTTTTTGAGTAATCTCTATACCCAGCCTAGGGCTCGAACTCAAAACCCCAAGATCAGGAGCTGCATACTCTACTCACTGAACCAGCCAGACCCCCCTTGCTCTCCTTTTTCTGAAGATTCGTAGAAACCTCTTGGCCATTAATGCTTATATTACTATTCTTTTAGATCTTGTAGATCTTTACCTTTTTTTGGGGGGTACCTTTATTATTTTAACAGAGTCTTGGAAGGAAGAATAGATAGCCTTTCAATTTTTTTTTTTTTAAGATTTTATTTTTTTTGACAGAGAGACAGTAAGAGAGGGAACACAAGCAGGGGGAGTGGGAGAGGGAGAAGCAGGCTTCCCTTGGAGCAGGGAGCCGGATGCGGGGCTTGATCCCAGGATCCTGGGATCATGACCTGAGCCGAAGGCAGATGCTTAACGGCTGAGCCACCCAGGTGCCCCTATAACTACAGACTCATAGCATTTTTGAGATGGATTGGAATTTGGAGATAACTTAATCCTCTTTATTCATTTTATAATCGAGAAACAGGCTCAGAGAAGTTCCCTGCTTTGCCCATGATTATACTTAGCAGTGTAAGCCTAAGATGAAATCTGTATCTCTTGATCCTTATTCATTTCCTTTTCCACCATGCCACACTACCTTTATTTCTTAACTAGATTATTAAATTATTGATAATTAAAACATATTGTATGAGTTAATAATAACTACATGCCCGGTTTGGGGAATTTTAAAGAGTAGGCTGGTTTCTACCTCATAAAGCAATCACTGTATAAATAGATGAATATCTTACTTTTCTTAGGTTCAGATCTTTTTTTTTTTATTGTTGGCTTTATTCTCTAAGTATTTAATAATGTATATAATTTATGTGATCTTATAATTTCTCAAACAAGCAGTGTTTAGAATAAAAGATTTTTTCCTTTTACAGTTTCCTTTGATTTCTTGGCTTTCATTTACTTATATTCTTTTTTTTTTTTAAGATTTTATTTATTTGACAGAGAGGAGAGAGATCACAAGTAGGCAGAGAGTCAGGCAGAGAGGGGGGTGGGAAGCAGGCTCCCCACTGAGCAGAGAGCCCGATGCGGGGGTCGATCCCAGGACCCTGAGATCATGACCTAAGCTGAAAGCAGAGGCTTAAACCACTGAGCCACCCAGGTGCCCGTCATTTACTTATATTCTTCTGCTTCCTAATTTCTTACTGAAAGGAAGCTCGTTTTTTTTTTTTTTTTGTACTAGGTTTTTGATTTTTTTTTCTTTTTAATTTATTTTTGAGAGAGACAGAGAGAGAAAGAGGGGTGTGTGAGCAGGGGGGAGGGGTAGAGGAAGAGGGAGAGAGAGTCCCAGGCAGACTCGGTGCTGAGCCTTGCATGCAGGGTTTAGAAACGTTGATGGGGAGAGATACAATTTGGGAAAATATCTTAGTAAATCTGTTATATGTACAGTAAACTCTTGGTGTAAGGGAACTACACTGTATTTTTGGTACATGATAGCATAGTGCTGGGTACATGTTAGGTACTTGGGAAATAACATCTGCCTGAAAAAAAATTTTTATGGAAAGTCCTTTTTAAAGTGGGATTTTAGGGGTGCCCAGGTAGCTCCATTGGTTAAGCGGCCAACTCTTGATTTTGGCTCAGGTCATGATCTCAGGGTCATGAGATTGAGCCCCACCTCAGACTCCCTGCTCAGCAGGGAGTCTGCTTGTGATTCTTCCTCTCCCGCCTTTTGCTCCTCCCCCTGCATGTGCCCTCTTTCTCTCTCAAATCTTTAAAAAGCAATAAAGTGGGATTTTAAGTGTTCAGTGTTTAAAGTTAATGAGGGAATTGATACTTTCTTTTTTTTTGCCTTTAGATATATTTTTCATATAACGTGTTTGTCCAGCTTTCAGAGAAGTTTTTTAAAGAATCACATCCATCATATGCCAATGATCTTTGCATATTGGATTGAGCAGCACAAAGTTGAATTGAAAGAAGGGTCGTGGATGATCCAATTGAAAAACACTCAAGAGTATAGAGAAAAAGAATATAGAGAAAAATAAGAATATAATAAAATTTAAGAATTATTGTCTGATAAAAATAACACTTATTCAGCATGTAGTAGATGTATATGATACCAATTTAGTCCTCTTGACAACTTTATAAGTTAGGTATGTCATAAGGAATAATTTAGATCTTAAGAAATTTGTTCATGTCCAAAAAGACACATAAGTCATTGTGTAGAGATTTGAAATACAGGTTTGTTTAATGTAAAATTTGTATTCATTATTTTCTGCTACCTTGCTATGGAAGTATTAATTTGGAAGTGAAAAATTCTATTACATATCCAGATTTTTTGGTGTTAATTATGGTAGATATGTAAAAGTTTATAAACTCAGTGAAATTGTGTTTTCCTTCAGTAGTGTATAGTTGAGAAAAATGTGTGTAATTAGTTCTAAAAATTGTTAATATTTAGTTTTTTTTAAAGAGAGAGAGCATGAGGGAGAGAGAGAGCATGATAGAGGGCTGAGAGAGAGAGCACAAGCAGGGGTTGGGGGGTAGAGGGAGAAGCAGACTCCCCACTTAGCAGGGAGCCCAATGCAGGACTCAATCCCAGGACCCTGGGATCATGATCAGAGCCGAAGGCAGACGCTTAACTGACTGAGCCACCCAGGTACCCTAATATTTAGTTTTAATTAATACATCAGAGTAGATTAATAAGTCCTATGTGAGAGATTGAAATACTCAACAATTCTCTTCTTGATTAAGTTTTCCAAAACAGTGCACTCCTTGTGTTGAGAGTTGGCATGTTGCCTACAATTGACCTGTTTCCGGACAGGAACAAGCATTGCCATCATTTGGAAATAATAATTAGATAATTGTTTGCGTTTAAAATTAAACAACTTCTAGAATATCCTGTTGTTTATTTAAAGATAATAAAGCCAGTTTTTTCCCTGGAATAAAAAAAAGTAAGACCTTTATCTAATTGAAAGAAAAGCAGAATTAGGTTAGTCAATTTTGATGTGTCCAATTTGCCAAAATATAATAACTTAAAATAAGTAGGAAAAATTGAGGCAAGAAGTAGGCTATTGAAAATAATATTTTCTTGCATATTGAAGAGATACATTGGGTGTGAGGGGAGGACAAAATGTGGAACATATAAATACTTCCAGATGAGTGTTGACCTAATTATGGAGAGTAAAGGAAGAAGTATATACAAAGGGAGGTGAAGGAATATATGACAGGTTTGTTTTGATTTTTCTTGACACTAGATAAATACCTCAGAAGTAAGAGGTATGAAGAGAATTAGTGACATGGTAATTGAGAAGTAAAAACCATCATTAGAAATGAAAATAGTTTTAAGAAGGGAGGTGAGATTTGTTGAGGAAATATGTTTTTCTTAACAATCTAAATCTTTAGTAATACAGTTGTACAAACCTTAGGTAGGTCTTGATTAATGTAGCATGAATGAAAGACATTACTTAATATTCACTCCAAAAATACTCAAGGCAGTAATAGTTGGTTTGTAAATTTCAGTGCTGATTATTCAATACCAAAAATTTACAACTGGATTATTTGTATAAATCAAGATGAATTATTTCAATAAATGAATGTATCTTAGGTTTGAAGTAAAACAATATTTGGAGTATCAAGTGATACTCTTTATGTAAGGGTAAAAGGTGTTAATTGTTTTGTTTTAAAACTAATTATGAAATGCTCTGACACTTTTGTAGTTAATTCTTTATAAAGCTATTTGCAGTATTTTCTTGTAGAAGTTTTAACATTTTGATTTGTATACTTAGGTCTTTAATTGACTTGAATTGATTTGTTTATGATGTGAACTAGGGATCCAGCTAAATTTTTTTTCTTAAGAGAAATCAACTATTACATCACTATATTGTGGATAGTCCAAGCTTTACCCACTGACCTGCAATGCCTTTTTTTTTTTTTTTTAATTTTTATTTATTTATTTACCAGAGAGAGACAGTGAGAAAGGGAACACAGCAGGGAGTGGGAAAGGGAGAAGCAGGCTCCCTGCGGAGCAGGGAGTGCGATGCGGGGCTCGATCCCAGGACCCTGGGATCATGACCTGAGCCAAAGGCAGAAGCTTAACCACTGAGCCACCCAGGCGCCTCTGCAATTCCAGTTTTTATTTATCTATTTTATTTATCCCAATTCTTTTTCTGCTCTCTATTTGTCGTCGCAGCTCTGTCTTTATTTTGTTACTATAGCTTTAAAATCTTGATGTCTGGTAGGGCAAGTCCCTATACTTTGTTCTTATTCACGAATTTTCTTGGTTATTCTTGGCTCTTTGCTTTTGTAGATAAATTTAGAATGAGTTTGTCAAGTTCTAAAAAAATTCTGGGATTTTGTTTAGGATTGCATTTTTAGATTAATTTGGAAACGTGAGATCTTTATCATATAAGTTTCTATCTTGCATGTACATCTCAATTTTTTTTAAGTACTCTTATGTATTTTAGTAACACATAGACTTAAGTACATTAAATACAGGGTTACATTTGGTTAGTTTTTTTTTTTCAGACTTTAACATCTTATGGTATGATCATTACTAAATTTGTTAGCTTCAAAATTTATAAAAATAATTGTGTTTTGGAAAAAACCCGAACCATGTAGAAGTGACTAAAGTAAAAACAATATCTGGAGTAAGTTATTATCTCTACAGCAGTACTACTGTTCACTAGAATTTTCTGTGATGATGAAATGTTGTGTATCTGTGCTGTCCAGTATGGTAACCAGTAGCCTTAGCTTTGAACATTTGAAGTGTGGTGAGTACAACTGATGAATTGAATTAAAATTTTATTTAATTTTAAGTAGTTAAATTTATTTTTATTTAATTTTTTTAAAGTTTATCATCATTATATTTTTTAGTAATCTCTACACCCAACGTGGGGGTCGAATGTACAACCCTACGATCAAGAGTCCTACCCTCTTCTGACTGAGCCAGCCAGGCGCCCCTAATTAATTAAATTTAAATAGTCATATATGGGGATGCTTGGGTGGCTCAGTGGTTAAGCATCTGCCTTCAGCTCAGGTCATGATCCCAGGGTCCTGGGATTGAGTCTGCCTCTGCCTGCTGCAGCCCGTTTGTGCGTGCTCACTTTCTCTCTCCCTCCTCTCTCTGACAGATAAATAATAAAATCTTTAAAAAATTATAGTCATATGTGATTAGTTGTTACTAATATTAGTACAGCTTTGGTCTTATTACAAAATTGTATTGTTTTCTTCATAGGTATATATTTTTTGTTAGGTTTGTTCTAGGTATTTTATTTTTTAATTTTTTTTATTCTAGGTATTTTAAAAATAAAGTTGTTTGCTATTGTGAGTAAAATATTTTTTCAATAACGTTTTTAGATTATTCCTGGTATTTGGAAATGCTACTGAATTTTGAATATTTTCTTTAACTTGGGTACCTTGTTACTTGCATTAAAAGAAAGATGGTCATTGACTATTCTGAATTCTAGATTCTTAGATTTTGGGATAAACTGGCATTTGATTTGGATTTTTAGACTATTTCACATATTAAGTGAGTTGCTCTGAGGCTTCTTCAAATAAGATCTAAACTGTGGAAATTGAATGTACACAGACTCATTTATGGAGCTTTTATTTTGCCCCATATATCATAAGATGGTGTTCCTCATGGATTCTCTGATGTTCAGACCTGACTTACAATACTGAGAAAATGGTATTCCTCAGGCTTACCTAAACATGGATTCATTTTTAATAGTTCATGTTGCTCAGTACAAATGTTTTGGAGCACTTGCCTTGTGGTCAGCATTTTGCCAAGTACTGGGAGCGCAGAGTTAGGTAAGTTTCTTGCCTTTAAGCAGCTAGTAAGTCTGACTGAAAAGACAGAAGAAGAACGAAATCACTTCATTAATGTGGCATTATAGACTAGAGATTAAGAGTGTGTTTTGGAGCCACTTGCAGTTGTGTGACCTTGATTGTGTTTCTTAATCTATGGAAAATCACTTTTCTTGTGAAAAAAGGAATATTAAAATAGGACTGTTACATGTAAGGATTGAATGAGGTAATTTAGGTATTTGTCAAATGTTAGCTAGTGTTGTTGGCTATTAAGGAGCTTGGAATGTCCCTCGTGTCTTTTTTTCGGGCAATGGAGAGCACTTGAGGGAATTTAAGCAGGGGAACGACTGGTCAGATTTACATTTAGAATTACAGAAAGCACGTGTCTGCAGCAGATAGTGGATTTGAGGAGATAAATTAGAGAAGGCTGTAGTGATAAGAGTTGTTGATGGATGGTGACCTGATCATTGTGTCAGGAAATTATGGTTTGGAGAAAGTGCAATAATATTTTAGTGTTATAAAGGTAAGGTTAATGACTGATTAATGAAGAGGGCAGAGGAGTCAGGGATGACATTCCAACTTTAGGTTTCGGTGACTGAGTAGATGGTGGTATTTACAATTGAGTTAGGGAGTATGAGAGGAGAACACGTTAGAGAGAGTGAAGAGATTGAGTTCAGTGTTGCTCATGCATGAGATGAATATGTGATATCCAGGTAGATATAATGATACCCATTTAGAAGGTAATTTTACTTATGTTTCTGGTGGGTAGAGAACTCATGACTGGAGGGGTGTATCATAAAAAACAATTATATTTAATTTTACTTTTGATACAATGGCATTCAATAAAGGTTAGCTGTTATTATCCTGCCATCACCAAATAAGTGGTATTTATTTATTTTTAAAAAAGATTTTATTTATGAGAGAAAGAGAGCGATAGAGAGAACATAAGCGGGGGTGCAGGGGGGCAGAGGGAGGGAGAAGCAGGCTTCTCGGCGCTTGGTCCCTGGACTGCAGGATCATGACCCGAGCCAAAGGCAGATGCTTAAGCAATTGAGCCACCCAGGCGCCCTAAAATAGGTGGTTTTTGAAACAATCAATAGGGGTACCTGGCTGGCTCATTTGGAAGAATGTATGACTCTTGATCTCTCGGGGTCATAAGTTTGAGACCCACAGTTAGTTGTAACGATTACATACATACATACACACACAAACTAGCTAACTAACTAACTAACTAACTAACTTAAAATAAAGCAACCAATGGATGAGCCTTTTGAGAGGTGGGCCAGAAGATTAAACACCGAATAGATGGGTAAGTGGAAAAGAATTATGAAGGAGATAGAGAAGAAATAATAAGTTTTTAGCAGGAGAACTAAATAAAACATGGTCTTATCAAGTATAGTGAGCTTGTGTGACAGTGGTTAATAATATCACATGTAAGAGAGATGAGATGCCTAGTAACATAAAGCCTACAAGAATTCACTAGATTTGACGATAGGATGTCAGCAGTGAGCTCAGGTAGGTAAATCACAGTGGAATGGTAGGGACAGAAGTCAAATTGAAACATAATAAGAAATAAATGGACGGGGAGGAGGGTGGTGCCTGGGTGGCTCAGTCAGTTAACCATCTGCCTTTGGCTCGGGTCATGATCCCAGGGTCCTAGAATTGAGCTCCATGTCAGGCTCCCTGCTCAGTGGGGAGCCTGCTTCTCCCACTCCCTCTGCCTGCTGCTCTGCCTACTTGTACTCTCTCTTTCTCTCTCTCTGCCAAATACATAAGTAAGTAAGTAAATCAATCAATCAATCAATCTGTAAAAGAAAAAAAGAAAGAAATGGGAGGTGTGTTATGAAGTGGGCCTTTTTTTTTTTTTTTTTTGATATGGCCTAATCTGGAGAAAAAAGGCAAAAGAAATGTACAAAAAAATTAAATTTCCTTGACAGCCCATTGACAAGTACTTGAGACAGGCAGAGTGACCTTCCTCCAGGAGCTCAACTGCCTCAAGGTTAATACTTTGGTAAGGACAAAAGGCAACTTTAGCTTGACGTTAGCCCGACCTGCAGGATCCTGGAAGTCTCCTTTAACTTATAAAAATCCCTTTGGAAACTTCCTTTATTTCTATATTTCTTCCTTTATTTCTGTAAGCAGTTGTCTTCCAAACACACGGCTCGCTGATACACATCTGAAGGGTCTCACGACTAAGGTTTTACTAGACAGTAGTAAATGGTTCCTCAAAGTCTTGGAAACCTTGCTTTCAAATTCCTTAGAGACTTACACTATCCCTAACCCCTCCCAATTTAAAAATATGTAATCAGTCACTCCTCCCAATCCCAGTGCAGCTCTTTCTGCTTAGTCCTTTCCCTGTGCTGTAATAAAACCACCTGTTTTGTACTGAGGACATCTCTAGAATTCTTTCTTGACTGTTTGCTTCTGAGCCCCAACATTGCACATCATAGTCCAGTAGCCAAGCAGTGACATCTTCAAGCCGACTTTTAAAATTTCCTTTAATGAAAATGTGCCTAGTCATTTTGAATAATTATCAATGATTTTTTAAAAATAAAAACATAAGAAAAAAAATTTAACAATACAAAGAGTATATAGTTCTATTTGTTAAGTGTAAATCTGGTTTAATTCTTTAGCCTTCCGTAATTGAGTTATAATCCTCCTTTAGCTTACTAATGAGAATTTAAAATATTATTTTCATAAACTTTGTAACTTTTTGCTATTATTTTCATTCTAACCATGTGGTTTACCCTTTAATCTGTTTCTTTGTAAGCCTCTTAAATTTCAGCCGTAGTCTGAAACATTGCGATGGTGATTAACACTTTTGGTTTCCCTTTTTCCCCTTTCGAATATATTTTGATATGTTTAGTTTTTAATTGCTAAGGTTATTAAACATGTTGTTTAAAGTCTTGCCACACCCACACTATCTGATTGAATCTGCTAATTCTATAAAACTTTGCATGCTACTACTATTTGGATTCTTTGGACTGTGATAATATTTATAGATTTCTTGAAATTTTACTTGTTTAATTCTCAGGGGCAATCTTAGTTGCAAGTATTTATGGAATATTTTACTGTCGTCCTGCTATGTAGCGAGTCTTAGCTTGGCATTAACTATTTGTATGACACTGGGTTTGCCATTTCATTTATGACTGGGCTGTTTCTGGACTTTGTAGTATCTTCAAGGACCTTCCTAGGTCTGAAATTTTATGTTATACTAATCTTCAGGGAAAGCACATTTGAATAAATAATGTTTGTTTCAGTCTCACGGCCCAGCCTTTATTACTGTTAGTTGCACACTACTGCTGTTATAGCATACCTTAGTAATTATCTACCATGTATTAATACATTTTACTTATGTGTTCTGATATTTAATTATAAACCTAAGTAACAGTGCCATTTTCCCATTACCCATGGTGGGAATGTCATTACTGGATTTTATTCTTTTTTGCTTCAAGTGTGTCTTCCTTCAACAGCTCAGGCAGGGATGAAGGAAATTAATCCTTCTCTCTTCCTTCCTCCCCTCCTCCCTTATTTCTCTCCTTTCCCTCTTCCTCTTTTCCTTCTCTCTTCCTATCCACTTGTCACCTGTTGCTGTCCATATTTATACAATAAAAATATTTAAATTAAATTTGTTTTAAAAACTTTATACAAGAAAAGTTTTGAACTAATCTTTGAAGGCTTAAATGTTCATTGGTTGAAAAATTTAAGTGAAAACTACATCCAAATGAATATTATGACCGCATTCTAAAGTGCTATATGTATTGTTTTTAATATATTTTTTCTAATTTCAAAAGTAATTTGCTTATTATTTACATTTAAAAAAAGCATAAAGAAGAGAATAAAAATAATCTGTAATCTATATAATATTTTGAAGTTATGTTTCCAGTTCTTTTGGGGAGAGTATTACCATTTTTTTTTTCGAGCTTAATCTTGAACCATTTCCCCATCGTGCTATAATTTACTGATTATAAATCTACTTTCTGTAGTATTTGTTTACAATTTTACTTTTCCATAAATAATGCCCTCCTTAACATACTTGTACACAACACTGATGTTTTCTTGATGGGAATTTGTAGTTACACATTTGTTTCAAAACATGTGAACACTTTACACCTCCTTCCCTCCCTATTTGAGCTAATTGAATTAGTCATTTTACAGAGGTGGAAACATTACAAGAAAGGGGGGAGGGGTGAGTATTTATTACATATTCATGTGCTGTCACTTGAACACTTAATGTATTATCTTATTTGATCCACATAGCAACCCTGTGGCATTGGTAGTTTTATCCTTAGAGAAATTAAATGGCTTGCCCACTTCAAAAAGATAATTAATGACAGAATCAGGACAGTAACACAGGTCTTAGACTTTCAGTCTAACGTTCTTTCACTCAGAGGTGCTCTGTGGAAGCAAGAGGCAGATAAAGAAGGTGCTTCCCTGTATTCTCACCAGCATCCTTATCTTTTGCTGATTGGAGTAAGCGCTTATCTTTATCCTTTGGCAAATTAGGCAGAAAAAAGATTGAGAACTGCCACTATACCATTTTGCAGTCTTTGGCTTTTTCGGGGCCACGTTTATGTTTGAATTTAAGAAATGCATATAAAAGCAGAACATCTATCTAATCATGTCTTTAGGAAACAAAACCCAGCTAAAGAATAGGCTGTACTTACTATCATTCTGGGAAAGACATGGTAGAAAGTTGAGATATAGTTCTCCACTTTCTAATTCCCACTAAGTTGAATTTTCCCCCTGATGTTTACTAATTTAAACCATTCAGGGGCACCTGGCTGGCTCAGTAGGTAGAGCATGTAACTCTTCATCTTAGGGTGGTAAATTCAAGCCCCACATTGGGCTTGGAGCCTTCTTAAAAAACAAAACAAAACTGAACGTTCAGAGAGTAAGTTAAATGTGATAGATTCAAAACACTGTATATCTTCTATCAACAACAGTTAGGTTGGCAGAACAGGACATACTAAATGAAAATGAGAACTATATGTATTTATAAGTCCAAATGTAAATAAACATTCAACTGTACATTTCAATGAGAAATAGCTCCATTTTTTTAGAGGGGTTATGGTCCTGATGACATATTTACCTTTAGATTTATAATTTATACTTTACTTTCAAAATAGATTTGAAGTATTTCTTAGTTAAAATGTAATTTTTACAGTTACAGGTGTATACTATTTTTTGTGTGTACATTTTTAAGGTGTATAAAGTTTTTATTCTCTTATGAATAAACATCTATATAAATAAAGAGTTTGGTTATAGTTTATGAGCTTTGGAAATGTATTTAAATTGCATGGAGGAACAAATACCTCACTCTACTAGTGCCTTTTTAAAAAATTTGCAAACTAAATCAACGCTCCATTTTAAAAGTTAGAATATTATTCTTTTAGGCAGAGAGATAGATAATTAGTAACTATAGGTTATTCTAGTGGCATTTCATATAGTTATTAACCAACTGAAATTGGGTAACGTGAGTATTAATAAGGGAAAGTTCTATGAAAAAAGTTGATCTAGATAGAAGTTTATGAATAAAGAAATACATGTACATACACGTCAGTGTATTTATGGACCTATGTAATTAAACACACATAAGTGTATGTGTGGTAAAGATTTTGGTCTTGTCCAAATAGATGTCTGGGTTTTACCTTTGACTTCTGAGAGGTAATCTACATCATACCTGATGGAAGCGTGTTTTGTTTAGGATAGGGGCTGGCCACACTCCAACTGGTATCAGTTGACCCAAAGACTAAGTTAAACCACTTGGGCAGTCAGTTGATCAATCATGCCTACGTAATGAAGCCCCAATAAAAAATCTGGACACTGAAGCTTGGGTGAACTTCCCTTGTTGGCAATACTGCATACAGGTTGTCACATATCAGCAATGTGCTATATTGTCAATACTGATGCCAGAACAAGCTTTGCATTTGGCACCCTCCCAGACACGGCTCCATATGGCTCCTCTCTTGGACTTTAACTTGTATCCTTTCCTTGTAATCCGTAACCATGAGTATAATAGTTTACAGTGAATTCTGTAAGTCCTTGTAATGAATTACTGAATCAGAGGGTGGTTTTGGGAATCTCCTAAATTTGCAGTTGGTGTCAGAAGTGAGGGTAGTATTGGGTACTATTTCCTCAAACCTTTCATTTTGGCTAACTTTGGATATTTATAGATGGTCTCTAGTTTCCTAAAATGCTATGTGCAAGAGTCAAGGAAGAGATAAGGAAGATAAAATTGGTTAAAAAAAAAACTCAGCAAAGAAAAATTAGTTATTGAGATATGATGAAAAGTTAACCTGGTTTGGGGTAGGGGGAAATCAGATGAAAGAAAGAAGAGTGACTGCTTTGGAGTTTGGGATTAGAGAACTAATTTGCTTGGAGAATAGTTCAAAATGGATCTCTCACATTTATTCTTGAGGATCTGGAGAGGTACTCTTTGAATTAGGAAAGTAAAATTTCCCTTTTGGCGATTTGATAAAAAAATCAGGCTATCCTTCCTTGCTTGCTTCTTGTCTATGTGGACCCCTCCTTTTTTTTCTGGCTTCACTATTCCCTTTAAATTCTTATCCTGAGACTTTTAAAAGGAAGGGTATTTTGTTTGCTTGTTTTGTTTTAATGGGAAAGGAACAGAGAAGAGAGATGAAGTGGGGAAGGAAGAGCAAGTTGTGGAACAGATAGAAGCTGTCCCTTTTTTGATGCTCTTAGGAAGAAGACTTGATACTCAATGTTTTGTTTGAACTCTGTACCTTGTGCTTCCTTTATTGTAACTTCATCATACTACAAGCAGTTATTTTTATTGTGATTGTGTACTGAATCTTGAGGTCCTTAAGTGCAGGAAATGTTTGTTATTCTTTATCACTAGCCAGCTGGAGAGGGAAAGTAACATTTAGTCGCTATTGTGTATGTCCAAAACACTTTGCTAAGACATAGATATCATCAAATCCACCGGTTTCAAACATTTTAATTTTCACAAAAATGTTTTAATAAACTTTAATAAACTTCCTCACTCATTAGGTTAATATTTATGATTTTTTTATTGTAATGGTAAATGAAACTGATAAACATTCTTTTAGTGGACTCCAAATACCATAGGGGTTTGATACCTACCATCATCCATTTATTAAAAAAAAATTTTTTTTTACCATCATCCATTTATAAAAAAGACACAAGCTCTTTTTTACTCCAGAAAAATCTCATATTCCTTTCTCTGTTTAAATTTGTATTTCTGTTACACTTTTTTACCACCGGATTTTATCCTTATGTAATGTATTTTTGTGCACAAGGTATCTTTTTATTTAATATATTATGCATATATAATGAAGGTAATATATTTTTATGCATGTAAATTGAATTTTAAAATACCTCCTAGTCATTAAATTATAATTAACATATGCTTAGTAAAACAACATAAATATATCAACATTTTGTTAAATAATTATTAAACAAGAAAACATTTTATTGGAAATGCATCTTTTAATGAGGTGGGTGAAACTAATCTAAGTTTTTTCATTTATTTCAACCTTTCTTGGATAATAATACTCGGTGCTGCTCAGCATCATTTTTATTTCCCTTTTTTTCTTTTATAAATGTGAAGAGGTTCAGGATAGGCGCCCACTCAGAATGTGCCACTTTGGCATGTGGATTATTTTGAGTTGAAGGCACTTGAGACCCTGTGGGTTCATGAGAAACTATTGTCCCTCCTTTAACTGCACAGAAGAGTCTAAACTGGGGAATCTTTCCCAGAATAAGGGTTGTTAACAGAGATAAATTATATCTGAGTGACACGTTTATATGATAGGGCAAACATCAAATTACCACACATCTTTTCTGTTGTCGTTTAATTGAGAGGGAGGGAGAGAGAGCGAGCGAGCAAGGAGGGGCAGAGGGAGAAGGAGAGAGAGAAACCTAAGCAGGCTCCATGCTCAGCAAAGAGCCCTCCATCTCAGCACGCTGAGTTCATGACTTGAACCAAAATCAGAAGTCAGATGCTTAACCAAGTGAGCCAGCCCCCAAACATCTGTCCTTACCGCCCTGTAAAGTGAGGTGCCCCCAAACATCTGTCCTTACCGCCCTGTAGAGTGCATTCCTTTCCTTGAAATCCCCCCTACCCCCTTCTTATTTCAGAATGATACATACACCCCATTTTGTTTGACTGTCTTTGGGATTTCTGTGTCTATGTGGATTCCCCATATGTACGCCTATTAAATTTGATTTTCTTCTGTTAATCTGTCAGTTTGATTCTTAGTCCAGTTAGAAGGACCTTGAAGAAGAAAAAAAAAAAAAAGAAGGACCTCGAAGAGGACAGGAGTTCTTGTCACTTGAGAAATGGATGAGGAATTCTTGCTCCCTGACAGGTGGAAGTGCTGAGAGATGTGTTCACACAATTGGTTGGTAATGAGCAGAGTTTTATTTCAGCTGCAGCACTCAATTGTTTGAGCTTCTCTATTACCAAATGATCTGTCATCAAAAATTATTTTTATTTGCCTATTAGCTGATTATTTTGTTAGGTCCTTTTTCAGTTTTGTTAGAAGCAAAGAATTAAAAACCACCTCACTCTCCAGTCATTAGAGCCATTATTGACATTTAGTTCTAAGAAATACACTGAAAAAGGCTTTAGTAAGGCTTCCCTAAATAGCTAGTAATTATATCTCTTAGTGTTTTACTTACAGATGTATGTTTACCTAAACATTTTAGGAGATGCTAGGGAAGGTTAAATATTGTTGATTTCAATATACCTATGTCAAAAGGATTTTTCTTTTTCTTTTTTAACTTTTTTTTTTTTAAGATTTTATTTATTTACTTGACAGAGATCACAAGTAGGCAGTGAGAGAGGGGGAAGCAGGCTCCCTGCCGAGCAGAGAGCCCGATGCAGGGCTGGATCCCAGGACCCTGAGATCGTGACTTGAGCCGAAGGCAGAGGCTTTAACCCACTGAGCCACCCAGCCACCCCAAAAGGGTTTTTCTTGATAAAATGTTTTTACTGAATGCCTTAACCATGTTTTAGTCAAAACCATTCATTCAGTTGAAGACCATTGTCTGCCTAGGAGTTATTGGTAAAATTGTTCTTCACTGTCAAACATAATCAGATTTACTTTCATGATAAAAATGTCTGGCTTCATTTTTCAGTTCAAATAAATGATTTGACTTGTGTTTCTGTGATAGCCATGTTCTGATATTAATCCTCAGTAGATAAATGAAAGACAAGGAACTTTGTTTTAAATTTGTTGCTTGGAGGGAATAAATTGACACTCTTTCTTGTTTTTTATTGGAACCTCTCTTAGCTTTACTTCATAGGACTCTTCCTGACAAGTAATGCATTCTTTGATCACGTACATGGGATGGAAAAGATAAACTTTTTAAAGAAAAGTGTAATCAACTTGTGCCCCATTCCATAATGTATCTGAAAATAGAACATCCTGTGACAGACAGCTCCCCATTTATAATTCGTAGCTTAATTCTTTATAGAAATAATGTATCAAACAGTAAACTCTGTAGTCAGTTTATGGTACTTCACTTAAAGAGACTTTGCAGACAAAAATATTATGAACCATTTCTCATTTAGCACTTCAGTGCTTTTTATATACCCCAGTCACTGCAGTACAGTTCTATTCAGGATGCCATTCTTTTTGTGAAGTGAGTAAAGGCATTTGTGAGAGGGGAGGCAAGAAAGGAGAATCTATGTAACGTTTCCACTTGGACCTCCGACCCATCATCAGGCAGTTTTTAGGAAAGGGTTGAATACAAGTGGAGTTTGAAGATCCGGGAATTGCCATCTGTTGTTTATTTTTTTCTGTGTACTCCTCAGAAATCTGTTTACCTTTAGCATGACAAATATATGGTAATTTGGAAGATACCTGTTCTAATATTTATAGCAACCTCTGTTTTATAGACAGGGAAAGTGAGACTTAAAGAAATGAAATAATTACCTGTGGTCATTAAGCTAATAAATGATTTAGTCAAGGAACTCCGAAACTTATTTCTCCTTCTAAGTCACACTACCAAGGACATAGTGTGGTACACAGATTTTTACTGTGTATTTAATGAATAAATGCATATTGTTTTGTGAATGCTTAAATACTTATTGTGGTAGTTTCTTGGAAGTTTGAACTGCTGGATGAACTAACATTACACATTATTCACTACTGAAGATACCTTGTGTTTTTGAAGGTCAAGTTGATCCTACTTCAGTTCTTTGGATGGAGTCTGCAGAAGTGACTAATAGAACAACAAAGAACTTAGGCATTAATGTTTTATGAGTGAAGACAGAGACTTGTAACACTGTGGTAGTGCTTGTTTGATAGGGTTTGACTGACTGTATGTTGATAACCACAGTGAGATGTCCATGAGGCAAATGTACTTCTATGTTTATATGACCAGTATTTTTTGTTTTGTTTTACAGATACTCTCTTAAGCCAAATGACCAAATCTTGGCTGAAGACAAACACAAGGAATTGTAAGTACATTAAACCCTAGGTGGTACATAAGTTTACTCTCGTATGGAATTGTATGTAAACAATCTGATTTTTAAAATTATGTAAAATATAAAGATGTAATTAACACTATGGCCTTAATTCTAGTAAGAGTATGATAATTTACCTTACATATAGTTAACATGGGAAATAATTCTTCCTGCATGCATGTTAAAACATGTATTTTAGTCCATCATCTAGATCATGGGCATATTGGGAAATATATAATTTCATGATCTTTCCCCACTTAAAATACTAAATTGTTTTTAATTTTAGCTTTTACTCAGTTGACTTCCCCACCCTCATGCTTGAGATGGTGAAATATAATTTTGTTTCTTTATGGAAAGGTAAATGTCTAGTATTAACTGGCATAAGGCAAAACACTTGAAATACACAAAATTTTGTTCCTTTTTAAAATTTTAACGTTCTTAGGGTTTTTTCAGGTAAAAATAACTTGAACTTATCTTTCTGGGAAACCTCCATGGTTATTTTTCTGCTCTGTTGTAGATTATTACTTTGTAGAAACTTGGAGGTTTATTTAAAAATGACAGGTTTGGGAATTTTAAAAATTCATCTTAATCTTTTCAGTATCACGACATTGTCCAAAGAGGACAGCTAAAAAAAGAATTTATATGCTTCTATTTTCTAGTTAGTCTACTTTCTTTTTCCCATCATGTAATAAAGTTCTGATGACCTTAATTATTAGGCAAACACCGAATGTCAAATAATACTGTAGAATTAAGAATTTGAGGAATCTGTGGCTGGCTGTACTCCTTCAGGTTCGACCACACTTATTCTTGGTAATAGTTAAGATTCTATCCAATTAATAAATATATTGGTGAATTTCACATGCTGCTTGGGGATTTCCCTAATGTTTGATACTCCCTTATATTAAAGATATTTTAACATTGAACTCACATCCCTTATGGTTTAGTTTAATGCAATCTTCAATTTGTATACATCTGTATGGAGAATAACTTTTTTTTTGGTAGAGTCCTTCAAGACTATTATTTTTAGGCACAGCATAGGGAATATAGTTAATGATATTGTAATACTGTTGTGTGGTGACAGATGGTAGCTACACTTGTGAGCATAGAAAAACTTATAAAGGTGTCTTATCACTGTTGTACAGCTGAAATTAATGTAACATTGTGTGTCAATTATACTCAAAAAGTCTACACACAGAATATTTTTTTCTCAAGGTTATATAATGATTTTTTAAAGTACTTTTAAAACTGCTCTTTAAGAACTTTTTCCAAATTATTTTATTTCTTCTTTCATATTGAAGACATCGTAATAAGTGTTAATCTTAAAATGATAGGACCAATGTGTAGGGAGATGTTTTCTTCAAGAATTTTTACAGTTGATATATCCTGTTGTTATGCTAGTTTTTTAGTTTTCATATTTGTTCTGTCCTCATTTGATT
This sequence comes from Potos flavus, assembly GCA_028534135.1. Taxonomy (NCBI): domain Eukaryota; kingdom Metazoa; phylum Chordata; class Mammalia; order Carnivora; family Procyonidae; genus Potos; species Potos flavus. Next base: position 46,413,759 of record CM052894.1, on the reverse strand, counting down.
ATAATCTCCATAGTGGGTTGTCAAGTATATTGTCAAATTTTCTTCAATTTCTTTCTTTATGGCCAAGTATAATCAGTGAGGGTAGGTGATTTTCATTGTACCATTCATTGGTTGGTTACTTGTTATATATAGGTCTGGTAATAGAATTCTTTCGGTTTGGAAATTGGGTGGTCAATCTAAGGTTCCTTTGGGCTTTGTAAACTATGACTAGTATTAAAAATAACAGAAAACTGCTGCTTTCTTTTTTTAAGATTTTATTTATTTATTTGACAGAGAGAGAGATCACAGGTAGGCAGAGAGGCAGGCAGAGAGAGAGGGGGAAGCAGGCTCCCTGCTGAGCAGAGAGCCCCATGCGGGGCTCGATCCCAGGACCCTGAGATCATGACCTGAGCCGAAGGCAGAGGCTTAACCCAGTGAGCCACCTAGGCACCCTAGAAAACTGCTTTTAAAGAATATATTCATACTATTTAGTATATAACCTATATAGTGTGTTAATTCATTTAAAATTTCATTTACTATCTATGACATAGTTCACCTCTGTGGATAGACTGATTTTTTTACTTAGATTTTATTATGAAAAATTTTAAATATGCAGTATATATTCACTCATACCCACCAACCATTAGCAGTAATCGTGCCTCGGATAAACCTCATTGGCTTTGATACTGCCACTGTGCAAAGCTATACCCACCAACTAGATTTTATCATTAGCATCACCTGTCTGTTCATTCTTCTGTCCATTCATTTCTTTATCAGTTTTTTTTAATGCAATTGCAGACATCACTATGTTATCCCCTAAATATTTTAACATGTGTATCATCAGCTACAGGTCAGTACTTTATAGAGCTTTTTTCCTTCACATGAAAACTTCATGCAATGAAATGCACACATCTTAAGTGTACATTTGTTGAGTTTTGACAAGTGCATAAATGTTTGTAACCTGGGGCACCTTGCTGACTCAGTCGGCAGAATATATGACTCTTGATCTCAGGGTCGTGAGTTCAAGCCCCACATTGGGTATGGAGATTACTTAAAAATAAAATCTTAAAAAAGTAAAAATTGACAAAAATAAATGTTTGTAACCCAAACTTTTAGATGTAAAACTTCGTCACCACCCCAGAACATTTCTTTATGCCTCTTTGTAGTTAATCTCTGCCCTTACGCTCCCAGAGAAAATTGTTATTTTTTTCTACCACAGCTGGTTTTCTCTGTTCTAGAATTTCCTATAAATGGAATCATGTGTATATCCTGTTTTATATAATACTTCTTTCACTCAGTATAATATTTTCGACATTCATCCACAAATCAGTTAATTTCTTTTCATTGCTTATTACTAATCCATTTGTTTACCTCTTCTCTTATGGTGGACACCTGTGCTGTTTTTCCAGTTTTTGGCTACTATGAGCAAAGTTGCAATGAACATTTTTGTACAAGTTTTTTTGTGAACGTATTTTTACTTCTGGGTAATTAGGAGTAGATTGCTGAGTCAATAGGGTAGTAATGTTTTTGGTTCTGTAAGAAACTACTAGATTTTCTTCAGAGTAGTTGTGCCATTTTACATTCCTGCCAGCAATATGTGAGAGTTCCAGTTGCTCTACATCTTCACCAACATTTGGTGGTGTTGGTCTTTCTAATTTTAGCTATTTTGGGGGTGTGTAGTGGTATCTCATTGTGGTTTAATTTGCATTTCCATGAAGACTAATAACATTGAACACTTACACGTTTGTGTATTGGCCATTTGTATTTTCTTCAGTGAAGTGTGTTGACATCTTTTCCCGATATGAAAAAATTGGGTTGTTTTTTCTTTTTATTGATGAGTTGTTAGAATTCTTTATGTATTCTAGGGGCGCCTGGGCCGCTCAGGCGGTTAAGCATCTGCCTTCGGCTCAGGTCATGATCCTGGAGTTCGGGGATCAAACCCTGCACTGGACTCCCTACCTAGTGGAGAGCCTGCTTCTCCCCCTGCCCCTCACCCAGCTCATGCTTGCTCCCTCGCTCTCTCTCATTTCTCTCTCTCAAATAAATAAATAAAATCTTTAAGGAAGAAAAAAAAAGAATTCTTCATGTATTCTGGATACCAGTCTGTATCAGATGTAGGTTTCACAAATTTTTTTGCCCTGTCCCTGGCTTAGCTTTTTTCTTAATGGTGTTTTGATAAGCAAATTTTAAATTAAAATTTTTTTTATTTGAGTAGCAAGTTTTTAATTTTGATGAGGTCTAATTTATCAATTTTTTCTTCATGATTGTTGCTTTCTTGGATTTATCTAACAAACCTTAATTTATGAAGGTATTCATATTTTTTTCTTTAAGAGCTATATGGTTTTACCTTTTATGTTTAGATCTATGATCTATCATGAATTAATATTTGCATAAGATGTGAAGTAAAGGTTGAGGTTCACTTTTTTTTTCTTGCATGGATAACTAGAATATCTAGTTATTTTAGCTCCATGTGCTGAATAGACTTTACTTGTCGCTGGATTGCTTTGGTGGCTTTGTAGAAATGAAATAACTATAGAAATGTGGGTCTGTTTTGTTCACTGATTCACTTGCCACTGTTTGGGCCAGTAACCTAGTATAGCAAGTATTGAAGCTAGTTAGTGTAAGTCCTCCAACTTTGTTCTTTTTGAAGATTGCTTTGGTTGTATTAGACCCTTTATTTATTTTAGAATCGGCTTGTCAGTTTTCTCAGAAAAACCTTTTGGGGTTCTTGTGGGGATTATATTGAATCTATTTTGGGGAGAATTGGCATCTTAACAATATTTAGTCTTTTTTAAATTTCTCTTAGCAGTACTTTGTCACTTGCAGTGAAGAAGGTTTTTTTTGCATATCTTCGGCCGAATGAATACCAGCCCTTCTACCTCTTCTGGATATACTATAAAAGACCTTAGGGGCACCTGGGTAGCTCATTCAGTTAAGTGACTGCCTTCTGCTCAGGTCATGATCCTAGAGCCCCACATCAGGCTCCTTGCTCAGTGGGGAATCTGCCGCTTTCTCTCCCTCTGCTGCTCCCCCTGCTTGTGTGTGTGCTGTCACTCTCTCTCAGATAAATAAAATCTTAAAAAAAAAAGACCTTAGAGCAGTCTTGTCTCATTATCAAGTATAAAACATATTGGTTCAGTGTCAATAATATTTCCTTTTCCAGAATTTTTTTTTTTTTTTTTTAGGCTACTTGGAACATCTTCTGAATTTGATTGTTATATACCTGTTCTTACCATTCTTCTTGCAGATTTCTGTTCCTCTTTGAATGTGCTATATAGTAATTATTTTATAAATTAATGTCACTAAGACTATATTGAAAATGCTTTTTTTCCCCCCACCACATTTATTTAGCTGTGTGTTATGTTCACTCTGAGGAAAATGAGTATTGTCCCTAATCTTTGCCACTTGTGATCCAAATGGGTATCATTGGTCATGCCGGAGACTGGGAGAGAAAGGTAGATATTTAACTTAACCTGCAGTAATTATTAGAAAATGTCTTCAAGGTATGTAGTCTTACGGTAGGTTAATAGGTCAAATTTTTAAACTAATGTGATTGCTTTGAAATAAAAAATTAATGATTGGAGCAGGTATTTAGATTATTAGACCCTTTCTGTTACCACTGCATAAAAAGCAATAAAAAATGACATATTCTCTAGGTTACTCTTTGCTTTACTTATCTTATTTCAACTAAAAAGCTGGTGGAAAGGGGTCTAGAATCTTATCTGTGGCCACATGACCTGTGTCTTAACATTTAATATACATATACAAATTTTGTTGGCCATTTTAAAATGGGAGCTACTGTACAACTGAATTAGTCTTAAATGATGTTATTTTTCCTGTGCAATTAAAGTAACTGTATGGAATAGTATGCAGTTCTTAAAATGTTTTTAGGAAAAGATTTAATATCATGATGATTAAGTAGGTGAAAAGGCTTGCTTATACATATCCTAGAGTAAAATTACAGAATAGTAGATTTTTGGGTGACTGGATTATGGATGAATTTTATTTTCTACTTTGTACTTTTATGTATTTTTTATTTTATTTATTTATTTAAAAAATTTATTTTTTGGCGTGGAGCCGCCTGGGGGGGTTTGAACTCAATAACCGTGAGGTCAAGAGTCAGATGCTTTACCAACTGAGCCACCCAGGCAGGCACCCCATGTGTATTTTAAATCTTCTATAATGGATTGTGTTATTTCTATGGCCAGAAAAGAAAAAAAAAGTTAATGAAAGAGATGATAAATTCCCTAAATTAAATTATTAAATTAATATACTTAACTATTACAAGATTTACAAGATATACTTTTTCAGCTTTTTAATTAATTGGTAAACTAAGTGGCAAACATAATGAGGGTCTAAAGGACTGAAAGGGCCCAAATTAAAAAAAAATTATAAATATTTTATAAAAATTTTACAAAAAATATATAAAACTTGAAGTCTTTCTTCTTCTGAGTAACTAGTGTATATATAACCAGGAGTCTTATACTTGATAGTATTGTCACTTTATTGTTTTGGCATTAGTTGATTGTCTTAATTCCTTGATGTTGACTATCTGCCCTGTAGTTTTTGACCTATACACTATGGAAAACTCTCAGTTGAATATGCCACTGTTAGAGCAGACTATTAATTTTTAAAAATTCAACACCAGCTCTTTATGAAAGCTCCTCATAAGTAATTTTATTTTTGTCTTACAGTTAAAATTAACCAAGATCTCTTTGTGCTCAAAACCAAACTTTTAAAAATACCATAAAAAATGTAGATATAAAAAAATTTATTATCCAGTCAATAATTCTATGGTTTATTCTCATAAGACATTATTATTGCTTCTTAATTTTAAGCCATTAAAGACCGTATGATTCATCATGATATTGAAAAATGCATTGGCACCTTCACATTAGCCAGCTTTTTGAAAATGTAGTTTTATGGATACCAGTTAGTACAATGATAACAATATCTTGGTATTACTTTATGTGGTAAATATTAACTATATTTTCATTTAAAATATTCCTAGTTCCCAAACTGTGGTGATTCAGATTCTATAAACTTAGTTACTTATGCTTCACAGATAACACCCTTTGTTTCTCTGTCTGGGGAAATTGGACATAAGCAAAACGGGGAAGATTCGTCAGCAATGTTGGTGAACCTTGTTATTTTTTAAGCAGAATGTTCTTCCTCAAATTCCTGTTCTTTAATGTTCTACATACTGAAGATTCTGGAAGATGATTTTATTTTTTTAAATTTTTTATTTTTAAATTTTTTTTAAAGATTTTATTAATTTATTTGACAGAGAGATCACAAGTAGGCAGAGAGGCAGGCAGAGAGGGGAAAGCAGGCTCCCTGCTGAGCAGAGAGCCCGATGTGGGGCTCGATCTCAGGACGCTGGGATCATGACCTGAGCTGAAGGCAGAGGCTTCAACCCAGTGGGCCACCCAGGCGCCCCGTGGAAGATGATTTTAAATAGGAAAGGCCAACCAGTTAAATTTGGGATCTGATTAATTCAAAGCTATGGAATTTACACTTTGCTCTATACATGGTCCAGTAATGAAACGGTTTCATTAGTCTTCTATAGATATTTCTTCGTCTGTTATAGTTTTAGTTTTGTAAATGGAATAATTTAAAATAAAAAATAAAACCATCACTATTTCATTCAGTAAATATTTTTTCACCTACTTACCTGTCCCTGTGCTAGATACTATTTACAGTAAAGATACTGACTTCATTGTTAAAAGGAGAATTAATCTCCAGTTTAGTATTACTTTATACTGTAAAACAGTTTCATAAGTTGGAGATTTTTATAATACTGGATTTTCTTATTGTTGGACATATCTGCAGTTATAGAAAATAGGACTATTTTGTTTCTATGAATATTTGTTCATTTTATGACTATCTGAATTTTATATTACCTTGAATAGAATATTGAGATAATATTAAAAAGATTTAGATAAGTAAAGTTAAAAATTGACAGGAATTAGGGACAAAGTCTAAAGGCAAATATACATAAATTCGCAAGTATCCATGCCACTTCCATACAGACAGAAGTAACTTGATCTGGGGATTTTTTTGTCAGTTTGCTGTACTATATAAGACGTGGGGAAAACTTGTTTAAAAGAGATTCACATTTATTTACTTGACTTTTCAAGATAGATTTCAAGATAGTGGGTGAATTTTTAGAGGCATTGTATGCTCTTCTAGATACAAAGGATGTTTTCCCATCTCATATTGAATGAATTCTTTTTAATGACTATTTTTTATGTCAAAAATTAAATTATTTTGTCTCAATATCCCCTTAAATTTTTAAATTTTGTCTTACAAAACTTATATTGTACTTAAGTTTTTGTCAATTCAGATTATGATGAAATGGAAGAAAATAAATGAGTTATGTAAGGGGTATGAAGCACAAGTATTAGAAGGAACGCTATTATCCTTGATCTTTGGTTCAGTGTAAAAATATTTTAATGTCTTGGAAAACAGCTCCCAATTTCTCAGCAAGCCAGATTTATGAGTATTTAAATTCCATTCAAGAGCATGTTCAGGGGAACCTGGCCGTTTAATTGGTAGAGGATGTGACTATTGATCTCAGAGTTTTGAGTTCCAGCACTATGTTGGGTCTAGATTTTACTTAAAACAAAAGAAATTCATGTTCAGGGCCCTTAGAGAAAATCTTTAACATCTAATATGGTCTTAAATCCAGTATTAATGTTGTAACTTAGTTCTTAGAAAACCTCAAGATTGTTTTGTAAGAATAACATAAGAACTGATGCCTGTAGGGAGGAAAAAAACTAGCAAGTAGGAACTCGAAGTTGAAATAGAGAACATCTGGGGTGACTGGGTGGCTCAGTCCGTTAAGCGTCTGTTTGCCTTGGGCTGGGCTCATGATCTCACGGTCCTGGAATGGAGCCCTGGGTTGGGCTCCCTGTTCCTCGGGAGTTTGCTTCTTTCTCTGCCCCTCCCTCCTGCTTGTGCTCTCTCTCTCAAATAAATAAATAAAATCTAAAAAAAAAAAAAAAAAGAAATAGAGAACATGTAGTGTCAACTATACGTCCATTAAAAAATTTTAAAATGTGAAAAAGAAAGAATATCTTGAACCAACAACAAAGTTAAATGGTTAATATTTTTCCAATATTCATAAAGAAGATAGCATTTTAAATATCATGGATTTTTAAAAATCTATTTAGTTATTTGAGGGAAAGAGCATATCTGCAGGCTCAGGTGCACAGAGTAGGAGGGGTAGAGGGAGAGGGAGAAAGAATCTCAAGCAGACTCCAACTGAGCATGGAGCCCATGTGGGGCTCAATCCCAGGACCCTGAGCTCACCACCCCAGCTGAAAGGAAGAGTCCATGGCCCAACCAACTGCACCACCCAGGTGCCCCCAGGGTCCCTTTCTCAAGGGCCACTTTCTTCTATATCTTTTAAATTACAGAACTTTGATTCTAGAAATAAACCCTAGAACTAATACCCATTTTTTATAATGAGTTGTGTAGGATTTATATGATAAAATGCCTTGCTGCAGGTTACACTGCTACTTACTGACAATATGGGACCAGAACCCAAGTCTCCTGATTCCCATTTAAGTGCTTTTTCTGTCATACCAAGCAGCTCCCTAAATATACAGTGATATTTTTTTTTTGTTTTGATAAAAAGGCTTGATATCCATTGCAAGACTCAGTAACTGATTATAAAGAACTCAATAGCTTTATCAAGACTCAATGACTAATTGATTTTATAGTATTTTACTATGGTTTTAGAAACCAGCTCAGACCAATAGCCACTGTTGAGTGAGTTGAAGAAACTCAGTCAAATATATGTAAGCCTGACTTCCAAGTGCAGGGCTCTTCTCATTCTTCCAAGGAAATGGTATACTACAAAGCTTTTTTGGCCAACTTGATTCAAAAGCTTTGAGATATGTATGAAATAAGTCAATTTTATAGTTACAATTTAGTTTAGTTACATCATACACATGTATTATGTGAAATAATTAAATTTCTTTTTCTTTTTTGCTTCTCAGGTCTTTGAACATTCACAATCTACACGTTATGTGAAATAATTTTAAAGTGCTTTTTTCTTTTTTTACTCTGATTTCTTAGAACATTCAGAATCTTCATCATCAACATCTTTGTCACCACTAGAACTTTTTTCTGTAGGACACATTAGTTTTCTTTGATCTAAATCATTTGATTCCAGTATGATACTTTCCTTGGACATTTCACCTTAAGCCGTAAATGCCTTTTACATGCGAAAAGTGTTTTAACATTGATTTTGACATACAGTTATCATCTTTGTAAGGTAAATGTTTATTTTACTGCTTTTTAAATTGATCTTTAAAGGCTGTAACACTTAACCATTTGTGCTTATGAAGCTGTGCCTCCAGGAGTACATACTAAATGTGTTATATATATATTTTTTTTAAAGATTTTTTTTATTTGTTTGACAGAGAGAGATCACAAGTAGGCAGAGAGGCAGGCAGAGAGAGAGGGGGAAGCAGGCTTCCTGCCGAGCAGAGAGCCCGATGCGGGGCTCGATCCCAGGACCCTGAGATCATGACCTGAGTCAAGGCAGAGGCTTTAGCCCACTGAGCCACCCAGGCGCCCCTGTGTGTTAGATTTTTTGTTCCTTTTTTAAACTAGTACCATCAGGTGTATTTTGTGAGAATTCCAAAGTTGCGTTGATTGAATTTATTTCAGGCCCCCACAAATGGTTCTCACTTTATCTATCACCAGAGTTTATCGTTTTTGGTGAACTTTTGACTGCTTTCACTTTAAAATTCTAGGATTTCAGTTTCTTTTTATCTGTTGTTATACCTGGATTATGAAGCTTCTGAAAGATTGATTAAATATTTTATTGTTTGAAACAAAACTCTTAACCCTGTCATAAAGAAGTCATTACAAGTGATAGTTTAGGATTAAAATTGGATTTAGGGTGCCTGGATGGCTCAGTTGGTTAAGTGTCTGCCTTTGACTCAGGTTATGATCCTGGAGTCCCATGTCTGGCTTTCTACGCAGCGGGGAGTCTGCTTCTCCCTCTGACCCTCCCCCACCCTTGCTTTCTCTCTCTCAAATAAATAAAATCTTTAGAAAAAAATTGGATTTATATTCACGTATGTATGATAGATGACTAAAAAATGTATGATATTATTGGTGAAACCTTAATCCTAACTTGCTACCTTCTGCTTTGAAGAAATGTGTGCTGCCTTGGGCTTAGCATTAGAAGAAACTTATGTATGAGTTTTGCATAAACTACAACCTTGGCGCATCAGTTCCACTATAAGTATTAAGAAATAAGGAATTTATTATAGGAATTAAACCTTATTCAATTGTGGGGAAAACTAGGGAAGTAAAGACCCACCAAGAATCAGAAAAATCCATTCCTGGTACGTTCATGAATTGAAGCTTTTAAGAATTCACCTCCCAGAGTAAACTGTGAAGGAGGCTGGTAGGTTGTTGGCTCTTTGCAGCTACCACCTCTGAATTTTCAGTGAAACATCTGGTAATAGGCTTTGGACTGTTTGGGAAGCGGAAGCTGAGCTGGAGGTGGAGTGGGGATAAATAAGGACAAATTGGAATTCTGCCCATACTTCTCTGTCTTTTACTACCTGTAAACAATAACTAGAATAAAATGGCTGCTGCTTCACTTGCACCCCCCAAATTGTACACAGGTTTTTTTCACGTGTGGTTAATCCTAATCTGAAACCATACAGGGAAGGAAATTCTGGGAAATACAGTTCTAGTTGACACAGTTTAAAACCTGCCACACTCAGATTAATCATTTAATTTTCTGAATTTATTGTCTTTATTTGTGAAATGGTGATAATTCCATGTTTGTATTATTAAGTTTAGTGAGGGTTGACTGAAAAAGTTTTGAACTATGAAAGGTTATATAAAGTTACTTGTGTGATAAAAGTTTTTTATGAGTGGGATGATTATGAAAACTCTTGAACTGGCTTCTGCTTTTGGAATAGCTGCCTTTCAAATACCATAGTGGCATTAGATCAGTGCTTTGCTATTTTATTATTATTCATTAAGCTAATGATTTTTTTAATTAGCTACTTTTCTTTTAGTCTATTCAATAATCCCATTGTATAGTTTCTGAGTTTCTAGCCTGAAATTCTTCAGGCAAAAAATGCTAATGGACTTCTTTGTTTTCTCTTTGTTGTTTTAAATGTATTATTATTATTATTATTATTAATAATTTTGTTCTGTATCTCCTTGGTGTTTTGGGTGTAAGGGTGAAGTGTTTCCTGAAACTTTATCCAGAGCGTTTTAGTGTAGATGTAGTTCATCGGCTCTTTGTTGCAAACAATTTACTTGACGGTATTTCAGTATGTAATATATACGGGGTGAATATTCATTAGGGCCAATATGGGATGGAGAGAGCAGAAACTGCTGATATGTTGAATTCTTATTTTCCTTGGTCCCACACCAAACAGGAATATTTTGAGAATGAAGACAGATTTCTACCTGGAAAATAATGTAAGGGTTATGCCAACACTGTCTTATCCCCTTAAGGATTGAAGCAGACTTTTTGGGAATAATAGGGATTTGGGAGTTTGGGGAACTTTTAGTATTTATTAGCAGCTAGTCTAACCCTTGAAAACATTTCGAAAACATTTCTTAACTACTAAATGATTTATTTCTGTAAAGTATGAACGATTAAATAACACTTACGTATTAAAAAAGAAGGAAAAGAGGGCCTTATTTCAGCTACTTTTGTGCTTTAATTTAGTCCCCACAGCAATCCTAGAATGTGAATATAATCATTCCCATTTTATGGGAAACTGGCTTGGAACAATTCCATAACTTGTCTTCCAGTAGAAAAGAATAGACTGATTTGATTTCAGGTCTATTTTATTGCTTTGTACTTTGCTAAATTCAGTGATTTAGGAGAAAGAATATTTTTTACTTTTTTGGGAGAAATAATATTTAAAATGAACATGCCTACTTGACAAGTATTTAAAGGTACTTATGATGGATATTACATTTCATAAGTTTTAATATGGTTTAGTAGAAATAGGCCAAAATTTGTAGGTAATGCTGTATTTTGGGGAGTTGTTAATGTCTAAGGTAGAATCTTAGAAGATAATCTGAGCTCATGTTGATGAATGGAAATCCGATATTTCTCATAGACTAGGTGTTTCTTGAAGTTCAGTGTACTATAAATTTATTCTTTGTGACGCTAGCTCCCTCTGTGGAACTTCATTATAATTGCAACTTGACTTTTTCGATTATTTAGTGAAACAATTGAAGCATTTAGAAAAGATTTTAAATTTTTCTTGTAAAATTTTACTTTATATTCTAATAATTCCAAGTGTTTTTCTTGTGAAAATGTTACTTTTATAAAAATACCTCACCTTGTATATATTGAATTTTAATAGCACATGCAAAATGAAATCACCTTCCTCAAACATTCCTACAACTTCTGTGCTTTTTTGTTTGGGAAGGCCAGAAAAATACTTGCAAGTTCTATGTCTGTAGCTCTGTGTTAGACACAGGTTAGACAGGAGATAGAAAAAAGCCTAATGGAAGATTTGGAAAAAAAGTGTTTTGAAGTTTGAATTTATGGTTTTATGTTTTTAGTTTTTCATTGTTGAATTGGGGGAGAAAATGTTCATTGAAGCTTCTTCTTCTTTTTTTTTTTTTTTTGGTCTTGTTGAAAATAGACAAAATTTCTGCTTGGTTGAAAGAGCAAAGAGAGATATCTTAGTAGGATCCCAAAATTCAACAAAGAAATGTAGGAAATAGCTTTTACATATATAATTTCTGTAAATTTATGCTCTTGTAAAGAGAGTTCTTTGTTATCAACTCCTACTGCTGATTTCCCTTTGCAAGAGTGTGTATATTCTGTCACTGCTTTTTCTCCTTTGTTTCCCAAACTATTTTATATTTAAATATAAAATATAAATTGTATTTATATATAAATATAAAATATAAATTATATAATTACTTTTTCAAAGATATTTTCCATTCTAGAATGAGGGTAGAGGGAATATGATTGGCTTCCAAGATGGAATTTAGAAAAATAGGCAAACCAGTATCAACCATAAAACTAGGTACTAAAATGTAAGTAATGAAGATAGGAAAGCACTAAGGTATATATGCTCTTTGAATTTATAAAAATTTAACTATGAACATAATAAAAAAATACAAATGTAAAAAAAATTTATACTTTTACTAAGTAGGATTGAAGGTTGTTGTTAGGATCATTCATGAATAGGCTTTTAAACAATTTTGTAGGATAATTATCTTTGAACCCTTTGTTAATACTAAACATATTATTCTGTTAAAGTGTAATATAGTTTATACAAACACAGGCATGCATTATGGTGGCATGAAGAAGTTAATTTTATTCATTTTTATATTGATTGACCTTGACTGAATTTAGATCAGATATTATTTAAAAGAATAGAATCGAACTAGTTTTATTAATATAACAAATCCATCCTGTTATCTTTAAAGCATATATCATGTCCTTGAAATAGTAATAATGTTTACTTATGTCAGTAAAAACTTTGCATCAATATATAAATATTTTGCTGGAGGTTATTAGTGTTTGTTTCTGAGTTAGAACAAGGGGGTAGGAGGAGTAGAGGGGGAAAAGAAGGGGGACAGAATCTCAAGCAGACTCTGTGCTGAGCTTCAGCTAAGAGCTGAGGAGGGACTCGATCCCATGACCCTGAAATCATGATCTGAGACAAAACCAAGAGCCAGGTGCTCAATCGACCCAGCCACCCAGAGGCCCCTAGTTTTTAATCTTTTAATCAGTTACCTTCTCAGTGTTTAAAGATAACTAACCCATCTCCCATTAGTCTTTGGAAGAAGTCTGGAGTGGACTTCCCATTATATTATTATTATTGGCTACTTTTAAGTTCATGTCATTTTGAATTTGGTTTAACCTGTGTGTCACATATATAGTAGTAAGTGCTTTCCGATGTTAGTACTTCCTGTATTATTTAAAGTTTTCTTAATGTTAACTTCAAAAATTAGCCTCATCTTGTTAATACTCATGAAATTATGAGCTTTAATACATTTAATTATAGAACTATTAAAAGAAAAACATTTTCCACTCAGTATTGTCTGAAGTACTAGTTGACATTCTGTGCTTCCTGATGCGATGCACAGAGGAGGACAGACTATCAGGTGTAGTGTTCCTACAAAAATGTGTGAATCTGACTGTTAGAGAAACATCAGACACTAATTCAACAAAACATCTGGTCTTTATTCTTTAAAAGAGTCACTTTTATGAAAGATAAAGATTGAGAGACTTTTCTAGATTGAGAAAAATCAAAGAAACGTAACAAGTAAATGTAATACATGATCCTGCATTGTATCCTGGGAGGAAAGGAGGGATATTTTAAAGTACATTGTTGGAACACTTGGCAAAATTGTGTACAGACTGTAGATTATAATATTGTAGCAGTGTTAAATATTAATAATGAATAATGAATTAATAAATGTACTGTGGTTATGAAAGACAATGGTCTTATTCTTAGGAAATAACACACAGATATTTGGGGGTAAAGAGCGTTGATGTCTACAGTGTACTCAAATGGTTTAGCAATAACTATAAGGAATAATAAATAGCAATATATAGTGAGAGATAAGTCAAACTGTATTATAATGTTAAGTAAATTTAGGTGAAGAGTATACAGGAGTTAGTATAGTTTTTGCATTATTTTTTGATAGGTTAGAGATTATTTCAAAATAGGAAGTTAAAAAAAATGGTCTCCGGTATCACCAGTGGTACACATACTGTATTCTAGGAATCTCTTGGCCATATGGATCAGTAATGGCCTATACTAAGAACTTTTTTTTTTTACAGGTAAAACATTTCTACTGTTCTTTAAAGATTTATTTACTTATTAGAGAGAGAGCAGGCATGAGCAAGGGGAGGGGCAGATGGAGAAAGAATCTACAAGTAGACTCCCTGCTGAGGGCAGAGCCCGACTCAGGGCTTGATCCCAGGACCCTGAGATCATGACTTGAGCCAAAACCAAGAGTAACCAAGAGTTGGTCGCTTAACCAACTGAGCCACCACCCAGGCACCACACCCCTATTCATCTTTTAAGGCTACACTCAAATATTAATTCTTTCTGGTAGCTTTTTCTATTGTACACTCTTCTGTACTCTGGGATTAGTTTGGTGCAAGCCATTAGACCAGAATTAAAATTCTGGTTTTGATAATTACTAGTTGTGAGACTTTGGAATAAGGAATAAGGAATAAGTTAGTTACTTATTCCTTTAAATATTTCTTCATCTATTTTTTTTTTTTTTAAAGATTTTATTTACTTATTTGACAGAGAGAGAGAGAGACAGGGAGAGAGGAAACACAAGCAGGGGGAGTGGGAGAGGGAGAAGCAGGCTTCCTGCTGAGCTGGGAGCCTGATGTGGGGCTTGATCCCAGGACCCTGGAATCATGACCTGAGCTGAAGGCAGATGCTTAATGACTGAGCCCCCCAGGCACCTCAAATATTTCTTCATCTAAATTATGAGAATGATGACACTTAACCTTATAGAATTATTGTGAGGATTAAGTAATGTACATATAGAGAATTCCATGATGCCTGGCATGTAAATAACTACTTCTACTTTTATTTATTTTTTGCTTACCTTCCTCTAGACTCAGTACTTTGAGCACAAGGTTCCTATTTTATTCATCTCTGTATCCCCCGTACCTGGCACCTAGTAGAAATTTAGTAAATATTTGTGAATATTTAAAGACTATTTTAGTCTGCGGAGTATCTATGATGTCTTCAACTCATATGTTTATTCAAGTATTTTACCATTAAGTGGGTTTATTTACAGTAATTTTGGTTGTTTGGGTTTTATTACAAGGTTGATGATTAACGAAACAGTTTTGTTTTCCAAGTTTTGTCTTCATGAATATAATCAAATTTAACAGCAGGCTTCTTATGAAAATCAGAATCCCGAGTTAAGTGCTTCTCTCATTATTCCTTAAATATTATCAACCTAAGTTTCTTTAGTAGAGAGCAAACAAGTTTCTGTTTTTTCTCTAACATTTGGATTGACTTTGTATATAAGTGCCTCTAATTCTAGTAGGCAGCTGGTGTTGGTGATTAAGTTTGGAATAATTTGTGTGACTGCCCCTTTAGGTCTGGATTCTGAGAGATTTTTTTTTTTTTGGGAGAATTTTTTTAATGTCAGTTTTAGGGTTTTTTTAATTAGAATTTTTTCCTTTTTTAAAATACGCGGTAGATGAGAGCATAAACTTTCCCAGAACTAATTCTCTCCAAAGTTGGGAGATATTTATACTATTTGTGCCTTTGGTTATCTAAGTAACAGATACTCAAAACAAAATGACCTAATCTATAAATGGAAAATTTTATTATTTAACACAATAGATCTGGAGGCAAAGCTTGGGTAATTTAGTGCTTCAGGAACACCATCAGGAAGCCCTTTCTTTCTGGATATAATTTTCAGCCTCTTCCTCAATTTCATCCTTAGCAACCCAGCAGGCAACTTTAAAAGGGAACAAACAAAATTATTTACTGTCTCTAAACCAGGGAAGGTAGAAAAGTACATTCAGAAGAACAGTACACAGTATAAACTACTGCTTTGGTTAGTGCTTTATATTTGAAAAGAGATGCTGCATATTTTTAGGGCATCACAATGAGGAAGCTGATCACATTTCCACTGCCTCCTGAATGACATCATTATGTATAGTTTTTTGGGGGGTTAAAGTCTTAGTACTTCTGGGGAATTTTATTCTAGGCTACTATAAATCATTACTCAGTAACTTGTTAGAATTATTTTACTGAGTCACTTAACAAAGGTAGGATTAGATCTTCTCTATAATATAAAAATATTAACTCCTATGTAAAGAGGTATAGATTAGCCATTGATGAAAGCAGCAGCTGAGTTCAATCCACCTTGAAGAAAGAATAAAAGTAAAAAAAAGAAAAGAAAAGAAAAGTAGAATTGAATCATCTCTGGAAAAACCAAGATGGTCTGTCATTCTAGTACTTTATGTAAGAATATTTAATATTAATAGGTAATTGTATAATTAAAATATTCTAATTTAGGTATTTTTAAATCAGTTTGTAATAGCCAAACTACAAAAATTCAATTTCCCTTGCATGTGAAGAACTTTTTAAGTAGAAAGCGTTCTCTTAATTTTCATAATGTTTATATATACTTATGTTTTTCATTTCTCTGCAAAGCTTTTTTTGTTAATGTGAAACTTGGAAAATAATAGTAATAATGTTGCAATTCCTTAAAGATTATAGTAGTATCTAATTTTACAGTATTCCTGAGACACGGGTAATTTTCAGCCTCTCTTCAAGACTTTCATATTATTTTTAACTGTCATTGTTATCATTTGCATGTTTCTTATTTCCCTTGTTGATTCTAATTATGCCCTCAGGAGTTAGCATAGTATAAATTTATTTAATGTTTTCATTTGAGTATAGTTGACATACACTATTACATTAGTTTCAGGTGTACTACATAGTGATTGGATAACTATATGTTTTCCTATACTCGTTACGAGTATAGCTACCATCTGTTACCATATAACATTATTACCTACCATTGAGTAAATTCCCTATGCTGTACCTTTTATTCCCATGACTTATTTATTCCATAACTGGAAGCCTGCAAGCATATTGTAAATTTATTATGTTTTCTGTAGGACATCTCATCAGGTATTTAAAGGTGATTAAACATTTTTTAGGGGTAGAAACTGTCATTTGTGTTTCTAGGACTCAGTAGGCAATTATATACTCAGTAGGCAATTGAGAACTTAATTGTGTATCAGTGTTTCATTGTCTTCCATTAGTTTGTATAATGGAGGGAATTTTTTGTTCTTACCTTAGATTTGTAGTCTGTGAAAGTATACTCTAAAGTTATGTATATATTTCCATATAATCATTTTACCTGGGCCTGCATAATAAAAAAGTATTTATTTTTAAACTGTAATAATTTAACCTTGTAAACCCATTGTTAATGATTTGGAAAATGAATATTGTATAAGATGAAGCACTTCTTTTTATTGCTAATTTCAGGTTACACGGGAAACCTACGTGAAAGTATAGGTCTATTAACGGTCTTCTTTGTTCTGTCTGGAATGATTTATTGATACTGTAAAACAAAGTTTATTAGTAAGACTGTTAAGGTTCTGTTGGATTCTGAGGATCATGTGGTTGACTTTGATACTGGTATTGTTCACGGCATTATCATTGTTATCAGTCGTTACCCTCTGATATCCACATTTGCATGGCAGAACAAATAAAGCCATTATATAGGTTAATTCTAGGAATGACAGCATACAGCTTACTGTCAATAGGGTTCTAAGTCCCTCTGCTTATGGGTTTTTTTGTTTTTTGTTGTTTTTGCTTATGGTCTTTTTATGTACAAATTTTTTTGGTGGTAAAATTATGTTTTATCATGAATGATTGTTTAAAATGAATGATTCTATTTCCCATCCACAAGGTTATTCATAAGGTATTAATGTTTTAGGTTATGCCATTCTTCTCTTATAGCAGTAATGAAAATGTCCCTTAGATTCTTGAATGTTTTCA
This sequence comes from Potos flavus, assembly GCA_028534135.1. Taxonomy (NCBI): domain Eukaryota; kingdom Metazoa; phylum Chordata; class Mammalia; order Carnivora; family Procyonidae; genus Potos; species Potos flavus. Next base: position 46,396,249 of record CM052894.1, on the reverse strand, counting down.
GCTATAGAAATCAAAATTGGCAAGGAAAAGGCTGTTACTGGGTCTTCTCTTTAGTCCATTGTTCTTTGCATTTTACCAGATATTGTAGTTATTTTCCCAATATATGCACTGGGATATGCATTTTGAATTGAGGCCCTTTCAGAAAAGCAGCAGATTTGTTCTTTATTTTCATACTGTGGTTTTTTAGTTTGAATACCAGTTATCTGGTTACCCAGTTATTCAGTGTTCTATCCTTTATTGTCATGACCTCTTTTGAAGTAATAGTAGTGTTTCCTCCTGTGAAGAATAGGGGACTAGAGATTTAACATACTTGTTCAAGGTCACAGTGTATGTGTTGAAATGAGAGTACTCAAATAAATTGTAGCTTTTTGGCTCTTTTGTCACCCTTTGTATTGTTAATGTAAGGTAATTCATGTGAATCTAACTAGTTCTCAAGTATGGGGACATGCAGATATGTTCATTATTTATATTTGACCTATTATAATTTTTGTAAGTTGAAAATCTGATCTCGTTTCTTCCAAGTTTAAAACCTTTTAATGACTTCTCTGCATGATGAAACCTAAAGAACTTTCTTTGCTTTTTAATCTCTAGTTCTGGCATCTTTTTGTAGTTCATTGAACCTGTCCCTCTTGTCCATGTATTTGCGCATGTATTTGTCCCTCTAAAAACCTTCTCCTTGTAGGTCTCTTACCACTCCAAATCCTTTTCAAGATTCAGATCTTTATCTGGAAAACTTTGATCTCTGTTAAAAAACAAAATTTAGGGGTTCCTGGGTGACTCAGTTGGTTAAACAACTGCCTTCAGCTCAGATCATGATCCTGGAATCTCGGGATCAAGTCCCTCATTGGGCTTCCTGCTTGGTGGGGAGTGTGCTTCTCCCTCTGACCTCTCCCCTCTCATGCTCTCTCTCTCAAATAAATAAATAAAATCTTAAAAAACAAAACAAAACCCAAAAAACCCCCAAAATTTATCTGAGTAAATTTAAAAATCAACTTGGCTTTATTTCATGATTTATGAATCTGGCAGCATCCCATCTGATGAAGACTAGCTGGGTCTAAGGACTCAAGAGGAGTGACCCACAGGACCAGACAAGAGGGTCCATGGCTTTGCAGAGGATAGAATCAAATGAGAGGTGAGAGCAGAGCTTATTGAAGACATAGAGAGTGTAGATATAGAGAAAGTGTATATTCAGAGAGTCAGAAGACTCAGAAAAGAAAAAAGTGAACCTTGTCTTTGCTTGAGGCTTGGAGTTTTTATTGAGGATGGTAGTCTGGTGCCACTTGTCTTCTCAGTAATTGAGAAACAAAGAGAAGTGTTTAGGTATCCTCCATAAATCACATATGCCTTGGACTAAGGGTCTTAATGAGTCGGTGGTCTTGGAAAGTTCTTGATGACCCCGCCTGGTGACTCCTTAGATGTTATGTATTGCGTGGAAAGACTCCAAAGAAATTATTGAATCCTTTACCTCTACAAGGAGGACATACGTTATCTCTTCTATAAGAAGTGTATAAGGCATGGGTGTAGGTCCTAGCAAAAATAGAAGCAGGAAAAGGAGCGGAGATGAGGGGAAGAAGTTTTTCATGGGATCCCTTTAGTTTCCCTATCATATCTGGCAATAGAAAGGAGCCCCATTGAGCTGCAGGAAAGGAAAGGTTTTTAAAGGCAGACAGGGAATGGAAAGAAAGAAATTATTAGCAAAAATGCTGATCAGCACTACAATGTAATCCACTGATAGATCCTTTCTGTTCTCCTTAGAAGTGTTGCTGGATTGTGGAGTACAACAGCCAAGAAATAATTCTTGACTTCTTGTATGGTGCAACTTAGTAAGTTTATTTAAGTAGCACAGGAACAGGACCCATGGGCAGAAACGGCTGCAATTTTACTGTATGAAGTTGGTGGTTATATGCTTAGTGCTCGAGGGGAAGGGGACTTGCAGGGAGTATTAGATCATAAATGTTTTCCTCGAATTTCTACTTATAAAATTACTTTTGCAGGATTTCTCTGGTGCTTATCAGTTTGATACTAACTATTGGAGAAATATACAGGCGGTCTTGAGACCCTTTAAGAATGTAGCAGCCCTTTAAGAATGGCCATCTAGCTGGCTCAGTCGGTAGAGTGTGGGACTCCTGATCTCTCTGGGTCGTGAGTTTGATCCCTCTGTTGGGGTGTAGAGATTACTTAAAAATAAAATAAATAAAATCTTAAAAAAATGCAGCGACTAGCACATATTTGTTCCTTATTGAAATTATGCAGTCTGTGCTTCTCCCTGTCTCTGCTGCTCCCCCTGCTTGTGCTCACTCTCTCTCTGTCAAATAAATAAATAAAGTCTTAAAAAAAAAAAAAGAATTATGTAGGCTGTAGGGCAGCCTTTTGGGCTAAAGGTGAACATTTTCCTGCTTCTATCCTTAATCATTTTCCCCCTGACCAGTTTTGGCACTGAAATCTTTAAGGTTGTTAAAGGGCAAAAGACTCATCTTCTGTAACTTCTTCCAGCTGACAGGGGTCATAGAGATGTTCCTGCCTATGGACTGAAATTGGTTACTATCTGTCCCTACAAATAACCACTGTGGAAGGCCATTACTGTAGAATCCAGAGTGGACATTGGGGTGAATTTGTTTTGAGTAATTAGGATCATCTGTTGGCTTGGTGAAGGAGTCAGGAACTGCTTGTATATATCTCATTAATAGGAGAGAACAAAACAAAAGAGATAACACTTTCAGACCCTTTAAGTTAGAATATAGTCTACCTCCTAACTGAAAACTAGTCATTGAGAGAACTAAGAGTTAGACATTGCCTTAATTTGGGTGTGTATGAGCTTAAACTTTGGATACATTAGCAGAGTCATTTGGGATAGATATACAATATTTAGTTTCAATATTAGCATAATAATTTCCTTCCTGATTTGCAGTCAGGGTATCAAGGGCCATTACGTTTTGGAGTGCCACTTTTCGAATTTGTGGGTGACTTCGTGTTGGGTTTCATTAAAGGTGGCTGCTGTATGCTTGGCTACTGCTTCTGTTTGTAATTTTTACTTCGATAGAGGTGGCTTTCAGGACAAATATGGCTAAGGAATAAAACCATTAAGAAGCTTTCTAGCCTTGGGACACCTGGGTGGCTCAGTGGGTTAAAGCCTCTGCCTTCGGCTCAGGTCATGATCTCGGGGTCCTGGGATCGAGCCCCACATCGGGCTCTCTGCTCAGCGGGGAGCCTGCTTCCCCCTCTCTCTCTGCCTGCCTCTCTGCCTATTTGTGATCTCTCTCTGTCAAATAAATAAATAAAATCTTAAAAAAAAAAAAAAGCTTTCTAGCCTTAACACTATCCTAATTATAAGGAATTGCTGGCAAGTAGAAGATGACTTGTCTTGGGGAGATAAGGGCATCTCCATATGCATTCTCCAATCCACTTAAAAGGAAAGTAGGGCACCACTAAGTACCTGAGTGTCTTAGTCTGTTAAGCATCAGACTCTTGATGTTGGCTCAGGTCATGATCTCAGGGTCCTGGAATGGAGCTGTGTTGGGCTCCACACTCAGTGGGGAGTCTGCTTGAGGATTCTCTCTCCCTCTGCCCCTCCCCCTGCTCGCACACTTTTGCTCTTTCTCTCCCTCTCTCTTTGAAAATAAATAATCTTTTTTAAAAAAGGAAAGTGGGGCCATCCGTTATCTGTACAAGTTCATAGCTAACCCTGTGGAGTGGGTATGCTCTGACTTTTAAGGAGTTTTGTTACCCTAGCCACATAGAGTCTGTCAAGGTGATAATTGAGTCACACAGTTGTTGGGGAGTCCATGAAACAGAATGAGTTTCAGCAGCTGCTTGGAAATATTCCTTAAAGTCCCCATCCTGAAGCACACTAACCAGACAATTGGCTCCAATTATCATAGCCATTAACCTGGGAAATGAATGATGGTGAAAACCCCGCATACAACAAGAGTCAGACAACATTCATCCAGTCCTGTCAAGATATATTTTAGATCTGACACACAAAAGAAGCAGCAAAAAAAGAGGAGACAAGTCTCTCAGGAAAAACAGGGATGGATGTACTGGATATTGGCAGCAACCTATTTACAAGAGAAACAAGGGGAGGGTGCACATAGGGAACAGGAGAGAACACAGGTAAGATTGTAGATTAACAGTGGAAGGGCTTGAGGCAGCTGAGCTGTTGGTGGGTTGAGGGGTAAAGGGTAAGAAGAGGTGTGTCCTTAGGCCCCCTAGAGGACTATAGGACAGATCAGTGTTTTGGTACAGGCCCTTAAAGGCCTGACCTTATGATATTTTGGTCCATTTTCCTTGATGCTTACAAAAAAAGTCTAATTGCTAAATAGTATTGAAGCTTAAGGACCCATTAATAGACCTTTTAAAAAAAATCATCCTCCAGAGAATATTGAGGCCAGGCATTATTATAGAAGAAGATGAGGCACTTCTTTAAATCCTGTTGTCCAAATTGATTTCAGTGTGTTAGGAGACAGCCCAAAGGGAATCCTTTGGATTGAAGAAGTTGATCCTATAGTCAATTCCTACAAACTGAGGAGAGTACATTAACTACCCAGGAGTCCATTACCAAAATCCCCCTTGACTTTGAATGGCATCCCATCAGGAATATTTCTAAAGGTTTCTGGGGTTCACAGTGGCGGGAGGCGTTTCTCTTTCTTGACCACCTTGGCACCTTTGTACTACCTGAGAAGGGATGTTGACCTCCCTTTGTTTCCCCATTGCATCCTAGACTACAACAGGTGCTGGTAAATGGACTGAATTGCTGTAGAGATTGGGTCTGCCTCTTTCCATTTTCGGGGAGCCAATATATCTGGTGACCAATAATAATACCTTTTGAAAGCCTCTGGATCTAGTATTAATGGATGGGGTGGAGGTCCTGGCCTTTGTTAAGAAGGGGTGGCCATTTTATATTAAGTATCATATATCTAAGCTAAAAGTACTTTCATTCTGAGAGCAGGACTGAGAATGTCAAATAGCCTACGGATAAGGACAAATGAGAGACATGAAGAAATAAAAGTATAGAACTTCTGTCTATTGCAGGCAACTTTCTTGTGAGCTCAGTCTGATCTAGTCCCAAGGGAATGGTCCCCTATGGAGTGAGTTCCCCAACTGGGTAATAGCTCTGGTCCCTTTCAGGAAATCCATGGCGAGACGTAACTTGAATTATATGCTCATTGAGGGATCACGCCCGGTTATTTAGGAGGAGACCTTACCCAGGAGTCTTGGGATTGGTGGCCATCCTAACAACAAATGTGGCTGTCCTATGCTTGACAAGAATATATGCATTAAAAGAACAGGAAAAATTAGGAGAGTCTGATTTCTGAGCCCAATTCCATTATGGCCACGGTATTAGTCCCAAGCTGGTTGGTACTAGTCCCAAGCTGGTAGTCCATCCCTGCCCATGGTGTAGCCACCAGAGGCAAGAGGCTCTCTCCTGAACCCTTGAGTAAGACACATTCTGAAGACATGTGCTGAAGGGTCATACTATTCAGGACATCTCTGAAGAAGGAAAAAGAACAGGTAAGAGACAAAGACTGGAGTAAAGATGACTTACTGAGTCGCATTGAGGCTCTTGAATTTATTCCGTAATATCCGTACATGGCCACCAAAAATGTTTCTGGATCTTGGAGCACAACAGCCAAGAAAGAATTCTCGAGACATTTTACAGTGCAACTTAGTAAATATATTTAAGTAGCGCCAGGAAAGGACCCGTAGGTGGAAAGGGCTGCACTTTGGCTCTATGAAGCTGGCGGTTATTTGCTTAGTGCTCAAGGGGGAGAGAATGTGCAAGGAGTATTAGATCATAAATATCTTCTTCTAGTTTCTACTTGTAAAACTACTTTTGCAAGATTTCTCTGGTGCTTATCATTCATTTCGATATTAAGTATTGGTGAAATATGCAGGCAGTCACAAGACCTTTTAAGAATGTAGCAACCAGCACTTACTTGATCCTTATCGAAATTATGCAGGCTATAGGTCAGCCTTCTGGGTTGAAGGTGAACATTTTTCTGCTTGTATCTCTCAGCAGGAGGACAACTTTGCCTAAAACAATGCAAGCTATAGGTTAGCTGGTTAAAGGTCACATTCTTCGTGGGGAGGATGGGACAAGGAGGGGTGTTGTTAAAACTCTAGTTAGGTTTGCTATTAAGTCTTGGTTTGCTCATGTGGTGGCTTAACACTAAGTGACTCCATTTTGATCTTGTGGTTTTGTTTTTAACAATTCAGTGATTCATGAAATAGGCACATCCTGTCTAGCAGAGACAAAGAAGATCTAAGGAGCTATACAAAATGAAAGACTTTTCTGCGCAGAAAGGAGTGGGAACAAGAAAGTTTTACCAGGAAAAAAAGCAGTTTGGTTTTTAGGGGATGGCAGAGGTCTAATTAGGCAGATTACCTAACTAGTACTGATCAGGCCATTCCTAATTGGTTAAATATTTCATTTCTGGGAAAGCTAAAACTGTAATTAAATCTTGGTTTGGTGATGTGGAGCTTAGCATAAGTGACTCCAGGTTAGGCTTGCTGTCTTCTTTTTTAGCACCTTCTAAATCTGGGTTATATGCAGATTTTATGTTACTGGAATTATTAGATCATTTTGTAATTCCCTGTTTTCTTTTGTCTCCTCTAGATTATGAGCTACCCAAAGACAAGAGTACTTTGTATCATTAGGGCTTGGCACTATACCAAACATATTCTAGGAGCTTAGTACATGTTAATGAATATATATCATGCCTATATGTGTCCAACTCTATCTGTTCTTTTTTTCATAGTTTTTGCCTGGGATGTTACAGTAGCACCTCATAACTTTGCCTCCAGTCTCACCCTCTCTCCTGTCCTTACTTTATATTCTTCTTTTAATATTTGTTGTACTTTTGTTTCTGTCCTACTAATTGTCCATCTTTCTGAGACATTTAATTTGTCCCATCACTTGACCATGTTATTAAAATACTTAAATAGTTCTCCCGTTGCCTACAGGATGAATTTTAAGTTACTATAGCATGATTTTGGAAGCAGATGAGTCTTTCCCTTTGGCACTGTTCCTGGCCAACAGCCTTCTATCTTTAGCCCTAGTAAGAATTAATTGCTTGTTATTGTATCTGTGCCTTTGCATGTGCTGTTCTACCCCTCCCAAATCTTAGCTGCCTGGTAACTTCAAAACTTTGCTGTTTCTTCCAGAAAGCTCCCTCTTCACCTCTAATAAATTCGCTTCTGTTGTACAGTATAGTTTGTCTGTGTTATCTTTTGTATTAGACTGAACTTCTTGAGGCCTATGACTATTTCATGTCCAGTTCTGCTTGTCTTTAGTACATAGATCTGCTTATTGAATGCTGTTGAAGGAAGAATGGTGCATCTGGAAGATACTCAGGGAGTGGGAAAAACAGCAGCTCCATAAGAGAATGGGTTTGTGTCTTTTTCTGTTTGTATTTGCTTTCCATTGTATACACAGTGCCTACTGTAGTGTAAGGTAATGTGTGGTTAACCACTAGTTACTGGAAAGCCGTATTTTGTAATTTTTATCATTGTAGATAAAATGCATCAAAGAAATATGCTGCTTTTTTGTTTGGCTTTAGTATTTTGATCTTGCTTTCCTTCTCCATTTCACCTTGGAAAGCCTGATATGAAAATTATTAAAATAAAAAACACCTTTCTTCTGATTTTGTCTTCTGTTTGTTTATACTACTTTCCATAGTTGTTACATGTTTATTTGATTCACTAAAATTGGGAGTTAATTTATGTTCTGACCATTATCTAGTACATTGTTAGTACACAGAAAGCTTTTGTTGTTAATAAACCTTGATTTAGCTTTGCTAATTTCAGCTAATTTTGATACATATCTATAAAAAAATTAACTGTAAAATAAAGTATAAATAACAGACCATACTATCTTTTATGAAGATTATTATGTTCACATCTCATCCTCTTCAATGAATAGTATAGATGTAGTGTATTAAAAATACAAATTATTTTTGTATTGAATATGAACACTTCTTTTTTAAGCTAGGACCACAAGGTTAAGTTCTGAGGAGATTTTATCCTTAATAGCATCACAGAAACAGTCAACTTCTTAGTAATTAAGAAACAATGCTGCAACCTTGGTTCAATTTTAAAGTATACTTTTGGTTGCTAATTAAGATACTTTTCATCATTAATTCGTAGTACTTGAAAATGATTCTCTATTAGGCAGTTTTTTCAAAGAAGTATTAATGTAAATATAGACAATTATTTTAAAACTAAGGTGATACCCACCAGATGGTGCTGTTTTGCCTGTTTTGTTTGTACAAATACAAAGGTTAAATGAATACAGAACTTTTAAGAAGCGTATAGAAGATCTTCTAATATGTTTAGGGCATATTTTGGGGATAGAGGAGCTCAGTGGAAAGTATTCAAACATAAACTTATATTCAGTACTGAATTTTATCTTAAAGGTAGAAGCTATTGCTAGAGTTATATGCCATAGAAACCTCTATTTAGTCTAAAATTAAGTAGATATTCTTAAGGTTGATATAAAGTAAATCTTACTATCATAATTCCATATGCGGGGCTCTTGGGTGGCTCAGTGGGTTAAAGCCTTTGCCTGGGGGTCAGGTCAAGATCTCAGAGTCCTGGGAACTCTGCTCAGCAGGGAGCCTGCTTCCCCCTCTCTCTCTGCCTGCCTCTCTACCTACTTGTGATCTCTCTGTCAAATAAATAAATAAAATCTTTAAAAAAAAATTCCATATGCATGAAAAATATAATTATTTTTAAAGGAATTGTATATTACCAAAATTTGTGTTTTCGTTTTCCTTGTATTTTTTTTTTTTAAGATTTTATTTATTTATTTGAGAGAGAGTGAGTGAGAGAGAACACGAGAGGGGAGAAGGTCAGATGGAGAAGCTAGACTCTCCATGGAGCTGGGAGCCCGAAGCAGGACTCCATCCTGAGACTCTGGGATCATGACCTGACCCGAAGGCAGTTACTTAACCAACTGAGCCACCCAGGCGCCCTCCTTGTATTTTCAAGTAAACAATATTACTATCTGAGTTACATCGTTATTTACAAATTAAGGGAAACATTTTGATTATTTTATGTAATCTTGAAATTTTCCAAGTAAAGGAGAGAAGATTAGGCTTGAATTCATTATTTTTACAAAAGAAAAGGATGACTCTTCTAAATTAATTTATATATTAGGAAGAAAGTAGTAGGTTGTGCACTGTTAATTTAGATGCTACAGTTGAATGACTATCCATTATAGTTAAAAATGATGAGCTAATGAAATATACTTCTCGGTGAAGTACGAAAGATCCAGCTAGTATTCCTACGATATTAGTCTACTTATTTTTTCTGATCTTATTATCACTTCCATTTTTATTTGTGTCTGGCCATGAGATTGAAGCATGAAAGTATGCAGTTGCTATTGTAACTGTTTGCCAAAATCATTGTTGATTATGCCCACAATGATTTTATTGGAATGTGTGAAATTAGAAATTGAAGTTGCTTTTATTTCTTAAATTTGATTTTTTTCTCTGGAAAAGTACATGTGTTACTTTGAATTCAGTGAATAAAACATACAAGTCACTATAAGGTAGTAAATATAGATGGATTTTCTTGTATTCCTAAACTTTGTGTATAGTTTAATCATAATTATGTTAACATCATCTTCATAATACTCTTAAGATTATGAACCACCATACTGCTTTATCTTACAACATTTGTCTTTTCTTTTTCTTTTACTTTGTCTTTTAGTTTTGGAATCCTTCAGATCTCTCCTGTAAGAGTATAAAGTTCTCCCTGCTTTAGTTTCCCTCATCCCACTTAGGGCAGTGCTTTACATATAATAGATGATATATATATATTTGTTAAATAAGGAGTAATTTTGGGGGCAACTGGCTGGCTTAGTTGGTAGAACATGTGACTTGATCTTGAGGTGATCAGTTCGAGCCCCACATTGGGTACAGAGATTACATATATACATAAATAAACAAATTGATAATTTTTAAAAAAGTAATTTTGTTATGCCAAGTATTAGGAGTATTATAATACAAAGGAAATTATTGAGAAAGCTTTTCCTCCTTGTGGGAATTTCCATAGTATCAAATAGTATTCTATATTCTGTTGTTCTTTTTTTTTTTTTTAATTTTATTTATTTATTTGACAGATCACAAGTAGGCAGAGAGACAGGCAGAGAGAGAGGGGGAAGCAGGCTCCCCGCTGAGCAGAGAGCCCGATGCGGGGCTCGATCCCAGGACCCTGAGATCATGACCTGAGCCAAAGGTAGAGGCTTTAACCCACTGAGCCACCCAGGCGCCCCTATTCTGTTGTTCTTATCTTATACTTCTTTCTGAGATAGCTTTTTATAGTTGGCTTAGAAAGGGTCATCTCACTGAAATATCTTAGCGTCATAATAGTGATGCATTCTTTTTTTTTTAGTATGTTTTTAAAAGATTTTGTGTATTTGTCTGAGATATGGAGAGAGAGAGAGAGGGCGCAAGCAGGGGGAATGACAGGCAGAAGTAGAAGCAAGCTCCCTGCTGAACAAGGAGTCTGATGCGGGACTCGATCCGAGGACCCTGGGATCATGACCTGAGTCGAAGGGAGACACTCAACCAACTGAGCCACCCAGGTATCCCAATAGTGAGGCATTCTGTCACAGTGAAGTTAGGTATATTTTCATTTTTTAAAAAAAATACTATCTTTTTATCAGCCTGGTTTCGTGCAGAGCTTTAGAATTGTACAGATGATCTAGTGTGGTACAGAGCTTCTTGGGAGGGTTTGTAAGACCGTTTTCAGGGAGTCCATGAAAGCAGAACTATTTTCAAAATGATACTTAAGCATCATTTGTCCTTTTCATTCTCACTTTCTCACAAATATAGTAGTTTTCCAGAGGTTACATGATAGGTGATATTGATTAAATGGGTAAGCTTATGAAAAGCTAGCTATCTTCTATAAAGCCAGACATTAAAGATATTTACAATAATTATAAATTATAAATTTATAAATTTATAATTCATAATTATAAATTTATAAACTAAATTTATAAACTAAATTTATAAACTATATTATAAACTAAATTTTTTTAGTTTAGCTTTGTTTTTCATAAAATGTTACTTATGTTGACATTTAATGTTTCTTTTATTTAAAAAATTAATAAACCTTTAAAATTTTTGTTTTAGTTTTAATGCAGTAAACAGGGATATATATAAAAACTCTTTGAAGTACTGAATACCTTTTTTAAACTATAAAGAGGTGCTGAGATCAAAGCATATGAGATCTTCTGATCCTAATTCTTCATCTTCATTTCACCAATGAGGGTACTCTGAGGCTCAGAAGGGTTAAATGGTTTAGTCAAATATATTCAGTCGTTTTTTGGCTTAGCTAATACTTGCTTCACTGACTTTTGACTCCTTTGATTTATTTTATTGTTTCACTATTGAGATATTCTCCAAACTCATACCAACTCTGAGCTCCTTAAACTGTTTTCTAGTTTAGTATTTTAACTTTATTAAGTACATGAACAAATTGGGAACATTGACCTAATTTTTCAGCTATAATAAAATGGTGTCTTTTTTTTTTTTAAACACATGAAAGAACTTTGCTATAAAGTATGAACTTTCTAGTAGGAAAAGGGAATTGATACATGAAATAATATATAGCCTTAGTGTCAAAAAAATGAAGTTGAGGGCAAAGAGGTAGCCTCTTGTATTTTAGAGACTCTTTCACTATCTTTTTTACTTTTTTATTTTTCCTTCATCAACGGTAAAACATTGGTTACAAGCTTCCCTGGACATTTATGGCAGTCCACTCCTACAAGAACAAAGTATTTTATCCCTAGGTTTCAAAAATTAAGAGGATAATAATTCTGTATTGCTCTTTTGTTAGCTGTGTATTATTTCTCATGTTAAAAATCATGATTGAGAAGGTGGATTCTAAAATATTCCTTTTTTTCCGTTGTTGAAGAAATTTAAAATCATGTCATGAAGATGGATTGAAAAACCTAGATAGTTTTTACTTGGAAGAAAGAGAACCAGGATATATGTGATAATCCTGCTTCATTTGATGAGCTTTCTTCATGTGGAAATGAGATTAAATCTATTGATTTATTTGTAAAACCTCAAGGATAGAAGAACCAATGAGTGGATGGTATAGATTGAGTCATTTTAGCTCATTAAAGGAAAACTTTCTAGTAGTAAAGAAATACAAAAATAGAATAAGCTTATTTTGGAAGTAACAAATTCCCTTTCTCAGGAGGTGTTAAAGTATAGATCAGATTACTTGGTAGAAATTAACCAAGATGGCACATGAATCAAGGAGATATAATTAATTGGGTTAAATGACCCTTTTTCTTTCTATTTTTATGTGCTTGGGTATACTTGCTGGAAATAACTTTTAATTTATAAGAGTTTTATTTGTTTATTTTTAAAATAAGAGTTAATTTTAAAAAGACGGTTGGTTTAGTAGATATATTCTACTTTTGTATCAACTAATCAATAAACTTGAAGACTTTACGGATCTTTAGTTTTGCGATGAACAGTTTAATTGATTTTCCTTAGAGGGTGTATTTTATTTGTTCCTTTCATTGCAAGCCATTTGAAGAGATGATTGATTGGTAGCAAAAATTTGGAAGAGAAAAAGATGATAAGCACTAGAAAGGAAGATAAGCCATTTTAAAAAGTATTTCCATTTTTTTTTTAAGATTTTATTTATTTATTTGACAGAGAGAGAGATCACAAGTAGGCAGAGAGGCAGGCAGAGAGAGGGGAAGCAGGCTCCCCGCTGAGCAGAGAGCCCGACGCGGGCCTCGATCCCAGGACCCTGAGATCATGACCTGAGCTGAAGGTAGAGGCTTTAACCCACTGAGCCACCCAGGCGCCCCAAGTATTTCCACTTTTAAGAAATTTTTTTTATTTTAAGTAGGCTCTACAACCAACATGGGGCTCGAACTCACAATCCTGAGATCTAGAGTCACATGTTCTACCAACTGAGCCAGCCAGGCTCCCTGATAAAAGCCATTTTGAAGATGTACATTGAGTTGATATTTTGGGGTTTATTTTATTTTCTAATTTGTTTATGATCGCAAATATTTTCTTTCTCCTGTCATCACTCTTTTCTTGTCTGTTTCTTTTCCATAAATTCCAACAAACTAAACTATCCGTAACTATATCTGTGTGAAATTCTCCTGTTGTTGGTGATTTTATAAGTAGTAGGGTCCTTTGTAATATAATTACTACAATGATGACTGCATTAAAACATGTGTAACTTCCTAATTTAACAGAGTATTTTGGAAGAAGAGGAGAGAAGGGTCTACCCTAATATTTTTAACTTTTTTTCTTGACGTACGAGAGGGAAATACATATTTTTACTATTACTAGAAGTAAATGGATAATAGTAAAATATCTGGCTTTATTTGGGGCACCTGGTTGGCTTAGTTGGTTGAACATGTGCCTTCAGCTTGGGTCATGATCCCAGAGTCCTGGGATTGAGCCCCACATTGGGCTCCCTGCTCAGCGAGGAGTCTGCATTTCCCTCTGCCCCTCACCCTGCTCATGCTCTCTCTCTGTCTCTGAAATAAATAAATAAAAATCTTTAAAAAAATATTTGGCTTTATTTTAATTTGGGAGTAGGTGTTTGCAATTCTGTGTGTATGCATGGATCTTTATATATCACTTATATTCTTAATACTTTCAAAAAGAATTTGGGATCTTATAAAGTCTTCTTGTACACACACACACACACACACACACACACATAGGGTTTTATTTGTTCATCAGACATTTACTGAAGTCCTGGCATAGGATTTAAGTTAAATTACCTACAGGGTTCAGGTGGGAAATGAGTGAGTGAAATGAGCCAATTTGAGGCAATATATATTAATTGATAGATACATTATAACCTCTTTTCAAAATCAGATCCGTGGCACTGTGGAATCTTGCCTTCAGTTATACCGTGTAAATAAGATTGCTATATGTAATATTTAAATAGTTGAGAAATTAGACCAGAACTGAATGAAAGGGTTTCCTGGTTAACCTGTTGTCATTAGACAAATTAAGTGATCATCCGATTTTGTAAGTATGGTGAGATTTTCTTTTACTTATTAATTAGTTCATGTATTTATTCATTTAACTAGTATTAATCTTAACTGTATATAAAGCTTCACTTTAGACATTGGATACAGAGCATCAGAGAATTTTCCTTCATTCACAGAGTTGACAGTCTAACAGTGAAGACAGATTTGAGAATTAAATTTCTTATTCAATAGGGGTTTCTAGTAAAATATAGAGTAAAATAACTTACAACATGGAGTCTAATGACTTGAGTTCTTATTCTGCTACTATTTATTCATTCAGTTAACGTTAGTATTAAATGCTTATTATATATACCAGAAATGTAGAGATTAGTAAGATATAACTGTACCTTAAGATTCAGTCACTTTAGGATTATAGACAGGCAATAGCTAGCTATCGTACAGTGTGATAGCTACTATGATTAAATTATGTATAAAATCTTACAAGAGAAGTAGATTAGCTGTGAGGGATGCAAGAAGCTATCTCAAAGAGCTGATATTTGAGCTAGGACTTGAGGAGTGAATAGAAATTAGTTTGGGAACAGAAGAATCAACATGAACAAAGGAGGAGTTACTGTATGTCCCATTACAGGGATCTGCATGAACACACAGAAACATGAGTGAGTAAAGTGTATTTGGAGAATGATGAAATATTGTATAGTCTGGTTAAAACACTAAGTATATCATGAAAGGAGCGGTAAAAGAAGAAGCTGTACTTGTAGGTTGGAGCTAAATTTTGAGAGGTCTTATATACTGGGCAAAGTTGTTAGGTTTTTATATGAGAGGTATTTCGGATCTGTGGAAGGTTTTTAAGCAAGCAAAAACATGCTTAGTTTGCATTTTACTAAGACAGTTGATAGAATATAGGATGAAGTAGAAGTTGAGGCTGGCGGCAGATGCACTAATTTGAAAACTCTTCATGATAGATATGAATAAGATAATGAGGATCTGTTATAAGAAGGTAGTGGTGACTTTAGAACAAGGGGATGGATTCAAAGTATAATTCAGAGGCTTGAATTGATGGGATTTAGTAGTGACTGATCAATGAAGAGAAAGGGCATCCAGGAAGATTTTGAAATTTCATCTTTGGCATCTGATAAATGGCCATGCTATTATCTTTGAAGTAAAAGCAACGTGATTTGGTAGGAGTTGTGAATTTGGTTTTGTAATGTTGAGTTTGGAGGAGTAAATCTAAAGGAATTTTGGAGGTGTTTAAGTTGTAGGTGGAGGAGATGTCCATTCAAGAGAAAAAAGAATTAGAGAGGTGGCTGTTAAGTATATCTCAGCCTGTTTTTAGAGTATGTGGGAGATGGAATCAGTCATTATTTTCTGGTTTGGAAACAAGCTATGTTTTAGTTATCACAAATTCTAAATTAGTAGTGCAGGAATCACGGGGCACCTGGGTGGCTCATTCGGCTAAGCATCTAATTCTTGGTTTTGGCTCAGGTCATGACCTCAGGGTCCTGGAATTGAGCCCCTGATTGGGCTTCCTGCTCAGCGGGAAGTCTACTCAGAATTCTCTGTCTCTCTGCCCCTCCTCTGTTGGTGCACGTGTGCTCTCTCTCTCTCAAATAAATAAATCTTTAAGGAAAAAAAAGAAACCACAATAATTGTGTATATTATAGACTAATATTAGTTAAAATTTTTTGAGTGCTTGCTATGAAGCTTAGTTAAAATGCTAATAAGCATTTTGCGTTCATCATCCTATTTGATTCTCATACCAGTGTAAATTAAATATTACTACTATCTGGATTTTCAGAAGAGAAGATATCTTGACCAAGATTTTACAACGGATAAATGGCTGAATGGGTATTCAAACAAATGTCAGTCTGACTTTATAAGCTAGGCTCTTAACCACTATGCTGTTTGTCTTGTAGAACATGAGAGCTGAAATGGATCTGGAGACATCTAGCCATGCGTGACCTATAATTAAATATATGTCATAGCTGAAATCTATAATTTTAGTCACAATTAGCTGTCTAGCTTACTTAATAAAGCTTACCCAGCACCATTCGTTACTGCTGTTGTCCTTGATGCAGATCCTTCTGTGTGTGTGTGTGTGTGTGTGTGTGTGTGTGTGTGTGTGTGTGTGTTTGAAGGCTCAACCCTCTACCATGTGAGTTGAGTAAGTCCTTATCAGTCTAGTCCAGTCATCGTCCCATTTTTTTGAGCTTGTTAGTTAAGACATGGGCAGGTGACTGATATCTGGTCATTGAGACATAAGGGGAGTTTCGATGAAGAGCTTCTGGGAGAGGTTCCCTCCCCCCATTTCTGGATGTTCTCCATCTAGGTGGGTGCTTGGAATTGTGAGAGCTACTTTGTAACCACATGAGGGCTAGTTGAGTATGTAATCAAAACATTATATAGCAGAGCGAAAGGATGGAGAGACCCTGGATCTGTAGTGATCTTGTTGAGCTGTTATCTTACCCAATCCTAAAGCTACCCTGCTTCATGACTAAGTCTTATGTGAAATTGGAGGAAATTTATTCAGCCATTTTGAACTGGATTTTTTTTTTTTTTCATATTTACAACTGAAAGAAACTTAACTGGGGTCTAAAGTATCTGCCCTTGACATGAAGTACAATAAAAAGCCATTGTAAGGCTTGCATTACTATTAAGATACACTTAAAACAGGAATAGTAGACAATTTTAGTATCAGTGTGTCTAAGCTCATTGGTGTAGAAGCTAGAAATGATCATGTTCTAGAAAATAGATGTTGTATGTTAAAGTAGCAAAGTGTCATTGAGGAAATAAGTCTGATTATTTTGATAATAGCTAAATAAGTAAAAGGAATAGGAAACCAGTCTTCAAATCAGGATTGAAAATAGATATAGATTTAATTTGTAGTCAGTAAACAACTTTCAGCGTTCCTCACATAGACCCTTCCAAGGCCCCGAGGGGATTCCAAGCCGTGTGTTTACATAGCTTTATTTTTTGGGGGGGTAAAGTTTACAAAAGTTAGATATTTTATTTTATTTTTTTAAAAGATATTATTTATTTATTTGAAAGAAAGAGACACACAGCAAGAGAGGGAACACAAGCAGGGAGAGTGGGAGAGGGAGAAGCAGGGTTCCTACTGAGCAGGGAGCCCGACTTGGGGCTTGATTCCAGGACCCTGGGATCATGACCTGAGCTGAAGGCAGACACTTAACTACTGAGCCACCCAGGCACCCCAAAAGTTAGATGTATTTTAACCAATTAAAATTGTTGTTTCTTTCACTTTAACTTTCCCTCTATCATACCCTCATGTTGGGTGGCATTAGAGTGGCCAGAGGCATTTTGGGGATCTGGTTAAGGGGATACATTTAGATGGAGTACATGGTTTCCAGTTGTTTCTGTGTATTATTAAGTTCTTACTGGCTGTTCTGTTCTGGCATAGTTATGACTTCCAGGAATATTTTTTTTTTTTTAAGATTTTGTTTATTTATTTGAGACAGCAAGCAAGAGCATAAGGGAGAGGGGCAGAGACTTTCCGCTGAGCGCGGAGCCTGACTTGGGGCCTGATGCCTTGATCCTGAGATCATAACCTGAGCTGAAATCAAGAATCCAACACCCAACCGACTCAACCACCCAGGCACCCTGGGAGGGTCTTCAGCAGACTCCACACTGAGTGCAGAGCCTGACACAGGGCTCGATCACAGGATCCTGATCATGACCTGAGCTGAAACCAAGAGTCAGATGCTTAATTGACTATACCACCCAGGTGCCCCCCAAGAATATTCTTACTGTCCACTGTGGTGATGGCTTCGTCATATGTAGATGTAAAGGCCAGGGATCTTAGAGCAATCTTAATCTGTTCTGTGGGTCTGGTACCAGAAATATTTAGGCAGAGGAAGTGAAACATGGTTTCAGTATATGGAGTCAGAAGCTAGTCTGGAAAATTTTTCTAAATCTTAAAATTCATATATGAAAGAAACTTAATAGGAGTTTTCCTAAATCTGACAACATTCCTAAAAATGTATATGAGCTTATCATTAATAACTTTTAAAACTGATAAAAAACTTATAAACTATCAATAATAAAAACTGATCAAACATTAGCAGAAAGACTGAACTGTTTTTATTTTCTTAATATAAAATTTTTATATGATAAGGCAATCAAGTATGCAGCCAAAAATGTAGGAAAGTAAGAGCAAATAAGAGAAAATAAGGAAAATGTAGGAAAATATAGAGGCTGGTCAAGCAGTTGATAAAAATATGCCAGTCTTCCCGAATTTCTGATGTTTGTCGTATTTGTCAGCTTTTAAAAATTTGTAATGTATTGTGGTTTATTTTCATATTCTAAATAAATGCTTACTTCACATCTAATTTTGTATCCTTTTCCTTAAAGAGAGTTCCCTAAGTTGTAAAAGATACTGGTCCACAAAACCTGGATCCATTCTTCAAAGGAAACAAAAGCTAAGATTTGTTTTGTGTAAGTGTCGAAATAGTTAAGTGACAGTTAAGGAAGTCCCATGTTTCAGTATTGTGATAGAAGATAAAGATAAAAAAATTTGAAATGAACAGAGATTTGCGGTAGAGTAGAATGTAGCTATTTTAACGTCTATAGTGGGTTAGAGTGATATCTTCCCTTAAAATTTTATCAGATTCTTTCTGGTACATGGCTGTGACAGCCTTGGTGATATTTTCTTCATTAATGTTCTTCAGAAATTAAATGGAAGAGATTTAATGAGGGGAACGAAGACCTCTACCTTGTACCAGTTAATGAAGAACAGACAGAATCACTCCCTGTTGTATAATAAAGAATTTGGTTTTTGCCCTGGGTTCCTGCTACAGAGCAACTAAAACCCTTGGAATTTCCCAAGTGACAGAATGATGTCTTTGTTATTTATGAGCTCCTTGCATCACTGCTATCACTGTCATTATGCTAATGAGGTGACTCCTGGTGAGCCCCTAGATCACTTCAGGAGGGGGGCTCCTCATCCAGGAAGATCCAAATCATGTGATTGTTTAGAGGGTTGGGACTTTGAGCCAGCCCAACTTCTGGGAAAAGGGTTTGGAGATTGAGTTTAGTTGTGTGGCCAGTGATTCAGTCAATCATTGTAATGAAATCCCAGTAAAAACTCTGGACATTGAAGTTCAGTGCAACTTCCTTGTTAATGAACAAAATACCTGCCAGGCATGTGTTGTACTCTGATTCCACAGGTAGAAGGCATGGAAGCTCTGTGTTTGGGAGTCTTCCAGACCTCACCTTATTTGTCTCTTCATTTGGTTGTACTTGAGTTGTATCATTTACAATAAAAACATAATTGTAAATACAGTTGACCCTTGAACAATACGGGGTTTTAGGGGTGCCAATTGCCCATGTATTTGAAAATCCATATATAACTTTTGACTACCCCAAAACTGAACTACTAATAGCTTACTATTGTTGATTAACCCATATTTTGTACGCTATATGTATTATAGACTATTCTTAGAATAAAATAAGCTAGAGCAAAGACAATGCTATTAAGAAGACTACAAGGAAGAGAAAATACAGTACTGTCCCGTAAAAAATCCATGTGTAAGTGGGACCTGCACGGTTCAAACCTGTGTTGTTCAAGTGTCAGCTGTATAGCACTTTTCTCAGTTATGTGAGTCGTTCTAGTAAATTATTGAACCTGTGAAGGGGTAATAGAAACCCCCAGAATTGTAGGCAGTCAGAAGTGGGGGTGGTCTGTTGTGAAGCAGTCATGTTGTGAACTGTGTCCATTAACTTGTGGAGTCTGTGTTAACTCTGGGTGATTATTATCAGAATTTAATTGCAGTATACTAGTTGAGGTTGGAAGAGAAGACCTCTGGAAAGACCAATTCTAAAATTAATTGCCAAGATACTGAACACAATTTAGGACGTGGTAGTTTGTAGCACTCAACAAAATATATGAACAAACTCACATATGAGGATGTTCAACTTCATAGGAGGTGAAACATTTTACTTTTTGGCCTCTAATGTGTTCCAGTGTTTTATTATCAGGAGATGTTAATCACTAATTTGCATTAGTGTCACTTACGATGGATTTGCATACACCAAAAAGTCCAGAATCACAGCGACAGAAACGAGATAGAACTTTATTTCTCTTTCACGTAATAAAAGTCTGGAAGTTTGTAGCCCAGGTTGGCTGAACAGCTTTACAGTCACCAGGAACTGAGGCTCTCTATCTTCTATGTGAATGATTTCCTTTTTTTTTTTTTTTTTTTTTTAGGATTTAATATTTATTTGACACAGAAAGAGAGACACAAGCAGGCAGAGAGAGAGGGGGAAGCAGGCTCCCTGCTGAGCAGAGCTGAAGACAGAGGCTTTAACCCACTTGTAGCAGAACCTGGACTGGATCCTGGCGGAAAAACCAAGCGGCACTCGGAGACTAAGAAGGGAGAGAGATTAGATTTATTCACCGGTGGACTCAGAGGAGATCCTTCTCCAAAGATCTGAGCCCCGAGCACAAGCAGGGAGGGTAATTTATATCCTCCTCCTCACGCATACTTGGCATTCTGGCGCGCGAGAGGAACAGGGTAGGAGAGAAGAACCGGAAGGGCTCTGAGACAAGGACTGGAGTTCCCTCCAGTTTGGTCAGCCAGCTTAAAGTACAGTTTTTTTCCCATCACACTGAGCCACCCAGGCGCCCCAATGGTTTCCATTTTTAGGGTCACTTTATGGTGACTTCAAGACATGTTAGGTCTTATGCTAGGTCTCGTCCTTAGTCTATAAAACAGACCTTAGTCCCGGACCTCATGGAGTTTTTAATGTGTGAAGAAACATCTTAGAAAACAGTGTGTAGTAGGCTTCAAATAGTGGCTTTTCTTGGGGGAAGGATAGAGGTGATTTCTGAATAGGATAGATTAGTAGCAAAAGTAATGATAATTATGATGATATAATCAGAAAACTGTGAATGAATTTACTTCGAACTGTTAACCCTAAAAATAAAGCTGCCAGTTATTTTACCAGCAAAAATGGATTTATTTGGGAATAAAGAATAGGAATTTGGGACCAGCAAGCTGGGGCAAAACCATAGGCGAGTCCAGAGACCAAAGGAAAATTATGCTCTTTTATAGGGGAAAGAGGGACATTGGGAAGACTTTTATAAACAAAAAAATCCATTGGAGTAAACTGGGAGTTCGAAGTATAATGCCTTTCATTGGCTGAATTGTGACAGTCTTTCATTGGCTGGGCTGTTGCCCGGTTTTCTTCCTCCTGCTGGGTTAGTAAAGTAGTAGCTAAAGCAGTATGGGGGCACTGGGGTGGCTCAGTCGGTTGAGTGTCTGCCTTAGCCTCAGCTCAGGTCTTGATCCTAGTTTTGGGATCAAGTACCACACTGGGCTCCCTCCTCAGTGTGGAATCTGCTTCTCCCTCGCCTTCTGCCCCTCCCCCTGCTTGTGCTCTCTCTCTCTCTCTCTCTCTCTCTGTCTCTCTGTCTCTCAAATAAATAGATAAAAATCTTAAAATAAGGTAATATGGAGTTGCAAGGCACATCTCTTTTCTGTTGGGCTGCAGTTGACCACCAGTGGCAGGGCATGAGAGCTCCCCATTTGCCCTCCTGGCCCCATTTTAGGTTTCCCTTTATGAATTTTCACAAAATAAATGGTAAGATAATCATATAGTGTGCTAAAGGAAATAATAAAAAAAAATCTGTATAAGATACAGAGCTAGTGTAGAGGAGGGAACTATTAACTTCCAGTAACATCAGTATTGATCAACAAGATAGTTTTTTGGATGACTTTGTGAGAATCCCTATCTAGTTTTTCCCTGAGCCCCCTTTTTATTCAGGCTTTAGTTTTCTGGTTAGCCCCAGGTGTTTTTTTACAGTTTCTTAATTGTGTCCTGCCTTCAGTGCTTACATAGTTTTCTGTCTGGAAATTCTTGCTCTGGCCAGTATGCTAACTTCGGTTTGCCTTAAATTCAGGATTCCTTAAAAGGTTATCTGAGAGCCTTCTTGATGCCCCTCTTTGTCATGCTAACCTCTCCTGAGCTCCCATGTTAGTACTTTCTGCATTGTATTAAAATTATTTTCGGTTTGCCATTTCCTATAAATTGTGTATTATTTGAAGATAGAAACTGTGTTTTAATTCTTCCATCTCTATTGAAAATAATAAGACATTTACAGTAAAAAAATTTTTTTAATGTAGTGTGCTCACCTGCACATGTATTGTGGGATTGTTGAGGGCAACAGTCAAGAAAGAATTCTTGAGACATTTTATAGTGCAACAAGGCTGGGGTGGGGGGTGGTGATGTGCAGGGAGTATTAGATCATAAATATCTCCTTTGAGTTTCCATGAGTAACACTACTTTCACAAGATTTCTCTGGTGTTTATCATTCAGTTCAATAGTAACTATTGGTGAGGCAGTCATGAGACCTTTAAAATGTTGCAGCCAGCACTTATTTGATCCATATCAAAACTATGCAGACTATAGGTCAGCCTTCTGAGCTTAAAGTGAATGTTTTCTGCTTCTATCACTTATCACGTGCTTTCTTGCTTTCTCTGTGTGTGCCTAAATATATAAAGAACTGTAATTTTTAAATATTTAAAAGTATAATTTTCCTTAAAAAATCTAGACTTTTGGGTCACTTTGTTCCAGTTAACTATGTTATATAATTTTATAAAATTTATTTTATTTTATTTTAAAAAATATTTTATTTTTTATGTAATCTCTACACCTAATGTGTGGGGTTCGAACTCAGGACCCTGAGACCCAAGAGCTGCATGCTCTACCAACGAAGCCAGCCAGGTGCCCCTAAAATTTATTTTAAATGCATTTGTACTGAACATGTACATGAAAGTTTTGTTACACATTTGAGAAATACTAATATAACTAATACAATAACTATAAACTCTTAACAGCTTTTTTCCTGGAGGCTATAACTTAAGTAAGCTGTTATTCTATTTCACAGTTTTTAGTTATCATAAAATTCATCCTTTTTGGTTCCGTGTTCCTTTTTGGTTTGTGTTCCTTATGAAAGATCAAAATGATCCATAAATATATAGAAAGCAAAAGTTCCCCACAGTTCCTTACCCATGAGATAACTAATACCAGTAATTTGGTATATATATTGCCACCATTTCCTTGAAGACTATTTGATATAAACAAAAGAGTATGTATCATGTTGTGAAGCATACCAATGAAACTAACCCTTATGAACCCATCACCCAATTTAAGAAATTTAATGTTATTAATAGGTTTGAGACTGCTTTTATACTCTGCCTGGATCTCATTCTTCCAAATCCCCCACAGAAGTAACCATCCTCCTGACTTTAGATCCAGTGTGTTTTTTTAAAAATAGAACTCATTTTCTTAATAGTTTTACCATGAATATGTATTCCTAAACAATAGGTTTTTCAGTTTTGTTTTTAAAATGTATAAAATTAATACATTTTTGTATATTTCTGTGATTTATCCTTGTTGGCACATGTAGCTATAGCTCACTGATTTTCATTGTTGAAAAACTAGTATTCCAGTGCATGAATATGCATCATTTTATTTTTCTATTCACCTGTTGATGGACATTTATGTCATTTCCAACTGTTTTGTGTTATGAACATTCTTAAATGTGCCTCTTGTACATATGCAAGAATTTGTTTAAGGTAGTGGTTATCAAAATACTGTCAACTGCAACTAACAGCAAGAAATACATTTTACAGCGGGGCACCTGGGTGGCTCAGTTGGTTAAGCGACTGCCTTTGGCTCAGGTCATGATCCCAGAGTCCCAGGATCGAGTCCTACATCGGATTCTCAGCTCCGCGGGGAGTCTGCTTCTCTCTCTGACCTTCTCTCCTCTCATGTGCTCTCTTGCTCTCTCTCTCTCTCAAATGAATAAATAAAATCTTAAAAAAAAAAAATACATTTTACAGTAAAGTGTCCGTATAGACACACAAACATATACAAACAGACTCTCTTGTGATTGAAACTCAAATTTCAGAAAATAGTATTTTATTACTAAACATAATAAAATAAAAATATAAGGAAGTTAATAACAAATACAATTTAACAGTCTCTAAAATGAGCAATACAAACATGCATCTTTAGAAATGTTTTGGAAATATTTATACAATTTTGGAAATTTTTATCAAGTGTATCCTTGCCTATTCATAAATTCATTTCAGTTCACTGCATACAGAACAATGCAATGTGTTTATTTGGTACACTGTTGAGCCTGTTGCTTTTCTATGTTTTTCATTAAGTCACATTTGGAATCCTGTTTTTGATAGTAGGTTGTTGTCTATGGTAATACACTTTTTCTAATATTTAGCAGTAGAAATTTCCTAATCTAAAATAATTCATTCTGTTTGGTTGGGTATCAAATTTAATATAATTATTGATTCACAGTCTAAAAACTGGATCTTTTATCCAAATGTTTTTCTTTAATGTTTCAAGTTTCTTTTTCAGAAATTAATCGTGAAATGTTTTACAGAGGGAGGTTGGAAGTTACAGTATATTGTACTTTATGATTTAGTTCAAACTTGTCTTTGTTAATAATATTATCTTAATTAAGCTTGGGAACATGCGGTGACTAGAGTGTTTAATTTTAAGTTTTATTTACTATAATATTAATGTCTTTTGGTATCCTTGGGTATGTCTGATATATTAAAATATATCATTATTACCTATAGTTTCACATTTATTTCTTTAAGAGTGTTTAAAATAATCCATTCAATATGCCATTTTGTCCCCAATATTTCGACAGTATTTGCCAGTTGAGATTTTTTATTCACTTGAATAAAAAGGTATATCTTTTTCCTGCATTTTATACAATTTCCTCTGCTTAGCATCTTTTTCTCAAAAACCAATAAATGCACTTTAATATTGTATTGTAAGTGGGTATGGTTAGTTCCAGTCTCTGAACAAAATACTTTAGAAAGTCAGCTATTCAGTGAGCTTCCTTTCATTACATTAACAGCTTTTATTACATTTTACCCATGAGATCTGGTGGAATTTCTGTGCTAAAGCTTTATTATATAAAACAATGATTCTGTTTTAGTAGCCTCCTAATTTTTTTTTTTTAAAGATTTTATTTATTTATCTGACAGAGAGAGAGAGAGATCACAAGTAGGCAGAGAGGCAGGCAGAGAGAGAGGGGGAAGCAGGCTCCCTGCTGAGCAGAGAGCCCGATGCGGAGCTCGATCCCAGGACCCTGATACCAGGGCCTGAGCCGAAGGCAGAGGCTTTAACCCACTGAGCCACCCAGGCGCCCCATAGCCTCCTAATTTTTAGGAATGATTCTTTGCTGCTCTACACTTAAAATTCTTGTAATTTTTATAGTTGATTTCTGTTGATCAGCTGCATACTTCATAATCCTATAAATATATTTAAGCCAGTTAAATACAATACAGAAAAATCTTATATTAAATGGTCTTCCCACATGTATGGCATAAATTGAAAAAATTCGTATCAAGTTAGGGTAGGAAATTTATATGATGAAAAATGAGAAGTAAACATTGTTTCTTGTTATTTGTGCAGTAGTACAGATGTTATGTAACAGTATATCATCACCAAAAGATACAGCTTATAATTCGTCAGCTTTCTTATTAAAACAAATATGCTCTTAAAAAGTACATTCTCTGCACAATGCTTCGTAAAAAATGTTCAGTGGCTATGTGAGTCACTTTCTTTTGCTATGTGTTACGCAACTAAATGGTGATAACTAGAATGACTAAGTATTGGACTGATAACTTTGTCTTTTTTCTTTCTCTGAAAGTATTTCAGGAATGTAGAGTATGCTGTTTTTCCAAGTGTCGTAACTACTTTTGAAGATTTTAATCTTTCATTTGTCAGGTATCATTACAAATAATACTTGGTTTATAATTTTTGTTATTTTTTGTGTGCAGCATTTTCAGTATTGACCCTTTCAGATCCAGCAACTGAATTTGAACATGCCTTCATATTTTACTTCCTCATTTTTTTCTGAAATTAAAACCATCTATTTTTTTTGGTGAGAGACTATGGTTTATTTCGGCTTTTGCCTTTTTTTAAATTAACATATAATGTATTATTTTTTTCAGGGATACAGGTCTGTGATTCATCAGTCTTACACAATTCACAGCACTCACCATAGCACATGCCCTCCCCAAAGCAATCTATTTTAATGTAACAATTTGCTCTTGTTTAATTAAGGTATTTAATATTAAAATTGTGAACTTGAAAGATGTTCTTCTATAATATACTTCAAAAAAAGATTTTAAGCTAAAGGTAGTTGACACTCTTACAGCCAATGGATAGTATTTGTTCCTAAATTTTTGATAATTACAATGAATTATGTTAACATAAAATTACACTGTGCAGTATTAGCCCTCCTGTTATGGTGATGGTAAAGTGAATGGTGAAAAAATTAGGTGAGACATCACTGAGCGAAATATCAAACTGACCTATTTTTGTCTCATATTGATGACAATAACTCCACTGACAGTTAATGCCATCTCTAGAACCTGTACAGTTCTTGGCATTCAGTAAATCTTAGTTGAATAAATTAAAGACTGGGGAATGGATGAAGGAAAAATGAACTGAATATCCTATAGCTTTAAGGTAATTTTATCAGAATTGCCACCAACAAACTGGCTCCAGCATTTAGATACTGCAAGGAGCTCACTGAGCAAACTTATTTTTGCAATTATAACTTCATGAACTGACAAGACCCTTATTTATCAAAACATGTTGCTTTCTTTTCAGATCATTCACTGTGGGATGTTAGTTATTTTTCTAGATACTCATTTGTTGATTAGCCAGTAAATGTCAGGAGCTAGGAATTCAGTGGTAAATATGACAGTCTGCTTTCGAGGAGTTCATAATCTAGTGTGTAGCTGATGAACAGTGATAGTGGAGATGTGGAATCACTGTTGAGGGAGTACAAAACTGGGTGCTGGGATCAGACTCAAGTGAAGCTTCACTGTGGAGATGGACTTCAGCTTAGTTGGAGAAAGAATACGATTTCATCAAGTGGAGGTGGCAGAGAAGGCATTCTGACTTGGCAGCATGTAAAAAAGATGGAGGAGCCCGAGGACAGCATATTTTTTAGTTTTGTCTTCCTGGGGCATTCTGTATGTTATTATTGAGTGTTCTGCCATGACAGAAAGGCAGGCAAGGATCATTTCATGGAGGGTGATTAGAGGATTTTAAGCAGGTGGTCTGTTCGAATTTGCAGTTTTGAAAGGGTGCTTGGTAATTACCCTAGTTATACTTTTGGCAGATTTGGCAAGAGCAGATTGTTGTGATATGATAATGAAGTAATACAAAAAGGAATTTGGAGTGCTATTTGTATTCAAAGTCCTTTAGGAACATTATCTAACCTATCTTCATAACTCAATTAGTGAAGTAGGTATCTTTGAGAAATTTTTTTCAAGTTTTTGTTTAAATTCCAGTTAGTTAACACACAGTGTAATATTAGTTTTAGGTGTAGAATTTAGTGACTCATCACTTACATGCAGCACCCAGTGCTTATAACGAGAGATTTAAAAAAATTTTGGGGGGCACCTGGCTGGCTCAGTTGGCAGAGCCTGTGGCTCTTCATCTCCAGGGTATAAGTAGAAGCCCCACGTTGGGTATAGAGATTACTTAAAAATTAAAAATGTTTTTTGGAGATTTAAACTTTTTCAGGGTTTTACTTTTTCAGATAATTGGACTAATGGATGAAAAGCAGAAGTGAAATGTGTTTTTCTGGGTCGGAACATTTGAATGACCAGTGTAAGACTGTCCAGAGCTCTGTTCCATCTGCTCTGATGACTGGTGGAATTTGAGATGATGACTGCTCCATCATCTTGGGTACTGAAATAAAAAGACATGGAGTAGAACCCTTAGATGACCCATGGACATCTACTGTAAATGGGAAAAAGACTGTTATTTTAAGCCACTGTATTTTAAGTACAAAAACCAGAGATTTTGTACTTATTACCTGATAAATATTACCTGACCTACCTGACCTGTCTTCATTGATGCAACCTGCATATTAAGGCAATATTAGCTTAGAAATAAAGTTATTTTTAGAAGGAATCATGTAGAAGTATAAAAATTATAGAAAAATTTTTACCTAATCTGATTTAGAGATATTGAAACCACAGTAGTTCATGTATATAGTAGTGGAGAAATTTTCATAATATGTGGAGTCTATGAGATGAGTTATTGCAAGTATCTATAAGAAAGTCATTTTGAAAGAGATTAAAATTACCTTTAATTTGTTGACAAAAATACAGCAAGTGTGATATGAATCCGTTAGAAAACTGGGTAAAAATTGAAGACAACTGCTATTGTATCGGTCACTGAATTTAATCTTACATGCATATTAGCATATTATTTTACAGTAAGTATTTATATAATAAGACACCTAAGTGCTTCATTTGCACTTTAATATTCCCAGTTCTAAAATAATCTATATATATTTTTGATGAGGAGTGTGGTGATATTACTATTTATTTGAAAATATGAATTACTAAAGCTATTCAAAATTTATTGACATCAGTTAATTGTTTTGAGTAATTATCATTATCCAGTATCATTAGAATAATTATCTATATAGATATAAGTACCTTAATCTTTCTATACAATACTCTTTTGGTGTTTTGATTATTATCATAACTAATTATGAATGAGTAAAAATCACACTACAAATACACAAACCAATATTAAGATTGTTACCATTTACTGATAGTAAATTGGATTTCCACACTAAATGATTCCTGTTTATCTAGGCAATAAATTTAAACTATAGAAAAAAATGCAGTGTAACTTGTACTGTAAATAAACTATTAGCAATGAGCATCACAGTGAGAGCTGGTAGTATATGAATTATTCACTGCAAACTTATTATCTCTGTGTCATTAGCATGTAAGATAATGAACCTAATTACCATGGCTTTAAACTCGGGGAGTTAGCAATTTATGTGTGGAACTTTCTGGGCTGTAGTTACCACCCACAAGGGTATTGAGAGAACTGCAGACATTATTTCTGTGTTTTGTGACTGAGATGCTCTTTCTTCTTACTTGCTTCTTATTGGTAAATTAGTTTTTATTTATTTTTAGGGTAAGACATATGGGATTTTTCACTTGCTTGAATACCTTTTAAAGGAGTTATGAGAACTATTTAAGTATTTTTGTATGTGTTCTTTTTAGTCTAATTTAGTGTTGTAGGTAGCCAAAATATTATTGGTATGCTTTCATTCACTCATGTAAGTTAGCATCGTCTATTATAGTAGATTACCATAAATAGTGTAATAACTTGAAAAATCTAGGCTAAAAGGTTAATAATTAATTTTCTTCTGTTAAAGGATTTTGGACTAAAATGATTTACTTTCAAAGTCTTGGTATTAGCGCATAGCCCTTTCTAATCTATAATATTGTATCTCTGATCTTAATTTAAGGTTTTTGATGAACTTCTTGATTCTATTTTCTCTCTTAGAGTGTAAATTATCTGTAATAAGCCATCCTAATTAAAGTTGGTAAATCTACAACTGCTTCAATTATACACTAATCAATTATACACTAATTTAATTCTACTTATCTGGGTACAGTGCATCATTAATTGGTTTCAGCCTTAATACAACAGATTTAGAAGTGATCAAAATTTGAAGCACTTTATTTAGCTGGGAAAAAGTGAAGCATCATAATGTCAAGTAATTCACATATGAACTCTGATAAACTAAGAAATTCATCTTTTTAAAAATGAAGATGTGCATTGGCCATTTATATTCATTGTTGAGTGCTATGGTACGAGATGGTGATTAGGTAGTATCTTTAGATGTTAATAATATAGTTTTCTTATTTTGCCCTTTCCTTTAAATTTTTAGCTTTTTAAAGTTTTAATTAATTTTTTAAAAAAGTAGGCTCCATGCCCAGTGTGAACTTACAACTCTGAGATCGAAGAACCTGAGCTGAGGTCACGAGACAGACATTTAACTGACTGAGCCAGCCTTTACCTTTTTTCAAATGTTATGAAATTTATTTTCTATAGGATAGTTGTATATATAATATCATATGGATATATATACCTTCAATTCATTGCTTTTTAACTTTTTCCTTGTCATGACTCACACAGAATATTTATCAGTAGTTTGTTTTGAACATGTAAACATGTGCTCAAGTATATTTTTTTTTCAGAATTATAATAAGATGTTAAGTGTGCCTTAGAATTCTTAGGAATGAGTTACGAACTCAGTGTGATAATATATCTCAAATAACCTCATTAAATTAAGTGATTCAGATTAAATTTCATTACTCATTCTTTCTCTATATGTTCATAGAGGAATACTTCTTGCCTTGCCCAGCTTTCTTCTCAATAAAATAGTATTCTTTTCTCCACTCATTTTGTATTTCTTTAGAAGAATGCCCTAGATGGAGTTTTTCTAGGTTACGAAAACTATGTTAAATGCATTTCACCCTTTTTAGAAAGTTATTCTTCGTAGCAAGTTTCAGGGAATCCCATGGGCCTTTGATCCATTATATCTCATGGTCACTTCTTAAAAATTCAAAGGTGGTATATGTACATAGTTAGAAATCAAATAGAACAGATGGTCTTATAGCGAAAAACAAGAGAAATCCTGCTCCACATTTCCCCCTTGCCATTCCCCCAGAGGCAGCCATTTTTAACTAACTCTGTTTTGAGTGCTTACTGTGGTTATCTCTACCTGTAGTAGGATTATATAATATTTCTTGTTATTTCTGCTTTGCTGTGTTCTTTTATGATTAGGTGATTCACTGTTTCATTTCCTAAATGGGTTATTTTACATCTCCAAATATTTATTTCATGTTTTATTAACTGTGTTCCCTGTTTCTTGTCTCTCAGCTTCTTTTAATTTTAACATCATCAAAGTTGATTATACTAGGAACTTCTTTTTGTTTTTCATGTAGCCCCAACGGGGCGTAAGAATTTTTTTAATTAAAGTAATTCTTGCATATGGGTAAAAAACAGATTGTTGTCAAAAGGTTTACATAAGATACAGCAGTCTCTTGCCTTCCTCTTGTTAGTGAGCCCTCTTGCTCAACAATAGACCCCAACAGCTAAAACCAGAAATAGCCAAGACTGCTTAACTCATGCTCAACTAAAACCCTTTGTTGGTCTATTTCTTTTTCTTTTTTTTTTTTTTTTAGATTTTATTTATTTATCTGACACACAGAGAGAGAGATCACAATAGGCAGAGAGGCAGGCAGAGAGAGGGGGAGGCAGGCTCCCTGCTGAGCAGAGAGCCTGATGCGGGGCTCGATCCCAGGACCTGAGCCGAGGGCAGAGGCTTTAACCCACTTTAACCCACTGAGCCCCAGGCGCCCCTGTTGGTCTATTTCTTATCGCATTTTCTTAAGGTATTGATGAAGATGTTTGCAATAACTGGAGCATTCCAACCACTAGACCAGAAAAGCCCTGATAGCAATAGAATGCCTAGAAGACTACACCTGACCACTTCCCCTTCCCTGCCATCATCACCGCTGAACACATGCCAACCCCCACTCAGGATCATGTGACCTCTGCCTGCTATCTTGCATGTACCCACTCCGCCTCTCTTCATAAAACCCTGGGTGTCCTTCTTGCCAGTGGAGAGGTCTGTTGTGAAGGCTTGAGCCTGCCACCTCTCCCAGATGCTGGACCTGAAATAAATTTCTCCCTTTCTCTTTTCCAAACCCTTGTCTCTTGAGTTATTGGCTTTTCTTGAAATGAGTTTATCCTCTGTTTGGCAACAGCGTTGGCAAACCCGGCCAGGAGCTGTGCTCTGTATTTGACCAGCTCCTTTGATATGCCCCAGGGTGGAGCTCTTGGCCATGGCAGCACTCAAGAGCTTTACTTGTTCATTCCCTGAGTCAGTGGCTGTGATCATTCAGTAACACTCCCAATTCGCTAGAAACAACCATTTTTAATATATTAGTTTATTCCTTATGTTTAATAGTATGCTTATTCAACTTTCCTTGATGTACCAATTTTAGATGTTATCTGTTGACCTTTTTATGGCAATTTGGAATTCAGATTATATTGCATACCTACTCCTGCTAAAGTTTTGGGAAATTATGTAATAATTTTGGTTAAATCCATAAACAGTCTATATATTATAATGACCATGTAAGTACTAAATAACATAATGCATTATATTATATTTGTTTACTTAAATACATTTTTTTGTCCTTTCCTCTATCCCATATAAGTAATTGCTTTGCTTATTCATTTGCTTAGTGTCCTCTGGGCTAAATTGCTAATTTCCCTCTCTGTTTCAGCAACTTTCTCAGGCATTGATCATTGATTTTTTTTTTCAAGTACTTAAATGTAGGCCTCAAAGCTCAATAAATATTTTTCTGTCGACTTCTTTCCCTTAATCCTGTCTTGCTTCAATCAGTTTTTGTTTGGTTTCGGTTTTGGTTTTGGTTTTCACTCTCCACAGCTCTGATCACACTTCCCTTTGTTGCTCTTTTGTTGGGTAAATTGCTTTTCGTTTTTCCTGTTATTTTTTTATTCCTTCATTTTGCTAAGGCATATCCTCCAGAGATTGCTGAAAAAAGAAAGGGTGGAATATAAAACTTTTGAGTACTTGCAAGCCTATAAAATGTCTTTATTCTACCTTCACATTAGATTGGTATTTCAAGTAGGTATGGAATTGTAGGTTGAAAATAATTTTTCTTTAAAAATTTGAAGGTCTTGCTCTGTTAGTAGCCAGTGATACCCATGAGAAGACTGATGTACTGATTTCTGAGCTTTTATACGTGATCTGGTTTTTTCTCTTTGGAATCTCTCAGAAAGGATCTTTTCTTTCCCTTGGTATTTTAAGGGATCTTTATGTGATTTTTCTTCCGATGGCTCTTCTTTTTTTCACTTTGCTAATCATGCAGTTGGCCCTTACAATCTGGAAACTTGAGTGTCCTTCCTGCCATTTTTGTTACACATTTTGGATAATTTCCACTTCACTGTTTTCTCTTCTTTCTCTCTAGAACTGTGAATTATTTTTATTAACCAGTTCCTACTAATGAATACTTGGGGTTTTTCTAATTTTTCACTACCCAAAGTACTCACACTTATAATCTTTTTGCGTGGACTTTAAAAGATTGTGCCAGTGTTTTTAATAAGATATAACTAAAAGGAATACACATTTTAACTTTAGACAGATGCCAAATTTTATAAAAGTTGTGTCAGTTACTTATGATAGAGTATAAAATATTTATTTACACATGCTACAATGAGATAAGTGCAAATATGACATTTAATAGTTCTAATAAGCTTTTCTTTGATTATGCTGAGGTTGAGAGCATTTTTGTTTTATTGGCCATTTGTATTTTACAAAGCTCCTTTTGTATTCATTCTGCAGATAGAGCTGTTTGACCATTTTTTCCTACATTCATTCCCTAGTATTTGTCTTTCCAATCTTAGCATTCTAATGGGAGAGACATAGTATGAGAGAATCAATTCAAGGGTTAATGAGTCAAGGAAAAGATCTCTTTTCCTTTTGGCTGATAATGATTGGCCTAAGCTGTCCACTCCAAGCCTTTTTTCTGGCTTTGTCATTTTGTAGACAAAGGTGCTTGTTCCCAGCCAAAGGGAACATTAAGAGAAGACCTTGCCATAAGATACAAGATTTTAACTTTAAAATTGGGATTTGGCCTTCATCCTGCTTTATCAGTGCTTCCTCTGATGGAGAAAGGAGAAGAGTGGATTCCATTAAAGCAGAGGGAGAGAGGAGCTTTGAGATTCTCCTACCTGAACTTCAAATTCTGGTGTAAAGCTTCAACACTTAGAATTGCTTTTTCAAGCAAGTTTATTTCCAGTTTTACCAAGCCATGAAGTCTAACAAACCAATGCGGAACACATTAGATACTCTCAATAAATGTAAATAGGTAGTTTTATTCATTGAGTCTTCATTTATTCATCCATATTGTGCTAATCTTTGGGGGATACAGTGTGATAGTCTGCTTGCTCTCATGGAACTTACAGTCTTAGGGATTGGTAGGAGTCTAACTGATAAAACATGTATTTTGTGCTTCTCAACCATAGGATTGAATAGTTCAAGAAAACTTTTGAATTCAGAGACAGGCTTTCTTTAAATGTAATGCTATGTTTGTTTCTGTTTTCATGAACACATTTATTAGCTTTTGATTTTTAAAACTGGAAGAGAGCAGAATGTTTTGGCAGAAAGACCTAATATGTGATCCTTATGAGTTCTTCAATTGTTGCAAAACATAAACAATAAGGGGTTCAACAAACTAGATTAAATGTTATTTAAAACATATGTTTTAGTTGACCTCATGGCTAAATGGCCTGGTTCAGGAATCCATGAATTATCCCAAGGGTAATTCTTATATGGCAAAGTTTTTTGTTTTGTTTTTCAGTTTTTGTTTTTTACAATCTTAAATACTTGATTTCCACAAACACGACATAGATGAATTGAATAAGAAGTCAGAAAGTCATAAGAAAAAGAGAAACCTTGCATTTTTACTGCTTTTACTAGGAAGTAGAAAATAATTTCAGTGATAGGCTATGCTTCATCATGAAAATACAATGGGGGGGGCATCTGGGTGGCTCAGTTGGTTAAAGCCTCTGCCTTCAGCTTGGGTCATGATCTTGGGGTCCTGGGATCGAGCCCCGCATCGGGCTCTCTGCTCAGCGGGGAGCCTGCTTCCCCCCACCCCCCCGCCTGCCTCTCTGCCTACTTGTGATCTCTCTCCCTCTGTCAAATAAATAAATAAAATCTTTAAAAAAAAAGAAAAAAAGAAAATACAATTGGGTATTTTAGGCCTTCACAAATTTGATTTCATTGTCTTTAGTAGCAGATGTTAGAAAACTGAATGAGAGGCAGGGAAATTAAAGAATTAAACTGGAACTCTAAAACTTTCAGGTGTTTGTGTTCTACAGTTTGGAGCAAGAATTTTCTTGTTTTTAGATTTTCCTTATGAAATACTTTAAGTATGTTGTAAAATTTGACAATACCAAAACACCCATGTACCTAGTGTCTTAACACTGCTATATTGAAGATTTGAGTGTGGTGGGGGTATGCAGGAAAATACTACAGATACACTTGAGGCCCTCTGTCTACTTCTCTTCAATCCCATTCTCCTCCTTCTCCCAAAGGTGACTGGTATTTTTAGCTATTTCTGGTGGTTTAAGTATAATACTTTTTTCAGTGCTTAAACTGTATATATATGTATCCATAAACAATATGAGAGATTGATTTGCAGGTTCTAAAACATTATGTAAATGCTTTTGACTGTGTCTGTCTTCACATTGCTTTTTTAATGCAGTATTATATTCTTGAGATTTATATATGTTAATATTTATTTTTTAGTATAATTATTAACATAATTTATTTTTTCCCATATAGTACTGTATGAATATGCCAATTTATTCTGTTGAGGACTAACAAATGTTTCAGTATTAGGAACACTACTGTAATTAAAATTCTTGTGTTTATCTCTATATGCATATGTAAGTGATTTTCTAGGGCCGTATTGTTCAATATGGCAGCCACTAGCCACATGTAGGTTTTTTAATTTAAGTTAATTAAAATGTAACACAATTAATTTTGTTCCTTGATTGCAGTAGCCATATTTGAAGTGGTCATTAGCCACATGTAACTAAAAGCGAAGGTATTGGATATTATAGATAATGGATATTTCTCTTAGTCCAGAAAGCTCTGTAGGACAGTGCTGCCTGGGATTTATATGTGCCTGTGGAATTTTTGGTCAGGTACCTCTTACATTTTACTAAATTGCAAAATTGTTCTTACCAGCAGTATCTGAGCATTCCATTTCTCAATCATCTTGCTAAGAATTCGTATCAGTAGACATTTTAATTTATTTCAGTTTTGCCAGGTGTGAAATGTATTTTATTGTGGTTTTAACTTGCACTTTAAGAATGTGAGGCTGAACGCATTTTCTTATGTTTATTTGCCTAAAGGTTCCTATTTTGTGAATGCCACTTAGTGTCTTTGCTAATTTTTTTTCTGTTGGAATATATATATACATATATATATATGTATATATATATATTTTTTTAAAAGATTTTATTTATTTGACAGAGAGAGAGAGATTACAAGTAGGCAGAGAAACAGGCAGAGAGAGAGGGGGAAGCAGGCTCCCCGCCGAGCAGAGAGCCTGACGCGGGGCTCAATCCCAGGACCCTGAGATCACGACCTGAGCCGAAGGCAGAGGCTTTAACCCACTAGGCCACCCAGGTGCCCCTCTGTTGGAATATTTAAAAGTACTGTTTGTAGAAGTTCTTTATATTTTATGCATACTAATTCTTTGTATTTGTTGCACATATCTGTGCTCTCTGTGTGACTTTGTGGTGTCTTTGTTTCATACAAGTTTTACAATTTGATGTAATCAAATCTATCAATTGTTTTCTTTTATGCTTTTACACCTGAAGAAATTCCTTCCTACCCCGAAGTCAAAGAGTTTCCTATATGTGCTCTATAGAGTTTGATGTTTTCATCCAATTGAATATGATTTTTGTGTAAGAGGTAGAGTTTGAGACTGAAGTTCTTTGCATATGGATAACCATTTATCCTGCCTTTCTTAAAAAACTATTTATTTATTTATTTATTTATTTGACAGAGAGAGAGAGAACACAAGTAGGCAGAGGGAGAGGGAGAAGCAGGCTCCCCACTGAGCAAGGAGCCGGATGAGCGCGACTCGATCCCAGGACCCTGGGATCTTGACCTCAGCCAAAGGCAGCTGCTTAACTGACTGAGCCGCCTAGGCGACCCCTGCCATTTTTTTTAATAGTCCACTGTGATATGTTGAATTTTCTATATGTGTGTGAGTCTGTTTCTGGTCTCTAATTCTGTTTCATTGGTCTCTTTATCACTATACCTTTATTTCATTTGAATTTTCTTAAGATAAAAGTAACAGTGGTGGTTAGGTGTATATCCTCCCCCAAAAATGATTTAACTGATGATAAGCTGGAGTATTATAATTCATAATACAAAATATTAGCAAATAATATTAGTACAACTAGCAGATGTGAACAAGAACATTTTTTTCTGTTATGGTATTTGAGAAACACTTGGCTTAACTTTGAAAGAATTAAGAAAAATGGATATTTACTTATTTAAACCCGGGCTTTTTTTTTTTTTTCTTGTTCCCAAGGACAGAGGAATCTGTTCCTGGTCGCTCAGTACCATCCTTCCCCACAGCTCTTTGCAGCATCCGGTGTGGGTGTTCCTAGAGATCATGTCTCCATCTCTCTTGCTGTTCTCTTTTGCCTTTCTCTCTGTCTTTGGTTGTGTAGAAGCTGTTCAGTCGGCCCTCAGTTCTTCTTCAGAAGGAATCATTTCATAAATAGGTGCAATTTCATGTGTTCCTTGAAGGAGATGAATTCAGGGTGTTCCTATGTCGCCATCTTGGACAAGAACTGGATGATTACTTTTTGGAAAAAAAAAAAAAAGTGGTTTGGCCAAATATGAAATGAAGAATTAAGAAAAAGCAGCCATGAGCCTTATAAGTGGTAATTAAGAAAATGAGTTTTAAAGTCATGCTACCTGTCCAGTGATCTGTGAGCTTTGGCATGTGAATGGGATACTCCTAGAAGTCACTTTAGAAAGCGCTTCTGCTAACTCACATTAAGCACCAGTTACCTGGCAAAGATCAAGGGCATACTAAATAGTTGTTTCTAAAGTAACTGGACAGTTGTTCAGAGAGGCATGAGAGGATATTTAGGATAAAGTATGTGTACAAATGAATAAGAAAGACTTGGATCTGGGAAGATTTATCAATGATAACAACAGTGGGAGACTAGCCTGTGTTCCTTCACCAGCAAAAGTGAAAAATAGTGAGTCAGATAGTGACCAGTACAGGACACTAGGTGGTGCCATTACCCTAGACTGCTAATTCGATATGTCAGGGGGCTGAATAGCCTCAGGGTAGAAAGATAGCTAGAAAGACATTCAGAAATTAAGGGCTTAGTCAGGAATTGCTGATATATTAAAGGTATGAATTGTATTATTAAGTATATTTTGAAGTAATATGATAGTTTTTCGTATTTTCTCCTCCAGTGATCATTTTGAAAAATTTCCTGTTTTAAAAGTTTGTCTTTCAAATAAACTGTATTTTAAAAATAACAATTTGTTTCCAATTTAAAAATAGATTATATATAAAAATCTATTTCTATTTAGAACTCGTTAAAACAAGGTAACTGAGGTTTTCATATTGAAATGATGTAGTCAGAAAGAACTTAGTATTTTATTAAGCTTTAGGTGCTATATTCCAGGTCAGTGTGCAACTCCATTAAGCTTTTTGAAATACTGAAACTAGTTCCTTGATTCCTGTTAATTTTTTTTAGGTTCCAGATTGAGAATAATTAAGTACATCATTTGATTTCTGCACTGCAGATGATTTACACCATTAAATTTTTATTGATAAACTGAACAAGTGACAGAAATCCCCCAACTTAGACTGGCTTAAGCAAATGGAAACTTATTGGGGGGTCACATAATTTAAAAGATCATGTCGTGGCCAATTTCAGGTGAAGCTTGATCCAGTGGCTCAAATAATGTTTTTGGAGCCTCTTCAATTGTTCCCTCTGTTTATCTTAGTATTGGCTCCTTTGGCAAACAGGCGCTCATCTCCTGGAGGAGTAGGTGGCTGCCAGCAGCTATCGGTTTACATCCTTTTCACTTTCTTGCATCTGTCCTAGTGGCTCCAAGAAAAGTTGTGGTATTTGGTCATATTAGGTCTGTTTAGCTTGGCTTGAGCTACCTACCTAGTTCTGTAATTGGAGACAGGATTAGCACCGCTGGAAATATATAGATAAAGAATGTTGGAGAGATGGTTCCCCAAAAGCAAATTTGGAGTCTTGTTTTTGGAATAAAGACTGGTTGTAAAATGACATTTATTTAAGAAAGTTATCTTAAAACTGTTTTCATTCTTTTAATTTTATTTCACTAGAATTTGTCTTACTTAGATCCCATTCCTGCTACTTATTAGTTATGTGACTTCTCAGAATCCATTTCATTATTGGCAAATTGGGTAGTTATTGTGATGATAAAATAAGATAACGTATGTGAAATACCTAGCCTCATGCCTGGCATATATTAGATATTCTAGAAATGTTAATTTACCTCTGAGTGTAATTATGAGCCAGACACTTTTGGGTTTTATCAGCACTGCTATGTTTTATGTTTGTCCGTACTCTGTCAATATTTCAAATGTAGTAGTTTTTCTTAATGAAAAATTTAAAAAGTTATTAATTTATTGATTACCTCTTTCAGTGCTTAATATGACAGTTGAAAGATACTGTCCTATTCATGACTTATTTGTATTTATTTATTTATTTATTTATTTTTTTACTTATTTGTATTTTTATACTTGTATGGAATGTGTAGATTTCATTCATACAAGATTTTTGTAATTAATCTATGTTGGAAAATATAAATTACTTTTAAAGACAGCAATAAATATGGCAAAATTATGATAAATGGTTTTATTGTTTGGGCAAATAATATAAACAGCTTCATGTGTTTGAGGAATAGAAGGAAGTTGGCAGCAAGAGAGAAAGATGAATGATTAAATATTGTTTAAACTTGTTTTTTAATTAAAGTGCTTCATTGCTGTTACAATATCCAGAATGTATTTTAAATGTAACGTTAATTTTTCAGTTACCATTTATCTTTATTAGAAAATATTGCTTATATTTATCATAATTTTTTTCACCAACTATAAAGCTTTTGTAATCCATTTAATAAGTTAACTGGTGTGTAGTCTCAAGGAAGGAACCCCTTTAGTGGTTTTTAAACTATTTGAACATTAGATATTTAGTAACCCACATTTCCAATAGCCAGCAAGACACATGAAATGCTTAACAGTGATGGAAAAGAGCTATTCGTTTTCCTTATAAAATAACATAGTGGTACATCATTATTTGATTTATAGCATATTTAAACGTGGTTAGATACAAGCTCTATTATACTGGTATATTTTATTCATAATTGATAAATATAAATGTAAAATATAAAAAATTCTTTTTATCAGATTTTACCATATAAAATTTTGCAAACAAAATAAAGTCACATTGGTCCAAAGAATGTTGTCAACAGTTGTGGCCCTGTCATTTTATTGTTGGTTATTGTGTTCATTATTCTGTACTGTGTTTTAATTGCAATTCATTTTTAAGAATATTGTATTTGTGTGAAGGCAGTAGGAATATGAAATACTTATAAGGACAAGAGGTATCATTCTGATAGTAATTAAAAGTAGAGAATTTTTTTTAAAAAATTGAAAATGGTGAAAAATTGGTTTTGCAACAACAGGAACTATTTCGAAGGCAAAACCAGTGATTAGGACTCCTGGGTGTCTCAGTTGGTTGAGTTTCTGTCTTTGGCTCAGGTCATGATCCCAGAGTCCCAGGGAGTCCAGGCAAGTTCGAAGTCATTCTCCCTGCTCAGTGGGGAGTCTGCTTCTCCCTCTGACCCTCCCCCCATCTCATTCTCTATTTCTCACTCTCTTTCTCAAATACATAAATAAAAATCTTTAAAAAGCAAAAACAGTGATTAAACATGTGTAAACTGGTGTGCCAGTGCCCCAGAGGTATTGCTTAGTGGGTTATATCTATTTATATTTACCATATCAGAAATTTATTTATTTTTTTAAAGATTTTATTTATTTATTTGACAGAGAGAGAGAGATCACAAGTAGGCAGAGGGACAGGCAGAGAAAGAGGGGGAAGCAGGCTCCCTGCCGAGCAGAGAGCCCGATGCGGGGCTCCATCCCAGGACCCTGAGATCATGACCTGAGCCAAAGGCAGAGGCTTTAACCCACTGAGCCACCCGGGTGCCCCTACCATATCAGAAATTTAAAAAGGGGCACCTGACTGACTCACTTGTCGTGACTGTTGATCTTGGAGTTGTGCTTTCAAAACCTCAGTTTTTATTGGAAAAAAATCTTTTTTAAAAATTAAAAAATTTAAATGGAGACATTTGAAAATATTTATTAATACATTTAAAGATAATTGTAATGAATCTATTGTTAACATGAGTAACGTAAGTAACATAGTTTTGTAAAAAATACCTATATTTTCCCAAACTAAAAATGTTGTAAAGAGAGTGGTATCATTTTACATTTTTGCAAATCTCTTTAATGTCTAACTTAATAGAAGGCAGATGGAGTCTCATCTGCTTCTGCATTTAGTCTGTTGCAATATATTGATTGAAATATCTGCTATAAATATGTATGTTCAAATATTGATACTGATTGAAATATATGAATGAAATATTGCATCATACAGATTCTTGGATTATAACAGGTATAGCTAGTAAGAGAACAGAAGTTTGGAGAACAAATTTAATTAATCTCTGAAAACATACATATTAATACCCTAGATGTATTACCTTAAAAATTTTTTCAAAACAAAACAACAAAAACACACAATCATCCATTCCATTAGCCACCAGAATGATGTTATTATGTTATGTACCCTCTGGACAACTTCACTGGACAGATGTATAAGAATAACATTGGAAAAAGGCAGACAATTTTAACCTATGGATTCCCTGCAAGAATTTTACAGATCCATGTGATTCATGAACCATGCTTTGAGAACTCCTGGTCTATGGAATTAAAAATAATCTATAAGAAATATTGGTAGAAATTCTTTTGAATTTACAGCAGAGCCTGAGCATCATCGTCTGAGCATCACGAATTATAATTATGGATGTCTACTGACTTTATGTTAAGAGTCCAAGTGTTTGAGAGTTTAAAGTCCAAAGCAGTGTAGATGCTGGTGATCAAGCTTGTCATAGCCAGAGATTGTTCTGTGGGGTTAAGGCCCTTCAAATCCATGTGATAACCAAGTAAGGGGCAGAGCAGCAAATTTGGATACCATAGCCGCTAAAATTTTCTTATGACATTTGTGCAGAGATCATCACGAAGAGAGAAATTATCTTTCACAGCCAATTTTTAGTGTAGACAATGCTGTAATATTTTGGAGAAAGAAGCATGGTAGAATGCATGTACCATCAAGTTAAGAGTAGAGGATAACAGTGTAATCTTCTGTCTGACAGGACTATATGTAGGGACTGGTTATGTTAGATGAAGGAACAAATGAGACTTAGCCTACTTAAAAATAGGGCTTCTTTCTGTATTGAGAAGTTTTCTTAGTATACCATATATTCACCCTGACATCAAGTTATAAGTTTTTAGATACCTCCACATTGACAGTTGTTAACGTGAAGCATGGAGACAGTATCTTGTAGTAATTGTCATTTCTAATGTTGGAAATTTTAGGTCTAACTCCACTGATCATTTACTTTAGCCATTTACGTTTTCATGCTTAGAAATTAAAAGTATTTATTTTACACTTTCAGTCAGATATATTTTAAGGCAGTTTTGTTTTAAATATGTCATTTTTTTGTTCTAATATTTGCAATTTGGTATGACAAAGCCACTTGGTATTGTCATATTTAGCTTCACCTTCTCTTTGTTAAGTCCAGCAAACAAATACTTGTTTCTTCTGTGTAGAAACCAACCGACAGTGCAAATCCATTGATATTACATTATTTGCAGAGATTTAACATATAGTGAAAGCTTAATTATTCCGAATATACTTATGTTATGGTGTGTAAATGATTTGTTTACTGTCTTTAATGTGACTCAGTCAAAATCTATGTAGATAATTTGCATAAAGGGGAAGTATTGCTTATATCTTTTGCATTACAGAATGTTACATATAAAATTAATTTTGCTTGCAAGGGATGTGAGATTTTTTTTTCATTTTTTATTTCTGTTTCTTCAGTTTCTATGAAAATGTAGATTCATCTTTTTTTAATATAAGAGGAGTAGAACAAATGATGGGAAGCATTACTAGTTACTGGCAAGATCTGAAAGTGTTTGCTTATCAGCTCTCAGTCTCAAGCATTTTCATAATTCTCTAGCAGTAATCAACAATAAGCAAATTAGGGTGATTGATCCTGACACTGAAACTTTGAATATAACTCTTACCTCTTGTAAGAGTACTCTTGTGCATAATGTTTCAGTGATACTGATATTTGTCTTGTTTTTTGAACAGGTACTCATTCCTACCTGGAGACCTTTGCGTATGTTGTCTACTCTTTTTGGAATGCTCTTCCTTATGGTTCTTTTGGACTTCTTTCAGTTCTCGGTTCAAATGACACTTCTCATAGCACGTAGTCATATCTGAAATGACTTTATTTCCTTGTTTATTATCCAACTCCTCTAACTAGACTGTAGAAGCTCCTCGAAGACAGGAGCTTTGTCCTATTGACTTCTATATCCAGCTCCTAAGAGCGGTTGACACACAGTAGGAACTTAAATGTTATTGTATGAAGGAAGGTTGTATTTGAATACAGTATATGAAGAAAACATTAAAAATATGCCTATTTTCTAATTCTGATTATACTAAAAAGATGCTATTATAAATACTTAATTTCGTAGCCCTCAAATTGTTATATCTTATTGTTTCTTATCGTGGTGGATGAATTACAAGCCATCCCGTGTTTAATTCCAGTTCAGTTTGGTGGAAATCTACTACTTGGTTTGCTGTTAGATCATTTCGTCGGTATTCCTATCTAATTATT
This sequence comes from Potos flavus, assembly GCA_028534135.1. NCBI lineage: Eukaryota > Metazoa > Chordata > Mammalia > Carnivora > Procyonidae > Potos > Potos flavus. Next base: position 46,352,777 of record CM052894.1, on the reverse strand, counting down.
TCATTTACAGTCTTAGCAATTTACAAATAAATTGAGGTCCTATTGCTCTGAGTGGGGCTTATACCTATATCCAGCTTCAGTCTGTCCATGATTTATAGTAGACCTCTTGCGAGGTCTTTATAGTGCCCAGACTTGGCCACAAATGCTTGGGCTTTTGTCTTAAGAAAGCACACTGGTGTAATCAGAAGAAGTAGAAGAGAGTAAAAGTAGAAGTAGAAGAGAGGAGAGGAATTTTAGGATGGATAAAATAGGTTTCTGAGGAAAAGCGTGGTAGACATGGAGTTGTGCAGCCCAGATCCCCCTTCAGGGCGGAATTGCAGCCTGGCTGTGGGGAGGAAAGTAATCAGAAAGCTTTCAACTGTCAGCTCCTTCAGGCTCTGCCTCTGTTGCTGAAAGCCTCCTTGCCTAAATAAACCCCAGCCCTCCCAGGGCAGCTCCCATCCTGCAACTGATCAGAACAGAGGTATAAGGGCCCAGCCATTTTTGTGCATACCTGAGACAACTCTGACAAATAATACACTTCCAGAGATCTCTGCCAGGTTGCCTGAGGCTTTGTGAGGTCTGTACTGTAATCTGACTTCCTGTTTTGCAGTCCTGCTTCCCTCTTTTTCACAAGGTTGATCCTTAATAAACATCTTGCACCCCAAACTATCTCAGTGTCTGTTTTTAGAGAATCCAGATTGTAATAGGTTTTTTTTTTAATCTTTTGTAAAATTCTGTGCAATTTTTTTCCCCCCGTGGATATGCATTATTCTGACAAGGTCTATAGGTCTATACCTTTCACAGTAATCTTAAGGATAGATTGAAAACTACACATCTTTCTCATCAAAGACTTAAGAAGGAAAGGCTTTTGTGGTTTTTTTTTGGACTTAAGGTCAAACTAAATATTGTAAACCTTTGATTTTGGTCAGTTTTCAAGCCAAAGTTCTGTTGATGTGGGAACATTCTCCAGTAACACAGCAATTAACTTCCTGGCATAGGCCACTGGAGCTGGTTGTAATCTGCTGCTGTGATGGCTCTTGGAAGCTTGGGAGAAGTGATGGCCTGTATTAAATGAAGTAGAGATGTCAGGGCTGCCTGGCAGATAGGAGAGCAAGGAATCAAAAGGCTCAGAGAAGCAAGCTAGAATGGATCTACTGTATTAAGACCAGGACACTTTGTCAGTAATGCAATAAGGACATGTAGAGTGAAGGGAGCACCAGCATCACAGAGAAGCCTCAAGAGTGGCTATTTACTGTAGATGAAAGCTGATGGAAGATGCTTTTACAAAACTGGAGTCTAGTAGCAAGGGGGATGATAGGATCTTGGAGTAGTAAAGGCTGGGGAGCAGCACTTAACTATCAAGCAAGGATGGTATAGTAGTTTTCTGTTTGTTGCTATACAGATTGCCATGAATTTAGCAGTTTAAAACAACAATTATAATCTCATAGTTCTGTTAGAAGTTGGTACAGTGTGTCTTAACTCTGCTGGTTGTCTGCTTGAGGTTTCATAGGCTGAAATCAAAATGTTGGCAGGATTACATTCCTTGGGGGTTTTAAGGATGAATGCTTTCGTGCTTATTCAAGTTGTTGACCAAATTCAGTTATTTGGAGTTGTAGGACTGAGGTCCCCATTTTCTTGCTTGCTGTTGTTCATGGGTCTTTTATCTCTTTAATCTCCACTGTATCTATAGTTACATGTGTGTGTTTATAAACTGATATCTGTTGTACCTGTGCTTTCTATTTGATTGATTTTTGCTCTTATTTCATTCCTTTTACATTCTTTGGGTTAAATCTATTCTTCCTCTTCTAATATCTTTTGTAATGTTTTATGTGTACTTGATAAGAATATGCGCTAATTGTTAGATGAGGAATTCCATATATTTAGTTAGATCATTATATGATCTTCTCATGATCTGGCTTGTAAATTGTTATTTCTTGCACATAATTTTTGTTTCTATGCTTGATTGGTTGATAATGAAAAGAGGTATGTAGAAATCTACTGGGCTGCCAGATTTGTCAATTTCTTTTTAAGATTTTTAAACTTTTGCTTAATATATTTGAGACTTTTAAGCACACATACTTTTAGAATTACTATGTCTCCCTGGAATACTGAACTTTTAAAAAAAATCATTATGTAGTATCCCTTTCTATTTTATTTTTTTATTTAATTTTTTTTTTTAAAGATTTTATTTATTTATTTGACAGGTATCACAAGTCAGCAGAGAGGCAGGCAGAGAGAGAGGAAGAAGCAGGCTCCCTGGCGAGCAGAGAGCCCAATGCGGGGCTCTATCCCAGGACCCTGAGATCATGACCTGAGCCCAGGACCCTGAGATCATGACCTGAGCCGAAGGCAGAGGCTTTAACCCACTGAACCACCCAGGCGCCCTTCCCTTTCTATTTTAATTAATTATAGTCTAACATCTTTCTTTTCTTTAACATTTCACTTTTTTTTTCATTTCATTTTTCTTCTTTCACTTTAGAACATTAGGTGTCCTTATGCTTCCGATGCATCTTTTGTAACAGCCATTAGTTTGATTTTTAAAATCTAATCTTAAAATCTTTCTCTTTTAGCATAATTGTGATTTCTTTTTTTTTAAAGATTTTATTTATTTATTTGACAGAGAGACACAGGGAGAGAGGAAACATAAACAGGGGGAGTGGGAGACCTCTCCTGAGCAGAGAGCCCAATGTGGGGCTGGATCCCAGGATCCTGGGACCATGACCTGAGCTGAAGGCAGACGCTTAATGATCCCAGGACCCCAGGACCATGACCTGAGCCGAAGGCAGACGTTTAACGACTGAGCCACCCAAGCACCCCCTTAATTGTGATTTTTAAAAATCATCCTCTTTCTTTTTTCCTCCTTTCTTGCTTTTTTTAAATGCATGCTTGACCTGGAACCTCATCTGATTTTCGGGCCTTTTTTTTTTGGCCAGCTTAATCACTAAATAGTGATGTTTTAGCCTATGTCTAATTTGTATTTTTTTTAACAAGTGAAGTTGAGTATCTTATTTAAAACCCATTTGCTTTTTTCTTTCTGTGAAATGTCTATTCATATCTTCTGCACCACACTTACTTTTTAGGGGAATTGTTGATCTTTTTAATGATTTCTGGGAGCTTTTTGTATACTAGGAATGTAAATCCTTTTGTGATAAGAGTTGCAAACATTTTTACAAGGTTATAATTCAGATTTTCTTTTGCTAATTTTATTTTTATTATATAATGAAATTTATTTACGACTTCTAAATCTGGTTTCTTACTCTTATTTATTTGATGGATCTTATTTTATTTTATTGTAAAGATTTTATTTTTAAGTAATTTCTACATCCAACATGGAGCTCAGACTTCTAAACCTGAGATGTTCTATCAACTGAGCCAGCCAGATACCCCGTTTTATTTTCTATATTAGGTTATTTGGTTTTCCCATACTGTTTATTGACTACTTCATCTCTTATTATTTTGAGATTTCACTCTAACTATATGTTACTGTCATATCCTAATTTACATGTTTATTATGGTTTGTTTTAAACTTTTTCTCATGTTCCATGGGTATGGCTCATTATTATGTGCCAGTTTAGTTATTGAAACATCATGAAAGTTTTGTTTTCAGTTGGGCTATTGTCCCTATTTCGGTTTTTTTTTTTTTTTAGAACTTCCTAGTTTATCCTTACTTGCTTATTTTTCAAGATTTTATCATGTTGTTTCATCTGTACCACTCATCCCACAAAAAACAAAACAAAACCCTGTTGCTCTCGATATGATTATTATGTTAAAATTAGAAATTAAATGAAGGTAAATTGACATATTAATATTGAGTCTTGCTAATAAGCAAGAGCATAGTTTGTACGATTTTGCATCAAGTCTTCTGTTAATGCCTTCAGGAGTGTTTTAAATTTATTTTCTTATAGGTATTATATATTTTAAAAGTTTATCTCTTGTTGGTTTTGTGAATCAAGATCTTTTTAAAGTGGTTTTGGTTTCTGTAAATGAAAGTTCCTGACCTCTATGCATTATTTTTCTTACCCATGTACATTACCACCTTCTCTTACTGTTTTAGAAGTTTTTGTTAAATTTTTTTGAAAATTTAACAAAATTCTTAATTTTGTTAATAAAGAATTCTTAATTCTTAAATTCTCTAAGGTGTGCAATAATTACAGTTTTAAGTAGTAATAGATTTATTTCTTGATTCCTAATATTTATTCCTCTGGTTTCCTTCATTTTGTTTGATGGTGTTGGCTAGTATTCCAGTGTGATGTAAATGGTGGTGGTGATAGTGGAGTTTCTTGTCTTAGTTCTCCCTTGGCAAATTAGTAGTATAGTTACGCATTTCATGATACTCCCCTCACCTTCAAAAAGGCTCATTTTAGTGATTTTTCTATCACTGGACTCTCTTGCCACTTTTTACTTTTCTTCCTACTGCCTGGCATCTGCTTCTGACAGAGCTTACAGTGTACATGTATGGTTGTCCCATACCATCATTGATTATTCCATCTTTTCTTCATTAATTTACAATACTTTCTGATATGTCCTATTTTCATTTTCCTTGATTTTGCATGATTTCCAACAGGAGGAAGAAAGTGTCCCATGAACTTTAGATGTTCTTATCTGAAATTTCAAACTGAACGTTGGAAGCATCCTGATTTGAGCTACAATTCCATTTTTTTTTTTTCCTTTGTGTAGAATTGAAATAGTTAGAGTTGCTCAGATTTGAGTGATCTTACTCCTCTCTCAGGGTCCTGGCTGTCGTAAAACCAGGTTACTTAAAGCAGATCTTTTTTTGTGCAAGGCTATTTTAAGTCTCAGTAGTTAGTTTTATTTTTATCTATTATTTATTTATTTATTTTTGGTCAAAATTGTGTTTGTATTTCCAAGGCAGTGCTCCATTATCTTCTAGCTTTCAGTGTTGCTGTGGTGAAATCTGATGCCCTTCTGATTCTTGATCCTTTGTTTGAAACATTTGTTTTATTCTACAAAAGGAAAAGCCTTTTAGGCTCTTTGTCCTGATAATGTCTTTGTAGGGGTCGCTTTTCATCCATTTTGCTGGACACGTTGGTGATGGATTCTTTTGACGTGGCTCATGTCCATTAGTTCCGAGAAATTTTCTGGAATCATTTATTTGATTTCTTCCTATTTTCTTTGTTCTCTCTCTCGCCCTTTGTTTTTTGAACTCCAGTTGTTTAGTCATTGGACATCTTGGACTGGTCCTCTAAATTACTTTTCTAATTTTATTCTGGTTTTTGAGAAATTTACTGTCATTTTTATTTCAAGGGGTTTTTATTTAATAGTGTTTTTTTGGTTTTTTAGTAGCATATGTTCTCGTCTCATGGATGCAATATCTCTTGTCATCTCTCTGAAGATATTAATAATAAGATAAAGTTTTTCTCAAGCTTTTTTCCCATCATATGGCTCCCTTTCCTCCAAGTTGTCATTTTTAATTTTTGTTTATCTTGGCCTCAGTCTTTCACAGTAGAGATTTTCTTTAAGTATCTGGTGATATTTGTCTCTTTGCTTATTTTTAAGGGTGGGGAAATTGAAAGACAGTAAATGTACTGTGGATGTGTAGAAATTGTGAAGTGTGACACTCTTAAATGATCTGGCTGGGCTGTTTTGTAGCAGAATTCCATGTTGATATCATTAGGTTGTTTCTTAAACTAGTTCGATTATAGGAAGACTCCTTTCCTAACTGCCTTCTGGAATCAAGAAAGAGAAAAATATTGGGAGATCCCAAAGTTTAGTGTGTAAGCTTTCTGTTCATCCTCATATTTTCAATGTATTTTCTTGCCCTCTTTTTATCCTCTTCAGAAAATGGACCTCTGGTCTTCTGCCTGGATAAGGAAGAGGTTATTTGCCTTGATGTGCTGAGTAGGATGGGATCTGGAAGTCTTCCTGCATCTTAAACTCATTCATGTTCTGCCTTCATGCCCATTCATAGAGATTCCTGATGCCCATCAGTGCCTTTTGGGGATATGACAGTGTAAATTTGACTGCTTCCAATTTTCTTCTGCCTTTCTCCACTTCTGTTTAGGATTCAGCTTCTTGGGTCTGTTGAGTTAATCATTGTTCCTCACTCTGCTTTACAGTATCCAAATTTTTGTCACCACTGTTTACTTTTTGTCATTGAGAGTAGTTTTAGTGGGGTTCAAGAGGAATCAGAAGTTTGTGTATGTGTCCAGTCCCTTGGTTTTTACTTAAAGTGTGACATATTTTGAATTCTTGCTTTTATCTTATTTTGTCTTTCTTAATGTAGGTGGAAAACTGTTGCATTATATAATAGTTTCCTGCTGAGATATTCAGTTGATCAGAATTGAGATATTAATGGTTTCAAAAAGAGTTGGGCACACTGGCATATATAATATACATTTGAAGCATGTGAAGGAAATAATGATTTTTGTGTATTATTATATATGTAATGTATGAGAATAGCACTGATTTGATTCTTTATTTTTGATACCGTTAACTTGGTACTTCAGCTTTTACCGCTTACCAGATACCAATGTGCTTTATGGGAAGCTGGGTTCTTCCTTACCTTCAGGGGCGGAATCTGAATTAATCTAAACAAATCATGGCTATTTAATTCCCTTTCCCAGCTATTGATTTAGTAACAAGGGGCCAGCAACACTTGACGTTTAATGGAAAAATTTTTCCTTTTTTTTCTTTTTTTTTGTTAGATAGAAAGAAGGGGCAGTCTTTCTTCTGAACTTTGGACATTAAGTGATACTTGGAATAATTGTAGCTGGTTTTGAACCATTAAGGGACAAAAGTCATTATAGTAAGGATGGCATAGGGAAAACATGGCTGGAACCTTGGCCTCAAATGATGTTGAACTGTAAATTAATCCCAGAACTGTTTTAGCCCTGGATGTTTTGTTATATGCAGTAATAATTCCTGATTGTCTTAAAAAGTCAATCAAAATAAAATATTACTTGTATCTAGCTAAAAGAAATCCTAGGTAAATAAATGTTCTCAAGTTCCAATTACATAAATATTAAGGCTCAAAACTGCAGTTTTCTGAGAAGTTAGTAATTATTGTGTTTTACTAAAATAAGCTGAATTGGATATTTATATCATGTTCTTTCATTAGTGTTGTCTTTGTCCATAACTTTTGTGGGTCTGACATTTTAGCTATTTGGTAAAACTGGTCATTTTAATCTTTTGTTTTGGTATGATTCAGGTTGACCTGACATTTTAATACGTCTGGTTCTTAGGACTTATTAAAGAAACATCTTATTTGTTGAAATACGTACATTTTCTTCATGAAATTAGTTTTTCTTTTTATCTGTGACTTGTCTTGCCAAAACTTTGAAGCATATGTTTTTGATACTGGCATTACATTTTTAATTAATATTTTGGATGCAAAAGGTGACAGTTTAAAAGATTGTTTTGTTAGTGGCTTATCCTTAAAAGCAAGTGGCATTTGGTTTTATTTTACAATAGAATTTAATCTTATATGTTTTTTGTTAAAGTAATGTTAACCAAAAAATCTCTTATTGAACTATTTGTGGTGAGCTTTTTAAGGATGTTTAAGATTTCACATGGAGTTTAACTGATCACAGATGAAGTTGTAAATTAATACCTCATGAGCGTATTTGACTGCAGGGCATTGTTTGTGAATCAAAACTGCTTTGTTCCTGTAAACTGTGAAAGAGGTTTAAGCATATGGATTAAAATTGCATGGTGATTCCAATGTACTTATGAAAAGACACTGTAGTTGGATCATTTAAAATGTAGTAAAATATTATCAGTGGCTTTAAATTGTAATAATTCCCTTAAGTTTTTAAGGGTTGTAAGGTTTAGTTTTATTCCTTTGTTGGATTTAACCACCTTAATAAGAAATTGTTTTGTTCCTTTTAAAACATAACAAAAAGAGTAATCATTGATGTATGATGATAACTAAAGTTTCCCAGAAAACATGTATTTTTATATGTGTTCACAACTGTATCAAATATATACATTAAGTTTTTTCTTGTTTTCATTAAGTCATTCTCTTACCAGAACCTGTAGAATGAATAATTGTTCATTGATATCGTCTACTATAAGATTATTAAATAAGTATTGTTTAGTGTCAAATCAGATATTTTGTTATTTTTGTTTTACAATGTGTGAAAGTCACCTCATTAGAATGTACTCTCTGGCCATGACAAAACGAAATTTCTATTGAAAAAATACCAGGTAATAGTTAGGGAAGTCTTGTTTTGGAAGACAGTGGTAAGTTAGAGGAATCAGAAGTAAACTTTAATTAACTTCCTAAGTCAATAAGGTAAACACTAGATCATGCTTAGGAAAGGTTGGGAAACTTTTTGAGTGTCATCCTTTTATAAACCTTCACATTCTTTGAAAACTTTTACAAATATTCTATTTTCTTCTGTCTTCTTAGTTCTCATGTGGGTATTTCCAGCACCAGTTACTACACTTCCTTAAACTCCTCTATTATAACTAGCTTTATATCCATTCCACTTGAGCAACCCTCTTTCCACATTCTGAACCTAGTCCTTGCCTTGATTACTTTAAAAAATTTTTTGTATCTGCTTCCTGTTTAGCTCCTTTTATTTTTACATTATTCTCTTTTATTTAGCTGGAGTGGCATGGTTGGTTGTTTCAACTACGTTTTGCCATTGCCTTCAATTCTCTTTCCCTTTAGACCTTGCTGGTTTTCTTCTTCTTTTTTAAGATTTATTTATTTATTTGCCAGAGAGAGAGAGAGCGCGCGCGCATAAGCAAGGGGAGTGGCAGGCAGAGGGAGAAGCAGGCTCTCTGCTGAGCAAGGAGCCTGATGCGGGACTTGATTCCAGGACACTGGGATCATGACCTGAGCTGAAGGCAGATGCTTAACTGACTGAGCCATCCAGGTATCCCTGACCTTGCCAGTTTCTAAACCTGGGTCAGTTTAATTGCATGCCTTTCTTTTTGACTTTTTATCACAAGTTTTTTTTTTTTTTTTGGTCATACTAGACATTTTCAGTCATATTTGACTCTACTCCTTAAACCTTCGCAAGCAGATTATTTGCCAGCTCCTATTTGTCATCTGACATGTCTCTCAGATCTCACCCTTCTTTGCTACTCTCATGTTTATTGGCCCATCATCATCTCTTGCATTGAGTCCTGTTGCCCATTGTTCTCTGGCTGCATTTCTTCAGTGGCTCTTTCTTTCTGGCTTTCCTCTCCCATCAACACATGAGGAATTGGATTCCCATGCACCCACCTCCACCCCTTCTTAATTAAGAGAAACTCCTTTCAGTAGTAATTCTCAACTGAATCACCAAATATTGAGTCTCTGTGTAGTGCGTATTTAGTTTTGGAAACACCCTAAAAATGATTTCCTTCCTTCATCCTGAGGTCCTACAGGATCTGTTGCAGGACTTCTCGATTCCACTTTCAGTAGAGCTACAGGAGTCTTCCTTCTGAAACGTGGATTTATTCACTTTACAAATGTATTGCAGCTTACTTTTTTTAAAAAAATTATTTGCAAGAGAGTGAGAGAGAGAACATGAGAACAGGGAGGGTTAGAGGGAGAATCAGACCCACTGCTGACCAGGGAGCCTGATGCGGGACTCAATCCTGGAACTCCAGGATCATGACCTGAGCTGAAGGCAGTAGCTCAACCAACTGAGCCACCCAGCCCTACTTTTTGCCAAGTACTGGATTAGCTACTAGAGTAAGGAAGATGAATGTTAAGGTGTTTGCCTTTGAGAAAAAAATTAATGACAAAGTATATCTGTCATTTACTAGAACTTTTAAGTGTTAGGGATTTCCTGGATTTATTCTTATACAAGTCCTTCAATATAGATACTATTATTAGTCATTGTACAGATGAGTAAACTGAATCACAGAGAATTCTGAGCAATCACACAGCTAGTGATTCTATAAACAAGTGATAAGTTGAATGATAATTACTTGAAAAGGGACCTCTGAGAGCACAGAGGAGAGATACCCAGTTTATTATTGGAAGATTAACAATTAAAGTAGGCTTCATCGAGAAGATGATGCCTTAAGCAGAATCTTTCAAGACAAGTATGATGCTAGTTAGAAAAAAATGATACACAGGGGGCCACCGGGGTGGCTCAGTCAGTTAAATGGCTGACTCTTGATTTGAGCTCAGGTCAGGCCTGCATTGCAGTCCTGCATCTGCATCAGGGCTCCATGCTCAGTGAGGATTCTTTCTCTCCCTCCCCTTCTACTCCTCTCCCAACTGGTGTGTGTAGTCACACTCTCGCTCTCTCTCAAATAAATCTTTTTTTAAAAAACAATACACAGATAGGAAAGAATGTGTGGGGCATGGTTGTACTTGTGAACAGTCTTTGCAAAAGACATACAGAGACATGAGAAAACATTTTATGGGAAGACCTTGATATAACTAAACGATAGTGGCTGAGTTGGGGCACTGAGAGTGGGTTCAGCAGATATAAAGGCATTAAACCAGGTTGTATTATATATATGCACTGATAAGTTTAGATTTGTTTTTAGTAGGTGATGGGGATGATTTTATTTATTTATTTGTTTGTTTATTTATTTATTTTGATGGGGATGATTTTATTTTATTTATTTATTTTTTGATGCAGATGATTTTAAATAGGAGAGTTAATTGATTAAACATTGTGAAGAATGGATTAGAGCAAGGTCTTTCTGAAATCATAAAGACTCGTTAATTTGTTGGAATAGCCTAAAAAAGAAATAAGGAGGTCCTGAAATGTGTTAGTGAGATCGAAGGGGAAGAAAGGTAGAACTCCAAAGGCTCTTTGGGAGGTGGAGTCAACAGACTTAGTGGTGTAAAAAGTGAGTGAGAGGAATGATTTCTCAGGTTATACTCAACTTGGAAGAGTAGTTGTGCCAATCCAAGATATAGATAGATAGATAAATATAGATATAGGTGTGTGTGTGTATTTTTAAAATTTATTTATTTTGAAGTATGTTTTTTAAACACCTTGGCCAACTGTGAGCTTGGAGACCTTTTCATTTATCAAGCCTTACCTGAATGCCCAACAACAGCTCAGTTACATTCTGGTTCCCATCTAGTAGAATCTCTTGAGTTTAAATAGCTTCTGAACTTTAAGTTTTCACATTCTCCAGCACTGAAAACAAACTTTGGCTAGGGATCATGTACATCAGTATTGTGGTTTATAAAACAAATGACCATAGTAAATAGTAGTGAACTTTAAAAACTTGGCTATAGAATTCTTCACCTAAAAATATTTTTTTGCCTAATTATTATTCAAATATTATAGTGAGGTTAAGTTATACCAGAGGTATCTCTTTATATACCTGTGTAATGGAACCTTGATAACTATTTAATATAGTAGAAAATGGGATGGAAACTGGGTAACGTCACTTCATTTTTCTTTCTTAACATCCATGAACATTATTTTGCCTTAAATTATTTAAGAGATTATTTATATGAAAAGTAAGTAATGTTTTATAAGCTTGTATTGCAACTGGAAGGGGGAGGATAGGTACATTGAAAATTATGTCTGGGGGCGCCTGGGTGGCTCAGTGGGTTAAAGCCTTTGCCTTCGGCTCAGGTCATGATCTCAGGGTCCTGGGATCGAGCCCCGCATCATGCTCTCTGCTCAGCAGGGAGCCTGCTTCCTCCTTTCTCTCTGCCTGCCTCTCTGCCTACTTGTAATCTCTCTCTCTCTCTCTGTCAAATAAATAAATAAAATGTTAAAAAAAAGAAAATTATGTCTGTACCTAGGAAATGAAAATATCAGAATGAATTGTACCATGAGGTTGCGACATAGAGCCTGGATTAAGCTTTATTGCAACTCAGATATCATACACACACGTACAAATACAACACATACCTATACTACATTAGCTCTACCTTCATTGAAGTCTTTCTTATGCCTTCTTTCATGAACTACATACTACTTTTGTTATGACACTTTGCTTTACACATAGTAGGCATTTGATACATATTGAATTGAACTGAATATGCATTTCACCTCTATGTATGTATTTCACCAACTGTGTGAAGATGAAGCCTCAAGCAAATATGTCCTTTGAATTGTGATGAAGATTAAGATTACTTAAAATTTATCCTTATTTAAAAAAATGACATTCTGATTGGTAAGAATTTGGAAAATACATAAAAATAGAATGAAAAATATAAAAATCATCAGTAATTCCACTGAAAGTAAAATAAGATTATCATTTCTATTCCCTTTTAACTAATTTTTCTGTTAAAAACAGTACTACATATTTTAAGAAGGTGAGTACTTCAGGAAAGTTTGCTCTCAGTTTATTAAATTGGTGCTTTTCAAAATATTTGTCTCTAAAGCAGTCTCCTGTAATGAATCTTCTTTTGATGATTTTTGAAAGACCTCCACCCCCTAAATAAAAGAGAAGAAAATTCTCCTTTATGGAAAAGGGAGAGAAGACAAAATGTATGATGTTATAGTATACCTGAAAATTGATGGATTTCTATAGATACATGGACAATTAGTTTACTCGTTCTTAAAATAATATTTCTAAACTCTATTAGGATTCTTGGGTACATGTGACAGGAAAACTAACTAGCACTAGCTTAAGCTAAAATAGGAATTAAGTAACTCAAGTCACTAAAATGCACACACAAAAGTATGGGTGCACTTGGGCCTTAGGGAGGACTAAATCTAAGGACTCAAGCTGTCAGATTTTTTTTTCCTTCAGTTCTTCCCTTTATCTGTCTCTGAAAAAGTATCCTCAGTTTGCTAAACTATCTTTTTTTACTTCATCCTTTTTTTTTTTTCACTTTGACTTACTGTGTTTTCTTGGTTTTATGCTAGTTTTTCTTCTTGCTTTTTTGAAAAATTATTAGAACTGTTGATTAGTAATTTCATATATTGTTTTTACATTTTTATTTATATGCAAGATAAATATCCAGCAAAAAAATAGTTTGGTTTAATGTATTTATAAGACTTACAATGTAAAGAGTAATCTCAAATGAAACATCTCTGATAAGATTGTCATTCGTTTAATGACTAAAAAGGCCTTTCAATTTACACTAGGTATCAGGAATAAATTTTAATATTTGTGATGAGTATTCATATTCTAAGGCATTAATGCTTTTTTAAAAAATTTATTTATTTGTGAGAGAGAGAGAGCACAAGTAGGCAGAGTGGCAGGCAGAGGCAGAGAAAGAAGCAGGCTCCCTGCTGAGCAAGGAGCCAGATGCAGGACTCGATCCCAGTACTCTGGGATCATGACCTGAGCCAAAGGCAGCCTCTCAACTGACTGAGCCACCCAGGTGTCCCAGGCATTAATGCTTTTATGAAGGAGATGTGTTTTACCTACAGAAGGAGAAAAGTTAGTTTCATTTTTTGGTGATTTACAAAGTTTTCCCCATTTTTGCTCAATGCTTTCTTTTTAACAAACTATACATTGTTTCAGGCTTTTCTTATTGGTCACCTTATGTGCTAAATGTGTTTTGTTAAGGTGATTCTTTAAGATTGCGTTTATAGACTAAAGAGAGGCACTGCATTTTCTAATGTTGTGGAAGGGGTTATATTTAGCTGTTGGTATTTCAAGTTGGAACACTTCATTCTACTGTGACTTTTGTTAATGAGTCATCTGGAGAAAATGGGCTGCCTTTTGCTTTTAGGAAGAGTCTGTAGCAAATAATAAGTTAAACACTGTAGGAGATTTTCTGCCAAATAACAAACTTAAAATGGAAACTGTTTCATAATATGTTTTATTGCCCATATGTAGAATATATGCTAAAGAATATAGAAGCATTTTGCTCATTATTATCTTCAGCTGATAAAAACAAAAATAACAATCCTGATGTCACATATAACAAATAGAAAGCATTTTCTATCAAAGCATTGTATGGATTGTTATGACTTACAGGCAAGTGGGGAGCTAGTATAAACTCAGTGAAATTCTCTTATATATGGGATATAGAGCAGTGGTCAAATATTTTTTTTTAAGTTTTATGTACGTATGTATGTAAAAATTTTAATTCAGTATAGTTAGCATTCAGTGTTTTATTAGTTTCGGGTGTACAATATAGTGATTAAACAATTCCATAATAGTGCTCATCATTTTCGTACGTATACTCTTAATCCCCTTCATTTGTTTCACTCCTCTGTCCACTCATTTCCTCTCTGGTAACCATCAGTTTGTCCTCTATATTTAAGAGTCTGGTGTGTTTTTTTTCTTTTTTTTTTTTTTTGGTTTGTCTCTTTGTTGTTGTTGTTTATTTTGTTTCTTAAATTCCGAGATTAATTGTTTATGCACCACACCCAGTGCTCCATGCAATACGTGCCTTCCTTAATACCCAACACCAGGCTCACTCATCCCCTCACCCCCCTGCCTTCCAAAACCCTCAGTTTGTTTCTCAGAGTCCACAGTCTCTCATGGTTTGTCTCCCTTCCAATTTCCCCAATTCACTTTTCCTTTCCTTCTCCCTAATGTCCTCCATGTTATTCCTTATGCTCCACAAGTAAGTGAAACCATATGATAATTGACTTTCTCTGCTTGACTTATTTCGCTCGGCATAATCTCCTCCAGTCCTGTCCATGTTGATACAAAAGTTGGGTATTTATCCTTTCTGATGGAGGCGTAATGTTCCATTGTATATATGGACCATATCTTCTTTATCCATTCGTCTGTTGGAGGGCATCTTGGCTCCTTCCATAGTTCGGCAGTTGTGGCCATTGCTGCTATGAACGTTGGGGTACACATGGCCCTTCTTTTCACTACATCTGAAAATAAAATTCCACGTGTGAAATCATATGGTATTTGTATTTCTCTGACTGACTTATTTCACTTAGCATTATACCTTCTAGATACATCCATGTTGTTCCAAATGGCAAGCTTTCATTCTTTTTATGGCGGATTCTTTTTATTTCATTGTGTATATATACCACATCTTCTTTATCCATTCATCTATTAGTGGACACTTGGGTTGCTTCTATAAGGTAGCTATTGTAGATAATGCTGCGATAAACATAAGGGTGCATATATCTTTACAATTAGTGTTTTCATATACTTTGGATAAATACCCAGTAGTGGAATTACTGGATTTTATGATAATTCTGTTTTTAAATTTTTGAGAAACCTAGCAGTGGTCAAATCTTAATAATTATTTTTAGTCACTGGGGAAAGTTTTATGATTATTGAGATATTAATTTTTTAAAAAGTATTTTTATTTTACATTTTAACTTTATCCCATTTTTAAATTTCGGTAAAATACACATAACATAAAATTTAACTATTTTTAAGTGTAAGTTTAGTTGTATTAAATACGTTCATACTGTTGGGGCACCTGGGTGGCTCGGTGGGTTAAAGCTTCTGCCTTCGGCTCAGGTCATGATCTCAGGGTCCTGGGATTGAGCCCCGCAACGGGCTCTCCGCTCAGCAGGGAGCTTGCTTCCCCCTCTCTCTCTGCCTGCCTCTCTGCCTGCTTGTGATCTCTCTCTCTCTGTCAAATAAATAAAATCCTCAAAAAAAAAAAAATACGTCCATACTGTTGTGCAGCCATTACCACCATCCATTTTGTAACTCTTTCTCTTATAAAGCTGTATCTCTATACCCGTTAAGCAATCATTCCTCTTCCCCTCTTTCCTGTAGCCCCTGGCAACCACCATTCTACTTGCCATATCTGTGATTCTGACTACTCTTAAGTACCTCATATAAGTGGAATTATATAGTATTTGTCTTTTTCTGTGGCTGGCTGATTTAACTTAATATAATATTCTCCAAGTTCATCCGTGTTGTAGCCCATGTCAGCATCCTCGTCCTTTTTAAGGCTAAATAATGCTGCATTGTACATATATACCATATTTTGCTTAACAGTTCATCCATCAGTGAACACTTCAGTGGCTTCTAGGTTTTCACTTTTGTGAATAATACTGCTTTGAACATGGATGTACAAATATCTCTTTGAGACCCTGCTTTCAATTTTTTTGTGTATATACCCAGAAGTGAAATTGTTGAATCATGTGTTAATTCTATTTTTAATTTTTGAGGGATAGCGGCTATACCATTTTACATTCCCACTAACTGTGCACAAGGGTTCTAATTTCTTCATGTCCTTGCCAATACTTGTTGTTTTCCAGTTTTTTGATAGTAAGCTTCCTAATGGGTGTGGGGTAGTATTTTCTAATTTTGATTTGCATTTTCCTAATGATTAGTGATGTTGTAATTTTCTTGTGCTTATTGGCCATTTGTATATATTCTTTGGAGAAATATTTATTCAAGCTTTGCCCATTTTTGAATCAGGCTGTTTTGTTGTTGTTTTAGGAGTTCTCTATATATTCTGGATGTTATTTTCTTATCAGATATATGATTCATAAATATTTTTTCCCATTCTGTGGGTTGTCTTTTTACTCTGTTGATACTGTCTTTGATGCACAAAGGTTCTTAACTTTCATGAAGTCCAATTTGTCTATTTTTGTTGTTGCCTATGCTTTTGGTGTCATACCCAAAAAAATCATTGCCAAATCCAATGTCATAAAGCTTTTGCCTTTTATTTTTCCTTTCTTTCTTTCTTTTTTTTTTTTTTAAGGATTTTTATTTATTTATTTTGAAAAAGACAGAGAATGTGGGGGTGGGGGGTAGGGGCCGAGGGAGAGGAGAGAGGAATCTTGAGCAGAGTGTAGAGCTCCACACGGGGCTCAATCTTACAACCCTGAGATCATGACCTGAGCCGAAACCCAGAGTCAGATGCTTAACTGACTGAGCCAGCCAGGCGCCTCATTTTTTTTAAAGCTTTATTCTTTATTTGAGAGAGAGAGAGCTTAAGCGGACAGAGGGAGAGGGTGAGAAAATCTGAAGCAGACTCCATGGTGAGCACAGATCCTGACGCAGGACTTGATCTCATGAGCCTGAGATCACAACCTGAACTGAAACCAGAGTTGGTGATTCAACTGACTCCACGACCCAGGTTGCCCACCTTACGTTTTTTCCTAAGAGTTTTATAGTTGTAGCTCTTAAAATACCTTTAATCTGTTTTGGGTTAAATTTTTCTGTATGTCGTTAGATAAGGGTCCTATCTCATTTTTTTGCATGTAAATATCCACTTTTCCTAGTACCATTTGGTGAAAAGACTCTTGTTTTTCCATTGAGTGGTCTTTGCATCTTTGTCAAAAATCATTTAACCATAAATGTGAGTGTTTATTCCTGGATTCTCTGTACTATTTCATTGGCCTATATGTCTGTCTTTTTGCCAGTACACACTGTTTTGCTTATTGTAGCTTCATAGTGAGTTTCAAAATCAGCACATGTGAGTCCTCTAGCTTTGTTCTTCTTTTTCAAGGTTGTTTTGGCTATTTGGGGGTCCCTTAAGATTCTGTATGATTTTAGGATGGATTTTTTTTCCTTTTTCTGCAGAAAAAGTCATTGGAATTTTGAAAACATGCTAAATTTTTACAGTTTTTTGTTACCTCATATTTAATTGAATATTACAGCTTTACAAAATTAGAAATTCTTTGAAAGTGGGTAATTGGCAAGGGATTTGGGAGATACCACTTCTAATATTGGCTGCCTTTATATGTGTCACAATGATTGCCTACTTCATTTTTCTCATCTGCACAGTATTTTTTTCCTCATGACTTTTCTTGGAGGAATGAAGGGAAATAGCATGGAATAATGAAAAGTGTATCATACTGAAAAATATGAAGATCTTATAGTTCCGATTTTTGATACAAATGGTCTTTTTTTGAGGTGAACTTTGCCAGTTCTTTCTTGGTCACAAAAGGACTAAATCACTATCACCACGATCTATGGGATTTTTTTTTCCATTTTCTCAGGTTTTTTATATAATGTGGATCTGTATGTCTATCTCTATCTTCACGCTTTGTCTCTCTAGAACTATTGTGAGCTTACTGCTGGTCTGCTGTACAAAGAATTCTAACTCTTTACCTGTTTTTTTAATTTACAAAGATCATGTGTAATATACTGGAGGGGAATTTCGGCCTTTAGGTTCTGCCTTAGGAAAGCCTGCATTTTGATTCTTTTTGCATATGACATCAGGCTATATAGGCCAGTTTCTGCCATGGGAGGATAGTTCCTGTTGTGAAGTCTATTCTTTTTGTAGGTCTCAAGGAATCATTTCTTTGTAGTGAAGTAAGAGCGTTCACTGTGGCATAATTCTTTGTGTCTTTAATCATGGCAACTTTGGAATATTGGAGAACCAGTTTTGTTTGAGAGATTGGCTGATTTGTTCTTCAGCATTTATTTAATGAATGTGCTTGTGGGGCACCTGGGTGGCTCAGTCGGTTAAGCATCTGCTTTAGGCTCAGGTCATGATCCCAGGGTCCTAGGATCAAGCCCTGTGTCAGACTCCCTGCTCAGCAGTGAGTCTGTTTCTCCCTCTCCTTCTGCCCCTCTGCCTGCTTGTTCTGTCTCTCAAATAAATAAATAAAATCTTAAAAAAGAAAATGAAAGTGCTTGTATTTTTTATATTCTAAATTCAACAAATTCACACTGAACTCCCTATCTCCCTTGCTCCCTCCCCTAATCTGTTGTACCCTGCAGGCTTCTCTGTTTCACTTAATGGCAACTTTATCCTGGTTGTTTAGGGTAAAAACCTTAAAGGTGTTCTTGATTCTTTCTTTTTCTTATAAGACATATCCAGCCCTTCACACATTCTACTGGACCACCTTTGAAATATATCCTAATTGTAATCACTTCTTACCACCTACACTGCTGTGATCTTGTGTTTCATGCTTCATATCACTGTCATCCTTACAATGGCCTCTTACCTAGTCTCTCTCCATCCACCCTTGCTGCTTTCCTTATATTCTCAGTCCAGCAGATGGGTTGACTTTTTAATAACGTAAGTCAGACATGATACTCAAGATAAAAATAGGCATAGATATGGTAAAGAAAGGAACTGTAGGGGCATCTGGGTGGCTCAGTCAGTTGAGCATCTGCCTTCGACTCGGGTCGTGATCCCGGGGTCCTGGGATCTAGCCCCACATCTGGCTCCCTGCTCAGCAGGAAGCCTGCTTCTCCCTCTCCCCGGGCTTGTGTTCCCTCTCTCACTGTCTCTCTCTCTGCCAAATAAATAAATAAAATCTTGGGGAAAAAAAAGGCACTATTATTTGCAGATGAAATTACCGTATTTTTGTAAAACAAAAAATAGCAAGTGAAAAATAATTAGAAACCAACATTGACTTGGTGGGTGATTACAGAATTAACATACAAAAAATATATTTTAATACTTTTCTAATTACAGAGTCCCAAATGATAAATTAAGAACAATATAAACTGAATACAGTCAGATATCAAGAGACTAGTACAAGTCGGCTTTATTTCAAAATGAAAGGATAGTTCAAAATTAGGGAATCTATTAATATGATTTACCATGCTTCTCCAAGTGCTTCCCAGAGGGTTTCTGTTGTTTGCTTAACAGCACCAGACCGGCTAAACCAATGAACTCTGCTATCTGGTGGCTGAGCCACACTTTCTCAAATCAGGTCTGATCCTTTATAAATTTTTCCTTCCTTGGGTACTCTTCAGTCAGCCCTGGAGTACCATATGGAGCTTTCTTTTTTATCATAGTTAATAATTCTTTATGTTAAAATTTCCCTGTTTAACTTATTGTGTGGTTTTAATCTTTTGATTGGAGCCAGACCAACGTACCATTTGATTTTCGGAGAAATTTTATATGATTATTTTCATAGATGCTAAAAATGCATTTGCAAAACTCAACATTCATTCTTCTTTTATTAACTTTTTATGAATTGAAGTATAACACACATAGAAAAGTATACAAATCATAAGTGTACAGCTGAAAGAATTACCTCAAAGTAAACATACTTGTTTAACCACCAACCAGTTCTAGAAATAGAACTTGGCCAGGAGCCCAGAAGCACCCTTGGCCCCCCTCCTTTTCTCCCTAAAGGTATCCACTATCCTGACTTATAACACCAGAGATTAGCTTTGCTATTTTGAACTCTAAATAAATGGAATCACATAGTGTATATTTTTTGTTTCTGGCTTCTCTGGCTCACCTCTGTTTGTGTGATTTATCCACATCATTGCATGTAGTAGTGCTTTGTTCATTTTCTTTTCTCTATCCAATTCCACTGTACAAATCCATCTCAGTTTAATTTTATATTCTACTGTTGATGTGTATTTGGGTTGTGTCGGGTTTGGCTTTGTTACGAATAATGCTAGTGATGAACATTCTTGTATGTGTCTTTTGGTGTTCATGTGCACACAATATCTGTTGGAATTATAAGTAGGAATGGAAATATTGGGTTACTAGATGTCCTTGTCTTAAACTTTACTAGGTACTATCAAAAGAAAGTTCCAGAGTTTTATATTCCCATCAGCAGGACTGAGGATTCCAGTTGTTCCACTGTTTTTTTCAGTCTTTAAAGTTTTTGTTTTAGCCATACTGGTGAGTGGGTGACTAGCGGCATCTGATTATAGTTTTAATTGTATTTCCTTGACCATGACCCCTAGTAAAGTTAAGAATATTCTCATTTGTATATTGACCATTTTGATATAATTTCTTTGTGAATTACAAGTTCCTTTTTCCAGTTTTCTATTAATAATCTTTGAACGGTTCATAGGAATTCTCTATATATTCAGGTTTTCACTTATTTGGTAAATGCCTTCTCTGACTTGGTTCTTTCACTCTCATCATGATATTATTTCATGAATAGACTTCTTCATTTTAATGTGGATACTCTTTATAGTGTTCCCATCCTTTTTTACTCTCTTAGACTGTTGTGCTTATGATTTGTCTATGCCTTAAATATTTGGTAGAATTCACTGATAATGCTATCTAGACCTGGAGTTTTCTTTCTTGGGAATAATCCATTAAAAAAAAGCTAAGAACTTTTTAGATTTTTCCACTTATTCTTCTGGGAGCTTTGATAAGATTTGTATTTGTAAGCATTTGTACATTTTGTCTAATATGTACATACACATATGTTCATAATATCTTTATGTCATCTTTTAATAATTAAATGGTCAGGAGAAAGTACCCTTTCGCATTTCTGCTAATGGGTATTTGTTCCTTCTTTGTGAGGGGGGACTTATGAATTTTTTTTTTTAAAGATTTTATTTATTTATTAGACAGAGAGAGAGATCACAAGTAGGCAGAGAGGCAGGCAGGGAGAGAGGGGGAAGCAGGCTCCCTGCTGAGCAGAGAGCCCGATGCGGGGCTCGATGCCAGGACCCTGAGATCATGACCTGAGCCGAAGGCAGAGGCTTTAACCCACTGAGCCACCCAGGTGCCCCGGGCTTATGAATTTTTATGAGCCTTTTCAAAGAACCAACTTTGGCATTGTTGTTTCCCTGTAGAGCAGGCTTGTTTTCTGTTTCTACATACTCAGCTCCTGTTGACTTCTTCTTTCTACAATCTTTGGGTTTATTTTGCAGTTCCTTTTATTTTTACATTGTTGCAGTGGATGATTGCCCATATTAAAAATATTTTTTGGAACACCTGGGTGGCTCAGTCAGTTAAGTGTCTGCCTTTGGCTCAGGTCCTGTTCCCAGGGTCCTGGAATTGAGTCCTGCATTGGGCTCCTTGCTCATTGGGGAGCCTGCTTCTCCATCTGCCTGCTGCTCCCCCTGCTTGTGCTCTCTCTGTCTGACAAATAAATAAATAAAATCTTTTAAAAATATATTTTTTATACATGGCAGAAAAGTTTGCATAAAGTCAGAAGACATTATACCAACTGATAAAAATAATTGCCAAATACATCAAAGTCTAAGATCTTTATATGTAAAGAGCTTCTAGAAATCAGTAAGAACAATTATATATTAATAATGAACAATGTCTGTGAAGTGATGATGGTTAGAAAAGTTAATATTAATGGTATGGAAGCATGATAGGTTGTTCATCCTTGGTCATAGGGATTCAAAATAAATCTGTTGTGATAATTCTTATATTGGCAGGGATTATAGGGAATAGGCAGTTCCATAATGTGGTGGGAACATAAATTACCACAGTTTATATTATTTATCAAATTCTTAAGTCTTAAATGCCCTTTGATCTATAAGGATATTTGTTTTTATATTACCTGGAAAGGCAAACAAAATTAGAACAAAATTAGACAAAACCTAATGTTTATTCTAGAAATTAAATTGTAAGTATACAGTGGAAAACTATGAACCCACTAAAATGAAGTAGACTCAAGGTGCTGGTTGTATGGAACAAGCCTCAGGAAAGACTGGTTACTTAAATAAAACATTCATCAAGAGCATTTGTAGGTAAAGTGTTTGTGTTTTGTGTATAATAGTGTATTTCTGAAGTGTCTGTTTATTTTATGAGTAAGTGCTTAGTATTTGTTTTGTTACCTTTATGGAATTAAATTGACTGCATAGTACATTGAATGTTGTATAATCAATATTTTGTGATTTAAAATAGAATTTGTTGATACTCATTTGTTTTATAGTTTCAGAACCTGTTCACATATTATCTTTGATGATCTTTTTCATTTCCCTCTGTGGCGAATAGGTATAACAATCATTATTATATTTACCAATTGTGGAAGAGTGAACTGAGCCCAAGGAAATAAGTGACTTCTTTAAAGCAGGGGTTGGCAAACCACAGTCTGTGGGCTAGATCTGTCCCACCACTTGTTTTTGTGTGGTCTATAAGCTAAGAATGGTGTATAGATGGCATTTTTATATATTGATATATATTTTAAATATATTTTATAAATTTATATGTATTTAAAATTTTTATTTATTTATTTTAGAATAGAGAGAGAGCACACATGAGTCGGGGAGGGGCAAAGGAAGAGAGAATCCTTGAGCAAACTCCCTGCTGAGTGTGGAGCCCCATGTGGGATCCCAGGATCCTGAGATCATGACTTGAGCTGAAATTAAGAGTCAGGTGCTCAACCAACTGAGGCACCCAGATACCCTGGGTTTTATATTTTTAAATGATTAGTAAAAAGAAGAAGAATATTTTATGGTGTGAATGTTATTGAAATTTAAATTTCACTGTCCATAATTAAAGTTCATTAGAAGATACTCATGCTTATTTATTTATGTGTCGTTTATGGCTGCTTTCCCACCACTATAGCAGAGTTGAATAGTTACAAAAGATTTGATTTGGTAATCTCATTGCTTCACACTGCTGCTTGGCATACTACACATCCCAGTGAAATAGTTATTCGTTTTAAGTGTCACATGTGTTACGATGCCGTAACACTTTATTTTTTATTTCTAGTGCATGTCCCATCATGTCAAAACAAGAAAAGGAGAGAAAAGGGGACTTTGAATCTCCTGGGTTTTAAGAGATAGTGGACTATGGATAATTTTATTAAAATAGATGGTAAAACATTAGGTTTATTAAGCGCTACTATATGTAAAATCTCATAATAGATCAGTGTTAACAGATGAACATTTGCAGTCATTGCCATTACCAGGCTAAGCACTTACAGTATTCCAAACCCAAAGGAAAGCAATTCATATGACAGAAAATTTAAAGTATAATAGCTTATCACTACAGAATTTTTTCACACATACACACAAAAATAAAAATGAGGCTATACTCAAAGTAAGGTTTGGGAGTGTCTCATTTCTTACCGAAGCAATGAGAGCCATTTACCAATAGTGACTTAATTAAACTGTGTTTTATTGTAGTAGCCAAAGAAATGTGTTTAGAGAAAATAAATTTAAAGCTATCAGTTTTTTGGTGGCAATAGTTGCTTTAAGAATTGAGGACATTGGTAGCAACATCAGTAGTCAAAGAAGATAATGATTTTTGAGTGATTTTCCTTAGCTTTTGGTGAGTCAATAGATATTTACTGACAGTGTTCAGTTTTTTTTTATTCAAAGAAGGGATGCTGAGTATTTGGAGAATTAATTAGCTTCCATGAAAAGTCTCAATCAAACAACTGGAGGCAAGACTATTTTCAAAGAAGTAAGAAAACAAAATTTCAGTATATAGTCTGAAGTGTATATAGTCTGAAGTGTAATCTGTTAAGAGACATAGCTGATGGTGGTAAAAATACATGTGGAACAGAAAAGAGTTAATTGGACACATTTACAAAGTTTGGGAAAATGTAAGGTTTTAAAGCCTATGGTTATTCATTGCGTTATTATAATTACAAAATTGTGGACAATATTTGGATCTGTCATTTATTATTGAACTAGTAATATAAGCAGTGAGCTTCATTTGATCTCAGGAGGAGATAGCTCCATAAGTTTTTGTCAGAAATTTGAGCTATTTGACTTGCCCTACCATATGATTGCTGCAATTATTTTGAGTTCACAGTCAAGAATCAAAGTTTTCAAGATAAGAAGCTCCATTAAGTGATTTTTGTAGTGCATGAAATGGCTTTGACAATTACCTGTTGCTTCAGTCTTTATATTGTTTCTTAATGATACTGATATTGTTTCTTAATTATGAGGGCTATAGCACTTAAACATTTGAAAGTTACTCTATGGTGGTCATTTGACAGCAACTACTGTAGTTTGAATCATGAATAATGTGAAATTACTTTATATATGTCTCATTGTGCCAGAAGTTAAAACAAGAAGTAATAGCTCCATTCTCACACTATTTATAGCAGATACAATTTTCAGGCTGGAGCTGTAGTTCTAGGAGTATTTCTCAGACCTCAATGGTAATGCAAAGGATGCTTCCTTATTTTAAATCTTCTACCAATGCAATTGAGGAGCCTCTATCTAATTTTGAGTTGGAAGTGCTTAATCTACAAGGTAGTGACATGCTAAAAGGCAAATCATCAAGAGACTTCCGCAATAGAATTTTATAAATGCCTTCTACGTGATGAATATACTCATTTAAAATCATATGCTTATGGATAGATATCAGTATTTGGCAGTATCTATTTGTGTGAAAAAACAGTTTCAAAGTTGAAATATGTAAAATCTCATAATAGATCAGTGTTAACAGATGAACATTTGCAGTCATTTTTGATGATAGGGAACAGTAACGTTGAACACCAATTAAATGAAATGTTTTTCTCCCCAAAAGAATTATATTCTTCTTATTAATAAACCTGAATTATAAAACAGGCTAACAAAAAATAAAATACTATTCAATTATATTTTTAATTTTATTAGCAAAATTTTTTTGGAAATTTCTTTTCTCTCTTGTTTTCTAACCACCTAAAAGATATCCTTGAGTTTTCTCTTTACCCACAAAAGCCTAAATTATTTACTACCTGGCCTTTTATAGAGAAAGCTTTCTGACCTGCCCTCCCCTCCAGAAAGAATAATTGTATGTCTAACTAAAAATGAGTTATGCATTGGGTTAATTGTTCTTTATTCTCATTTTAGAGTTATTGCATTTAGAAAGTGCTAAAAATGTTCAAATTTGGTTGTTTATTATCGACATAATGTAATTTAAATCTTTGAAATATGGGAAACAGATTTACCTATAAATTATATATCAGTATATCTGTAGGGTATACTGTAACACTCTACTGCAGTAGCTAAATAACTTTGAAATTCGAGGCTTTGCCTACTTTATCTTGTCTTGTTTGCTTTTGCTTCAAAATTGGCTGATGATAGTTCGTTCAAAGTTTTTACTTTTGATATTCAGTATGTATTGAAAAGAATATATTTCACGTTGTATTGACTCCAGTGTTGGTGGTTGTTTTAAAAATAGCATGAATACACTTTTCAAATTAATAAGCTTTATGGGCAGTTTTGTTGTAAATTCTGTAAAAAAAAAAAAAAAACGAGTTTTAGGGGCACCTGGCTGGCTCAGTCAGTAGAGCAGATGACTCTTTCGGGGTTACGAGTTCAACCCCATGTTGGGCGTAGAGCTTACTTTAAAAATTATATATGAATTTTAGGATCTTATGTATCATGCCTCGATACATTCTATATTGTTGTATTTTGGCAAATAATATTTTTTATGAAGTAGACTTTTGTATTAATATTATCTTAACTTGATGTAAAAGATACATCTTCAGTTTTTTAAAATATAAATTATCCCATTTCTTTCTTACAATAGCTTTCTGAGAGTTTATTATTATCATATGAGAATTTACAGCTGGGGAAACATCTTTTATAAAAGAATATTTGTAATCTGAACCTGTCACCCAGTACGCTTCAATAGCAATTACAAAGGATTATCGACAGTTACTTTCTGGTTGCTTATGTTCTAAAATCATTCTATTCTTATGATTATTTAATAATTAAGTTCTTTTTATTTTATAATTGAGCCCTAATATTCATTTTTAAAGTTTCCTTTTATGGAGCACTTTTGTCTCTTGGCACTTTGCTTTCGAATTATAGTTCCTTTTTTCTTTTTTTTAAAAAGTCTGTTTATATTCAAAGGGATTAAAAACACACTTCCACTTTTAGAGCAGATTTATCATCTACCCTTCAGGCTGTTCTTTAACTTGGAGCTCTTAAGAATGAATATCTTAAGATATTCCCCAGATGTTTTAAACTTCAGCAAACTTGTGGTTTTCTTTATTGGAATCTCTGTTTGTAGTATATGGAAGATGAAAGAAAACGTCTCCTTAGTATCTAAACACTTTTCATATTGGTTTTAATATCTTTTGCTGCAAAGGCATGCATAAGATAAAACTATACTGATAAATTTTCAAAATTCTTGCTTTTAAAAAGTAATATCAAAATGATAATTCCATTAACAGTAATGTAAAAAGCAATATTATATGTCTCTATGTGCTTTTGAATCAACATTGTTATGTGGTTAGTATTGGTTTTGTATAACTGCAGCTTTTGGTTATGCAATAGATTTTATTTTTCCTTATTCAATAAAGTAGGGATTGAAAATATTTTACATCAGATGTTTTCCAGGAATTTTGGAAGTTTGAATTTAAAATTGTAAAGATGTCAGTCATTTGGTTTTTTCAAACTAAAGAGAATTGAACATTCTCTGCAAAATCAGCAAGTTGTTCCTCCACAATTAGACAAATAGTTGGTAACACTTATTAAGTGTTTACTATATTCAAGGCACTGCATACCACAACTGAGTGGTATTGCTTTGCCTTAATTGAAAGAAAGATAAGAAGTTATTAAATGAAATGAAAGAGTGAAATATGAAATAGTACACAGCACACACATACTTTCTCTTGAGTCCGTTGTAGAAGAAGCAGCTCAGAGTACTTTAATCTAATCTCAGTTGTTCAGAAATAATTTGATTTTGTTTTTTCTCACTGGATAACATAATGTCTAATTATTAACCTAAAATTTGCATCTTATTGTTTAAATTTTTCACTAATAACAATGTTCTACATAAGATCTTTTTTTAAAAGTTCTTTTGCATTATTTTTTTAATCTAGTGTCCCATAGGTATCTTAGAGGCAAAATTCAAAGCAATGTCCAATTCTTCTAAAAAATATTTAAGAAAAACTTAATTTTGTTAAAAGGTATAAGATTGGTAGTCTGTACTTTCTTATAAATCCAATAGCAGCAGCCAGCAGCAAGAAGACTGTCATTTAATCCTTCCATAATTCTTCTGTCCATCCATCCATTCATTTATCTTTTTTTTTTCAGTATGTATATACCCAGTATATACTGGTTAAGTACTGTACTTAAATATCGTAGAATGCAAAAACAGATATGGTCTTTAATACCATGTTTTACAAGTGATGAAACCTAATCTCAGGGAATTTAAGTTACTTGTGCTATGTCAGATAATTAGATGAACATGAAATTAAAGCCAGGTCTGTCTGACACCAGAGCCTTTGCTTTAAACCATTAAGGAATGCTTCCTACCCTAATGACTTGCAATATGAAATCCTATTTTGGTCATAATTTATAACAAATTTGCCTTTAATTTCCTTTAGTAAGGAATCTGACTATGCTGGATATTCCTTCTTTTCTTCCTTCTTGATATCTCACTCTCTCTCTAGGCTCTTTTTTTGGGGCGGGGGGTAGGTGGGTGTTTCCCTTCCTCTCTGTTGGTCCTTTTCCTCTTAAATATTGATATTCCACCCAGTTCCACCCTCTGGGTTTTTCTCGTGTCTGGGCATAGATTTCTGAGGTTTATACTATTTGGGGTTTCTGAGCTTCTCAAGCCTGTAGGAGTGTGTCTTTAATCAAATATGGAAAGTTTTAAGCTATTGTTATTTCAAAATTTTCTTCTGCACTATATTTTTTCTCTTCTGGTACTCTAATGACATAAATGTTTGATGTTTTAGTATTATCTCATAGGTATCTGAGTCTTCATTTTTTAAAAATAATTTTTCTCTCTGTTGTTCAGACTGGAACATTTTTGTTGATCTGTCTTCAAGTATATGGAGTCTCAATTCTGTCTTCTCCATTTTGCAATTGAACCCAGCTAATGAGCTTTAAAATTTCAACTATTGAAATTTTTCCTTGGTTTTCTTTATATCTTCTATATCTTTGTTTGATCTTCTGTTTTTTCCAGATGTGTGACGTGCCCCATTACTTTGTGGTTTTCTGGAGTTCTCTTCTTTGGTCCTCTAGCCAGAGAACTGGGGCTTTATTTTCCCAGTTGTGCCACATCCTCCCATGACTGATACCATGTCTGGGGGGACTAAGTGGCAGGGAGATTCAGGGAGAACAGTTTAAATTTAAATTTGCTCATGAATTCTTTTTTTAAAGTTTTTATTTTCCAGTTAGTTAACAGGCAGTGTTGTATTAGTTTTAGGTGTACACTATAGTGATTCAACAATTCCATATGATCACCCAGTGCTCATTAGAGGTTAACTCCTTAATTCCCATCACATATTTAATGCATTCCCCACCCACTCCCCTCTATTCTCTATAGTTAAGAGTCTGGTTCTTGGTTTGTCTGTCTGTCTGTCTGTCTGTCTCTCTCTCTCTTTTCCCCTTTGCTTGTTTGTTTCTTAAATTCCATATATGAGTGAAATCATAAGGTACTTGTCTTTCTCTGACTTATTTCACTTAGCATTATATTCTCTAGCTCTGTCCATGTCATTGCAAATGGCAAGATTTCATTCTTTTTTATGGCTGAGTAATACACACACACACACACACACACACACACACAGAGACACCACATCTTCTTTATCCATTCATCAGTTTGTGGACACATGATTTGGATATTGTAGATCATGCTGCTGTAAACATAGGTGTGCATGTATCGCTTTGAATTAATGTTTTTGTGTTTTTTGGGTAAATACCCAGTAGTGCAATTACTGGATCATGTGGTAGTTCTATTTTGAACTTTTTGAGGAATCTCCATAATGTTTTCCAGAGTGGCTGCACCAGTTTGCATTCCCCTCAACAATGCACTTCTCCACCTCCTTGCCAACACCTGTTGTTTCTTGTGTTTTTGATTTTAGCCATTCTGACAGGTGTGAGGTGATAACTAATTGTAGGTTTGTTTTGCATTTCCCTGATGGTAAGTGATGATGAGCATTTTTTTAAGTGTCTCTTGGCCATCTGTATATCTTCTTTGGAGAAACGTCTGTTCATATCTTCTGCCCATTTTCTAATTAGATTATTTGGTTTTTGGGTGTTGAGTTTTTTAAGTTCTTTATATATTTTGGATACTAACCCTTTATCAGATATGCCATTTGCAAACCTCCCATTCTATAGGTTGCCTTTTAGTTTTATTGATTATTTCCTTTGCTGTGCAGAAGCTTTATATTTTGATGAAGTACAATAGTTTATTTTTGCTTTTGTTTCTCTTGCCTCAGTAGACATATCTAGAAAGAAGTTGCTGTGGCCGATGTCTAAGAGGTTACTGCCTATGTTCTTCTCTAGGATTTTTATCATTTCAGGTCTCGTATGTAGGTCTTTAATCCACTTTGAATTTAGTTTTGTGTTTGGTGTAATAAAGTGGTCCAGCTTCATTCTTTTGCATGTAGCTCTCCAGTTTTTCCAACACCATTCATTGAAGACTCTCTTTTTCCCATTGGATAGTCTTTCCTGCTTTCTCAAAGATTAATTGACCATATAGTTATGGGTTCATTTCTGGGTTTTCTTTTCTGTTTCATTGATCTATGTGTCTATTTTTGTGCCAATACTGTACTGTCTTGATTACTACAGCTTTGTAATATAGCTTGAAGTCCGGAATTGTGATGCCTCCTTTGCTTTTCTTTTTCAAGATTGCTTTGACTTTTCAAGGTCTTTTGTGGTTCCATACAAATTTTAGGATTGTCTGTTCTAGTTCTGTGAAAAATGCTATTGGTATTTTAATAGGGGTTGTGTTAAATATTAGCCTTAATGAAATTCTAAACTCAAATGTCAAATTAAGTTCTAGATGTTTATTTTATTGTTTTTAATTCTCTGTTGCAATTCTCCATTCTTTTATCTAGTTCATGTATTCTTTCCTTGTTTCCTTGAAAATATTAATCATAGTTATTTGGAAGTCTCTTTCTTTATTTCTGTTGTCTATATTATTTCTGAAACTTTTTCTCTTGCTGTTTCCTTTTTGTTTGTAATCAGATTATTTTACCTTTTTGCATAACTACCAGCTGCCTTTTATTTATGTAAGAGCTGTAGGTCCTTTAGATTGTATCATCTACCAGAGTGTTTACCCTTTTCTCCATGGGGCTGATACGAACTGGTGGGAGGGTTGATTGCCTTAATAAAATCAAAGATTAAACTAGGTCACAGTTGATTTTCAGGTTTGATAGGTTCAGTCTACCCTGTTTGCCTGTTTCTAGAGCTTGACCCTCTTAGACTTTTAATTGAGGCCATTAGGTCTTTGTCTCCTCAGCTCTGAATCATGACACCAGAACTGCTCTCAGAGATTTTCAGCTTGATTCCTTATCCTTCAGCCTAATACACTTGAAAATTTGGCAAATATCTCAAGTGGGAAACTGACCTTTTATTTTAGACCCTCATTTTCCAATTTTATCACTTTAGTACTAATAGTGGCTGAAATCCCTTTTTTTTTTTTTTTTTTTTTACCCCCTTGCCCTCCACCCCCATCTGTGTTCTGTTAAGCCCAAGGTCTGAATTTCCAGCTTCTCATTGTAAGCACTATAGATATATAGATATATAGACATATAGATATATGTCCCCCCACCCCCCCGTCCCCAGGGAAAAAGTATCTGTGTTCTATTTAGATTTTATTCTCCATTCCTCCTAGGGATTTCATTTTTTGCCTGTTATCTTTTTAGTTCTTTCTCTATACCTGTCTTTGTTTTTTAAGCCCTGACAGACTTGGAGAACACTCTGCTTTTCAGGTGATTTTGGTTAACCTTCTTAACTTACCATTCAGTTCAGAATTCAGCAGATGTGTTATGGGGCAAACCAGCTGTGTATTTGAGGTCCCCCAAATGTCAGATTTTGTCTCTCTAACCCCATGCTACCGACTATAAATTCAGGCAGGTTGGACAATTATCTGCCAGTTCTAGGCTGTCCACTGAACAGTTCTCACCTCCTTGGAAATGTATTCATTTGATCCTGTTCCCTCCACAGCTTTTTGGTACCTTTAATGATTTATGATTTATATTTTATAATTTATATGACTTTTCTAGTTGTTGTCAGTATGAATGCTGGCTGTCACCTGCTATATGCTATTCAGAATCATAAGTTCCATATGTTATATTTTGATAAGAGATTTAAGTGTTTGAGTGTTTCTGATGAGTGAAATATTTTAAAGTTTGATAAGAGAAAAATGATTAATTATTGCATGAATACTTTCTCTTTGTATCTCTTATATATGTTTGTAGAATTTTTCTATGATCAGAGAAACTAAGGCTCCCTTTTTATAAATCATGGATTCTGTGATAGAAGTAACAGCTGAACCAAACCAATAAAGGAGGGAAGAAGTATAATTTGTGTTTTGGAACTGTCTGTGGACATATGGATGGCCCTCTAGGTTTACCAGGAAGCTACATGTTTCATTTTGAGAACCACTGTCGTGCACTATTTCTCTTTTTCTCATATGGCTTTTTTTGGGTATGGTTTAAAACTATATGTCATAGAGTTTTACTATTTAATGAAAATTGTAAATTCGTTTAGTGAAATTTTGTTGTGTTTTTATAATGGGCAGAAACTGAATACACATATACTCTGAATTTAGGAATAATTCATTTTATTGTAATTACACTCAAGTACAAAGTGCTTTTCAACAGTATGTTTGTATTATCTTACATGCAAAAAAATCTTCAGTTATAAATGAAAAGAATTAAACCTCTAAACATTTTAGAATGGAATAAAGATTTACCTAAGCAATACATACTTAAAAGTGCTTTCTTATCAAAGAAAATAAAATTAGAGGTTGGAGAAATACCTTTAAATTACAATTCCTATGAACTAATAGCTTAACCTTAGTTTTGAATGACTGTTACTTTTCCATCTTTTAAAAATATGGTTAAATATAAACACATGTGGGAAATGTTCTTTTGGCTTTTATCAAACTGACATTTAAGCAAATTTTTTTCAACCTTACTAAACATTTGTGGTAAAAGATTTCAGAGCTTTGAATCTTACAATTTGCCTATGGATTCGCCCTGTCCCCTGCATTATTCTATTAACATTTGGTCTTAATAAGTGTAATCTGTTTAGAATTACTGATTTTTTCATTTTAGTATTTGTTTAGATGAGAAGTTTAAGAAAACTTCATCGAAAACCCTTCTTCACAGTTGTGAATGCTTTCTTTTTTTTGTGTGTGTGTGAATGCTCTCTTAAGTTAAATTTTTTTAGTCTTTCTGTAAAGGTTTTACTTGCTTATTTTACTTTCTCTGTGAAATGTTCAAAATTGTTGATGTTTGTTTTTATGCTGTGGTGATGTTAACACAATGTGAGATCTTCTTTATCTCCTGGTATATGCTAACTTCTCTTTTTTCCCCAAGAGTGAGCAAAAAGAGGCTTTAGTTACTGTGGAAGTAGGAAGCAGTTACACTAGGTTAGAACTAGAAATAGTAAAGGGTGCTTTTGTGGACATTTTCCTGTTCATAATTCTTACTATATCTTTTTTATAAGGACAGTTTTTTCCATATAAGTATAACTGGTGGTCAGTTACAGGATCTAGTCATGAAATCTTTCTCATTTTATTTGCTTCATATCAGATAGCTAGAAAAAATGGTACATTAAAATTTAAAGAGCTATTTCTTTTTAATTTCTCCTCGCCTTTTTTCCTTCATCATTCTCATTTTCTTTCATTTTTCTGGCTCTATAGAATGCATCTTCTGTATGCATCTTAAAAATAATTAAGCCACAACTACCTTTAATTAAAAAGAAATTCATTCAGTTTTGGCCTCAAAACGTTTTATTCTAAATATTCTTGTTTTTATTATATATGAATGTAATGTTTTCTTAATTATCGACTGGATCTCCCAGTCCTTAGTGTGCTACTTAACAGTTGTGAGAAATCCATCAAAAGTCACTTAAACTGGGCTTGGAGGATAATGAATTTGAATTTCTTCATCCTTAAAACAAGGGATCCAGGGGTGTCTGGATGGCTCAGCTGGTTGAGTGTCCGACTCTTGGTTTGGGCTCAGATCTCACCTCAGGGTTATGGGATCAAGCCCTGTGTTGGGTTCTGCACTGAGCACGGAGTCTTCTTCCGATTCCTTCCTCTCCTTCTGCCCCTCCTGCTCATGCTCATTCTCTGTCTCTCAAAAAAATAAATATTAAAAAAAAAAAAAAGAAAGAAAAACCATGGGATACAAACAGAATCACACATAACCGGCACCTTCAGAATTGCTAGGAGATAGAATATACTAGAAATCAAATTTCTTACAAGTAGAGGAAGAAACATCATATTCCAGTAGAGCTCTTACTGCTTCTATGTATCTGTACCTTTGGAGAGCAGGGATTCGGTGGGGGTGCTTAAGAGGTTGTGAAGAAAAAGAAAGAGATGTGGAGAATGTAGTTCAAAAACAGACACAAGGGGCACCTGGGTGGCTCAGTGGGTTAAAGCCTCTGCCTTCGGCTCAGGTCATGACCTCAGGGTCCTGGGATCAAGCCTCGCATCAGGCTCTCTGCTCAGCAGGGAGCCTGCTTCCCCCTCTGTCTCTGCCTGCCTCTTCATCTACTTGTGATCTTTCTCTCTCTGTGTCAAATAAATAAATAAAATCAAAACACACACACACACACACACACACACACACAAACAACAACAACAACAAACAAAAACAGACACAATCACTCCTGAAAAGAAAAAGCCCAGCACAGGTCAGAGCAGCATTAAGCAAGGCCCTCTTCGTGTTGCACCATCCCCAATCCTTTCCAGTTAGATTTCTCTTTTTTGCACTGGAAGGGGCTTGTCCAGTGTAGGTACTGAACCATGTCATGGGCCTCAGAGCAAGGGATCTCAGTGTAGAAGAAGGAGAGACACATAATGAAAAAAAGATGACAAGGAAAGGAAGAAGACAATGGCTTTGAATTGTTTTGGATTGGAATTGGAAATAGCTGTATGAACCCATAAATTTGACTTCACAGATACAAACTTCATCTTCTTTTTTTTTTAGAAGATTTTATTTATTTATTTGACAGAGAGAGAGACAGCGAGAGAGGGAACACAAGCAGGGGGAGTGGGAGAGGGAGAAGCAGGCTTCCCGCCGAGCAGGGAGCCTCATACAGGGCTCGATCCCAGGACCCTGAGATCATGACCTGAGCCGAAGGTAGACGCTTAAGGACTGAGCCACCCAGGCACCCCCAAACTTCATCTTCTTAGGAAGTTTTCATTGAGGTATTATAAATAATAAAAGTGCATTATATATATAATCTACTCCCAAATGATTTGTAAAGAGACTAAATGTCTATGTAACAATAGAGAAAAAAGGATAAATGTTCTATTAAAAATTGGTGAATCTTGGTGAAAGGTGTACAGGTGCTCTCTGTATTATATTGTAACTTTCCATAGTTTGAAATTATTTCTAAATCAAAAGTCACTAAAACTCTTAACTGTGTGTCTTAGAAAATTGCGATATTTGCGTGAATCTTACTTGTCTCATAGGCTTGTTTTGAGTTTCAAGTGTGTTTCACATGTATCTCTGTGTGTCCATGTGTATATCTTTCTGTGGAGGTAGGTAGATAGATATGCACATACGTACATGCAGAGAAAGAGAGTCTTTTGGAATTTCCTTGTTTGTTTCTCTAGATAGTATAGTCTTCTTCTTCTTTTTTTTTTTTTTACTGCCTATAGATATGCCATATCCGGAATGTCAAATGGAATCATACTGTATGTAGCCCTTTTATGTCTGGCTTCTTTCACATAGCATTATACTTTGGAGATTCATGCATGTTCTTGAATGTATTGTTTGTTTTTATTGCTTAACTTTGTGTGGATGTAACATAATTTGTTTATCCATTCTACTTGATGGACATTTGGGTTGTTTCAAGTGTTTGGTGGTTGTAAATAAGGCTGTTCTAAACAGTCATGTGTCTGAGTTATTTGGTAGTGTATGTTTAATTTTCTAAGAAATTGCCAAATTGTTTTCTGAAGAGGGTGTATCATTTTTTATTCCGACCCGCAATTTATGAAAGTTTCAGTTTCTCCACATCCTCATCAGCACTTAGTATTGCCAGTTTTTTTAAGCCATTCTAATAGATGTATTTCCTTATAGTTTTCACTTGGATTTTCCCTGATGACTAATGATATTAAAATCTATGCTTAATTTACCATCTGTATCTTTTCTTTGGAAACGTTTCTATTAATCTTTTGCCCAATTTTTATTGGATTTTTTTCTCACTGTTGAGTTTTGAGAGTTTTTAAAAATATTTCTGGGATAGTATATCCTTCTCAAAGTTAATGTAATAGAGTTTTTAATATTTATTATAAATAAGTATATTTTTGAGATATTAGGTCAATCATATTTAAGTCAAATTATGAACAGTGTTTTGGTACCCTTATTTGTTAGACTCACTATGAACTGTTTAGAGTCAACATAGGTTGTCAGACTTGTCAGTAATTAATGTTATGTAACATAAAATACTATAGCTTGATAATAAGTCACTGTTTTCAGGAATGTCAGAAAACAAAAAGTTTATATTTCTAAAATTTCCTATTAAATTTCTCACATTTATCTAACTTTGCCATTTGTCTTGCCAGTTTACAATATTGGTGGGGTAATTTATTTAGGCTTTAAAAGAGAGATTATTTGAAAGAAATTTCTTAACCTTCTAAGAACTGAAGAAAGATAGACTTCGAAACTTTTTTTTTAAAGATTTTATTTATTTATTTGACAGAGAGAGATCACAAGTAGGCAGAGAGGCAGGCAGAGAGAGAGGAGGAAGCAGGCTCCCTCCTGAGCAGAGAGCCCAATGCAAGGCTTGATCCCAGGACCCTGAGATCATGACCTGATTCGAAGGCAGAGGCTTAACCCACTGAGCCACCCAGGTGCCCCGAGACTTTGAAACTTTCTTTGAATCTTTCAAATTGAACTGGAGTGTTTTGATGCTTAGATTACAGGATTACAGCTTTCCTTTTTCATTTAGATTTTTGTGTATGGATCATAGTCATGGGAATTAAGAGTCCTGGGATTGTTTTTCTATAGTACAGTGAATATACGGTTGTTTCATTATCATCTTCTAACAAATGGTGTCCTCCTTACCTTTCAGACTCCTGATTTTCTTTACTCTTGTGTACTGGGTATTCTTTATTCATGAGTGCTAGATTTTCTAAGCAGAGTAGGCTTATTTCATTATATTAATTGTGTTAGACTTTACGTGTGTTTATGCTGTTATTAATCTACCTCTTAAAATGCATTGAAACATCAATTACTGTTTGTTCCTTACCCTGTAAAGTGGAAACTGTTTGGAAGTCTTAGGAAGCAGTCAGTCCACTTTAATGACAAGCAGCGAAATCTAGCTGCTCTCTTTTCAGTATAGCATCAATTAATTCTGTTCCATTAAAATTTTCAGTTACTGACCCTTCCCATAACTTT
The DNA here is from genome assembly GCA_028534135.1 of Potos flavus. NCBI lineage: Eukaryota > Metazoa > Chordata > Mammalia > Carnivora > Procyonidae > Potos > Potos flavus. Next base: position 46,316,124 of record CM052894.1, on the reverse strand, counting down.
CTGCTCCTGTTGTACTTAGTACAATTACTGCTTTTGAAAAGGTGAATCTCTTTGTATTGTACCTTCCTACATTTGTTTCTATTAATAGTTGTGCCTTGATTTTAATGCTTAAAGGGGCTTTTATTCTTTTTTAAAAATTTTTAAAATTTTTAAAATTTTTAATTTTTTTATTAACATAATGTATTATTTGTTTCAGGGGTACAGGTCTGTGATTCATCAGTCTTACACAATTCACAGCACTCCCCATAGCATATAACCTCTCCAATATCCATCCCCCAGCCACCCCATCCCTCCCATCACCCTCCCCTCCAGCAACTCTCAGTTTGTTTCCTGAGATTGAGAGTCTCTTATGGTTTGTCTCCCTCTCTGGTTTCGTCTTGTTTCATTTTTCTCTCCCTTTCCCTATGATCCTCTTGTCTTGTTTCTCAAATTCCTCATATCAGTGAGATCATATGGTAATTGTCTTTCTCTGACTTATTTCGCTTAGCATAATATCCTCTAGTTTCATCCACGTCATTGCAAATGGCAAGATTTGGGGTTTTTTGGTGGCTGCATAATATTCCATTGTATGTATGTGTGTATGTATATATATACCACGTATTCTTTATCCATTCATCTGTTGATGGACATCTAGGCTCTTGCCATTGTTTGGCTATTGTGGACATTGCTGCTATAAACATTGGGTTGTACGTGCAAGGGGTTTTTATTCTAATGGACGGATTATTTTACTTTGCTTATGTTTAAGTTAGTCATTATGTTACTGCCCAACTTTCCACAACTGGAAGCTGTGTGCTGCTGCTAGTAGCATGCTTATAATCATCAATATTATTTTTATTTTTACCAGAAGTCAGTACTGTCTTTTAGTAGACTTTAAATTTCCGTATTTGGTCATTTCATTTGATAACTTTTCTTGTGTATAGTACCATGCTGAGGTGGTACTGTATCTCAAAGGATTTAGTATTAAACCAAGCATCAGAAAACAGTGGTTAGTCATAGCTTTGCCTTCCTACCAAACATTAGTGTTTGAAAGCTTCTGTACTTCCTTGTATTTTACTTTTTTCCCAAGAACAGAACAGATATAAAGATAGCTATCTTATTAATTGCCAGGAGTTATCAATTGTTTATAAAGTATTTAATAATATGTGATATGAGAGTGGAAAGCATTACTTACAATTTAAATTCTCCTTTTCATTATCCGAACAAGTATTCAGACTCTTTAGGGATATGTGGCATATTGCTTTTTACTTTTTTCCATAAGGTTAGTCCACAAGAAATTCTAAATTACATTCCAGTGACATTAATTTGTATGTAAAGATTTCTTTAATAAAAATACTGTCATTATAAAATGAATATAAGCACATGATCAAATTGTAGGAAATACAAAAGAGGAAAAGGCTTATATAAAAAATATTAGTGGCATCTGGGTGGCTCAGTCAGTTAAGCCTTGGGCTCAGGTTGTGATCCCAGGGTTCTGGGATTGAGCCCTGCATTGGGCTCCTCACTCAATGGGGAGCCTACTTCTCCCTCTCCCTCTCCCTGTCTTACTCTTTCTTTCTCAAATAAATAAATAAAGTCTTTAAAAAAATTAAAAATGCCATTGGCATGTTAATATATTTTCTTCTTGTTATTTTGTTAATAATTTCTAAAGAAAAATAATTAATGTGTTAAATGCATCTCTGATTGTTTTGAACATTTATCATTTTTCTTTTGTTTTTTGTTCATTTGTCCACTTGTCTGAGCCTTAACATTTTAATTTCTCTATGAGCATATTAAAATAACATTTAAAAATTGAACTAATTTATTAAATTAATAGTAAATCACATAAAATAATATTTAAATATTTTTTTGTATTAAAAGTAATATGCGTTTATTATACGATGCAAACAGAAAAATATAAAGAACAAAATTTTATATTTCCTAAGGGTTCATTCCTATTAATCCTGGGGTGTAAATATTCCAGATATATATTATAAAAATTTTCCATACTAATTTTTTTACATCAAGTAATGGCCATGTAGTACTTGATCACAGGAAACTACCAAATGTATTTATACAATCCCTTACTATTTTTTTTTTTTTATTATTATGTTCAGTTGCCACTGTATGGTACAACATTAGTTTTTGATGTAGTGTTCAATGATTCATTAGTTATGTATAAAACCCAGTGCATGTCGCAACACATGCCTCCCTTAATACCCTTCACCCTGTTACCCCCTCCTCTCTGAAACCCTCAGTGTATTTCACGGGGTCCATAGTCTCTTATGGTTCGTCTCCCTTTCTAATTTCTCTCCCTTCAGATTTCCCTCTCTTTCCCTATGGTCTTCCATGCTATTGCTTCTGTTCCACATATGAGTGAAACCATATGATAATTGTCTTTCTCTGCTTGACTTACTTCACTTAGCATAATCCGCTCCAGTTCCATCCATGTAGATGCAAATGGTGGGTATTCATCCTTTCTGATGGCTGAATAATATTCCATTGTGTATATGTGTATACATCTTCTTTCTTCCATTCATCTGTTGAAGGCCATCTTGGCTCCTTCCACAATTTGGCTATTGTGGACATTGCCGCTATGAACATTGGGGTGCATGTGCCTCTTGTTTTCATCACATCTATGTCTTTAGGGTAAATACCTAGTAGTGCAATTTCTGGGTCATAGGGTAGCTCTATTTTTAACCACCATACTGTTTTCTGGAGTGGCTGTACCAGCTTGCATTCCCACCAACAATGTAAGAGGGTTCCCCTTTCTCCACATCCTCGCCAACATTTGTTGTTTCCTGTTTTGTTATTTTTTGCCATTCTAATTGGTGTAAGGTGGTATCTCATTCTGGTTTTGATTTGAATTTCCCTGATGGCTAATGATGTTGAGCATTTTTTCATGTTTCTATTAGCCATTCGTATGTCTTCTTTGGCGAAGTGTCTGTTCATGTCTCCTGCCCATTTTTTGACTGGGTTATTTGTTTTTTGAGTGTTGAGTTTGAGAAGTTCTTTTTAGATCTTTGATATCAGTCCTTTATCTGTAATGTCATTTGCAAATATCTTCCCACAATCTGTGGGTTGCTTCTTAGTTTTGTTGACTGTTTCCTTTGCTGTGCCGAAGCCTTTTATCTTGATGAAGTCCCAAAAGTTCATTTTTGCTTTTGTTTCCCTTGCCTTTGGAGATGGGTCTTGAGAGAAGTACTGTGGCAGATGTCAAAGAGGTTATTGCTTATGTTCTCTAGGATTTTGATGGATTCCTGTCTCACATTGAGGTCTTTCATCCATTTTGAGTTTATCTTTGTGTATGGTGTAAGGGAATAGTCCAGTTTCATTCTTTTATATGTAGCTGTCCAATTTCCCAGCACCACTTATTGAAGAGACTGTATTTTTTCCATTGAATAATTTTTCCTAATTTGTCAAAGACTAGTTAACCATAGAGTTGGGGGTCCATTTCTGGAGTCTCTGTTCTCTTCCATTGGTCTATGTGTCTGTTTTTATGCCAGTACCATGCTGTCGTGGTGATCACAGCTTTGTAATATAGCTTGAAGTCAGGCATCGTGATACCCCCAGCTTTGTTTTTCTTTTTCATCATTCCCTTGGTGAATCGGGGTCTTTTCTGGTTCCATACAAATTTTAGGATTGTTTGTTCTGACTCTTTGAAAAATGCCAGTGACATTTTAATAGGGATGGCATTGAAAGTGTAAATTGCTCAGGGCAGGATAGACATTTTAACAATGTTTGTTTTTCCAATCCATGAGCATGGAATGTTTTTCCATCTTTTAGTGTCTTTCTCAATTTCTTTCATAAGTGTTCTGTAGTTTCTAGAGTGTAGATCCCTTTACCTCTTTGGTTAGGTTTATTCCTACATGTCTTACGGTTTTTCTTGCAATTGTGAATGGAATCGATTCCTTAATTTCTCTTTCTACAGTTACATTGTTAGTGTATAGAAAAGCAACTGATTTCTGTGCATTGATTTTGTATCCTGCCATATTGCTGAATTGTTGTATAAGTTCTAGTAATTTGGGGGTGGAGTCTTTTGGGTTTTCCACATAAAGTATCATGTCATCTGCGAAGAGTGAGTCTGACTTCTTCTTTTCCAATTTGAATGCCTTTTATTTCTTTTTGTTGTCTGATTGTAACATTTAAAAATTGAACTAATTTGTTAAATTAAAACTAAAATATGTAAAATAATATTTAAAATATTTTTTAAAAATATATAAGCAAATATAACCATTTTTCATATTGCTAAACATCTTTATATTTAAAATTTTTGATTTGTTCAGTTTTGCTTTCATATAGAAAAAAATTTTAAGTATTTTTATATTATCAAATTTGTTTTTATTCTTTTTTTGTTTCCATTATCTGGAATCTGTCATCTAGAAGTTTGATAAGTACTGAATCCAGTTCTTCCTCTAGCTAAAATTTTATTTAAGTAATGTTTCCTCTGGAAGTTTTTAAACATTATGAAAGCTGTGTATTTTATTAATTTGGGTTTCACAAATAGAGTGCTAGTAGGAAAATGGATCAGCTACTGTTCTTTCACTCTTGTCAGTTATTTGATTGAAGTGTTTGATATACCCATTCCATTCAGACAAAGAAATTTAACCAAAAGGAGAAAGTAAGAATGAATTTATCGGGTACTAAAATTGCCACACTTTATTCCCTGTAGAAAAAAAATCACATAATGGAGGGGCACCTGGGTGGCCCAGTCAGTTAGGAGTCTGACTCTTGGTTTCAACTCAGGGCATGATAATCAGTTTGTGAGATTGAGCCCTATGTTGGGCTCTGCGGTGGGCAGGGATCCTGCTTAAAATTCTCTCTCTCCCTTTCCCTCTCTTAAAAATTATATATATATCATGTAATGGAAATATGTTGAAGTTACTGTAACGTATAAAGCTATTAAACAATTTCATCCCTAAACAACTTTAACATTTTTACACAATTGATTAGATTATTTACTTATCAAGTTATACTCTGAGTTTTGAAGCTCATTAATGTTTCAGCCTAAATTTTTTGTTTCATTCATTAAAGATACCCAGTCCTTCATCTTTCCCCAGCATTTTCCATTGGCTGCATTGACAATGTTGACCTAGACAAGGTAGACCATTCACAGACACACAGAAAATTTTGTATCAGCTAGAATAGTATACGGAGAAAAACAAGATGTAACTTAATGTGCCCTTTCCCTGCAAGAGATAAAAAGAAACAAATCCTGCCTCATTAGAATCATTTCCCTAAATAGAAATGTTTCTTGGTTTATCGCTATGTAGGAATTTCCTTTGCTCAGTACAATTTTCTTCTCTCTTGTATTGACTTTCTCAACATCATCCACCTGGTCATCCAAACTAGAAATCTCAGAATTGTCATCCCTCTACCACACCTTCCACTTCCAGCTATTTATTACATATTAGGTCTTCAACCTCAGAAATGCTTCCTCAGTCTAATAATTTCTCTCTAGTGCCTTAGCTCAACATCTAATCTTTGGTACGAACTATATGAAAGGTGGCAGTCTGCCTCTCTTATTCTACATTGTCCTCCAAACATTTTTAAAATGGGTCACCATTTTTAAAAACAAGTCTGCCTTTCACATTATTAGCAAACAGATTTTAGTAATTTCTGCTTGCCTGTTGAATTATGTCTAAATTTATTAGCCTGGCAGAGAGAGTTGCCTTTTCATTGCCAGTTTTTACTACTTTGATTTTGGCCTATGTTTTATTCTGTGTTTAAGTTGTTTCTTGGAATATGTCATGGTTTTGTTTTATTCTCTCGGTCCTGAATATTTTTTTTTCCCTTATCTGTCAAATTCAGTTCAAATGTTAATTTTTCCCTGCTTCTTTCATTCAGAATCACTCACTTCTCTGCTGTATGTTTATTATTCAACTTTGTTCTGTATGTGGTTCTTTTTAGGTAATTGTATGGAAAATCGTTATGTTCTTCCATTATAAAGTGAAGTAGATTAAAAACTTTTTGTTGCAAAGCGGTTTATATGCTTATTACACAGTCAACATACATGTCTACAATATCTATACTTGCTCCTACTTTGGAACTAACCACTGTTAACACCTTGGTTGTACGTTTCCAGATCCTTCTTAGTGTGTGTGTGTGTGTGTGTGTGTGTGTGTGTGTGTGTGTACAGGGTATATTGTAAATGTTGGATTATATTGTGTGTTTTGGTAGCTTAATATTTCTAAATTGAAATATATGGAAATATCAGTAGGTACAGGTCTAACATTTTAAAAAACTCTTTAGTAGAAGCAGCGCATACACACAGTAAAAATAAAGTGAAAAATTAAGCACTTCTCTCTAAGACTTCTAGCTTTGGGATATGGGCTTACCCTGCCTTTCATCAGGATTAGTTAGAATTTATTAGGTCAAAATTTCAAATAAGACTAAGTTTACCCACTTACAACTATTACTACCCACTATTATCTGTGCATGTTATGCTAGAGGTCCTGAATCTCTGAACTAAGGCAAGAAAAAGAGAGGGGGGGATAAAAAAGAAAAGGAGAGAAAAAAAATTGTTGTTGTTCACAAATGATGATTATGTATGTATGACAAAAACAGATAAATTATTGGAATTAATTAGAGATATTAGCAACTTGGATAGATAAAAATTGTTATATAAAGAATTATATTCTGGGGCTGCTGATTGGCATAGTTTGTTAAGTGTCCGACTCTTGGTTTTGGCTCAGATCTGATCTCAGGGTTATGAGATTAAGCCCCATGTCAGGCTTCATGCTCAGTGAGGAGTCTGCTTGGCTTTCCCTCCCCCTCCGCCCCTTCCCCCCACCCTCACTCTCTTTCTTTAAAATAAATAAGTAAATCTTTTTTAAAAAAGAATTATATTTCTAAATACGATCAATAAATATAAATCAGATTTAAACAAATATCACAGTAGTACTAAAAGAAAGGAAGTATGAAATAGTGACTCTAATAAAAGATGTGCAAGATTTATGGCAAAAATTATGAAACTAATTGAGAAATATTAAAGACCTAGGTAAATATATTGTGATGTACAGTGTGATCAAGAATTAGACAGTTTAGGGGCGCCTGGGTGGCTCAGTGGGTTAAAGCCTCTGCCTTCAGCTCAGGTCATCATCTCAGGGTCCTGGGATCGAGCGCCGCATCAGGCTCTCTGCTTAGCAGGGAGCCTGCTTCCCCCTCTCTCCCTGCCTGCCTCTCTGCCTTACTTGTGATCTCTCTCTCTGTCAAATAAACAAAATCTTTAAAAAAAGAAAAAGAATTAGTTTAATATTGGAAAGGTTATCACTTTCCCATATCTATCTATCTATCTATCTTTAATGCAATCCTAGTCAAAATCTCTGCAAATTGTTTTTTGGAAATTGACATCTAGTTGTACTTTATATGGAGGTACAAAGGACCAAGAATATTCAAAGCACTCATGAAGAAGAACAAGGTGAAGGTATTTGTTTTTCATTAAGACTTGTAAGGCAATAGTGATTAAGACAAAATGCAGGGGTAAACATACATATCAATGAATCAGAATTAAGAACCCAGAAATGGCTAAGCATACATATATCATTGTCTGTCTACGTATCTATGAATGTATGTATCTACCTACATATTGTGATAATGGTTCTGGAGGTTACACAACTGTTCACTTTATAACTTTTTAAAATTACATGTTTATTTTAGATAGCCTTAAGAAATTTATAAAAAACAAAACTAAAGAAAGCCCAACAATGTAACTTACTTCCTTCTCCACTCCATGGAGCTACAAATATTAACAGTTGATGTTTTTAGTTTATCATTATAAATTTACTTAATGTGGTTATGTCCCATTCTTTAACAAATTTACATGTCTATTGACTCTCTTCTGGAAGATAAAGAATATAGTGCACTTATACTGTTTTTTTCTCTTTTTCCTTCCTCATTGCCTTCTTTATGCTTTTTACATATTTTAGTTTTTCTAGTGATTGATTTTATGACTTTAAACAATATACTTAAAACCTCTTTTGAAAAGTTGAATATTAACATTTGAGATACTTACGGACTCTAACTGAAGGAGAGAAATTTAGTAAACTTTTTTTTTTCATTTCTCCCTTTTCCCATCTTCAAAATGTCAGTGTTATATATAATATTTTTACATTTTATGAATGTTATTAAATGTTACAAATGTTTGCAACTGTAATTAAATGTTACATGTTGTATCTCAGCAGCATAGATTCTAAAATTGAAAACCAAACAAAACCTCATCACCAAATAACTAGGTAACTTATTCTCTGTAGAACCAAATAGCTTGATTGGAAGGATTCATAGAATAGGATCTATATTCCTTTGTTATTAAAATTTTTGCTACTTAAGGGAGAATTTTACATACAACAAGATGTAATGGGCTCTCTTTAAATTTCTTTTTGGATTCCTTTACTTTTCCAAAGTCATACACCGTTCTCACTTTTTCTTTCCTTTTTTTTTTTTTAAACAACCCATGCCATCTTCTTATGTTTCTTTTTGATTGTTAAAGCTCCAACTTAGTAATTTTTCTTTTATAAATTCAAGGCAAAACAACACTTACATATGAAGCTTATTTTTCTCTTATGAGTTAATAATTTTTTTTTTTAAGATTTTATTTATTTATTTGACAGAGAGAGAGATCACAAGTAGGCAGAGAGGCAGGCAGAGAGAGAGAGGGAAGCAGGCTGCCCGCTGAGCAGAGAGCCTGATGTGGGGCTTGATCCCAGGACCCTGAGATCATGACCTAAACTGAAGGCAGAGGCTTCAACCCACTGAGCCACCCAGGTACCCCATGAGTTAATAATCTGAGTGGATATTGAATTCTATTTGGAAAATCTGTTTTCTTCTAGTGTAGAATATAATTTTTTTTAGCTTTCTATATTCTTTAAGAAGTTTGGTGTATTCTGATTCTTATTGCTTTTCAGATAATGTTATTTTTCACTCTAGAAGTTCTTAAGGTTTTCTCTTAATATGAAGAGTTCTAAAATTGAACAAGGTATTGTCCAAGTATGGATCCTAGTCTCCTCCCTAATAGAATTGCTTCATATTTGGACAAATCTGAAGATTATATATTTTTTTCTCTTTTGGAAACTCTTTTTTTCTAGTATTTCTTTCTTACTCTTCATTATCTCTAGTCTCCCAGTCCTTCTTCTTAAATGGACCTTGGGCGACCTGATCCATTCTCTGTGCCTCTTAATTTTTCTTTCATACTTTTCATCTCTTATATTTCCTACGGATTTTGGGGTGTTTTCCTGGGTGTTTTCAGTTCTCTTACCTTCATCTTATTTTTTATCCACATCCATTTTTATTGTTTAGATCATCCTTTCAGCTTTTGATATTTGTAAAAATTTCAACAATAGTTAAGCTAATTTATAGAAACTCTTTTATAATGGGGCGCCTGGGTGGCTCAGTGGGTTAAAGCCTCTGCCTTCGGCTCGGGTCATGATCTCAGGATCCTGGTATCGAGCCCCGCATGAGGCTCTCTGCTCAGCGAGGGGCCTGTTTCCCTCTCTCTCTCTGCCTACCTCTCTGCCTTCTTGTGATCTCTCTCTCTCTCTGTGTCAAATAAATAAATAAAAATCTTAAAAAAAAAAATTTTATTTTCTGGTTACTTCTTTTTCATATAATTAGGCAGACAGGTTTTCCTGTATTATCTCTGAGAAAAAATTAGACAGATAGTGGAATATTGTGCAGCAGTTCTTCAGAAAGTTAAACAGAGTTAACAGTTAAAAGTTAAACTGACCCAACAATTCCACTCCTAGGTAGATGCCCAAGATAAATGAAAATTGTATGTCCACACAAAACTTTGAATATGGATATTCATCACAGTATTATTCATAATAGACAAAAGATGAAAACAACCTATGTCCAGGGATGGGTGAATGGAAAAAATGTTCTATATCCATGTAACACAATGTTATTCAGCCATAAAAGGAAATAAAGTACTGATAGATGCTCTAGCATATATGAACACTAATAACATTATTCTAAGTGAAAGAATCTAGTCAACAAAATCATACACATATTATATGATTCCATTTATATGAAATGTCCAGAATAGACAAAAATGCAGAGATAGAAAGTAGATGAGTGGTTACTTAGGGATGGAGATATTTGGTTTTGATAACTAAAAGTATGGGAGTTCCTTTATGAGTTAATGAATATATTCTAAAATTGATAGTGGTGATGGTTGCACAATTATGAATATATTTTAAATGATTGGATTGTAGACTTTAAATGAGTAAATTGTATGGTATGTGAATTATATCTCAATAAAGCTGTTATCAAAAAAAAAATTTTTTTTATTTTTATTTTTTTATTTTTTTCCCCAAATACTTTTATTTTATTTTTTCAGTGTTACAAGATTCATTGTTTATGTACCACACCCAGTGCTCCATGCAATACGTGCCCTCCTCAATACCCACCA
>CM052894.1:46289562-46305243 GCA_028534135.1 Potos flavus | reverse complement strand
TTTCTTTTGGATTAGTTTGGCCAGTGGTTTATCTATCTTATTGATTCTTTCAAAAAACCAACTTCTGGATTCATTGATGCGTTCCACTGTTTCTCTAGTTTCTAACTCGTTGATCTCTGCTCTAATCTTGATTATTTCCCTTCTTGTGCGTGGGGTTGGCTTAATCTGTTGTTGATTTTCTAGTTCTTTAAGGTGTAAAGAGAGCTGGTGTATTCGGGATTTTTCAGTTTTTTTGAGTGAGGCTTGGATGGCTATGTATTTCCCTCTTAGGACCGCCTCCAAAAAAAAAATTTTAAAGAAAAAAAAAATTGTCGGGTAGGCTAAGAAGCCACACAATTATCAGGATATGGAAGACTTTACAACAACAGATTGGAACATATAAACACATTTTACTCTTGTGGATAAGGTAGGAGTGGTTGGACAGTGTTCCAAATCACGTTTAAAGGAATTAGTCTTATTTTTATGTCTCCTATCACTGCTCTGTCAATGCTAATATATTTTCTTTCTGTTAAGCTAGATTTATTATTTCTAAAATTTGTGGTCTGTGTGTGGCCTCTTTGCTTGCTTAGTGGTGCTGTTATACATTTGTTCATATATATGTATATGTATAAATATATATAAAACATGTTTTTTGACATCCGGTAAGACTTGGAAGAGGAAGCAAACATATGCTTCATCAACCATCTTGACATGTGAGGTCCTGATATTTTTGTACCTCTTGAACTGATTCCAAAAGTAATGTTAATAAACAAAATTTTGGTTTCTACAGAAAACTCTCTTCATTGGCTGGAATGAGGAGAATTATACACTGATTTTTGTGTGTTTATAATTAAGTAATTTTGATACTATGGTTCTGATTTTGATTCATTAGCGTGCCATATGTGACCTCTGTTTGGCAATCTTCTCAAACTTTATGCTTAACTTTTCCCATTTTGGTTTTTTGTTTTTTGTTTTGAGTAATCTCTACACCCAACATGGGACTTGAACCCATGACCCTGAGATCAAGAGTCACAAGCTCAACTGACCGAGCCAGCCAGGAGCCCCCAACTTTTCCCATTTCTTAAAGGAAGGCATTCTTTTAGGTCCATTTCATCTCTAAAATTGATCATGTTTACTCTGTTGTTTATTTTTAGTAAAAATCTTTATTTTACTTTCTTTGTTTTACTTTATTGTTATTGAACGCTCCCTGTACCATCCAATATTACTTTTTTATAAGAGTGGGATGTGTGGCTGTTGGGCACTTGAAACATGGCTAGTGTGACTGATGAACTGAATTTTAAATTTTATTTTACTTTATTAGCTTAAATTCGAATGTCTATAGCTATAGGATGCCAGTAGCTACCTTATTAGACCAATACGGTTCTAGACAATTCTGGTTTAAAAAACATTAATTTTGTTAGATGATCTGGAGAAAAAGGATTACGTGACCAAATAAGCTTAGAAAGTGCGTGTACTATATCTACCTTGGATGTTAATGTGCATATCAGGATATTAAAGGCCTTGATATATTCTGAAGAAAGAAGCCTATTTAACTATCACTCAATTTTCCTAAAATTTATGGGCACTCAGAACACCCTGAGGTTTTAGGGTTAGGTTCCAGAGCTAACATTTAGATAATACATATTGTATGCCTAAAGTTATTGTTTTATTTTTTTTGAAAAAGTGCTGGGTTCTTTTTTTTTTTTTAAAGATTTTATTTATTTATTTGACAGAGAGAAAGAGAGATCACAAGTAGGCAGAGAGGCAGGCAGAGAGAGAGGGGGAAGCAGGCTCCCCGCTGAGTAGAGAGCCTGATGTGGGGCTCAATCCCAGGACCCTGAGATCATGACCTGAGCCGAAGGCAAAGGCTTTAACCCACTGAGCCACCCAGGCGCCCCTAAAGTTATTGTTTTAAACATTTTATTCAAAGCATAATTTTTTTAATGCTTACCACAAGTTTGTGAGGTGGGTACTATTTAGCTCCTATTTACTTTGCTCTTTGGAAAGTGAAATACAGAAGGATTCATAGATGTGGCCAAGAACACACCGGAAGTAGTACTACTTGCATTTTGATCTGTAGTCAGATTACTGTTGAGCAGTATGTTGTATGCCTTACGAGACAGACATTTCATTTTATATTTTTCATTAAACTTTCCCAAGTTCTTAGAAATGTACTGTAGTTGGTTTATTATGATTTTAGTAACTATAACAAATTTAGGCCCATCTCATTCTCCCCAAAATATTATAGCTATTTCATTAGTAGTTGTTTGAAGGGAGAAATTGATGATGGATTAAAGAAGGCTATAACTTAAGGAAAGATTCTTGAGAAAGTGAGAAAGGATTGTTTTGCTGTAACTACCATAAACTAGGGAGCTTACAACAAAATCTATTCTCTCACAGTTCTGTAGGGTAGACGTCTGAATTAAGGGAGTTGGCATGGCTGTGTTCCTTCTAAAGAGCCTAGGGGAGAATCCTTCTTGCCTCTTCCAGCTTTTGGTGGGTGTTGGCATTCCTTGGCTTTCTTGGCTTATGGCTTATCACATAGTCTTTGACACCATCTTCACATGATCTTCTCCTTTATGTCTCCTCGTCTGTCTGTTATAAGAAGACTTGTTATTAGGGGCGCCTGGGTGGCTCAGTGGGTTTAAAGCCCCTGCCTTCGGCTCAGGTCATGAGGTCATGATCTCAGGTCCTGGGATCGAGCCCCGCATTGGGCTCTCCGCTCAGCGGGGAGCCTTCTTCCCCCTCCCCCCTCTGCCTGCCTTTCTGCCTACTTGTGATCTCTCTCTCTGTCAAATAAATAAATAAAATCTTAAAAAAAAAAAAAAAAAAAGACTTGTTATTGGATTTAGGGCCTACCTGGAGACATGGTCTTATCAAGATCCTTGACTTGTATCCTCAGAGACTCTTTTTCCAAATAAGGTTACCTTCACTGGTTCTAGGGGGACATATCTTTTTGGAGGTCACCCATTTGTAATTCATCTCATTACAAATATGATCTGAAACCTTTGGAGGAATTTGTTTTTGAAAGTGGAGGGACCTCAGATGAACCTAGCAATTGATCACTATATGATTACTTTAGCCAGTCACTCTCCCTTTCTCCTCTAATCTCTAACATCTCTCTTAACTGATACCTAGTTCAGACAGTAAGTAGAAGAGACCTTCCTTTGAACTACTGCAACTACCCACCTCTGCATCTGTGCCTATATATATTGCCTTCTCTACTGTTATTATTACATTAATATTATTAATTGTACAAAAATACTGCTGTCAGAGTTCTGGAAAGATTTTCTAATTGTGTTTATTGGCATCTCAGGGTTTTATAGATCTATTTCCAAGGCAGTTGGAGGTATGGAGTGGGTATAACTCCATTTTTCCTATTCCTAATACAACTATCTCTATATTTGTCTTTTTTTATTTTGAGGTTCTATGAAATGTTTCATTTTAGTGAAAGGATCTACTTCTATATTTAAAGTTTTTTAAGGTTTAAAAATACTTCTCAAGACTGAAACTTTCCTTGAATATTCTACTCATATCCCAGTCTCTTTTTCGACCGAGCTCCCGTAGCACTTGCTGCTTACATTGAGTATATTGTTATTTAATAATTTGATGTTTTCTAATTTTCTCTGTTTTCTCATGTGTATTCACCCTTTTGTCTCTCCAAAACTTGTTAGCCCTTTGAAATTAAATTACATATTTATGCCCCTTGGATTTCTCCCACAGACTAACATGTTAAGAGAAATGTAGGGACTATTGATTTGAGATCCAGATTTATAAATGCCATTTAGTTAGAGATTTATTCAAATCAATGTCCGTAGTCCTTTGGCTACGTATGTGTAGTAGGAGGGGTGTACATGGCTCATGTTAAATGGAAAGCTTCATGTGTAGTGATTGTATATATTTTCCCGGGAAGAAGTTCTGTAGCTTTTGTCAGATGCCAAAATAACGAAGTGTCAAAGCTTTAAATCATTTCTCTCTATGCCTTTATTTGGCAGATACAGAAATTATGTCACCAAGCAACTTGCTTAGAATCATACAACCCAATATAGTTTCCCAGTTCTTTAAATTATAAATTGATTGTCTTTATGATATCTAAAACTTTAAACTTACTAAAATATACATTTGTAAGGATTTTAGAAATAACTTAATATGGGAAAATACATATTATAATAATTTATGAATTTTTATTTTTATCTTTTTTAGTTTAATGGTTATTATGGACAGCTTATATATTTTAAATTTTTATAATTGTAGATTTCTGGAAGAAATTTCATAAGTATTGAAATTCAGCAAAGTTTTTCATATATATTTCAATTCATTCAACATAATTATGTAACTCAAAGTATTTTAGTAATTGTGATTTAATGTACTTATAATCAGAAAAGTTTGCATTGTGACAACTGACAGATGCTAACTTTTTTCTACTATGATTTCCTTGTAGGTTTGATGAACTTGTAAAAAAATTCAAGGTCGAATATCATGCTGGTGGCTCTACCCAGAATTCAATGAAAGTGGCACAGGTTGGTTAATTATTTCAAAAGTTATAAAGAAGTGGATTCAAAATGACTCGACTATATTTTATTGCTATAGAATAGTTTTGTCAGTTTTGAATTGGGCTTTTAGCAATCACTGCCCATCTAATCAACAAAAATTATTTTATTTTAATTGTTATTCCTTTGATTATTGGTGAGTTTGAACATTCTTTAATATGCTTATTGTTCATTTATATTTCTTAATTACTTGTCGAATCTATTTACTGTTTATTTTATAACTTTTCATGTGTTAATGATCTATAGGAATTATTCATATTTTGTGGATATTATTCCCTTTATCAATTGAAAGTATTTCTTACTTGTACTTTAACTGATGAGTTTACTGTGCCAGAGTTCTTAGTTTTGTTTTTATTTTTATTTTTATTTTTTTTAGTTTTGTTTTTATTTTTTTTTAAAGATTTACTTATTTATTGGAGAGAGGGAGCAAGCAAGCAAGCACGGGGGAGGGGCAAAGGGAGAGAAAGAGAGAAACTCAAGTAGACTCTGCACTGAGCGTGGAGCCTGATGTGGAGCTCGATCTCACGACTCTGAGATCAGACCCAAGCCTAAACCAAGAGTCAGATGCTTTAAGTGTCTACACCACATAGGCACTCCAGTTTTTAGTTTTTTTTAAATATAATTAAACTTTATGGCTTTGGTATTTCATATAGTATATAGAAAGGACATTTCTATAACAAAATACTGCTGACTTTCTTGTGTTATGCAGCTATATAGGCATATCTCTTTTATACATATATACATACATAAACATATTACATGTATCTGTAAATTCATATCTCTCTATCTGTACCCATGTATATCTTTCAGTAGATAATTGGATAAATTCATTTTGATATATACTCTTCAAGTCAACAGCCTAACAATCTTGAATGAGAGTGTTAATGTTCTGTTTATACTTCTAATCACGAGGGCCATGAAAACGCTTTACCTACTATCTCTGGTTCTTACCTCTGTGATTTGAAAACTAGCTCACAATCTTACTGCAGTTGTAGGTCAACTCTGATGGACTTAGGTCATTTTGAGTTCTCATTGATTAATGCTTTCCTTTTGAATTTTAAGTAACTTTAAAAGACTAGAGAAGTGGAAAGTTGACAAAAGTTGAACAATTTCTGATTTTTTGAACTAAGTCTTAGTTGACTTAGACATACAGTGTAATTATCCCACATACTTCTAAAGCTCATATTTCATCATACTATTAAAATATTTCGGTTGTAAAAATTAATTTCTGAGATAGTCTGGTCATTTGTGTGGAGTGGACTGAGAAGGTCCTTGTATTTGTCGATTGATTTGTGTTGTTTCTGTAAAACGTCTTCCTGCTGGTCACTTTGTGAGCTCAAGTTAACAGCAAGAGGATAATTTACTTTTTGTCCTTAGGTTATATATTAGTTGCTTGAGCTGCCATAACAAAATACCACAGACTGTGTTGGTTAAGCAATAGAAATTTATTTCTCACAGTTCTGAAGGCTAGAAGTCCAGGATCAGGCAGCCATCAGGATTGATTTCTGGTAAGGACTCCTTCCTGGCTTATCGATGGCTGCCTTCTCACTTTGTCCTCACATGGCCTTTCTTCTGTCCCCTCAGAAAGAGTTTTCTGGTGTTTGTTTCACTTCTGGTGAGGACACTACTCCTACTGGATGAGGGCCTCACTCATAGGACCTTATTTAACTTTAATTAAAGGTCATATCCAAAAACAGTCACATTGTGATTTAGGGCTTCAATATATGAATTTTGGGGGAGAGGAGCATAGTTCTGTCTATAACAGATAATTCTTTTAAAGCCTCAGTCTATCAGAGCACATTCTACTGCCTTTTCAGTCTTTTTCCTTCTGGATCTGGGAGACTACTAGCTGTCCACTAATAAATTCTCTCATTATTTGAGGATCTTCATCAATTTCTACCTTTCTAAAGTTTATACTTATGTAATATCAAAGTCTCCATTGGATTTATACCCAATATTAGTCTCATTAGTAAAAGAGTCATTGCCTAACTATTAGTATTTTGCAACTTTCATGATATTTTATGTGCCCTGTAACAATGTATTCTACTAATACTTTACTTGTTTCTAACTTTAAAAAAAGGAAGTAAATGGAATTTAAAATGTTGGGCAACTCAAACAATATTTTTATTTTGTTATTATTATGGTAAATTTGGGGTTAACATCCTATCCTGATTGCCACACTATCCATTTTCTTATTTAAAATATGCAAAGCAGTTCAGCCAACATGTGTTGATATGTATAAAGCTCTGTGCTATGTGATAGACGCATCAATGAACAAGAAATGTTCCTTGTTTACAAAATTCTTGCTTCTATTGAGAAACTTAACATTCCTTTCCTTTTAACCACTATCCTAAATTTTCCTCTTCTGCTCTTCCTCTTTTTCTTCACTACTTATTAAATTCTTACTGTGTTCCAGGTAGTCTGTTAGATGTTAGTTAGATATTAATGATGGACTTGATCCATACTTTTGAAGCTTTCATTATAATGAAAATGTAGATGGGGAGAGGAGTGGTGAGGTGCAGAGAAAAAATGATAAACTGTTAAGTACAATATAATGTTATAGGAACAATCCTCTCTACCCCTAAAAGACAGATAAAGAAACCCATTTACAAGAACTAGAGTAAAAATATATCAGTACTCACATATGTGATTTCTCCGGTTTCTAGAAACCTGAAGGCAAAACTATACATCTTCCCAAGTACACCTCCAATATGATATTCAGTTACTAGTTGAATCACAATTCCCATTTTCTCGGTAGGATTTTTATCTCATGTTCTAGATTTTAGGAAGTTTTAAATTTGAACTAGGAAAACTAAAAGAGATACCCATGAAAACAATTTTTCTCTCTCTAACTTGAACCCTTTCTCCCCTGGCACAAGACTGACTTATCAGTCTATTTTGTAAGATTTTTTCCAAACTCTTAGTGGAGCCTCTCAGACACTGCCACAAGAAGGCAAGGGTGATGCTTACTTCGTTCTGGATTTATTGCTCTAAAAGCAGAGCTGTTCTGCTTTATATTTTGTATATTAACTTTGATATAAAGTTGAATTATTTTAAAAGTTAACACTGCTCACTCATACCCATTAGGATGGCTACTGTCATATCAACATTTTTAATGTTTATGTTGGCAAGGATATAGAGAAACTGGAACCCCATACACTGTTGGTGAGCATGTAAAATGGTGTATCCATTATGGAAAACAGTATGTTTCCTCAGAAGAATTACAAATAGAATTATCATCTGATCCAGCAATTCCACTTCTGAGTATGCTATGGACTATATGTTTGTGTCCTCCCAAATTTATATGTTGAAGCCCTAACTCCCAGTGTGATGGTATTTGGAGATGGAGACTTTGAGAGGTTATTAGGGGGTTAGATGAGGACATGAATTACCTAATCACGAAGAATTAGTTCCCTTGTAAGAAGGTATACCAGAGAGTTTGCACTGCCCCTCCCTCCCACCACCACATGAGGACTCAGTGAGATGGTGGCCATCTACAAGCCAGGAAGAGAGTCATCTCCAGGAATCAAATTGACTGCACCTGGGATCTTGGATTTCCGAGCCTTCATAACTGTGAGAAACAGATTTCTGTTGTTTACGCCATCCAGTCTATGGTATTTCATTATGACAGCCTGAGCAGACTAAGACAGATTACATACCCAAAAGAATTGGAAGAAGGGTCTTGAAGAGATACTTGTACATCCATCTTCATAGCAGCATTATTCACAATAGCTAAAAGGGAAACATAGAGCTATAAAAGGAAGGAAATTGTGACACATAGTACAACATAGATGAATCTTGAGGGCATTATGCTAAGTGAAATAACCTAGTCACAAAAGGCTGAGTACTGATGATTCTCCTTATATAAGATACTTCCAGTTGTTAGATTCATAGAGATGGAAAGTAGAATAGTGATTGCCAAGGGTTAGCAAGAAGGGGGAGTTATTGTTGAATGATTATAGGGTTTCAGTTTTACAAGATGAAAGGTGTTCTAGAGATGGATAGTGATGATGATTCTTCAACAGTGTGAATGTACTTAATGCCACTGCACTATACACTTACAACTGATTAAAAGGTAAATTTTGTGTATGTCTGTTTTACCACAATTAAAAAAATAAATTTAAAAATAGATTCTAGAAATTCTTCAGTAGGCAATGATACCAGCATGATTCAACTAACAGATTTCATTTGCTTATTCAGCTATCAATGAGGCAACATAACTTAAGAACATGGGCTTATTCTTAGGACCATAGGAGTACATGAGAACTGGGTTTGAGTTCAAGCTTTGTCATTTTACTGGCCTTGAAGCCATGAGCAATTTACTCAGCTTTTCTGGGTCTTTCATCTGTAAATGTGGTGGTTAAAGCTTATCATGGAAGTTGTAAGGATTAATGTGATAATGTTTATAAAAATTATACTACTTTTAAAAAGAAAGCTTGAAAACTACTAGGGTTGAAGGCTTTTTTGGGGGGGGCATTTTTCTGATGTTTTACATCTTTTTTTTTTTTTTAAGATTTTATTTTTTTTTATTTATTTGACAGCGAGAGATCACAAGTAGGCCGAGAGACAGGCAGAGAGAGTAGGAAGCAGGCTCCCTGCTGAGCAGAGAGCCTGATGCAGGGCTCGATCCCAGGACCCTGAGATCATGACCTGAGCCAAAGGCAGAGGCGTTAACCCACTGAGCCACCCAGGCGCCCCTGAATGTTTTTCATCTTAACAAAACTTAAATTTACCCTCTTATGGACAGGACAACCAGAATTATGGCTTTCATCCACTTAAAAATAGTAATTCCAGTCTAGTCCTCAATTGAACATCTTGTTTTGCTTTTCGTTTCCCCTAATATTTTGAGACTGCTTTTCCTTTCCATCTGACTGATGACTACATAATTGCCAAATTATAATTTATGTCTAGGATAGCCACACAGTTTTCAAAAATAGTACATTGGAAGTACTTTCCTTTAGAAAGATGATTTCTCAGATTTTCCTTGGCAGACAATAATAGGAAAAACTGATTCATTTGTAGATTAAAATGCATATTTATTGAGTGTCTGCTATGTGCTTG
This sequence comes from Potos flavus, assembly GCA_028534135.1. NCBI lineage: Eukaryota > Metazoa > Chordata > Mammalia > Carnivora > Procyonidae > Potos > Potos flavus. The sequence goes on along the minus strand of CM052894.1, from coordinate 46,295,653 downwards.
TCATTGTGCTAGGTAGTAACTGGTAACTTAAGCTCTCTTGTCTCAATTTTGAGAAAAATCTAAAAAAATAGTTAGAGCCTTAGAGTGAACAACACTGATAGAGTCTTAGTTGTATCTAATTCTGATATAGTCTTGTTCAATGAGGACACTGAGGTTGAGCTTACAGCGGTCTAAAAAGTGTAGGCAAATACAATAGAAAGGAGTTGACAGGGATATAGCCCACCCGGGAAAGTATTGGGTTTTGTTTTGTGTTAGTGTTTGGTTGGTTTGGGGCTTTTCTTATCCATTTGAGTTCTCCTTCACTCCACCAAACAACTGGATTATAGGTTTCCATTGTTTCAATCACTCTACGTTATTAAAGAAGCAAGTACTGGGCAGCAGCTAACAAGCCAGTAGAGTTACACTAACTGAATGTCTGCCAGATGCCGTGAACTGTAGATCTGAAATAGGATGAGATCTATTATAAGGATAGAAATTCAGTGATCATCTAAGTTTTCATAGACCACTTAATTCTACATAGTTCTTAATGGTATATACCATGTGAAATATGTATTTCTATATCTGTATGCGTTTTATGTGATATATATTTTTAAAATATTCAGTTCTTCTGTAAAGACAAGAAAAAAAACAGGTGGATGGAATTCATATATCGTGAACTGATACGTTTTAAGATTGAGCCAAAAGTCATAGGACTTATTTTAAAGTATAGACAGTAAATAATCAAGTATCTTGGGAAATAGGCAAATCTGATGTGCTATACATAAATAACAAGTAAATTTGTAACCTGCAAGACTGCTAAGGTTAGATTAAAGAAAAAGTGTGTTGTAACAAATAAGAATATTACTTATAGAAAGGGTTGAAAACGGTATCATGAGCATGTACCACTGGGCTAATAGTTATATCACCCCAAATTGACCCCTCATTAGTGACACTTAGTATGTTCTCATTCTGGCCCCATACACACTATCCAGGAAAAGCAAATAAAACCTTGACTATTCAGCAGGCCATTTTTCAAGCTTCAGCATCTTTGCTCTTGAGTTTCTCTCAGAAAACAAGTAAGTGTGTATGTGTGATCCTAAGCACTGCTGTCTGTGGCCTCCTTGCTTAAACTATGACTGTCTTCTCATAAGTACACTGTCATCATCAGGGAAGCCGGATGAAGTAAGTAGACAGAGCATTTGAACATCCAGCTAGTGAGATCCTTATAACTTGATTGCCTCCTATAGGACTCATTACACTATGATTCTTAGCTTTTCCCCTTGCTTCTTGCTGTTTTTTGTTGTTGTTGTTTTGTTTATTTGTTTTTTTAAATTTTATTTATTTATTTGACAGAGAGAGAGAGAGATAGCGAGAGAGGGAACACAAGTAGGAGGCAGAGAGGGAACACAAGCAGGAGGAGTGGGAGAGGGAGAAGCAGCCTTCCCTCCAAGCAGGGAGCCTGATGTGGGGCTAGATCCCAGGACCCTGGGACCATGGCCTGAGCTGAAGGCAGCCACCTAACTACTGAGACACCCAGGTGCCCCTGTTTGTTTGTTTTTTTAATGGATAAATGTGTAGTATCAGCATCTTTATTTGGTTGGTAGGCCCTTTTTGTTCTTTGCCTTCTGGGATAGCTGACATGTTTACGTATTTGGAGGCTACTAGTGCTTCAAGGTAATTTCCCCACACAATACTAGGTTTAAGTGGATTTTCCTTGTTCCGTGGTTTAATAATACCTTACATGGTAGCTATGGAAAAATATGCAGAAACATTGAAAAGGAGCATTATTTGCAAAGATCATCACTTCTATGAAAGAAGAACTAAAAGTCATACAGAGAGTAAACGTTAACACTTTATAATCAGTGTAGAGCTTATTCTGTCAGATCTGACCAACAACCATACTTTGATATATCAATTGATATTGCAAATCATGTCAACAAGAAGTTGTTCCCATTAGTTCTTTGATACTTTGATTTGTTAAATTATCTTCTTGGAGATTTTAATGTAGCTGCAGGCAACATAAAGCAATATTTTTGAGATGTCCAAATATAATTCTAGAGTTTCCTCACCTGCATGTTTGACAGTGTAAATTTAAATTTTGTAAAATTTCATTCACTGTAAACTTCTCTTTAATGAAAATTTAAAAATCTTATCTGAAAAGTGTTCTGCACCCCTTGTATATAACACTGCCAGAAAGTGGTATGATTTGCTTACCTATGATATTGATGCTTTCATAGTAAAGGTTTTGGGACACTTCAATTTTTTCAATATGTATAGCTGCACTTAATGTGATTTTTTAATATAAAGAAATGGAAGGAGGTAGCCTCCTTGGACATGTGCCTTAAAAATGGCTATAATTGTTGTTGGACTTAGAAAAGATATCATGCAGTAAAATATTTTTAAAGTGTGAGACAAGAAAAATGTCCTTGTCTAATTTGGCAATACACTGAGGATGAGAATGGAGAAAAAGATTTTACTAAAACAGAAATTTATATGCCATATCTCCAAAAGTGTTTGATGATATTTGAAGAAGCCATACGGAGACTAGAAAAAACTTACACAACAAACAAATGTCTCGTTTTTGTGTAATATGACTGCTTCATAACTCAAGGTGGGGAAAAAAAGTCACCACAAAAGGGCAGCCAAGTTAAATAAGACCTCAGTTTCTTTACTAAAACTGTAACTCATTTGGATTGCAACTTTGACAGTATAAATTGAAATTACCAGTGTGCTTCTGAAACGATGTTCATTTTACACATGGAAAGCATATATAATTTAATCTATCAATGCCAAAGACATGATTGATAAACAGTTGGAATATCAAAACAAGCATTTAGATTCAAAGTAGATGGATATTTTGTAGAGTGTGAAACTAATTCTTACATATCTAACTACCTGCCATTGCTAGTAAGTACAATCCTAGGTATTCCATGCTCGAATGCTTTTATTGAGAGGTATTTAGCTTGATATCATCACAGGACTGACACCAAGAATATGGACTTGATATAGGCAGAGCAGTCAAAATGAAGTTTACATTTAACTATATTCAGTTTTACCGCAGTAAAAAGAAGGCTGTCCCGATGGTTCTATTCAGTTCAGAGAAGTGTTATTGGAAAGGAGACACAAAACGTAAAACTATTCTAATTCATGGGACAAAAAGAAACATGTTATTTTTTTCTAAATACTGGCAATACCTGTTTAATCCAACTGTTTTTAATCTTTTTTAAAAAAATCTTTCATTTATATACATTAAGAACATAAAATATGGCCTATAAAATCAAAATTCCAATAAAGAATTAAAAAAGTTTAAGTTGCTGTGTTTATTTTAACAAACTAAACTAATGATTGTTATATTTTCTCACACATATTATTTAATTAGTCCTACTTCTAGTAACTACTAATTACCACTGTTAATTGTTCCTATTGTTTAAGTAGTAGCATTTACATAACAGAAAAGTAAATAATACCGAATAATATATACTTTCAAATAGGTACTGTATTGGGTTTCTTCAGGATGCCATAGCAATACCACAGACTGAGCAGTTATCTAAGAGAAATTTGTTTAATCAGAGTTCTGGATATTAGAAGTCCACGATAAAGGTGTTAGCAGCTTTGATTTCTTCTACTTCTTTTTTTTTTTTTTTAAGATTTTATTTATTTGAGGAAGAAAGAGAGAGTCAGCACGTGTGTGCACTGGACGTGCACAGGATCAGAGTAAGGGGCAGAGGGGGAGGGAGAGAAGAATCCCAAGCAGTCTCCATGCTGAGCATGGAGCCCCAGCCCCACATGGGGGGCCCCAGTCCCACAACCCCAAGATCAAGACCTGGGTGGACACCAACAGTCAGTCACTCAACCAACTGAACCACCCAGATGTCCCAGCTTTGATTTCTTCTGAATCCTCTCTCCTATTGCTCTCTCTTCACATAATTGTCACTCTGCATACCTCTGGTATCTCTCAATGTGTTTGTATCTATTTTTATAAGGACAATGGTCAAATTGGCTTAGGATCCACCATAAGGGCCTCATTTTAACTTAATTATCTCTAAATAATAGTTGCATTAAGTTCTGGGGCTTAGGGCTTCAACATATGAATTTGGGTAGGACACAATTCAGAGCATGTCAAGTACTCATGAGTTTTTTATTTTTGGTAGTATACCATTTTGATTTTCTTATTTCCTTTTGTGTATGTGTTTTAGTTATTTTCTTAGTGGTTACTTTGGGGATTGCAATTAACATACTAAACTTATAATAACCTAGTTTAAATAGTACCCACTCAGTTTCTGTGGCATACAAACACTCCTCTCCTTTGTCTTTCCATCCTCCCCTTTTTATTGCTATCATCAGTAATTCCTGTGTGCCATTAATATAGATTTATAATTACTGTTTTATTCATTTGCCTTTTAATTCCTACAGGAATAAAAGAGGAGTTGCAAACTAAAAGTATGGTAATACTGGCTTTTATATTTATCTATGCAGTTACCTTTACCAGTGTTGTTTATTTCTTGTTGTCTTCAGGGTACCATCTAGCGTCCTTTCATTTCAGTCTCAAGGACTCCTTTCATCATTTCTTGTAGGACAAGTCTACTATTAACAAACTCCTTTAGCTTTTCTTATCCAAGAATGTCTTAATTTCTTCTTTATTCATATAGGATAGTTTTGCTAGATATATAATTGTTGGTTGACCTTACTGTTAGCAGTTTATATGTCATCTCACGGCATTGTGGCCTCCATTGTTACTGATGAGAAATCAGCTTGTAATCTTATTGAGGACACCTTATTCATGAAAAGTCACTTCTGTCTCTCTGTTTTTAAGATTCTTTTCTTGTCTTTGATGATTTGGTCAAGTTTTGGTATGGATCTCTTTCATTTTATCTTCCTTGGAGTTCATTGGGCTTCTAGACGTGTAAATTCATGTATTTCATCAAATTTGGGAAGTTTTAGGCCATCCTATTTTCAGATATTTTTTTTCTATGCCTCTTTCTATGGAAGTCTTTGGATTTCTATAATACATATTTTGGTCTGCTTGGTGATTTTTTTTTTTTTTTATGTTTCTGTTGAACGAGTTTCGAGCTGTCTACTCTACCAGTTTGTTCCATAATTATTTATTATATCATTATATATATTTTGTCTGGTATGTCCATTCTTGAGTTAGCATTCTAAAATCTTGGTTACTCTATGTTAAGGCCAGTGGCCTATTGTTTTCTATTTCCACACTGGAGCTGTTGGTTTTCTTAAACCTGGCCTACTTAATTACTTAAATTACCTCTTTGCGATCCTTATTTTTTAGATTCTCACAACAGCTTATTAGATAGACAATGTGGTCTCCATTTTAATGAGGATTCTGATTAAGATAGACAAAGATGCCGTGATAAAGTCACTAAGCAAAGTCGAATTAGAACTCAGGTGTTTTAACTGGAACTTCTGATTGCTGTCCTTACTAGAGATTTTTCCCTCTTCCTTAGAAGACTTCAGTTTTGACTTGTCTATATGTTGAGGTTTTGAGTGTTTTCACATACCCTCTGCACTTCTTACAGTCAGCTTCAATTTAGGAAGAATTGGTGGTTGTCAGGGAAAATCAAGTATCCATCATTTTAAATATAGTTCTGAGTAAACCAACTCTTTCTTTCATGCTTCTTAGGGACAGCAGTTTTCCTTGATGTTTAGATGCCTTTTTGATCCTTGGACATTTATGCTTTTTTCTGAACTATCGGATTTTTCAGAACCCTGATGGCCAGCTAGATGTGGTAGTCCTTTGTTGTTTTAAGTTATATAAGTTCACTTGTTTTTATGTTTCCTGCAAATTGATTTGCTGATTTTTCTAATGTTCTGTAGTTGTTAAAAGTTTGTCATTGTTTGTTCTGGCTGTCTAATCAAATCTTGTAAGTGCCTTATCCTTTGTTAACTGAACTATAAGTAGATCATCATTATCATTGTTAAAGAACAAAACTGAAATTGAAGATCTAATTGGCTTTATTAAATGATTTGTGAATCAGGCAGCATCCCATCTTACAAATAGAGGAGAGCTCTCTTGAGCTGCCAAAAAGGAACTGTTTTTAAAAGCAGAAAGGGAATGGAAAAAAGGAAATTACTAGAAAGGAATGTTGCCCTTCTG
>CM052894.1:46256557-46289062 GCA_028534135.1 Potos flavus | reverse complement strand
GCTGTCTTGGTGATCACAGCTTTGTAGTAAAGCTTGAAATAAGGCAACGTGATGCCCCCAGCTTTATTTTTCTTTTTCAACATTTCCTTAGCAATTCGGGGTCTTTTCTGGTTCTATACAAATTTTGAGATTGTTTGTTCCAGGTCTTTGAAAAATGCCGGTAGAATTTTGACCGGGATGGCATTGAAAGTGTAGATTGCTCTGGACAGTATAGACATTTTAACAATGTTTATTCTTCCGATCCATGAGCATGGAATGCTTTTCCACCTTTTTGTGTCTTCTTCAATTTCTTTCATGAGTGTTCTGTAGTTCCTCGAGTACAGATCCTTTACTTATTTGGTTAGGTTTATTCCCAGGTATCTTATGGTTCTTGGTGCTATAGTAAATGGAATCGATTCTCTAATTTCCCTTTCCATATTTTCATTGTTTGTGTATAAGATATACTGTTATATTTCTGATTTGTTAGACTGATACATATAATGCAATGTAATGATGACTTATTACCTAATTAATAGATATGGTAAAGTAAAATGTGGGGCTCTCATGAATACCCTTTTATAAGTTGGTATTTAAGATGTTTGTAGAATACAAAATCAATATACAAAAATTTGTTACATTTCTATACACTGGTAGTGAACTATCAAGGAAGAGATATTAAGAAAGCCATCTCATTTACAGTTGCATCAAAAAGAATACAGTACTAGGAATGAATGTAGCCAAGGACATGAAAGGCCTGTACACTGACAACTATAAGATATTAATGAAAGAAATTGAAGAAGACACAAATAAATGGAAAGATACTCTCTGATCATGGATTAGAAAAATGAATATTGTTAAATTCTCCAATCTACCCAAAGGGATCTAGAGATTAAATGCAATCCCTATTAAAATCTCAATGGCATTTTCTAACAAAAATAGACAAATAATTCAGAAATTTGTATGGAGCCACAAAGACCATAAGTACCCAAAACAATACTGAAAGAGAAAAATGAAGTTGGAGTCATCATGTACCCTGATTTCAAACTGATATAACAGAGCTATAGTAATCCAAACAGTATGGTGCTGGCATAAAAACAGACACATAGATAAATGAAACAGGATGAGAGCCCAGAAACAAACTCATGCATATATGGTCAATTAATTCACAATAAAGAAGTTAGTGGGAAAGGGACAGTCTCTTCAATAAATGATGCTGGGAAATCTTGACAGGCACATGCAAAAGGTAGTGATGATAAGATGTATAAGCTTTCCTTTTACTATCTATTTACTTTTTCTTATTTGTTAGTCCTATTAATTCAGAATCCCCTTCAACTAAGTTAATAGCACTTTTCTTTGCATACTAAAAAGACAAGGCATTGTTGCCTTGCATACAGAATCCTGAATGGACTGAAGTTCAGACTTCTTTTTCTAATTTTATTCCTTTAGTAGTCAAGAGTCTCATTTCATCATTGGCATTTTCAAGAGAATGTATTCACACTGATTTTTAAACTTATTTAAATATGTACCTGTTTAATATTTATATTATTATGAAATAAAAGGTCTGATCTTCTGTTAATGGAATTTGAAATAATTACAAAGGTGTAAAGTAGGCTGAGGTACCTCTTCTCTGGTTTTAAATTAAACTCTGGATATGTTTGGACCTAAAGACAAATATGTATGTGTGTGTATATACAGGATGTTATGAGGTAAAGTGAAGAATTGGCCCAAGAAACCCTATCACTTTCTACTCTTCTTTTTGAATCCCTCCGATATAAAGCATTTACAATTCAGTATGTAGTGATACAGTCGTTGGCCTTATTTCCATAGGTTTTACCTGGTAGTAATTGCTGTTCATTCCATCATGGACCAGAATTTTCTTTTTTCCCAGAAGTCTCTACATGAAAATTAGCAGCTATGCAGCGACTTGAAAAAAAAGGAAAAGAAAATTGGTTGGTTGGGTAGATGTTAGCTAACCACTGAGAAACTGTTTTCTTGGTAGGAGTAAAGGTTGGTTGTAGATTATGTGTAGTTAAGCTTAAAAACGTTGCCATTAAAAAAAATTTACCAATTACTATTTATGTATTTAGAAGTGATTTAACAACGTGTAATAGAAAACTGAAAATATTGATAATTTTAGAAATTTGAGAACTGATAAAGTTAGATTTGGTTTTATAAAAGCAATACCAGTTCAGTCCTTTATGAAGATGGCATACCATTTATGTAGATATGAAGAATTACAATAATATGTTTTATTAAAAAGATCAGATTACTTTTAACTCCTGCTAAAAATAGTAATTATTCATATTTATTGGCTACCGGGGTTTTGTGCTTTATATAATAGTTCTCACGTATTCTGTATTAAAAACCAAAGGAAATGTTCTTCAAGTGGATTAACGTAACTAACCTAGGAAACTAATATTTGAAATGTGGAGTTATTTAAAAATATTGGGGAACTGAGAAGTAATATCTCCATGAAGGATTTATATAAATGTGTCATGTGCCTGAAATGATGAAAAATTTTAAACTTTAAATATGTAGAGCACTTCTTTAAATTATTTAAAATGGGTCATTTTCCCTTCCCAAAACTTGCAGATTTAATCCTACCCTGAGGAAAAGTCTATTAAATGTGAAAGATCATAGTCACTAATAGTGTAATTAGTGTTGCTAGTGTTGCAATTTTTAAAGCAGCAACTGTGGATTCTTAACCATCTCCTTTATGTCCCTCAGAGATAAATCTTAATTTTGTAGCCACATTGGCTACAAGTAATATACAGAACTTGGGACATGTACAAAGCTTCAGATTTGACAGGGCTTATATTTTTGGAGAGATTATCTGGTAGGTAGACAAGCAAGCTTGGCTGTTGGGCTCCTTTATAGGTAATTAAACCTGGCATCTCCGCAGTTGTGGCAGATTTACACTTTATCCTTATACCCACATGTATGTAGGATTCCTTAAATTTTTTTAATTGGTTTTAATTGTTAAACTTATAATATGTTAGAAAATTGAAAAGTAAAAGAAAGGAAGAAATGACCAATAACCCTTTTTTTGTTTTGTTTTGTTTTGTATGTGAGTCAGTGTGTGTGTTTATGTAGTTCTCCAATTTTATATTTGTTTGGAGGAGATAACATTTTGCTTTGTTTTTTCAAGTAAATTTAGTTTGTTCATGTAGTTTTAGAGAGCCACCAAAACACCATCTTAGGGAAAATAATGTAAATGTAAAAAATAGTGTTCCAAATAAAAGAAAATGGACTTAGTATAATATATTTCTTTTTTTTATTAACATATAATGTATTATTTGCCTCAGGGTACATGTCTGTGAATCATCAGGCTTACACATTTCACAGCACTTACCATAGCACATACCCTCCCCAATGCCCATAACCCAGCTACCCAGTAGAGTATATTTCTTGACTCTGGTGGTTAGTTCTGGGAAACTTACAAGAAGATATATAACAGATTTCTTACTTGCTGCATGTGAGCTTGGGCAAATTTACATAGCCTTCCTGTGCTTCACTTTGCTCATTTGTACACTGTAAAATGTACACTATACATTTGGGGGGGATGTGAGTAAAGTATAAAATAAAGGTACGAATAGTAGGTAAAGTGCTGGCTCATAATAACTTTGTTATGATAGATGTTACTACATTTCCATGTCTACATAATCATCAAAGATTATGTGATTTAATTTTTCAATATTTTCACAAAATATTTATATGAAGTAGTTGGGGCACATAGATAAATTGCACTGGACAAAGCCAGTTTCGAAAGAGTCCTGTATTCATATTCCCAAAGACTTCTATTTTTAGTTACATATTTTTGCTGCTCTGCCTACTGTGACTTCTCAGAGGCACATATTATGGGTTGAATTTTAGATGTCAACATATGTTCATATCGGATTGAAATGTGTGTTATCATTTCATAATAGTTAAATCCCCTTGTCCTCTCCATCATTTTTTTTATTAATGATAAAAGGTTGTCTTTGACAAAATTAAGTGAATCTTTTGCTTTAATTTTATGAAATTATTCCATTTGTATTTTCAAAAATGTGATATGTACACTTTGATTATTTAAAAGTATGTTCACACATTCTTTGACATTCCTTCATTTAGAAGATGAAGCCTAGTTACCCTGCTCTTGATTATGAGCCAGATTTAGTGACTTGCTTCTAACAAAAAGTGTGGCAATGACTGTGTGCTATTTCTGAGGTTAGATCATGAAAGGCATTGTTATTTCCACATTATTTTCTTTCGGAATGCCCATCAAGTCAGCCACCATGTCATGAGGACACTCAATCAGCCTATGGGAAGGCCCATATAGGAAGGAACTAAAACTTTCCCACCACCAACCAGCACCAAATGCTAGCCATATGAAAAGGCCAGCCCTACTCAAATCCTCAGGTGATTGGAAGTCTGGCCAACTTATTCACTGAAGCCTAATGAGATATACCGAGCCAGAACTGTTCTGCTAAGCCACTCTCAAAATCTTGAGCCATAAAAACTATGTAAGATTATATTTCCACTATGTTTGGCAGCCACAGATAACTAATATACACAAGATCCAAAATTTTAAATGTACATAAGAGTATATACTGAAGAGTAGAGTGTTTTTTCCTTTGGCCATACTCTACTTGCCCAGTTGATGTCATTATATGTGATTCCTATAACAAGTTTTTTGTACATGCTTCCAAAAATACTCTATTCCTTTATATCTATTTACATATCTATTAATATGTGTTATCTGCATATATTATGCTATATACATAGTTTTGTATCTTGGATTTTTTTTTTTTTTTTTTTGCCATGTATTGGAAATTGTTCCGTATCGTACAAAATAGATCTGGCTAATTCTTTTCAGTGGCCATAATGGCCCATTCTATGACAGCATTATCATTTGCTTAATGAATCCCCTATGTTTGGATATTTAGGTAGCTCACGAAGATGCTTCAGTGAGTACCTTAATATACATAACATTTTCCACTTGTATATCTTTATCATTTATTCTTAGAAATAGAATTGCTGACTCAAACAGTATAGGTGTGGTACATTTTTAGAAGTTGCCAGCTTTTTCCATGTAAAAATTTTATCAAATTTTATTTCTACCAGAACTAAATGAACATTTTTTAAAAGATTTATTTATTTAATTAAGAGAGAGCAAGAGAGTACATGTGAGCACAAGCTCAAGCAGGGGGAGGAGCAGAGGGAGAGAGAGAGATAGGTGGACTCCCTGCTTAGCAGGGAGTGGGGTGGGGGGAGTAGTGGACAGGTTGCAAGCTCCATCCTAGGCCCCTGAGATCATGACCTGAGTGCAAATCAGGAGTCGGATGCTTAACCAACTGAGCTGCCCAGGTGCCCTGAACGTGTTTGTTTTAATACAGCTTTACTAATTCAGAATATTATTTAGAATGTTCTTTGTCAATATGATGTGTGAAAAATAATATCCCATTGAAAGTTAACATTTACATTTCTATGGATGAAACGATTTGGATGGAGTGAACTATTTTCCAAGAGAAATAAATTGCCAAAATTCACTCTAGAAAGAGATGAGAACTTTGAATGGAATAATGCCCATACAAGAAATAGAGCAGGTTATTGAAGAACTTTTTCTCCACAAGAGTAATCATTCTAGTTGGCTTCATTGGGGAAATACGCCAAACCTATGTGGGACAGATAATTCTGAGAAAATTCTAAATAATTTGGTAGCATAGGAGAAAAAAAGCTTTCAGATTCTTTTTTTTTCAAGCTGGTCTCACATCAATTCCATAACCCAACATGGACAGCAGAAAGAAAAAGAAGTGAGCATAAAACTAAGGGGAAAGTATAGATTAATTCTCTTTGTGACTATTGTAAAAATCTCAAAATATTTGGAAATAGAATCTAGTACCACATTAATAATAGTGACCAAGTTGGGAAGTAGGGCTATTCTGGGAATGCAAGGATGGTTCAGTAATGCAAAATCTATTATTTTGGTCACATATCAATAAAAAAAAGGAGTAATAGAATCTTTTCTGGAGATGGTAAGGCAGCATCTATTGATGATGATAGATATATGATTCTTTAACATGGTAGATTTTATCTCTGTCAATTCCAGTGCCAGCATCATATTTTATAGATAAAATGGGGAATTAGATCAGCACTATCTTTGTTGATTATATGGTGAAAAACCCCAGTGGAATAAAGTCAAGTATAAACAGAGACTCAATAAATTAGCTAGATTTAAAATTACAGTATCAAGGCACTAAAATTAGACTGTATATACAAACTATAAAACTCATTCACAATAGCAAACAAAAGATAAAATACTTTTGGACAGATACTATTAGTATTATTATTATTAGCAGCATTTATTTATTTACATAATCTCTACACCTAATGTGGGGCTCAAACTTATGACCTCCAGCTTAAGAGGTGCATGCTCCACTGACTGAGCCAGCCAGGTGCCCCTGGATATTATTATGTTTATCCCTGTTGTCTATCATCTTTCCTCCCCCCGATTTGTGTTTCCTGTTTAAACTTTTTCTTGTCTCTTGTTTTATTTTATTTTATTTTTTTTGTTTTCTCTATGTAATTTTATATCTTGGTTGTTTTGAGCTATAAAAATAATTTAATAACAGAAACATTACAGATTATATGTTGCAATGAATTTGGAAATATTGCACATTCATATTGTAGCTTTAAATCAAAAAGTACAAAATAAATAACTTTTGGCTCTTGGCTAACTTTTAGTTTTTACAGATGCAGGGAAGTGCCTAAAATTTAAATCCATATACCATGGTGTGTTTTAAAAGTTTTGAAACACGCTTCTGTCTTTGCAAAACACTGTTGATTTTTATTTCTCACAAATGTTGTACTCTTAAATAATTGGAGTGATAAGTGATTATACAAGACATTTTACTTAAATTGAAAGCATGGCCAGAATAATTTAATTATGTTTCCCAGAAGAATAACAAAATAAATATCAATAGCAATTTTATATTAACCTTAGCTTATATATATATTTCTGTTTCTTTAACTTCAAAGCATTTATTGCTGTTAACTGGATCATGTTTCTTGTGTTTTACTTTAATAGTAATTTTGCTAATGTAAATATCACTATAATGTGTTTAGTAATGTCATAACTCTATCAAGTTGATGCTCTCTTAAAAATTGCTGATGATAACAGTATAAGATGAGGGGTGTATAGTTATGATAGACCCTAACATGATTGTATATCTTTTTATTTAAGTACAAAGCATACTCATATTGTTCCTATCACCAGTATTTTTTTAAATAACATAGCACAAAGAACTGTGTTATGGTGGGGAGACTATGAAAAGGTAAATTTATGGTTAGCTTCCAGATCTGCTCTAGAGTTTATTACCATCTGGTCTCTTTGGAGACTATTATAATTATTCATGGGAATGTTTTCAACACAAAAAAAGCACGATTTGTGTATTGGCAGAAAGTGAAAAATACCAGTGGTTTAAACCATATGTAGTTTTCTTAGAGTTAGGCAGGGGAAATGAACTGAAGAACTAATTGAGAATCATCAGTAGTGATGTGGTTTGTCTCAATTTTGTCAGAATCTATTCATAATGAACAAAATATTGCAAAACAAGAAAAGCTAATGGTAATATAAATACAATAATAACTCCAGGTGGCCTGTTACTTTACCTTCATTTTAATCCATGAAATGTAAGATGGCCTCAGATAAATCTTGGTGTAAATCTCAGAAACAAAATGAGGAATATATACCAAATTTTGAGAACTTTAAAAAATGAAAACAAACATTCATGTTAAAATAATTTTGGAGTTGAACACTGCAACAATGCCTCTCTGAAAGGTATTTGTTATGAATTTAATTGCAAACATTATTTTAAATAATTTTACATGTCATGGACTAGTTTAAAATTTTTCTGAAGCTTGAGTTGATTTAATAGTAAAAGCATAAAAACAAATATATTTCCACTTTTCCGTTCTAAGAGTTGGAGAGGTCTATAAAAACTGAGATGACAAATCAAAAAATAGAAATCATCTATTTTTATTCAGCTGTTTTAAAAAAAAAATGCCTGGTGGGCTGGGAATATACAGGAAATTTAAATTTGTGATTGAGAATAAGAAACGCATTTGTGGTTTAAAAAAGAAATACCAGCATATCACGTTAAAGTTATGATATCCACAGTATTGTGCAGTTAGCAGGAAAATGTATTACATTGGGGGGTATGTTGCACTTTAGAGAGCTAGTGTGGGGCTGCTGAATGAAGAGAATAACTCCATAGAAGGCATGAACATTAATAATCCAGTCAGAGAGGAAGAATTTTGCTGTCTCTCATGTAACATAAAACAGATGTTACATTCTATTAAAAACCTTCTTAACTAAAATGAATGTTTAGATCACTGGTCAATAGGAGAAACATGAACAACGGCAATTTAATGATTTTAAAATTTATTCTGTTTGTCAGTTAATATTGGTGGTAGGGAGGGTGAAGGGAAGCTTGCCAAATGTTATCGTATTTTGGATGTCTTAATTTAGAAAGTTTAAAGGCAACAGTAAAGTATATTACTATTTTATTTATTTTGTTTTGCAAATTTAAGCTATTTCTTTCTCAAGAATTGTAAAAACAAGAGATTTAACAACTGAGTCCAGATTCAATAAGTTTGAATAAGTGGTTTAAGTGTATCTAAAAGTATCGTCAATTAACTTTAAATGAATGTTGGAAACATTAAGCAGTTGGCAGTTGAAAGTAGGCACATAGAAAGGGCTACATGGGGATGTTAACACGAGGTCCTAAGTATCTTTTTTTTTAGATTTACTTTTTTTTTCAGTATTTTTTTTCCATTAAAAAAATTTTAGGTATAATTTACATACAGTTAAATTGACCTTTTTAATGCACAGTTTGATAACATTATGAGACATGGACACAGTCATGTAACTACTGCCAGAAATAAGATATAGAATAGTTTCATCCCCATAGAATTTCCCCATACCCTTTTGTGGTCAGCCCCTCCCCCACCTCAGCTCCTGGCAACCACTGTGTTTTCGTTGGTAGAGATAGTGCTCCTTGGTTGGTGTGCCAAGACTAAGGCTCTAACTGCTCTTTTTCCTGGGAGATTTCTGAGCGTTATTTGAACAGCTGGTGGACTTAAGATATGAGGTAACTGATTTCATTACTGTTTGCTATAAAATTGGTGGATTCCCCAAGCTTGATGTTCCTCACCGTGGGTGCAAACCCACTGCATACATAGCATCTATTTGAACCATATTGTCTCACCTCCATAGGATGTAGGGGAAGGGTAATTGGTGCAAATACGCTTGTATTCTTATACTTTGCCATGAGTAATAAAGTCTTTTGTGTTTGACCCAGGAGTTTTATGCCTTCTGCCTTCATCTATGAATTTAGTAACCGACTTTTTTGTTAACCTTTTAAACAGGGAAAAATCAAATCCCATATCTCTTATTTTGCCATCCCTCTGGTTCTACCTTTTTCAGTGTTTCATGTTGAGGAACCCAGCTCTTGGCCCAAAACTTCCATGTGATTTTTCAGGCCCAATTAGAGGCATTTACAAAGGTTTTACATAGCCTTTTCATTTGGGGGCCTCTTTATCTGGGCCTTTCAGAGAGGCCTGCCTCAGATGCCTTTGTCCACAGCTTCTTACTGGGGAAGTGAGGGCGACTTTGAAGATCCCTTTCTCTGCTATAACTTAGTACTCAGGACTCTTCTACTCCTAGCTCTTCCCTCTCTACCTTTCCTGGGACTCAGGGTCATAAAACTGCAAGAGCCTTTTACCAGGGTCTCCCTGGACAAAGAAACAACCCCCACATCTGTGCTGGTAACACCTGATCCTTGGCCAGTATGCTGGTGCTTGAGGGGAAATGGAAGTGGAGAGCTGGCACTTCCTCTGGTTTAGCCTCTTAGTGTATCATAGTAAGTGATACATTTTGTCTTGTCTAAATGGACTCCCACAGAATCTGGCAGCTCAGCTCTCTCTTCAGCTCATTGGTGTTCTTGACATAAATGAATGGAATCATACATTGTATAGCTTTTGAATCGGGCTTCCTTCAGTTGGCATAAGTGCATCTGAGACTCATCCATTTTGTTGTGTATCAGTAATTTATTTCTTTTACAGCTGACTAGTATTCTATCATATAGATGTGCTGCAGCTTCTATATTCATCCCCAGTAGAGGAATATTTGGAATGTTTTTCTTTTTGGCGACTATGAATAAAGCTGCTATAAACATTTGTGTGTAAGTTTTTGTGTTAACATCGTGTTGTTTTTGTTATTACTGAGTTTTGAGAGTTCATTATATATTCTGAATACACGTCTTTCATCAGATATGTGATTTGCAAATACTTTCTCCCATCTGTTCTTATCTTTTCATTTTCTGAATAGTGTCTTTCAATGAGTAGAAGTTCTTCTTTGATAGTAAGTTTGATAACCAATTATCAGTTTGGTTTTTATTGATTATGCTTTTATGTGATAGGAGCTCTGTCTAATGTAGGGTCAGAAAGATTTTCTCCTATATTTTCTAATATTTCTAATTTCTAATATTTCTAATAAAAATTTTATTGTTTTACCTTTTATATTTATGTCTCTGATCCATTTTGAGTTATATTTGTGTGTGTCAGATAAGATATGAAACAAGTTTCCTATTTTTTTCCCTCTTTGGCATATGGATATCCAGTTGTTCTGGTCCATACCCTTTCCTGAAGTTTTTAAAAATTGTTTTAATTGCCTTTGTGCTTTTCTCAAAAATCAATTATATGGTTGTATTTCTGTACTCTGTAGTCTGTTCCATCGATCTGTATGTTTATTCTTTCTCCAATACCATGCTGTACTGATTACTGCAGCTTCATAGTAACCCTTGATGTGTTTGGGATTTTTTGGTTTTTGGTCTCTATCATCATGTTAAAATGAGTCTGGAAGTTGAAATTATTACATTTTACAGGTTGAAAATGTCTTATATTTATAGTTATAGATACATAAATTTTCACCTGTTGGATTTTGATGCAAGGTACATGTTAGAAAATGATTTTTCAGTATGCAGAGGAAAGTGCTATTAACTTGGTTGAAGGGGATTCTGAAATAATAGGACTATTAAGAAAAAGTAAATGATAGTAAAAGGAAAGCTTATGCATCTTATCATAACTTTTTGTTTTAATATTTATTTTTAAACGAGCCTAATCTTGTTGTGAGTGGTTTGATATTTATAGGTTTTTCCAGTAACATAATCTTGGACACAGATTTTAGAGCAAATGGTCTATATGAGAAATATAGTAACACTGGCAGGGGTGGCAGGGAGGTGATTCAGGGAAGACAGTGTAACTAATAACAAGTAATTAAGGCAGATACCATGATAGGTTGCTGGAGCTTTAGCTTTGGGAAAGTTTTGAGAAAAACCAGTGTCAAAATCGCTTTTTAGAATGAACCGACAGAAAGTGTGAATGTATTTCCTGTTAATAGTTGTGGACTGCAATCCAGAGAATTGTTCATCTGTCTAGTGCTCAGGTGGTCATAGCAGCTTTCACCAGTTCAGGAGAAAAGCTCTTAGGCATAAGCAGGAAGATACTAGCTGTTAGAAGTAACTGGAGCAAGGGAAAATGGGTAGGTCCAAAAGATAGAAGGGCATTGACAGCATTAGGTGCATAGCCTTATGACTTTTAAGTGCCCTTCCTGGATTATTATAATAAATAATTTAATCATATCATCATTGTAATGATAGTTTCTAGATAAATTAGATTAAATTTTCTATACTTATGCTTGTCTCTACTTTTTATTCATACAGCTTCATTAACTTTTTGTATATTTATCCCTGTTGTCATACTATTTGATTACCTAGAAGAGCTTCCTAACTGCACTTTGAGAGATATTACTGTATATTCCCTCTTCAGATCATGTATTTTAAAATGTTAAATGATGAGGATATATAAGATGGCAGATAAGCATATAAAATGTTTTCAATATCTTTAGCCATCAGAAAAGTACAAATTAAAACTACACAAAGTCCCTGCATATATATTTGAATAGCTAAAAATTAAAAATGCTGACAATAACACGTGCTGGTGAGAATGTGGAATGACTGAATCTCTCATACACTGCTGGTGGGAATGTAAAATGACATAGCCACTCTGAGAAACAGTTTGGCATTTTTTAGAAAATTAAACATACATTCCATATGACTCGGAATTCTTGAGTACTTATCATAGAGAAACGAAAACTTATGTTCACACAAAAAACTTGATACACAAATCTTTATAGCAGCTTTACTTGTAATTGCTCCAAATTAGAAACAATCCAAATAACCTTCAACAGGTGAATGGATGAACAAACTGATGTCTCTATACAATAGAATACTACTCAGCTTTAAGAAGGAATAACATTGATACGGACAACAATTTGCATGGATATCAAGGGCATCACACTGAGTTAAAAAAAAAAAACGATCTGAAAGGTTGCATTCTGTATGATTTCAAGATATAATGTTTTTGAAATTTAAAATACATACATATATATATATATATATATATATATTTTTTTTTTTTTTTTTTTAAGAAAACAGAGCAGTGGTTGCCAGAGGGTAGGAATGAAGGGGAAAGGAGGATAGTGTGAATATAAAGTTATTGTCTTCTTGGTGGTGATGGAACAGTTCTATATATTGATTGTGGTGGTGGTGGTTTCACAAATCTATACAGCAGATGAGATTTCATAGACTGTAAATACATTCACACAAGCAAGAATGCGTATAAAATCTAATGAAATCTGAATGGATTTAGTAATTTGCTACCGTACCAATGTCAGGTTCCTGGATTTGAAAATGGACCATGGTCGTGTAATATGTTATCATAGAGCAGGCTGCCGAGAAGGTGACATGGGAGCCCTGTGTACTGTTTTTATAATTTGTTGTGAACCTAAAATTAGTATGTAGTCACTGAGTAAGTCCCATTTATTCACATAATTTGCATCTTATATCTAAGCTAATTCTATCTCCATGAGAGAATAATCCCATGATGTGTATCTTTTTATTTTTTTCAATACAAAGCAAGGGCTTAAAAGACTACAGAACTAATTGCATGAAAATAAATTTTGTGAACTATTTTTCCTTTGTCTATTTTTTACTTTCTTCACAAAATTTCAGGATTGCAAATATAAATAAAATAGTTTTATTTTCAAAATAATCTACTTTAAGGTACCTGGGTGGCTCAGTGGGTTAGGCCTCTGCCTTCGGCTTAGGTCGTGATTTTGGGGCCCTGGGATCAAGCCCCGCATCGGGCTCCCTGCCCAGCGGGGAGCCTGCTTCTCCCTCTATCTTTCAGCCTGGCTCTCTGCCTGCTTGTGATCTCTCTCTCTCTGTCAAATAAATAAATAAAATCTTTAAAAGAAAAGATCTATTTTATAGACAAAACCAGAGGGCCCTCATGATTTCTTCAGAATTCTGTGCTATAAACTGAAACTTTTGGTGGTCAGCTGTCTCATTGGCATAAACATAAAATCTCCTCTGCCTATAAAATTATTTTCCTTCATTTGACCAATTTGTACCCATTTAATGTGTCTCAAGCTTAAACATCATTTTCTTATGGAGTTCTTACCTTTGATACTTCTCTTCAATTCTTTGTTTAGTGCCACTCATATGCTCTTATACCAGGCTGCATTCATTTTACGTATGTACAAAATGACCAAATAATAGGCAAGTTAATCACCCAACTGAAACAGTGGCATTCGGTGTAAAATTTCAGAGTACATCCTAAATCTTAAATGTACAAATAAATTATTCAAAACATGAGACCACCCAACCCATTCTAGTGATATTTAACAGAGATATATTTGTAACTGGTGGAAGAAGAATCACTCCCTAGGTGCAAGATCAATTGCTGTTCATTTTATTCACCTAAAGATAAATCACTTTCACATATTTTGCAGACTTCTCTTTTTCCTGAAAAAAAAATGATTTATTAAAGTAGAGGTTTCTTTATTATATCAATGCCGGCTTACTCTTCCCTTTATAATACTTCTATATTGAAGGAAGCCAGAGGCCAACAGTAGTCTTGTCTGTTCTGCTCTTTATTTCATTGTTATTTTAAAACCCGTTGATGAAATTCTTTTTCATTTTGAAGGGCCATTTTTCTCCTACATATGAGGGAATTTTAAATATTTGAATTGATATTAATGTATTCTATTACTATACATTGTCATTACTTTGATTTTAAAAATGCCTACTGATTTATATTCATTTAGCATAATTTTAGGATTGAACTCTACCGACCAGAAAAATAGTGTTTTTGGGGGGAGTGTGAGGGGAAGGAAAAGTTGTAGAATACTGGTTAAAAATCTAAGGAAATGATTTCAATGTTTCACCATGTATGTACATTTTGCATTGTTTATATTATTATATGAGAAAAAGTCACTTGTTTCCCTATATTCCCATATACTATTTGACAGTTTGAGTAATGTGACAGTTTTCATTTCTGCACCTGGTGACTTTTCATTCTTTTTTTTTTTTAAGATTTTTATTTATTTATTTGACAGAGAGAGAGAGATCACAAGTAGGCAGAGAGAGAGGGAGAAACAGGCTCCCCGTTGAGCAGAGAGCCCGATTTGGGGCCCGATCCCAGGACCCTGAGCTCATGACCTGAGCCGAAGGCAGAGGCTTTAACCCACTGAGCCACCCAGGTGCCCCGACTTCTCATTCTTAAAATATTTTCTAAACAAGATTTCAGATCATATACTCTGATTTCTAGTTTGGGAGCTCTTAACGTTACTATTCAAAACAGTAAGCAGTAGCTGTTTTGTGAAAATGAGGGGGTAGTACTGTTTGCTTTGATAAAGTGAATAGAAGTTGGCACTCTTCTGAGAATTTTAGGATATGTTGTTTTAATGTATATAAATCATCTGGGTATATAGATTGACAGATTAGGGGATCAGAACAGGGTGAAGAAATAAACATGAATAGAAATGGAAATTCAGTAAAAGTATATAAAAACTGGCAACTGGTGTAGGAAAACTAAGGAATTGGTATTTGGGGAGAATTGTTTTCCACTCAATGTGCTTTCTTACTGTTTTAATCATTTTTATAATGTGCTGTGTATTACCAATTTAAATACATAATTTTGAAAAGTTACAATGGCTAGCATGTTTATACAATAGCAGTTTGTTTGATCAATATTTAATTATTGTCAGTTTGCAGAATATAATTGTACTGGTAATAGTATAATATGTATAACATTGGACAGTGCCTTTCAAATACTTGTAGAGAAACACCACAAACTTCTTCCCTAACAGATATTTCTTTCTTTCTTTCTTTCTTTCTTTTTTTTTTTAAAAGATTTATTTATTTATTTGACAGAGAGAGAGATCACAAGTAGGCAGAGAGGCAGGCAGAGAGAGAGGAGGAAGCAGGCTCCCTGCTGAGCAGAGAGCTGGATGTGGGGCTCGATCCCAGGACCCTGAGATCATGATCTGAGCGAAGGCAGAGGCTTTAACCCACTGAGCCACGCAGGTGCCCCCCTAACAGATATTTCTTAGTGGTTATTAAGATTAACTCTTGGTCATTCAGTAAGTCCTATTTTTTACATACTTTACATCTTATATCTAAGCTAATTCAGATATATACCCTTATCCTTTATGTCAGAGATTTACAGTGAGACAAATTTTATGCCTGTCCTTACTCCTGAACACTTGTCCTTATTTTCTTGTGCTATATATATATAACCTTGTGACATCAAAAGTTATTTTCCTACTTATAGTTATGTTTCTTCTCCTCGATAGTGTACTACCAAGGTATATTCAGTGATGTCCTGGATTTGTTTCTTTTACATTTAAATTTATTTTTACTGTGATCTCACCAAAATTTCTTAAACTTGCCATAGTCTATATTCAATGGATTTTTATAATCATTACTTTTGTTTCTTGCTCTCTCTGTTTTTGTTCGTTTGTTTTCTTTTGCTTTCTACTTATGGTTTCTTCAGAGTTTTTTATTTAGACGTCCTCAATCCAAAATCCACCATGTGTTGGCTCTCATGTATTTGCTTACATAATACAAATAACTATTCTTGGAGTTTTGTGTATTTGTTTGGCTGTCATTGTATTGAAAATTGTTTTGACAGTTGTTCATTTATGAACTCTCTTAGAGCAGAAATATGCATTGCAAGAGCAGCATGCTCAAGCTTGTGCTGTTGTGGATAATTGTTGGCTATATGTGTATTTTCACGTGTTTAAAGATTTTAAAAATGTAAAGCATATACTTAGCACAAATGTCACCATTCCTTGGTAACTTCTCTAAACTCCCTTCTTAAGAAAATTAAGGTGCTGTTTCGGTTAGCAAAAAGAGTTTCTAATGTACGTCTTTCATAAAAGTGAAGTGGTGTAACACAAGACTTTCAAAAAGTAGAGAATACTCTGCTTCTTGCCATTTTGGCTTCTGAAAGTCGGCTTTCAGATATTGGGAGAAATTTGTATATCTTTTTCTGTCCTTTTACTTTTAGTCTATTTGTAACTTTTAATCTAAAGTATGTTTTCTGTAGACATACATATATGTCTTTATTTTTAAGATTTATTTATTTGAGAGAAAGGGAGGGAGTGTGGGCGCAAGCAGGGGAAGGGCAGAGAGAAAGAGGGAGAGAGAGAATCTCAAGCTGACTCTCCCACTGAACACAGAGCCTGACCCAGGGTTGAGATCACCATGACCCCAGGACCACCACCAAAGCAGAATCCAAGAGTAGGATGCTCAATCAGCTGAACCACCCAGGCACTCCCAGGCATGTCTTTTAGATAGAGTTATCATAACTCTTGATATGACAGTGTGAAATTTATCCCTTTATATTATTTGCATGGAGTCAGTTTACTCTTTCATAAAACATCTACTCTGTATATAAAACACAGCTTGTTTTTTACTAGGACCTTTGAGAAAAACATTTGAATAAACTTAAGTTTCATTGCATTTAAAACTCCTGTTATCGAATATGTCAAAAGTTCATACTTATTCCCCTTATTTTCATGCCATGGTGCAGATCACAAAAACAAATAAAAATAGTTATTTAAAGTTTCATAAATACTAGATTTTAATCTTATTAAGTAGTGGTTATATATTTTATAAGGTCATCTTCTGTCATGGAGATACAAGTATTAAATATAACACTTTAGATAAATTTATGTGCCATTACATCTTTCTTTGATAGAGTAAATTTTTGTATTGAAAGTTTATTGCCATTTAGAACTGTATGCCACTAATGATATTGATAAGTCACTTATAGTTACAGTAAAATGTAATTATATTATGGGTGGACCTCATCTACTATCATTGATTAATTAGCTTATAATTAATTTGAAGTAGTCTAAATTTTTATTGATTTTCGGTTTCTAATCAATCAGACTTGAAACAATTTTTTAAATATTTTTTGCCTTAAAAAGTCTCTTAAATGTGGATAGAAAACACAAAAATTATTCAAATGCAAAGTTAAAAGTATTCCATAATGTAAAAAAAAAAAGCAGTCTTGTTTTCGAAATGTTCAGTTTGATTTTGTTTATAAAAGTTCCTTAGAGATTTAAAAAATGCTTTTCTGAATTAAAAAAAAAGGACATAAAACCAAAATAAAGCTTTAAAAACGCTCTAAATCCTTTTGCATTAAAAAAAGGTTTTCATTTTTTAAAAAAGCACCACTTAAAAACAGTGCTTACAATATGTATTCAACAAATTGGTGTATGGATTATAATACAACTAAATCTCTGTCTTTACTTAGTCTCTCTACTGATTACTACTATTGAATAAGAAGTTTTATATGGGAATAGGAAAAAGTGAACTCATCATTCCCCTGAGCATCTGAAATAAGTTCTGCCAGAGATAAGAGAGTAATTTTTATCTTTTTATCAGTATACTGCCCTGAAGTGAATCACATGCACAGACTCATTGATTCTCACAGAAAGATTCCAGTGTTTGTGTGATTTCTTTTGCTGGAAAAATTGCACGTCTTCGACTCCTACACAGTTCCTTTATAAATAATAAAAATTTCCCCATGACACAGATCCTTCAACCTTAACATTTTTTGATAATTATCCATGAAGTCTTTGAATATTATTATTATTATTAAAATATGTGTTGTTTTGAATGAATATTACCTGTGAGTACTGGTAATGTAAAAACGTGAAGTTTACTTCAACTCTTTTGTGGCTCTTTAGAGGAAGATATCTTTTTGTATAGTCTTAAGAAAAACTTTGTAAACCTCTTGCATGATAGAAAACAGTCATTACAAGTGACAGGTATGGTGGGAGCTCCCAAGATAGAAGGTCTCCTCCATGCTCTGCCATCAGGTAGGTAAGTGATCTTGGGGAAGTGCTTCAGCTTCTTTAATCTACTCACTGATTATTTTACTCTTGATTACTGAAGCTCATTATGGCTGCAAAATTTCATGGCATCTTTCTATTTTTAATTATATTGTGTTTTTTTTTAAATCTAAGTAAAAAACCCATATTGGATTCAAAGGGAAAGGTCTATTAGCACTTAAATTAAATTTGAGTTGCTAGATATCTTACTGCTTCTCACTTTTCACTCACTGCTTCCACTGTGTGTGATGATTATTTAAGCCATATGTACTTAATGCATGAAGTCTAAGCAGAGGACTGTGGTAAATCACCAGAACTTCATTATAAGTATTATTCACTCTGTGGATTTGGTTGTACTGTGGTCAAATTTTTTCTAATTTTATACGCGTATCTTGCTCACGTGAGTGAGCCAACCTCACGTGACTTGATACTATGATAAGTAAGGCTAAGTGTTCAAACCCAGTTTTCCTGATTAAATTTATTCCTGCAAGTTAAACCACCTAGTGGCTTTTTCATCATTTCACTTTTTAGAATTACTAAGTATATATATGTCAGCTTTTTAAAAACTTCTCTGTCATTTGGAGGAATAATAAAATGACCCAAAAAATGTTTCCTTCAAACATTTTAGATAATATAAAGTATATACTTAGTCCTGTGCAATCAAGAGTTAATGATACAATGTTTGTGGACTAGGCTTAATTTTGTTTCGTTATAAGCCCTTTCGGGGTAGTGGTTATCTAATACAGCTTTTCTCTTCTTTAATTGCTTGGTATATTGCTAGAAATGTAGAGTGTGGGGCCAGATGAGTTGAGAAAGATTTACAGATAGAATTTTCAGAAGCTGAACAGAAAAACATATTGTCCTTAGAAGGTTTTTTAATATTCAAATTTTTCATTAAGATATTTAGCTCTTCTCACTCAAGACCATCTAATGTTTTTTTCTGTTACAATTTAGTCAGTTCCTTCTACCTTGTCTTCAGTTCAGATTGGACAACAGGTCCCTATTCTTTCTAATTTTCATTATGTTTAAAACTGAGGTTTCCTCAATTTTAGTTTCTTAACAGTTATGTGTTGGTAAATACAAGGTACTATTTATAAATTCCCAATTCTTGGTTTATAGAACTACCCATTTATATTATTATATAACTAAATACATATGTCTGCCAATCCACACTAAGAAATGCGGTTTACATCACTTCTAAGGACGCCTGTGTGTATATATTTAACTGAAAATTTTCATTAAATAATTTCTACCCTTAGTACCTTGCAAGGCACTTTGGTTTTTTATTCTGTTCTATTAGATATAAAAATGATGGTTGTGACCCATTACAATTATCATCCTCCATTAGTGCATTGCATACTACTGCTTGAAAATCACTGAAAGATGTTAATTAGTATAAATGGAAGAATCTTCTCCATCTTGTTCACATAGTAGGTATTATTGGGTTATTTTATAAAATACTCATTTCATTGGTTGGTTTGTATCTTGTTATAAATATTAGACTTTTCCCATTTTTTAAATTTTGTATCAGGTAAATCAAGAACCCTACTGTTCAGTACATCTTTAGCAAGCCTATTGCAAATCTTTAAAAAAAAAAAAGATTTTATTATTTATTAGAGAGAGAGAGAGTACGCACAAGCAGGGGGAGTGGCAGGCAGAGGGAGGAGCAGGCTCCCTGCTAAGCAAGGAGCCCAATGTGGGACTCAATCCCAGGACCCCGGGATCATGACCTGAACTCAAGGCAGACGTTTAACCGACTGAGCCACCCAATCATCCCCTGTTTCAGGTCTTTCTGTCTCAAATAGTTATTCTATATGCTTGTCACTTCATTAGGCACCTTCCATCTAAACCTTATAATACTTCAATGTAACTTCATTGCATCTGTTAGTCTCCCCGTTTAGAGCTGGAAAACTGAGTGTTGGGAGATAGCTCAAAGATTTTTCACCTGCCTGAACAGTCTCTAAGCAAAGGCATTTACATTGCCAGTGTTTTGTATAAGGAGAAATTCCTGGATAGTCAAACTAGTAACATGTCCCTCCTTGGAGACATCCCAAAATTAAAAATAAAACGCCTCACCTTTCCCTTCCTTTAGGAGATTTACTTATATACTAGAATAACGGGTAATCTTTCTTTCTGGAACAGAGTAGGAGCCTTTAGAAGATCAGAGTTTCTTAGTTTTAGGATTACTCTCCTGTACTGTTCTCTGCTGCATGTGCCGGTAATATCCAGCCTTCACTGGATTGCCCCATGAGGATTGGAACTCAGGGAATAGCACTAAGTTATTGCTCTGGCTGCTGTTTTTGCCATGAGCAATAAATTGTCTCTGATCCAGAGATCTCCTGTCCTTATGTCACTGTGTATATGTGTGTGTGTGTGTGTGTGTAGAGAAAAAAAGAGAGAGAGAAACAGGCAGACACTGGCTAATTTGTTAATGTGAATAGTATTAAATATCAGACCCTTGATGGTTTCTGAATTAATACTTGTTTATAGGAAGTGCAGGGCTGCGTTGTTAGTAAGAAACAGAACTGTAGTTTGGCCTTAAGCATTACATAGGTGGATAACATAACTAGAAAATATAGTGCTAATGACTACAATTTGGCATAAGCAGATATCATAAATATTTTCTGTCACATTTATGATCTATGACTCTGAATATTTTTCTCTCCATCCCTGTATGTTAAACTAAAAAAAGGTGGTAGGCTGAGATTGGGATATCTAGGGGTGAAATTCTATTTGTATGGATAAAATTTGATATAAATATGTACATATATTTCATAATACATTGAAAAATAAGTATAATTACCTTTAATGATAATTCATTAAAAGAATCTACTTCATGCCCAGAGAATAAAAATAATTCTAGAATTTTTGAAGTTAACATATTTCTAAGTAGAATTATAATGCAAACTAAAAAACTGGACTTAATTTATCACTTATTTATGATAAACATTTAAAAACTAAATCTTTCTCATAATTGTGACAGCCGCAAAATTAGAGGATATATATGTTAGTTGTTATGGAATTGCCTCATATCCATAAAAATGGATTTCAAATGACAGGATTTATGTAATACTTTGGGTATTATTTATTAATCCTGTGTTTTAAGGAGTAACTCATAGTGTAAGTTGATTTTGTGGAACATTTAAGGGAAATTCCTTCATTTAGCATCAACATAGGTTTCAATGTGATGTATAAAACAGTTGATTTAACATTAACATCTGTGTCTAATACAAACCTGTTGTCCATTTATTTCAAATTTTTATATATAGGAGAATATAAAATAGTTTATGCAAAAACATATGGATAGGTTATTAATATAATCTTATATTAAAAACCCCTTCATACCCAGTTACATGTATATATAATTTGCATTATATATATTTCATAATAGGAGATAAGAAACAGACTAAACCTTTCATTCCCCGAGGTAGGAATTCTTTATCCTGTGTTTGGCTACATGAGAAAGATGAAGGTATTCTTGTTTTACATAAGCTATCATCAACAAATACTTATTACAGATACTACACCTCTACATATCCATTCATAAATATAGCCACATTTCCTGAAATATAGATAGAACTGTCTGACATGGATAATTATGAAAAAAAATAGCAACATATGTAATTTGTAAATATTGACTAGTTACTTAGGATATTCTGAATCATACTTATTCCAAATTACATATCATACCAGAAGAAATCAAGATGATAACAGAATTAAGTGATGGATAGAAACTTGTATAAAATCGTGATGTTTGTACAGAGGTAGAATAATCCAGTTTTTCAAATGAAATTGGACCCTCAACTTTTTTCAATTCTTTGTTTAGCTTTTAGTCCCCTTTCTTATTTTCTTCAGAATTTACTTGAATAGTTTATTCTTATCTTCAGACCCCTGCCCATTCTCCTACCATCAGGAGATAACTTCTCAACTTCTCCTACTAAGCAATCATGGTAGCCATTAAGAAGTGTTCTCAATGTCTGAACCCTCTGTACCTAAAATGCAGTAAGTTGTTTTTTAGTCTTCATACTAAATATTCAGTACTTTTTGAAATTTTAATATAGAACATTTCCACTTAGCAGTTGTTCTTCATAGCCTAATACATAATTATGAAAAGGGTACAATTTCCTTTGTCGATTAACTGTTATTGGTTAATGCTGAAGTAATTGCTGATATATGTTTTCTCTGTTGTTGTTCTCTTTTTTAAAGAGTACCATTTGCTTTCCAGTTAGTACTTTAAAAACATTTACCAAGTTAATGTGTCAGTTATAAAACATATATAATTGTTTTTGAAAAAAAGAAAAAATTTTTATATGAAAGTGTTTTTGGCAGTCAAACTTTTTCTTTGAGAGTGAAGGGATACTGGATTACAATCAACATTTTTAGATATTTCATATGTAGAGAACCAAATTAAATTATAAAGTTGATATAAATATCAATGTGCTATGAAACTTCACACCTTATATGTTCATGTCCCCAAATTGGAGTGTTTTAAGAAGCATGAAGAGCTCTCCAACTAAGTTTATGTATTGCTTTTCTAGTTATATTCTGTAGATTTTTTAAAAATAGTAATTCTGCAAGAAAGGCAAGGAAAATATGCTTTGGAAAGAGTGAAAACTGCAAATGCATTTTATGTTCTGTGACACTGTATATTGTATCTAGCTGGTAAACTATAATCATTATTGTAATATGCATTCAGAAAATATAAGCCGATAGGTAAAATGATTGCTATTTTGTAAATATGAGGATTTAAGCATTAATTGAAATCTAAAATAATCAATGGATGCTTTAAAAATTTGCCTATAACCTTTAAAGCTGGAATTTTTAAACTGTGGTTCATGGATTATCAGTTGAAATGGAGGTCAGCTTATGGACCTATTGGAGGTCCATAAATCCATTAAAATCATAATTTTTTAATTTGTGATTTGTTTTGGAGGATACTTAACTTTTATCATATTCTCAAAAAAGTCCAAGACTTCAAAAATAGTTAAAAACCACTGATTTAAAATCATTGATAAAGGCCACAGGGGTCCCACTACATATGCGGTTAATCCTCATTATTTGTAGATTCTGTATTTTCAAGTTCACTTACTCAGTAAAAATTTATTTGCAAATCCAAAATCAGTACTCTAGGCACTTTTGCAGTCATTCACAGATATAAACAGAGCGCCAAAAAAAAAAAAAAAAAAGTCAAGTGATGTGCACATTACCATCACAGGTAACACTTTGCCTTCTTGTTTCATTATACTCATAAACAAGTATCCTTTGCATGGTGTATTTAGTGCCATTTTTTTTTTCATTTTTGTACTTTTCTTTGGTGATTTTGTTGTTTAAAAGGCCACCAAGCATAGTACTGAAATGCAGTCTAGTGTTCTTAGGTGCTAGAGGGCCGTGAGGTCCCTTAGAGAAAATTTTGTTAGACATGCTTTGTTCTGGCATAAGTTATAGTGCTTTTGATCGTGAATTCAGTGTTAACGAATCAAATATTGGAGGGTGTGTGTGTGTGTGTGTGTGTGTGTGTGTGTGTGTGTGGATACCCTCATACTTAGCTCTCTCTCTATAGTTGTTTATATGTAGCTTTTTACATGTAAATATAAATAAAATAATGTCTCTCTAAACAAAAAGACACAGAAAACAAAGTTATAGAGTGATATTAACTTGTTGACAAAGAATGTAACCAAGGCATTGCAGGACCCTAACCCTGTATTTCCTCTAGGAGCAATGGTTCTGTATTCACAAATTAGAGTCAAGGAGGCTAATCTCATTAACCTTCTGAAGTCTTTTTTTTTTTTTTTTTAATTTAACCAATCCCACATCAAATCACAACTTCTTGTTCACACCATGTATTCTGTTTGGAACATTAATTATGCCCAAATAATCAAGTGATCACCAATGAGTATTCTCTTCATTTCAGGTCAGTCTTGAAAGATGATTGCCATCATTTCACTGAAGTCTTTCTGTTTAAACTTAATATTCCTTGATTAACTTTTTTGTGAACATTTACTGACATTAAATCAGGCTACGCCTTATTCATCTCTTAATATCTCCCATCACATACTTCTAACATAACCATGATAACTGCTATTGATTTAAGTGAACTCATATTTATACTTTGTAGCTCTGCCAGAATTCATTGGTCTGCTTCAGGTTTCTGCCTGAAATGTTATTACTGTTCATTATACCATATATTGAAATATAATACCATATTTTGCTATAGGATTTTGGTAATCATATTTACACTAAGCTTGGTCATTTGATCTGAGGGCTTGCTAATTTATTAATAGATGAAGAGTTAGAAACAGATCTTTAATAATGATGAGCTGTGTATTTGCATACTTGACTACATTCAGTGAATCAAAGTGTATTTTTCATTATTCAGAACTAAAGGAATTTGAGGCTCCCTCTTTCTAACAGAGTATAAATATTGGATTTATCCTCCCACCTGAAATAATAAAAGCCATAGGGTGATGTTGATAGATGCATAAAAAGCATTTGACAAAATCTAACATTGATTCCCCATAAAATCACTCTGCACACTTGGAATATTGGGGAACCTCCAGCCTTATAGATAACATCTCTGAAGAACTAATGATAACATTGTGCTTGTTGTCGAAAGGCTGAATGCTTTCCCACTAAGGTTAGGAACAAGACAAGAATGTCTGCTTTCACAAACACTTCTGTTTAACATTGTAGTGGAGGTTCTAGCCAGAGTCCTTAAATAATAAAAAGAAAAGCATTTAGATTAGAAAAGCAGAAGTAAATCTGTCATTATTCACCAGTGATGTGATCATCTCTGTACATTACCCTATAGAATCTACAAAAAGGTCCTAGAGCTAGTAATTGAGTTTAGCACATTTACAGAATTCAAGATCAGTATTTTCAATTGACTGTATTTTTCTTTAGCAAGAAAAAATTTGAAATTTAACAAAAAGCAGTGTTTACCATAACATCCATAATATAGGGACAAATTTGACCAAAAAAATATATAAGACTTATATACTTAAAAGTATAAAACATTACTGAATGAAATTAAGTGGACAGATTTCTAAGATAACATAACCAGTAGAATGATCCATAAAAGAAAAAATTGATTGTATATTGGGTATATACTAGGTCAAAACTTAAATAATTTTATATCTTAAATATGTAAAATAGTTTTCCATCATTTAAGCCTCCGTAAAGCTATTAAAACAAATGAACAAACAGAAAAACTAGAAGAATTTATGACCATGTTACACTGAATAGGTTGTCTGAAGTCAACTCAATTTCTAATCAGAAGATAATCACTAAAAATGACTGAACATCACTAAACAAAAGTTAATGAATGTAGTGTAAATTATTCAATATTAATTAGCATTATTTCTTTGAAAACCAGATCTAGCTTAAGTATTCATAGGCTTGACCAACTTGTTTACTTGTTAAAATACATTTGCCTACCACAAAGCTTATATTAGCACTCCAAAACTGAGCAACATCTTTTGAACTTTTTTTTTCAATTTCTTCTGATAAACAATTCGTTCAACAGATTATGGTTAGAAATGAGTTTGGGATATGCAGGTTTAGGATAGAAAATATCTAAGAATTATTTATTAAAAATCTTAATAGTTTTAAAGATTATATAGAGTAATGTTGAGGTATTTCAAAATATTCTTGCAATTTTTATTGTGGAGATGTGGTAAACTGTTAGTTTCAGGGCAGCTTTACTGATCACCTAGTACATTTTTATTTATAATATTTCCTTTTCAAACAATACATTATAATGAAAAATTCACAGTGAAATATGTGTATTAGCAGTTGCGTATTTGGGGTTTGGAAAAATGTAAAATCAGTCATGTTTATGTATTAGAAAAATCATAATCTAAAGATTGCTGCTCCACTCACACCAAAGGATAAAGTCAATTCCCCTCAACTTTCTGAAGTGGTTTAGATTTCTAACACACGCATTTTGAAAGGATGTGTATTTATTGTTTACTTATATTTAGGAAAAACTGGGAGGTTTAGCCATAATGCTGACATATCCATTGATAATCAATATATGAAAGAGATTGTTTTTTGCAAGAGATAATTTATACATTCAATTAATTTTTTTTAAGAATTTTATTTATTTATTTGACAGAGAGAGATCACAAGTAGGCAGAGAGGCAGGCAGAGAGAGAGGGGGAAGCAGGCTCTCTGCTGAGCAGAGAGCCCGATGCAGGGCTCGATCCTAGGACCCTGAGATCACGACCTGAGCCAAAGGCAGAGGTTTTAATCCACTGAGCCACCCAGGCGCCCCCATTCAGTTAATTACATGCTTTAATTTTGTACATGTGTTGGCTCTCAAGGAATTTCCATTGTGTACCAATTATTTCTTAGAAATGAGTAATGAATTATCCTGGAATCGAAATATTCTAATTTTTGTGGACCTTACAAAGTAGTAGTTTCTCTGAATTAAACTTTTTTGTGTGTCTACTAATAACTTCTCATTTTGATACTGGTTGACTCCTGGGGGCCCATATAGTGTTTACGGCTGTTATAAGTGAACTAAATGAAGACTTACAATTTTTGAAGTAATAGTTGCCTGTGTTTTTTACTATATTTTTTGTTACTTAGTGCCTCAATGATCACTTATTATTCTTATTTAAATCCTAATACTGTCTAATAAATGGGACATTTATGATAATCAGTACTTTTTATTTTAATAAAAATTCTACTCATATTTTCCCATCAGTTATAGTCTCAGTCATTGTTTTTTTCTTGCTCTCCTCAGAACAGTGACTTTATATTAAATCGCAGCATGATTTTTATATGTACTTCAGATCCTTCCATGCTGAGTTAGTAGGCATTTATTGAATGCTTAATATTTCTTTATAGCATTGCTTTAGAGTAAGTTTCATGAATTTTAAAATATTTCTAATCACTGATTTTACTCTTTGAGGAAATAAAACTTTTATGAATAACTCTATATTACTTCCAGTTCAAGTTAGTAATGGTAGGCATTATTTGAAAAACTATGAAAAAACTCTTGTGAAATGACAGTCCTGCTCTAATATTCCCTTCTCAAGATAATTTAACATTTCTTCTTTGGCAATCTTTTTTTTTAAATTGTGTTACTTATTTGGGTCCAACAGAAGCTGGATAAAATGCACATTTTAATAATTTTTATATCTTTATAGTCTAAAGATGTTTAAGTGAATTTAATTGTGACTTGTGTAGGTATATATCAGGGATTCCTGGAAAAGTAAGGAATAATCTAACTGGTGGTGGCCTGACTTCATTGTTGTAACCCAGTAATCATCCTAATTTCAGAGTTTGTTGAACTTGGTTCTTTTTCAGTCCCACTCTATCATGTCTACATGTTGTACATCATCATCCCTTACAGTTCTATGTATGAAATCTAAAGTTCTAATATTCTACTGTCTGACTAAAGCTTCTTATCCTTTATAATCTTTCCCTGACTTTTCTCTTATAATTTCAGTTCTTTGATTGCATAAATTCTCCTACCCCTTGTACCTCTAAGTTTCACTGCCTTCAAATCTGCCATTCCATTGCACTGGATAATGCATCTGACCTCACTTAAATTTTTCTCTCAATTTTTGTCAGTCCTTTTATTTTATAATGCCTATCCACGAATTCTAGATCAGTCTAACTTACCATCCACCACTCTTTTATACCTTGGATATTGAGACTATTAGGTGAAAATCATAATAATAATATTATACAGGTGGGTCCTTTTACAGATTCTTGGTCTTCAAACCCTCACTTAGCTCATCCTGTAACATTTTTGAAAATTGTAGATTACTTTCTAGAAATTCCTTTGAAATTAGTGTGTCTTATAATAGTTTAAATAAATACTTTATTATTCATCCACTTGAAGGATACTCATTTCCAAAATAGGAATACGTTCTAGAAAGTTGAGGAATATAATTGATAGGTAAAAACACTATTTTGTTTTACTGTGCTTGCAAACAGAAATGTGTTCTTTTATTAATCACCCGATGAGTAGAACAAACCATGTCAAAGAAATTTTGCAATAAACATACTACTTTATGACACAGAGGTGTTTTATGATATGCAGGTTAAGCACTTCAAAATGTGAAGTCAATTCCATGATTTTCATAATACTCATTATACAACATGCTGATAGTCTGGTAAGCTTTGTAAAAGGTGTATGGGAATTCTCTGTATTATTTCTGTGACTTTTCTGCAGGTATAAAATTATTTAAAAGTAAATAGTAAAAAAAACTTCATTGTTACTTTTTAAAAATAAACTCATTATTTGGAATAATTTTGGAAACATTTCAAAGGTAGTACAGAGAGTTCCCATGTAATTCTTACCTAATTTCCCCCCTTGATGTTAGTTTATTAATTAAAAAATCATTTTCAGAGCACCTTTAGTAGCTGAATACATTTAGTAGCTGAATATGTTTAGTAAACATATTCATTCTTTTATTTTTCTTTTCATTCTTTTTTTTCATTCATTCTTTTTTATTTATTCATTCTAACTCTTTAGATACAAGCTTTACCATTGATTAACAATTTTAGTACTTTTTACCTTCATTTTGGAAATGATTTGACAGTCACTCCTGGTAATATAGTTTAGATAGAAACGACTAGTTCCTTGTTATTCTTATATTTTATATTATAATATTTAAAATTTTTCTTATTTCTTGGGTTGTATGTATATTTAAAATATTATTACTTATTAAATGCCTAGAGAAATTTTAAACATTCCATTTTGGGTGACATTTGCAAATCTTTCATGATATATTTCAAATATAAAATTCAGTTGCTGTCACTTCATCAAATTGCCAACCCCTTACTCTGAATTTTTTTTATGTAATTCTATAGAAATTAAATAAATAGAATTATTTATTCTCCTTGGGAAATCACATCACAGTGTAGTTAACATATTAGCATACTGGTTACATAAAATTTATATATAAAAACTGATATGAAAACTAAATTTCCTAAAACATGTCTATTTTTTAATTATCTAAAATTAAATTTTAAACCCATTCAATGAGTCCCATCTATGTGTAAAACATTTTTCTAGGCATTATAAGGGAGTAACACATGTCTGCATCCACAGTACTTTCCATTTATTCTCCAGTTGTCATTTTTCTATGTATTTGTTCAAATCTTTATTTCCTGTATCATCTTACCCTATCCTCAGCAAGCAACTTCATACCCAACTCTCTAAATATAATGGACATCATCAAATTTCAACTTAACCTTCTCTGTTGTCTTCAAACTTGTTTGTATAATTGTGTCTTTTTAGCTTTATCCCATTGTCTTTTTCATTCTCTAGAACCTCAAACTGTTATCCCCCTTTCCCTTTGCTACAGAAGTATAGACAGCATATTATAAATTTTTTTAAGATTTATTTATTTATTTTAGAAACATGGGGGGCAAAAGGAGAGTGAGAGAGAGAATCCTAAGCAGTCTTCCTGCTGAGTGCAAAGCCCAATGCTGAACTCTGTCTCAGAACCCTGAGATCATGACCTGAGTGGAAATGAAGAGTCTGACCCCTAATCGACTGAGCCACCCAGGCACCTCAGTACTATACATTTATTATCACCACTGCTCCACCTCCAACTCATTGTTTATTCAATAACTGTGGTCTGGGATCTCAATTTTTAAAAAATTATTATGTTCAGTTAGCCAATATACAGTACATCATTAGTTTTTGATGTGTTCAATGATTCATTAGTTGCATATAACACCCAGTCTTATCTCTCTTTGGAAACATGTTTTTTTACAAAGGTCACTAATAATATAATTGTCAAATCCAATGACTGTTTAAAAATCTGGATCCTGATTGACCCACTTGAGGTTGTTTAATTTGTTGATTATTCCCTCAATTTTGAAACTTAACTTTCTTTCATTATCTTTCAGGAAAAAATGACACTCTTCCTTCTTTGCTTATTAACTCTTTGATGGTCCTTTCTCTATACCCTTTATTGGTTACCTTTCTCTGTCAATTTTTATTGTTTCTAATCTCGTAAGTTATAAAGGTATAAAATACATTAAAAGGCCAAAAAGATTTTAAGTGAAAGAAAAGAAAGATGAAAAGAAATGAGGAAAATATTTGCAAGCTGTATCAAAGAGGTAGCATGTCCCTAATATGAAAACAGATTCTTGGATTCTTGGCATCGTTAAGAAGAAAAGAAAAACCCAACTGAAAAGTAAACAAAAGATATGAGTAATTCAATTTATATGAGAAATATGAGTTGTTTATAAGTAAATGAAAAGCTCCTCACCTTAATTAGCAA
This sequence comes from Potos flavus, assembly GCA_028534135.1. NCBI lineage: Eukaryota > Metazoa > Chordata > Mammalia > Carnivora > Procyonidae > Potos > Potos flavus. Next base: position 46,258,543 of record CM052894.1, on the reverse strand, counting down.
TAAAAAATACAAGTTAAAATAAAAGTTACCATATTTGTTGTCACATTGTTAAAAATAAACTGATTAGAATTCAGTGTTAGGGAAGATAAAAAAGCAAAGAACTCTTTTATACCCTCTTATACTCTTCTATAAGGTACACCTTATGGTAGAGCAATTTGGCAGTATCTTTACAAATTTAACATGCGCATTATCTTTGACCCAGTAATTCCTAGTTTAGGTATCTATGAAATAAAAATAGTTAAGTTATGTGCATAAGTCACAAAATATGAAGCCAGTATTTGTCATTTAGAAAACTGAAGATAATCTAACTGTTTAACAACAGGGGAGAAATTACAGTTATTATGATGCATTTATGTATGAAATGCTAAGTGACCAAGATAAAAAGTTAAAGTACTACATTTAGCGAATGTCAGTTATATATTTTAAATCCGTATTTAAAAATGTATTGATCAAAGTCAATTGAGGATTACAGAGATTTTTTCCCATTTTCTGGAATTTTTATAGTTTTAGATTTTATGTTTAGATTTTGATCCATTTTGAAGTATTTTTGTTTATATTATAAAGAATGGGTTGAAAATTTTTCTTTTTGTATATGACCATCTAGTAATTCTAGCATCATTTGTTGAGAAAACTATTCTTTCTCTGGGAGTTACTTTTGCACCTTTGTCAGATTTAGTTGTCATAGATTTGAGAGTCTTGCAATTCATCCATTCATGATCAGCTAATTTTTGACAAGAATATCAAGATAGTCCAATAAATAAAAAAATGGCCTTTTCAACATATGATGCTGAGACATGAGGTATTTACATACAGAAAAATTGAGTTGTACCCCTACCTCACACCATATACAAAATTTTTGGTTAGGATGTTGAGAAATTGTGCTGGCGGGATTTTAAAATAGTGCAGCTGTGGGTTACCTGGGTGGCTCAGTCATTAAACGTCTCACTCTTGGTTTTGCCTTGGGTCATGATATCATGGGTCATGGGATGAGCCCCACTTTGGGCTCTGAACTCAGTGGGGAATCTGCTTGAAGATTCTCTCTTTGTCCCTCTCCCCACTCACACATGCAGTCGCTCTTTCTCTAAATTAAATAAATAAATCTTTAAAAAACAAAAAGAAATAATGCAGCTGCTTTGGGATATAGTCTGGCATTTCTTCAGAAGGCTAAAGATACAGTTACTGTATGACCCAGAAATTCTGGAATATACCCAAGAGAAATGAAAAACGCGTACATAAAACCTTGTACACGAATGTTCATAGCAGTATTTGTCATAATAGCAGGAAAGTGAAAACAACCCATGCCCATCAACTGATGAATGGATAAGTAGAATGTGGAGCATCCATCTGATAGAATATTGGCCATAAAAAGAAATGAAGAACTGATTCATGCCACAGTGTGGAAGAATGCTGAAAACATTATGTTCAAAGAAAGAAGCCATTTACAAAAGCCCATATTTTTATGATTCCATCTCTGAAATGTCCTGAATATGTATATTTATGCTGACAGAAAAAAAACAACATTAGTGGTTGCCCAGGGCTTCTGGGTACAGGGGTTTGGGTGTGACGACTAAGTTTTAAGGGGTTCTTTGTCAGGTGTTAAAAATATTTTAAAATTAATGTAGTGATGCTTGAACAACGCTGAATATACTAAATGCCATTGAATTGTACACTTTAAATATGAATTGTATTGTGTGTGGACTGTATCTCAACAAAGCTATATATTAAAAAAAAATCCTTTGGTCTATTTAACTCTTATGTCCATACATGACTTACTGTGGTACATTGGTCATTTGCAAAAAGTTTTTATTATGCAGATCTTGCAAATGTAAAATGTCTCATTTGTCAGTATCACTACCAATCTCAAGAAAATGGTCTTTTATGTATTGGAAATCTCACTGTGGTGTATATGAGTTTTACACAATTATAATTTTCAGTTGAAAGCTCAAATTTTATTATTAGCAATGTTCCTGACAGTTATTTTTTTAA
>CM052894.1:46081745-46256057 GCA_028534135.1 Potos flavus | reverse complement strand
AGATCTTTGTTTCTTTTCTTAATACCGCCTAATTTGGTAATTGGTCTTCCTGTGACCTGCTCCGGTCTCCTCTTGTTTTTGTCAAAAACAGTGAAATGTCTTGGATTTTACCCCGCTTGCAAGCTGACAAATTAGTCTTCCACAGTTTCATAGATGTTGACAGAAGACAAGAGCCTACTGTGTCAGAGACAAATGAATTTTTCTCAAAGCACAGCAGGAAGCATGAATTTCATATTCCCATATTGGTTTTGCTTGTCTCCCCAGTCACTTAGGGGCAATGTGGAGATTGACCCTGGTTGAAGTTGTGTTCGCAGTTTATATCACAATTGAGTAATCTTGAACTTAAGAAACCCCAATCTTTAAAGGTGTTTCTTGGAAACCTGCCCAACCTTTATTCTGAGATAAAGTCACTATCTTTATCTTTTAAGGCTGTTTGCTATTAAAAAAGAAATTTGATAAAGACCTATAGCGACATGATAGACCCATGGAGAATTGTCTCCCGATGTATCTTGGTTAATTTTCTGAATGCTGTTGCCAAAATTATCTGCCTAAAATACATTTTTATCGTGTAACTCTCATTCCAGCCTGCTTTTCAGTATTATGGATGACTTGTCTATCATAAAATATGCTATTATGAACCCCGGGCTTTACTAATTCCCTGAGTAAGCTTTGAACATAGTATTCCTCTGTGTTTTTACACATATTTTTCTCTCTGTGTAATGTACTTTTCTTTTACTTGTTCTCAGCCTGGTCAAATCTTCAACCTTCAACAACCAGCCTGTCATTTTCTCTTTGACATTTTCATTACTTTCAAACTTCTTGGTGCCCTCGGAATATTTTGTGCATGTCTCTCTTGTAATGCTCATTGTATTTTAATTGTTTCCATGCTGCCTCTTCAGTAGACTGTGAACTCCTTAAGGTCTTATTTGAGCTTGTATTTCCTCATAGAGTACTTTAGATATAATAAGAGCTTAATAGAAGTTTATTGGATTAACAAGTGTATAATTCCATGGTGTGTGCCCAGTAACATTTTTGTTCTGATGATGTTATAATTCAGCTACTGATAAGATTCTCCTTGAATTATTTGCATGTAAGTCTTTTTCCTGAAAGAAATCTTTACATTTTAATTGTCTGATGTTACTGTGTATTTATCTGATATTACCTTGCAAAAAATATATATGATTATTATTCATTGCTATTTATTTTATTATAAGAATAGATACAGACAGGCTAAAGTGTGGGCCCACCAGAGATACAAATATGCCTGGGAAATTGTCCTGTGATTCACTGGCCTCACAAATTAACACTTGGTACTATGATATAGTTATTACCACTTATTTATACTTGGTGGATAGGCAGGCTCAAAGCTAATGTCTCTTAGATTCAATCAGGAGAGGCCAGAATAGCATAAGCACCTCAGCGGTATGATGAGAATGGCAAAGCGAGCTTCTTGAAAGACATATGGCATCCTCACTCTGAACAGGAAATAGCATCAACACATCGTTAATACGGATTTGAAAGCCAATGAAGATTGCTCTTGTATTTGCAAAGTGCTGCAGTTTTCTATGTGTAGCTTTCTTGGTATTTTAAATGCTTATATTCTTTACCTAAATTAAAGGAGTATGTGTATTATTGCCTGTCTCTATGGTCATTACTCTCTCAAGCTCTGCCATCCTTGTGACAAACTTTTGGATCTTACTGATTTTTGAGAGTGCTTCATGTATAAAGGATACTGACCTCTTCCCGTGCACCCTCTACTCCCTGCCACATACGCACACTTTTTCCTGGGTAGTGATCTTAAGTTCGTATCTAGTGACAACTATCAGTATTTTCCTTTATACTAGTTGGCATTCATTTAGGAAATCTGTGTTTTAAAGTTTTAAAATAAATTGCTGAATTTCCTACATTTCTGTATTTTTCACATTTTTGGTTAATGGGTGAGGGGAGTTCCCCCCGAAATGACTATGTACTTATCCTAGCTCAGTGTATTGAATAATTTGCTCTTTTGCTATCTCTATGAAATGTCATCTATATCCTATACTGTATTGCCATAGGTAATTACCATTGGGTCTGTGTTTGAATTCTGTCTTTTCTCATTGATTTCTTTCTGTGTCAGTACCAAATTGTTTTAATTGCAGTTGCTAAATAATACTTTTTAATACCTGGTAGCAAGTCCTTCCATCCCGGCCCTCTCCACATGATTTTTTTTTTTAAGTAAACTCCACACCCAACATGGGGCTTGAATTCAAAACCCAGAGAGCAAGTCACATGTTTTACTGACTGAGCCAGCCAGTGTCCCTCGGCTATCATTATTACTCATTCTTTTCAGAATGTACTTTACTATTATCCCCTCAGGTGAATTTAAGGATCATACTGATGTTTTCAAAATATCTCATTGGAATTTATAGGTTCACTAAAGAGAAAATAATATTTTTATAATAAACTTTTTATAGTGTTTTTTTTTCTACATCAAGATTTTCATTTTAATTTCCCACTTTGTATGTGTGTATATTACTTTTTATTATAGAAAATTTCAAACCTACACAGAAGTAGAATAGTATAGGGGAGTCTGGGTGGCTCAGTTGGTTATATGTCCGACTCTTGATTTCAGCTCAGGTCGTGATCTCACAGTCCAGAGATCGGGGCTCTGTGCTCAGCAGGGAGTCCCCTTCAGATTCTCTCTCTCCCTCTACCCCTCCTCAAATAAATAAGTAAATATTAAAAAAGATAGAATAGTATAATGAACCCCATGTACCCATTATCTAGCTTCAATAAATATCAGCATTTGGTCCAACTTTTTTCTTCTTCTTACAAGAGGTAAGTCTCAGTTCTCTGGGTATTTCACCTTTTAGTCCTCAGATTGCCTTTCCAAGGATGACACTTAAAAAAAAATACTATTACCTTAAAATATTAATTTCTTAATTCTATTTAATATCCAGTTCCATTTCAGATTTTCATAATTGTCTGAAAAATACACATTTGTGATAGGTTTATTTGAACCAGGATCTAAATAACAATCAAACATCGCATTTATACTTGTATCATTTAGTTAGTAATCCTGCTTCCCCCTTTTGTGTATTTATTTTGAAAGATTTAATTTATTTTTTTGACAGAGAGAGACAAAGGGAGAGAGGGAACACAAGCAGGGGGAGTGGAAAAGGGAGAACAGGCTTCCCGCTGAGCAGGGAGCCGAAGCGCGGCTCGATCCTGGGATCATGACCTGAGCGGAAGGTACACACCTAACCACTGAGCCACCCAGGCGCCCCTTGCTTCCCCCTTTTTAAAGTTTTTTTTTTTTTTTTAAGAGAAATGGAGTTATTTGTAAAATATCTTACTCTCTGTATTTCATTAGTTGCTTCCTATTTAGTCTTTGCTTATAGTTAGAGCTGGAGGTTTGTTTAGATGCAGCTTTTGTTTCCTTAGGCAAGAATCTTAAAACTGATACTCTGTTTTTTTTTATTATCTCTCATTTGTAACGCATCATATCTTTTTGTTCCACTTTCAGTGATGCTAATATTGATCAATGGGTTCAGTGTGGTTTCCTCGTGGTACTATTCTATGTAGAAATTTTACCTTGTTGTTTTTCCAATAGGTTATTAATAGTATATGAGAAACTTTTTAAATACGTGTTTCAGTAACTGAATATCTTACCAAACTCTCTTTACTATTTCTAATAATTTTTTAGTGGATCCTCTTCAGGGGTCATTATAGAATAGTGGTTTAAACTTGGGCTTTGTTTGTAAAATGTCTAGATTCAAATCCTGGGTTACTTACACTTTCTGTGCCTCAGTTTCTTCGTCTGTAAAAGAGAGATTATAAGTGTACCTATCTCATGGTTTATAATGAAGAATGAGTTGTTTTCCATTATATTGCAGAACTTAAGAATGTTGGTAAGTTTTCCTTTTCTTTTACAGATTGTGACATTATGTTTTTATCTTTTCAGTGTTTTTAGTGCTTTATTTAATTTTAGAATATAATTATGCTGGCCATAACACTATTAAATAATGGTAGGGATAACATGCATCCTTCAGTAATATAATACGTAATATTTTTGGAAGCATCATTTTCTCATTTTTTTCTTGTTTTAAAATAAATATGCTGTTTTAGGAATATGTGATGGCTAGCATATAAATAAATGTTTGATATCTATTGATCTCTCTTTTGCTATCTCTTGTTATTAAGATACAATTCATCAAATACCTATTGAGTATCTACTTATGTATCAAATGCTGGGGATTCATTGGTGAGCAAAAGACAAAAATTTCCTGCCTTCATGGAGCTCATATTTTAGTGGAAGGGAGAAACATAGTGAATGTAATATATGAAGAAATTAGAGTAGGGATAAAAAGTAGAAGAATGTGGTATTGGGAATATTGGAATAAAAGAAGCATTTTACAATATTAAATGGGATGTGTGGGAACAGTTTTCATAAGAAGAGGAGATTTGAATACAGACTTTCAAGATGAGCGAAGAGCCATCTGGCTAGCTGAGGAAATCCAGTCTAGTAGAGATGTCAGCAGTTGCTAAGGGAGAGCGTGCTTGGCATGTTTCAGAATCCTTTAAGGAGTTGAGTTGGGTTGGAGCAGAATATGACAAGTGCAGGAGATGAGGTTAAAGAGACAGCAGGAGGTAAAGGAGAGTGACTTGATCCTGTAGGGCCTCAGAGACTAATGTAAGGATTTTTGCTTTTTAAAGAGCAATATGGAGAGCATTGTAGGATTTGAGCAAAGGAATGGCATTCAGTGCCTTATCATTTTAAAAGGAAAATGTCGGGGATGGAAGCAAGGAGATTAAGAAACTATTGCAACAATCCAAGCAAGGGGTTATGGTAACTTAGATGGTTGATAGCAGTGAAATTAATGAAAACTGGTTGAAAAAAAGGAGTTAAAATCTGGAAATAATTTAAGGATATAACCAATAATCTTTTCAAAGGGCTGGATAGGGATGTGAATAACACCTAACTGATCTTACTTTCTCTACTTTTATATACAGTATAAAATCCTTTTATATACAGCAGCAAAAATGATCTATATTTAAATTTGATAATTTTGCTTTTTTGTTTAAGACCCTTCAGTGACATCCTATTGCACCCTGAATAAAATTTATTCTCCTTCCCATTGCCAGCAAGGTGTGCATGTTCTGAAACTTGCATATTTTTCCAGATTTATCTTAGCTACTCTCTAGCACCCTCACTGACCTTTAGCCACACTGCTTTTCAGTTTTTTGAATATGCCAACCTCTTCCTTGCCTCAGAAGATTTTGCAGTTGGTATTTCTGTTTGCAAAATTCCCCAACCCCTAAGCTCACTCTGTACCTGATTAGCTCATTTGCATATTTTATGTCTCAATTTAAATGTCCTTAAGTCTATTTAAAGTAGATACTTTTCCTTGCCCCTCTCTCTCACCCATTGTCCTTCTCAGCCATTTGCTTTTCCTTCATAACATTTCTTACAGTTATTTTTGTTTAATGTTTTTGTTTGTTTTGCATTTCGTTTTGCTCTGCGTGGAATCTGCATGAGGCAGCAACATGTCTGACGTGTTTAATTTTGTGTTCCAGTGCCAGCCAGGTGCCTGGCCTATAGACCCATTCAATAAATAGCTTTAGAGTTGATTGACCGATGAAATTAATGAACAAATGAATAAACAATATATTTACATTATATGCTAGGGTAGCAGTCCGGGACATTACACCTAAATTTTTAGTTCAGTCTTGTTATTTTGATATTCTCCTTCTTTAATTAGCCATTACATATTGCTTATTGTAAGGTGGTCATAAGTGGTTCTTTATCACTAGAAGAATATTTCGTTATTGAAATTCATTTGGTTATTGTCTATGCAAATTCTTATATTTCAGAAGGCAATTCTACTCATACGGTTACACTGCTTGTCAGGGAGATGGGTCAAAGGAAATCTGAAACAGTAGTTTCAAAGACATCCCCTACCCTCTCCCCCCCATTTTTTCCTTATCCTAGAGGAAGAAAGAGAAAAAGAGAAATCTATGGTGTGAGTTCAGGTTTACTACCATAAGTGTTTAAGAAAGGGCCCTGTTACCATGACAACAAATGCATGAATTTCAAGAGGAAAATTTTCAGCATATGGTACTGATAAAATTGTAGCATTCCTATTCTCTTAGTATAGAATTGCTCTTTGTCGAGTTAAAAAATATATTCTGAAGACCCCTATTAAAATTAATTTTTAAATGTTTCTATGATACTGTTTTCAAGTCACTTATTGTAACTTAAAATTATGCCAAAAGAATATACTTTCATAATTCTGTCATGCAGAAAATTAAGCATTTGATTTGACATTAAAAATTATTTTTTCAATCTATATTAGATCTTTGCTTAAATGGTAAATAAAGTGGTAAACAGCTTAATGTATTGGGAGTTTTTGACAATGGAAAACAACTTGCCACTTTATAGATTCCTTTGCCTTAAATGCTTTCTAACTCCAGTGGAGGAAAGCTGTTAAGCTTTAAGTGCTCTGTCATATTTGCAGGCTTTTATAGTAGAAGAGAACAGCAGTGAGCAATGATGATGGAAAACGATGGCAGGTAGACTTAAAACACCATAAAGCACAGACGATTGTGTGTAATGCCTTGAATTGAATCCTTTTTGAATGAAATGATCAGCCATATGTGCCACCCTTATGGACCCTGTAAGAAGAGGAGAAGAAATGTGCCCTAATACTAACCGTGCATGAAATTGCAGTGTTAGGAGATATTGACCAGATGTTTCAATCTCAACAAATAGCTTGTTATGTGACTGAGTGAAAATATCTTTGCTGCTTTGATCACATACACCTTGCAGGAAGGGGTAATTTAATAGAGGCTGTCATAGTTCATCATTGTCAATAAACTTTGACTTGACCTTTGCCTTATGTTTTTGATGTTGTTGCTGATAGGTGTTGATGGGCAGATGTTTACTGCCTTGAGGGATTTTGCTTTTTACAACGTGTATGTTAGAAATAGTAAAGGAGAAGGATTTTCCTCAATTCTTTTTTTCCTCTTTGATTGTTAGTTGGCATGCTTCTCTGTGGATTTTGTAGAATTTCTAGGCAAATGCATCTGAGTGACATTCTTACCTCTAAAGACCACTGTGCTTTCTCTCTAAAGGTTTCTTACCCTCCTCACCTTTCTGTACTAGTTTTAATTGGCCAGTTCTATTTGGATTTTTTCCTTGATGTATATACCATATATTCTTCAGTTCTTTTCATAGCTTGAAGCGATAGACCTTTTAGAAAATCACCATAGTTTTCTGACTTTCACAATGAAGGACAATGATAACCAGAGAAACTAAATACTTGTACGAGGTTACACAGTTACTCTTTTTCAAGCCAGTTAGTTCTATGACTGAGGTCTGATAACACTCATTCCATGATTTTCTTCACTTCCCTTTCTTTCCTCATATCTGGAGTAATGATTGAGAGTATACCTTCTGAAATCATACAGACTTGAGTTCTGCCACTGACCTATTGACTCTGCTTCCTCACCTGTGAATTGGAATAGTATTTACCTTGTGTCTGGTGGTTAAGATTAATTGAGAGGGGCGCGGGGGTGGCTCAGTGGGTTAAAGCCTCTGCCTTCAGCTCAGGTCATGATCTCAGGGTCCTGGGATCGAGCCCCGCATAGGGCTCTCTTCTCAGCAGGGAGCCTGCTTCCCCCTCTCTCTCTGCCTGCCTCTCTGCCTACTTATGATCTCTCTCTCTGTCAAATAAATAAATAAATAAAATATTTAAAAAAATAAAAGATTAACTGAGAGATAACTTAGGTAAAGAACTAACATAATGGCAGACATATGGTAAGTACTCACTAATTTAGCTCTTAAGTATATTGTTATTTTCTAATTAACCTTTGGCTAATTATAGTGGGTTTTTTTTAGCTAACCTTTGGTTTAATTTGGTTTTAGTGAAGTTTTTCTTAAGTTGCTTGGGAAAATTGTTTGGAATATATGCAAAAAATCGTAATATGATTTAGAAATTAATTTTAAATTATAATATATGGGTGAATAAAAATGTCCTTTAAACTCCACAGCAGCTCTTTCTACATTCTCCTTTAATTTGAAGTTGTTTGGGCATTGGGGAGGAAAAATATTCCTGAACTCTCTCAGGTTCCTGGCTAGGTCTGAAAGTTAAACTGACAAAGCATACAGACTTATTTAATGCAAGAATGTGGTGACACAGTCTTCATTAGAAAATGAAGACCCAAAGAAACAGTTTGACCTGTGTATTTTTATGCTAGGTCTGATGAATAGTGGGAAATTTTGTAGAAACATGATAGGTCAGAGAGTATGAGGCAAGTGTAGTAAAACTGAGGGAAATTTAGCAAGGCCTTTTTATAAGATTCTTATGATCCCTTTGTCTTTGGAGATGAGGGTGCTCTTTTCCTCCAGATAGAGGGAGAGCACCTCTCACATGAAGGTTTTATGACCTGTTTCAGGGAAGAAGGGGAGGAAGGTCAGAGTGACTGTCCTGCTTCTGCTGTTTTCTCAAATTCCTTTAACCAGTGTGCCATAATTTAGAGTTGTGTTTCCTGAACGCCATCAGGATATTGCCACATATTTACAACATCATCAACAACATCATGTCATTATATAAGGGAATTTAGTAATTTCATTTAATGTTGTGGAAATGATGTATTGAATTCTGTTTCTGAAGACATTTTCCAGACTTTTGTTTTTAAGATCAGATTTTTTGGGCACCTGGGTGGCTCAGTCGGTTAATCATCTGCCTTCAGCTCAAATATTTTTTTAAAAACGTTCATTTATTTATTTGAGAGAGAAAGAGTAGGGGGAGAGGGAGAGAGAGAATCTTCAAGCAGACTCCCTGCCAAGCCCCATGCAGGGCTGGATCCCAGCACCCTGAGATCACTATGTGAGCCAAAACCAAGAGTTGGATGCCCAACAATTGTGCCACCCAGGTACCCCTCTATTTTTAGTATTTTGAGAAACTGTCATACTGTTTTCCACAGTGGTTGCACCAATTTACATTCCCACCATCTATGCATAAGGGTTCCCTTTTCTCTGCATCCTTGCCAACTCTTACTCCTTGTCTTTTTATTACTAGCCATTCTGACTGGTGTGAGGTGTTACCTCATGTGGTTTTGATTTGCATTTCCCTGATTAGTGATGTTGAGCATCTTTTCACGTGTCTGTTGGCCATCTATCTGTATGTCTTTTTTGGGAAATTGTCTGTTCAGGTCCTCCGCCCATTTTTTAATTGGATTGTTTGAGTTTTTTGGTGTCAGGTTGTATAAGTTCTTTATATATTTTGCATATTAATCCTTTATTGGATATATCATTTGCAAATATATTCTGCCATTCAGTAGGTATCTTCTTGTTTTGTTGATGGTTTCTTTTTGTGTGTGCAGAATCTTTTTTATTTTGGTATAGTCCCAATAGCCTATTTTCTTTTTGTTTCTCTTGCCTGAGGAGACATAACCATAAAGATGTTGCCAAGGCCAATGTACAAGAAATTACTGCACTGTAGGGCAGGGCTTGCTCTCTGCACATCGGGCTAAGAGGCTCAGCTGCAAGAAGTGTGGGTGCACTGGTGTGTGGGCTTATCTTTTCCCCTCCCCAGACCAGGAGCCACTTTGGAGTGGTGCCTGTCTTGACAGGGCCTGCCTGCAGGGTGCAGTGGGACAAGAGCCACTTTGGACCAGCTCCACAGGAATACACGGGGTTGAGGGCATGAGGTGCTAGCAAGGTAGATGGAGAGTGTTGCTGCTGGCCTCTGAGAGCCCCCAACTATTCAGACTGAGGGAGGGAAAGAGACATGATGCGCGAGGGAAATCCTTTTGCAGATCCCTGTCTCTCAGGCACATATTCTAACATTAGTCATTATATGTCCTTCAAGGTGTTTTTCAGACTGTTGCTTCTGTGCTGTATCCTGAGCTCAGTTATTCAGTATACTGGCTCTTTAAGGGTGCAGATTCAGTTTTCTATTGCCCTCCAGCTTTCCTGGAGTTAAAGCCCGCTGGTTTTCAAAGCCAGATGTTTCGGGGAGCTGTCTTCCCAGTGTAGGTCCCCAGTGCTGCGAGTGCCTCATATGAGGTTTGGTCTGCTTGCCTTTCCATGCTTGTGTTATCCCTCTCATTTGTGGCTAGTCACACAGGGGATTTGGTACCAATCACGTTTCCACCTCTCCTACCCTTTTTTTTTTTTTAAAGATTTATTTATTTTGGGGCACCTGGGTGTCTCAGTCAGTTAAGCCTCTGCCTTCGGCTCAGGTCATGATCTCAAGGTCCTGGGATTGAGTCCTGCATCAGGCTCCCTGCTCAGCGGGGAGCCTGCTTCTCCCTCACCTTCTGCTCCCCCTGCTTGTGCGAGCTGTCCTCTCTCTCTCTGTCAAATAAATAAATAGAACCTTTAAAATTTTTGAAAAGAAAGATATATTTATTTGGGGGGCAGAGGGAGAGGGGAAAATCCTCAAGCTGACTCTCTGTGAGCATGGAGCTCAATGCGAGGCTCAATCCCAGGACCTTGAGATCACGACCTGAGCCGAAATCAAGAGCCAGTCACTTAACCAACCGTACTACCGAGGTGCCCCCATCCTACCCTTTTTGGTGTGATCTTCTCTCTTCTCAGAGATCCTCAGGATCCTCCTATTCCATCATCTTCCCCAAAAATCCTCAATGGTAATGTACTTTTTTGGGGTATTTTTTATATAATCCTAAACTATAAGCTTAGAAGAAGAGAGGATTATGCCTTTTCTGTTCATTCATTTGACATATACTTAAGTATATAGAGTATGGAGGCACCCTTCTAGATGTAGAAATGTACCCTATAGATCTTTCACAAAAGCCAGGAAAACAAGTGTGTTGAACAGGAAATTATAATTAAGTGAAATCGATACACTTTGCTGTGACAAAATGAAACATGGGCATTTAGTCTTGTCTTCAAGAATAGCTTACCCAAGAAAGTGAGGCCTGTAATCTAAGCTACAAAGAACAAGAGATAAAATATGAATGGAATGAGAATATGAATGGAATGGTACTAGAACATTGCATTCCAGAGAGTGAATACCTTTAGATGAACTTGGAAAGGCAGTTGGTGGTTCAATCATGAAATTGTTTCAACTCTGCTTGAAAGACATTTCTGAAAGATAACTCAAAGTATAGTGAATGAGAGGAAGCAGAGCTGAAAGCAGGGAGTTGAATCATTATATTGTACACCTGAAACTAATATAACAGTTAACTGGAATTACAATAAAAATTTTTAAAAATAATAAAATAAATATAAACACACACAAAAGAACTGAAGGCAGGGGGACCTTTTGCAAAAGGTCATGGAGGTTAGAGTGGGGAGAAGAATGGGACATGATTGCTAACGGACACAGATTTCTTTTGTTTTTAAGACTGTATTTATTTGAGAGAGAGGATGTGCACACACTCACTCAAGTGGGTGGAGGGGCAGAGGAAGAAGCAGACTCCCCACTGAGTGGGAAGCCAGATGTGGGGCTCAATACTGGAACTTCGGGATCATGACCTAAGCCAAAGGCAGACATTTAACCGACTGAGCCACTCAGGGGCCCCTGGACACAGGTTTCTTCTAGGAGAAATGAAACGTCCTGTAGTTAAATAGTGGTGATAGTTGCACAACCTTGTGAGTATATAGGAAACAACTGAACTATACTCTTTAAAGTGGTAGCTTTTATGGTACGTGAATATATTTCAGCAAAAATTTTTAAAGAAGTTTTCAGAGTAGTCTAAATGAGAGAAAATGGTGGCTTGTGCGCAAGTGGTAATAATGGAGATAGAGAGAAGTAGAAATGTCTAGATTTAGTGGCAAATAGGGTCATAGGCATTTGGATATTCAGATCAATAATCTGAAAACAGATCTAAACTAAAGATAAAGGTGAGCAGTCTCAGTGTATAGATGGGAATTTAAACTGTGGGGATAGATTAGATCATATGCAGAGAAAGTGTTTAGGGTGAAAAGGGCAGATAATCCTTGGATCCAGGCCTGCAGAACACCAAGGGATAGGGAAAAGAAAGGAAGCCTACAAAAGAGAGAGAAGTGCTACTTTATCCATTATTTACTACAATAATACCCAACAACTGGTACACGATCCCAAATATTTATGGAACGAGTTGAATGAAATCAGACTAAAAGTTTTTTTTAATCATATCTCAGTGCCCTGTTATTATTTTCATCATCCTCAATACTATTTAACAGGTACTGCTATAGGCACTTTGCTTATCTTATTTAATTCTCACAATAGATCTGAAAGAAATAAAAGCTCAGGTAGAGTATATAATTTACTGTCACACAACTGGATGAATTTATATATATCTGAGTCTAACATTTATGTTTTTTTCTTAGTAGGCCAAAGTTTCCTAAAATTTCTTCTGAGAAATAGATGTTAACAGGTTTTTAACAAGAAAATAACTAGATCGTTGGGGATAATAGTAGGACTATCACGAATCAATTTTTATTAATAGGACACCTGCCAACAAGGGAAACAGAGCAGTTTTGTCGGGAAAGGAGTATAACATTACTAGTTATAGAAGGAGAATAGATTCTTTAATAATATTTATGAAAAGTTTATGTTTCACTGTGTCACTTGGTAGCATACCAGTCATCTTAGACAATCAGCCCTTTAAGCCATGTGATATACGCTGTTTTCCTAACCAACTACTACAATTTTGATTTCCTCATAAACCTTTGCAATCTGCTTATTACCCAGTTGACATTTAGTTTCTTTTCATTGTGGTTTACGGTTTTCCTGAAATTCCTCATTGGGTTTTCTGATATAAAATTGCTTATCTTTGGCTTCTCCTGTAATTATTTTAATATCATTATTTTAGTGTCATTCTTCATTATTCTATTATGAACTGAGTTAAAGTATATAGCATTATCTTCGAAGTGACTGGCTCTTGAGCATCATTTTCAGTTATATTGTCCTAAATACTGCATTAGGTGGCAAAGAGGAAATTCATCTGGAAGGTAGTTAATATTACTAGAAACCTCTGTCTTTTTTCCTTTTATTAAGAAGACTTATTTGTTTATTTTAGAGAGTGCATGGGCAAGTGGGTGGAGGGGCAGAGGGAGAGGAAAAGAGAATCCTCAAGCAGCCTCCTTGCTGAGCGTGGAGCCCAACACAGGGCTCGATCCAGGACCCTGAGATGAGATCATGACCTGAGCCAAAACCAAGAGTTGGATGCCTGACTGAGCCACCTAGGTGCCCGTAGAAGTCTTTCTATATGTTGTTAAAGACTCTTAATATGAACCTTAATGTGTCATTTATTCAGCACCTATTTAAATTCAGTTGTAAATTTTCTGCTTCCTTACCTTAATGAAGCATCATCTCTTATCTCATTCCTTTGTTCAAAACCCTCATGTATGCTCTTCTACCTACAAAATACTGCAACTTCTTTTTTTTAAGGGTTTTTAAATTTATTTATTTAAATAATCTCTACACCCAGCATGGGGCTTGAATTCACAACATCTAGATCAAGAGTCACATGTTCTACTAACTGAGCCAACCAGGTGCCCCTGCTGCCTCACCTTCTTAAA
The DNA here is from genome assembly GCA_028534135.1 of Potos flavus. NCBI lineage: Eukaryota > Metazoa > Chordata > Mammalia > Carnivora > Procyonidae > Potos > Potos flavus. The sequence continues at coordinate 46,242,541 of CM052894.1, read as the reverse complement.
GTGGCGTTTAATGATCTGACCTGGATCATCTTTTCTCATAGTCTTCTCTTCTACATAGTGCTCTGTCGTTATATTCCTAATAGTTCTTCATTTCCTTTTTTCATTGTTTTTGTTAACACTGTGCTCTTTTATTTTCCAATTTGTGTGCTAAGGTGCCTTGGGTTCTATAACAAACCCACATTGGGTCAACGGGATATTTTAAATTTTCTAGCAAAACAGTGACACCTATCAGAAACAGCATGAACTGCTAGCTCCAGATATTTCTGTTTTAACATTAGATTGCTACATTCTCTTGATAGTATCAGATACCCTACAAAGCTGGGTTTTGGATGGTAAAAAAGGAAAAAATAATAAAACTTAAGTACTGCACAAGAATCAGTGTGAAACAGGAAATGGGACTGGCGGCATTCAATCTGATTCCAAGGTTTGAGAATTTTACGGTGTGTGACATGTGCTAAATTGTTAGGAAATAAATAACTTATTGTTTGGAACTAACTACTTAATACTTAGAATTTCTTTTGCCTTAGGGACACCATAATAAAATTCCTAAGATAGGAAAGGAGGCATGTACTCAATGCCTCTACTTTCTTTCCAGCTTATAGCCATTTTTGAATATTATAACCATTGTTCATAGATTAATTGATCATGTCACTTGTCTCTGGAAGCCTTTTCTGATCCCTTCAGCTGCAATTAATCTCCCTCCTGGGTCTTTCAGTTGACATTCTGCCTTTACTGTTGCTTTTAAAATTGAAATCAACTAATTCACATATTTATTTAAAGTTACCAATTATGGCTGTGGCTTTCTTGATCTCCATTTAAGTGTACTTATAGCATAGTGTGAGCCCTTTCATTCTGTATAAAAGAGATCCAACTATAATAAGTATCATTTACTGAACTAAATTGCATGGCTTGTTAGTCTGTTTCTAATTCTTGAAACATCCTTATAAGATCATAGATTATATTATCTACATTTTCTATTTCAAGAAATTGGGGGTTTAGCAATTTTGGCTTACTTCACACTGACATACCTCCCAACCTTTGACTCTTCTAGTTCCCCTTCCTTTACTGTTAATTTATAGAATCAGCTTTTCCTATCTTCAGAAATCCTATTGAGGTACCGATTGGGGTTGTTGCAACAAATCTATGAATCAGTTTGGGGAGAATTGCTATCTTAAGAATACTGAGTTTTCTAATCCATGCATTTAGTATCGCTCTCCATTTATTTAGATATTTTTCCCCCTCAGCAAATTTTGTAGTGTTTTATGTATAGGTCTTGCACTCATTTTCTCAAATTTTGTCCCAATATGTTTCATTTTTAATGTGATTATAAATGACAGTATTTTCTTAATTTTAATTTTCAACTGTTCCTTGATAGTATGTAGAATTACGTTAGATTTTTGTATGCTGCTACTGGATCCTAAGGCCTCGATAAACTCAATTTTTAATCCTGAAGCATTTATGTAGATTCCTTGTGATCTCATGTATTCCTTAAATATGCACAGATTGGATGGAATTCAGCCAAAGCCTCAAGAGTTATGATTTTAGCACACTACTCTCTGAAACATTTTTTTTTTCTTCAATTTCTAGTCTCTTGACTCTCCTTGAACACTTATCTCTGTCTCCTCATTTCACTAGAATGCCTGGCTTTGTTTGCCTTCTTTCTCCCCACACCACAATCTGGAAATTGCCTACTGGCAGGGAGCCTACATGAAGTAAGGGCCTACCTTGTTTCTTTTCTACCAGAGATCACAGTCCTGCTCTGTCTTTGTCCAGTGTCTGAAAATTCTGTGCTTGTTTCCTTCTGATTTTGTTTTCTAGTTATTCACAACATACATGTAATTCTGGACTCTTTAGGAGAGTTTAAGATAGATGTTAAGGATGTGCTATACATGTATGAACAGACAAGGTGAGCAATTTGTTTTAGCTAAAAGGAGCAGCATAATAAGAGGTTATGAAAAGGGTTGAATTTCTTTTCTGGAGAATCTGAAATTGTAGTGGTGTGACTGTGTTAGGGACACTGTCAGTTTCATCTTCTTACCCTCTCTATTAGACATGCATTAAATGTTTATTGACTGAATATCAGAATGGTAGGAAACCAGTTGGTGAGGTATTGGTAACACATTGTGTTTGAGGTAAAGTTAGGGAATTTTAATTTTAATTTTAATTTTAATTCAACTCATCAAATTTATAAATTTTTTAAAAATTATTTTTAATTTATTACAGCTTTCTGATTATAACATCCTTAATGACTCAGCTAGGTTATTAAGTGCTCTGAAGCAGTGAACCTGGCTTCTATTAGTTCTGTGTGTTTACTTTGGCCTAGTAAACTCTCACAATGGATTAACAAACTTAAATGGAAATCACTGGTCTAGAGTAAAGTTTTCATATTTTTGTCAGTGTCCCGATATACTAATATCAGAAATAGGATGTTAGCCAGTTTCCTGTGATGAAATATTCATGATGGAATTATAACAAAACCTGCTGAATATTTCTATTATTTTTCATTTTTTGTCTTGCAGGTTTATGTAATATTGATTGGTAATGGAACAGTTACAAGTTAGATTCAAGCTTGGATATCACCCCTTTTTTACACTATAGTTTGAACATGTAAACTTTGATTTAATTAGGCTTAGTTACCTCATAATGGCTTTCACTGAACGAAGTTTGCTATTATTTTGGTGGCATATTAAGTTATTTAAATTATCATACTAAAATTTATTATCGATTTTGGTTTTCTACTTTATCACATAAAACAGACATGGTTGGGGGCGCCTGGGTAGCTCAGTGGGTTAAAGCCTCTGCCTTCAGCTCAGGTCATGATCTCAGGGTCCTGGGATCGAGCCCCGCATCAGGCTCTCTGCTTACTTGTCAAATAAATAAAACCTTTAAAAAAAAAACACAAAATAGACATGGTTGATCATTTAACCATGCTTTCTACATGAATAAAAAAATATATATCCATTCATCCATTGATGGACACTTAGGTTGCTTACATGTCTTAACTATGGTAAATGATGCTGCAATGAACATGAGGCTACAGATATTTTTTTTTTAAGATTATATTTTATTTTTTTGAGAGATAGAGTGAGAGAGAGAGAGCACACGCTGGGGGAGAGGCAGTCCGAGAGGGAAAAGTAAGGGCTCAGCAGGGAGCCCGATGTGGGGCTTGATCTCAGGACCTTGGGATCATGACCTGAGCCGAAGGCAGATGTTTAACCAACTGAGCCACCCAGGCGCCCCTACAAATATCTTTTTGAATTGTTGTTTTCATTTCTTTTGGATATATTCCCAGAATAGAATTGCTGGATCATATGGTAGTTCTATTTTTTAATTATTTTTAAGTAGTCTCTACACCCAACATGAGGCTCAAACTCATGACTCCAGGAGATCAAGATTTTTATGCTCCACCAACTGAGCTGGCGAGGCACCCCCTATTTTTAATTTTTTTAGTAACTCCAAACTGTTTTCCATAGTAGCTCTACCAATTTACATTCCCACCATTAATGGGAATTCTAAGGGTTCTTAACAGCCACACCATTATTGTTATATCTTGTTTTTGATAATGCGCCCTCTTTTTGGGGGGAAGGGATGGGCAGAGGGGCAGAGAGATGGAGGGAATCTTCAGCCCCGATATGGGGCCCCATCTCACAACCCTGAGATCACGACCTGAACTGAAATCAAGAGTCAGGTGCTTAACCTAGTGAGCCACTTAGGCGCCCCAATAATAGCTATTCTAATAGGCATGAGGTAATATCTCACTGTGGTTTTAATTTGCTTTTCTCTAATGATTAGCAATATTGAGCATCATTTCATATACCTGTTGGCCAATCATATATTTTCTTTGGAAAAATGTCTATTCAGGTCCTTTACCCATTTTAAATTTGATTATTTTATTTTTTTGCTATTGAGTTTTATGGGTTCTTTGTATGTTTTGGATATTAAGCCCTTATCAGATACATGGTTTACAAATATTTTTTCCCATTCCATAGGTTGTCTTTTCACTTTTTTTTGATGGTTGGTTTTGCAATGCAGAAGATTTTTAGTTTGATGTAGTCCCACTTGTTTATTTTTGATATTGTTGCTTGTGCTTTAGTTGTGATTTCCAAAAAATTATTTCTAAGACCCATGTCAAGGCGGGTTTTTTTCCTATATTTTCTTTGGAGTTTCATGACTGCAGGTCATACATTTAAGTCTTTAATACACTTCAAGTTAATTTTTTAAGTGGTGTAAGTTAGGGGTCAAGTTTCTTTCTTTTACATGTGAATGGCAAATTTTCTCAGCACCATTTATTAGAGAGACTGTCTTTTCTCCCTTGGGTCTTTTTGGCTTCCTTGTCAAATATTAGTTGGCTGTATACGTTTGCTTTTATTCCTGGGCTCTTGATTCTGTTCCATTGGTTAGTTTGTCTGTTTTTATGCCAGTACCATGCTGTTTTAATTACTATAACCTTATAGTATAGCCTGAAATTAGAAAATGTGACACCTCCTGCTTTGAACTTCTTTCTCAGGATAGTTTTTGGATATTTAGGATCTTTTCTTCTTCCATCTAAATTTTAGAATTGTTTATTTCTGTTAAAAAAAAAAGGCCATTGGAATCTTGATAGGGATTGCATTGAACCCATAGATGGCTTTTGGTAGTATTAACATTTTAACAATATTAATTCTCCCAATCCATGAACATGGGATGTCTTTCTGTTTATTTCTGTCTTGTTGATTTCTTTCATCAATATCTTGTAGTTTTAAGAATAGAGATCTTGGGGTGCCTGTGGCTCAGTTGTTGGGCATCTGCCTTCGGCTCAGGTCATGGTCCTAGGGTTCTGGGATCAAGCCCCGCATCAGTCTGCCTGCTCAGTGGGGAGCCTGCTTCTCCCTCTCCCACTCCCCCTATTTGTGTTCCCTCTCTCCCCATGTCTCTCCCTGTCAAATAAATAAATAAAATCTTAAAAAAAAAAGGCATAGAAATCTTTAACCCCCTCGATTAACTTTTTTCCTAAGTATTTTATTGTTTATTTGCTAGTATTGTAAATGGAACTGATTTTTAAAATTCTTTTTCATTTTTCCCTTCCTTCTCCTAATGTCCTCCATGCTATTCCTTATGTTCCACAAATAAGTATGCTGTATGGTGGCTAACATAATACGATTAAAAAAAAATTACTTTTCAGAGAATTTGTTGTTAATGTATAGAAATGCCACTGATTTTTGTATGTTTATTTTGTATCTTACAACTTTATTGAATTGATTGATTAGTTCTAGCTTTTTTTGGGTTGATTTTCAATATATAAAATCACATCATCTGCAAATAGAGGTGAGTTTACTTCTTCCTTTCCAATAATGATGCCTTTTCTTTTTCTTGCCTGATTGCTCTAGCTAGGATTTTTAGTACTGTGTTAAATAGGGGTGGTTAGAGTGGCATTCTTGTCTTGTTCCTGAGAACAAGAGAAAAAAGCTTTTCATCTTTCAGCATTGAGTATGTTTTTAGCTTTGGGCTTATTATATATGGCCTTTATATTGTTGTTGAAATATGTTTTTTATGCTTAGTTAAGTGTTTTTATCATGAACAGATGTTAAATTTTGTCAAATGCTTTTTCTGTGTCTATTAACATGATCATATGATTTTTTTTTCTTTCATTCTATCATTTGTGTTTGTTAGAACATCTTTGCATCCTTGGCATGAATCCCACTTGATCATGGTGAATGATCCTTTTAATGTGGTGTTGAATTCAGTTTGTTAGTATTTGGTTGAGAATTTTTGCATCTGTATTCATCAGAATATTGGCCTGCCATTATTTCCTCCGAGTAGTGCCCTTATTTGACTTTTGTTTCAGGATAATGCTTGACTTACAAATCAAATTTAAAAGTATTCCCTCCTCTTCAGTTTTTTGGAAGAGTTTGAAAAGGATTAATGTTAATATCTATTTAAATCTTTGGTAAAATTCACCATTGAGGTCATCTGGCCCTGGGCTTTTCTTCATTTAGAGAGTTTTTATTACTGATTCAATATCCTTAATAGTAATTGATCTATTCGGATTTTGTATTTCATCCTTATTCAGCCTTGGTAAATTATATGTTCCTAAGAATTTTTTCATTCCTTTTATAGGTTGTCTAGTTTGTTGGCATATAATTGTTCATAGTAGTCTCTTCTGATCCTTTCTATTTCTGTGGTATCACTTGTAATGCCTTCTTTTTTTGTTTATAATTTTGATGATTTGTTTTCTCTCTTTTTTTCCCCTCTCCCTTTGGTAGTCTACCTAAGGATTGTGAATTTTGCTTATCTTTTCAAAGAATCACCTACAGTTTTAGTTAATCTTTTCTATTGTTTTCTGTTCTCTATTTCATTTATATCTGCTTTAGTCTGTATTATTTCCTTCCTTCATCTACCTTTGGACTGTTTGTTCTTCTTTTTCTAGTTTCATGAGGCATAACGTTTGTTAATTTAGGATCTTTCTTGCTTATTGGTGTAAGCAGTTATTAGTATAAACTTCCCTGTTAGAATTGCTTTTGCTGCATCCCCAAATTCTGGTATGTTGTTTTTCCATTTTCATTTGTCTCAAGAAAATTTTTTGTTTCCCTTTAATTTCTTCTATGATCCATTGGATTTTCAGGAGAGTGTTATTTAATTTCCATGTATTTGCGAATTTTCCAGATTTCCTCTTGTTATTGATTTCTGGTTTCATGCCATTGTAGTCAAAGAAGATACTTGGTATGATTTCAGTCTTAATGAATTTGCTAAGATTTATTTTGTGGTCTAACATACGAACTAGCCTAGAAATGCACTTGAGAAGAATGTGTATTCTGCTGCTGTTGGATAGACTGTTCTATAGATGTCTATTAGGTCCATTTGGTCTGTAGTTTTGTTGAAATACGCTCTTACTTTATTCTCATTCTCTGATTCTCTATCCGGATGATTTGGATGATTCATTGTCAAGAGTGGGGTGTTAATGTCCCTAATTATTATTGCTTTTCATTACTCCTTTTAGCTGTGTTTCTTTCTTATATATTTAAGTGCTCCAGTGTTGGGTACATAAATATTTACGATTGTGAAACCTTATGGATGGGTTAGCCCCTTTATCATTATATAATGACTTTCTTTGTCTCTTTGTACCATTTTTAGTTTAAAGTCTATTTTGTCTGATATTAGCATAACTACCTGTGCTTTGTTGTGGTTACCATTTCCATGAAATGCCTTTTTCCATCCCTTCACTCTCCATCTATATGTGTCTTTAAGGCTGAAGTGAGTCTCTTGTAGGCAGCATCTTGTTGGATCTTTTTGTTTGTTTGTTTCAGACATTCTGTGTCTTTGCATTGGAGAATTTAATCTGTTTATATTTAAAATACAGTATTACCCCATCCGCCTACAGTTTCAGTTACCTACAGTCAGTGATGATCTGAATGCAGATGATCCTTTTCCTGTCATATCATCAGAACATCAGTAGTAACATAATGCTATGTGTCACAGTGCCTATGTTATTCACCTTAACCTCATCATCTAGGCATTTTATCATCACTTATCATCCCAAGAAGGACAAGTAAAGTGCAGTAAGGTACTTTGAGAGAGAGAAAGCATATTTGCATAACTATTGTTACAGTATATTTTTCAAATTTTTCTATTTTATCATTAGTTATTGTTAATCTCTTACTGTGTGTAGTTTATAAATTAAACTTTATAATGGATATGTATGTATAGGAAATAATCATAATAAATACAGGGATCAGTACTATCAGCAATTTCAGGCATCTACTGGGGATCTGGGAACATATCTTCGGAAATAAGGGGAGACTACTATAATTATCAATAGGTAAGGACTTACTGTTGCCATTTTGTTAAATGTTTCTTGATTGTTTTGTAGATATGTTGTTCCTTATTTCTTACCCTGTGGTCATTTTTCATGTTTTGATGCCTTTCAGTAACAATATGCTTTGACTTTTTATCATGTTATTTTGTGTAATTGCTACAAGTTTTCCCCTTGTGGTTACCATGAGGCTTACATAGAGTATGTTAAAATTACAGCACTCTATTTTAAGCCAATAACAACTTAACTTCATTAGAATTCCAAATTTTACACTTTTACTTCCCTTCCCCCTCACACTGTAGGTTATTGCTCTTGCAATTTGCATATTTTTATATTGTGTAACTAATTACAGATTATTGTGTTTATGGTTATTTTTACTACATTCATGTTTTTAAACTTAAACTGAAGTTCTATGTGAATTATGCACCACAATTACCATATTACATATTACCATATTACTAACTTTGATGGCATATTTACCATTACCAGTTTTTTGTTACCTTCTTATATTATTATGATGTTAATTAGCATCCTTTCCACTCAAAGAACTCCATTTAGCATTTCTTATAAGCTGGGTCTAGTGGTAATGAACTACCTCAGCTTTTGTTTGTTTGGGAAAGTCTTCATGCCTCCATTTCTGAACGACAGCTTTGCTGGATATAGAGTTCTTGATTAACAGGTTTTTTTTTTCTTTTAATACTTTGAATGTTTATCTCATTTTCTCCTGGCCTGTAAAGTTTCTGTTGAGAAATCCACCCATAATCATATGGTGGTTTTCTTGTAGATAACTTCTCTCTTTTCTTTTGCTGCTTTTAAAATTCTTTCTTTGTCTTTAACTTTTGACAATTTAATTGTGTCTCAGTGTAGCCCTATTCATATTCAACCTATTTGGCCTCATGGATCTGTATGTCCGTTTTTATGTTCAGGAAGTTTTCAGCCATTAATGCTTTAAATATACTTTCTGTCCTTTTTCTCTTCTCCTTCTGCAATTCTCATAATGTGAATATTATTTCTTTTCTTTTCTTTTCTTTTCTTTTCTTTTCTTTTCTTTTCTTTTCTTTTCTTTTCTTTTCTTTTCTTTTCTTTTCTTTTCTTTAGGGGAGGGAGGGAGAGAGGGAGAGAAAAAGAATCTTAAGCAAGCTCCATGTGATCTCACACCCCCGAGATCATGATCTGAGCTGAAATCAAGAGTCAGACGCTTAACTGCGCCATGTAGGCACTCAGTTCTGTAAGTTTTTTTCACTCTTTTTCATTCTTTTTGCTCTTCTGAGTCAATACTTTCAAATGTTCTATCCAATATTTTTTTGGTTTTGTTCCTTATATTAGTATATTGAAACGTAATAGTATATGAAAGTTATTCGCATTTTTTCTATTGAATTATGTTACAATTTTATATTTTCTTTGATTTCTTTGTTTCTGTGTATTCAGCTTCATTATTTTTTCCAAATGAATTTAAAATTCAAGTTGAATTGCATTTTCAAAAATATACAGTTTTAGCATTTCAGAAAGCTACTTTATGTGTAGTGGCACATTCAGAGGAATTTTTCTTCTGTTTCAGTTTCTTTATTCCTTTCCCAACAACCCTGATAGGAAACCATTTTTCTTTAGTTCGTGGTTTATTCTTTCTGTATTTCTTTTTATGAAATAAGGAAACTTAAAATTATATATAAATTCTAAAAGTATGTGTATGTACTAAAAGGATACATATGATTTTAATTCTCACTGTCTCTTAAAACATACATGCACACATACAGACACATTTTTTAACTCTTTTTTTTTTAATGTTCAGAAAAGAATTATTCTATATAATTACTTTATATAAATGGATTTTATTTATTTATTTTTTTTTTAAGATTTTATTTTATTTATTTATTTGAGGCAGAGAGAGAATATGAGAGGGGAGAGGTCAGAGGGAGAAGCAGGCTCCCCACGGAGCAGGGAGCCTGACGTGGGACTCGATCCCAGGACTCCAGGACCACGACCCGAGCCGAAGGCAGTTGCCCAACCAACTGAGCCATCCAAGCACCTTAAATGGATTTTATATACTGGCAATTACTCTATATAAATGGATCGATTACTCTGTATAGCTTATCCTTGTGTGATTGTTTTTTAAGTGGCTGCGTAATATTCCCTTGATGGGATTTATCAGTTTATTCAACCAGTCTTCTGTGGATGGGCATTTAGGTTGTTCTAACATTTTGGCACTACAAATGATGTCTCAATGAGTACTTATGCAAATGTTGTTTCATATTTGTGGACATGTATCTTCAGAACAAATCCCTAGACAGTTTTTGTATATTTATCTTATAGTTTTCTTGTTATTCTTTGTCTCTTCATTCTTTTAACTCTCAAATATACATACATTTCTTTATATTTCAAATATTTGAGAATGTGGTAAGATTTTGATGTCTTTTGACTTAGTATATGGGATATTTTGCTCATCTGGGTTTTAGAAACAAAATAGATGACAGTTTTAGAATAGCAAATGTAAGTATTAGAAATCTCAGGAATTGAGGTAATTATGAAAGATAATAGTTCATTGTATATTTTAAAATATACATTTTAAAAGCAACCCATTGTCAATTTATAGCAAGGAAATTAAAGTTTGAGACTACTGAAAGACTGAGATATTAGAATTAAAATTTTTAACACTTTTTGAATTTTTAGAACAATTTATTAGGCTTAATCATAGTTTAGCTTAATTTACATATGAATTACAACAAATATGAAAATAATAGTCACCACCACAGCTAGCATATATCATTTACTATGTCCTGAATGCTATGCTCAACAGTGCATATACATTAAATTATTTAGTTTAATTCTCAACAACCTCATGAGGTGTATTTATATATTTTTCCCTTTATAGGTGAGGAAAATGAGGTATAGAAATATTAAGTGACATGCTCTTACTCATATAGGTAATAATTAGGACAGGCAAGATTTGAACCCAGACAGTCTTCAGTATTGATTCTGGGCTTTTAATGACAACACTACTCTACTTCTATTGGGACTCACTATTATTTTTCTATATTGAGCTAGCATTGACCTAGAGTCTATGTGAGTAGATTCTGAGTTCTTAACCCCACTATGCTCTATTTCTCTCCCTGGATGTAGTATAATAAGATTTTATGTGGTTGTTATATCAAATTTGTTACCATAAGTATTTGTACAGAATTGGAATTCCATTCATAACAGCCACAGCATCTAACAAAGCATCCCTTTATGCCACCATTCTATGTGTACCATATTTCTAAGCCATTAAAATTATTTATGTTCCTGTTTTTCAGTGGATGATTCAGCAGCCATACAAAGCAGCAACATTTTTTGGATGCATTGGGACAGACACATTTGGAGAGATCTTGAAGAAAAAAGCTGCTGAAGCCCATGTGGATGCTCATTACTATGAGCAAAATGAGCAAACAACGGGAACTTGTGCTGTGTGCATCACTGGTAGCAACAGGTCAGTGTAATTCCAAGGGAAGGTTTGTACTAACTGGATATTTAAACATTCACAAAATCTAAATTCCAATCTGAATTTGGAATTTAGATCTCATGGTTTTAATTGCTTTCAATGTTTTAATAACTCTTCTTATATCATTTTTCTTTAAAAAAAATACCCTTGTACTTGCTTTTGTATTCATGAGGCATGTGGAATGAAAGTTTTGAGATTATCTATCCCAGTCTCTAATTTTTGTAATAAGGATCAGAAAAGGAAAATAAGGGAAACATTTTATTCAGGGTCTTATAGTTTCTTGCTGAAACTGGAATGAAAAAAATGCTCTTTTTACCTTATCCTGAGATTGGAATATTCAGCTACATAGACAGATAGATGCATGTATTTTGTAACGTATGTAAAATACTACATTATATCCAATATCAGATGAATTAGGTCATGTAAAGCATTTCTGGCAAATAGTCATCTATCCATATCAAACAGCTTTTGTCATGGGTAACACACCACTTAAAAAACAGTTCATTAATTTCTATAAAATGTTACTTTTTAGAAAATTCTTCTTTCTTTTTTTTTTTTTTTAAGATTTTATTCATTTATTTGACAGAGAGAGAGCGATCACAAGTAGGTAGAGAGGCAGGCAGAGAGAGAGGGGGAAGCGGGCTCCCCGCTGAGCAGAGAGCTTGATGTGGGGCTCAATCCCAGGACCCTGAGATCATGACCGGAGCCGAAGGCAGAGGCTTTAACCCACTGAGCCACCCAGGCGCCCCAAAATTCTTCTTTCTATGAACTTGAAATTTGTGTCTCAGGACTTTCCATACATTGGTTGTATTCGCGCCTTTTGCAGCCTAATGGAGGATTTTCTTCAGTTCATACTATGTTGCTCATCAGCACATCCTTTTTTTTCCTTTGCAAGGGAAAAACAAAATAACTTTTCTAGCTATTATATTATTAAAATCAGCAACAATATCTCTTTCTAAATAGTGATTCACTAGAAATTTTACTTTCCTAACACCTAAAAATATATAGTGTATCCTCCTCCATTCCCTGTCTCCTTCCTTGCCCTTCTTTCTCTCCTTTCTTATTTACCTCTTGTCTTCCTTTATTTCCTCCCTTCTCTCTTCCCCTTGCTCCCTTCCTCTTTCTTACTTTGCTCACTCCTTGACCTTTAGCAGATGTATGTTAAGGACCTGATACTCTTCTGGCCAGTAGTCATTAAATAACTAAAATATAGCTTTTAAAAATAATAGGGTAACAAAGCCATTTTTAAACCTTTTGTGTAATTTTTTTGTGTGTATAGGAGAACTTTATCATTTAAGGTTTTAATAAATAAAACCATTTATTGTTGAAACTTTGAAATATACTTATTTAGACCTTCTCCCTTTTCAGTTTTCCTAAAACCAATAATAATGCAGGTGCACTTTTCTCATTAGTGAGAAATAGGTCAAGTTTTACTTCTGCTACCTCTCAGGCTAGCGTAAAATTGCTAAATTGTTTTTTTGTGCTAAATTGCTAAATTTAAAGAGCAGTTATGATAATATTAGGTCTCCCAGATGTCAAAAGCTTAATTAATATTATGTTTATGGTGATTATTAATGTTCACATAATATTGGAAGTCAGAAACTGGGGGGGAAACTCCCACTATGAAATTCATTATCAATTAAATTATAGAACCTAATAGATTTGGATGAATTGTTTTAGATAGGGCCGATAACACTTACTAACACTATCCAAAACCCAGGAATCAAAGAATTGGGATAATGAAGTATTCTTCTTAATTCAGGTTCTCACTCTCCAAACTCTGAACCACATTCATTTGAATAGTGAGAATACTTATGTTTTGGAGAAACAATGTAGTTTCCTATCGAAGAGTAGTTTTATTATCAAAATAGAATTTAGTAACTGGTAGCATAAGTGTTTCTTTTTTATTTTTATCTATAACCATTTCAGTCAAAATTTTGCTTAAGTCATGATCACTGACTTTTTATAAATTAGGACTAATTCTTAACTTGGTAATACAGAAATACTTGCATATAAATTTACTGATTCATATTGTTCTTATTAATCATTTAATTGAGTATAAATTGAATTGATATCCTTCAGTAGTCATTTGGTATATGGATGAGTAGATATATGTTTTGGAAGAGAATCAATTTTTTTTATCCTTTACAGAGGAACCAAGCATATTATAAAAATTTCAAGTGATGAAATTTGTATCTATTTTTTAACCATAACTGTTCCTTTTGATTACAAAGAATGAAAAAATGGCAAGTTATTTTCTTAATTTCTGGGTCAGAATGAGAAAAAATATTTTTATTTCTATTTAAGATAAATAATTATTTTATTAACTTTATTTGTTGGGCAATATCAAAAATTCCTATCTGGCACATGTAGCAAGATTTTAAATGCTGTATCCTGCTTAGATTTTTCAGCTGCAAAACTGGACCGGTATAGGGAGTTTTCAAATATAAAAACTAAGTTTACTCCAGTCTTTAAAATGTATTGGTTGCAAATTAATACCTCATAGTAAATAGGGCCTACATTTATAGGTGTGTTTGTGAAATTAATCATATACCTGGCTTTTAAAGCACTAGATTAAATAATCAATATACATAGTATGTTGATACTTAAAAGCTGAAGTGTTTAGTTGTATATATGTATGTATGTGTATATATCTTTTTTGCATAAATTTTTTTGCATAACAACATAGCAGTTTAATTTCTTAACTGTATTTTAAACTATTAAAATATAGGAAATAGATAATCTTGTTTTAGTACCAAAGGAAACTTAAATTCGTTTTTCAAAATACCAGGTGGTATTTAGAGCAAGGATTAATATCTCTTTATCTCAAAGGCAACATAGAAGTCTGAGAAAGTGCTCAAAACAAATCTAATTTTATTTATATTTATTAATATCAATGTATAGCAATTTTGAAAAATTTAGAATTAAAATGTAAAACAAAATTTGCAGAAAGTATTGCTAATTAATTATATAGAAGTACATGACAACTTTAGCTGTAGTATTAAAGCCTACTTTGCTTTTTGTTGTTGTTTTAGGTCCCTTGTGGCTAATCTTGCCGCCGCCAATTGTTATAAAAAGGAAAAACATCTTGATATGGAGAAAAACTGGACATTGGTAGAAAAAGCAAGAGTTTATTATATAGCAGTAAGTATTTACCTAATTCAAATGTCTGGTACATATTTACACTATTAATTATAGTTTGTTTTAGTGGATATACATTTTTAAATAATTGCCTTTTATTCTGCAAATTATTTAGAGCATATGTTAGGATCTCTATTACAAATACAGAACAAAAACATCATTGTTATTATATATGATATTGATAATAACAGTATCATTGTTATTGTTATATATTGTTAATAACAATATCATTGTTATTGTTTATTATATAAACAATAACATTATTTGTATTACTTAACATTCAAGTCTGCCTCCTTCTGGATCCATTATACATAGATATTTCTTAACTAAGTACCAAATTCCATATTAAGTTAAAAGATCTTAAGATCTTTTGAAATAATTCTACAAATTTACATTTTGTATTTTTAGGCTGCTTGTTGTGAATGATGCATGCATTGTGTGGGAAAATATTAATAGTATAAATATGCACTGCAAACAGTTTGAGCTTATTTGCCTGAAAAATCTTAATTGCTGTTTATTCCATAGTAATTACCATGACATGTTTTAATTTAATATTTCAGAAACATTGATCGTGACAAATCTCTTAAATCTAGGAATAAGGGCAGCATGTAATTTGAATTATTAAATATTCTGACATAAAAATAATTGGTTCAAGAATTCACTTCTAAAATAAGATAGTACTAAAAAATTCTCCTGAATTAATCACCCCATGAATACCTTGTTTTTATTTAATATGATTTAAATGTGGCTGATCACAAATAAGTAGATACCTATGAAAAATTAAAAGTAGCTCATATGCATATAATATATGGTTTTGATATAACAGCTGCTGCCATTCACTACCTGAGCTGTGAAACAGCTGCAAAGATGTGTAAAAAATTGATTATCCAGTAGGAGCATGTTTATTGAAAGTATAATTATTTCTTTCAGTCCAGTGTTAATGTCTCCTACAGCATGTTTATGTTCACTGCTTTAGGCTTTACAAGGTTATTATTGATTCTTCTGTATGGCAAATCCTGCCCCTTTATAATGTCAAGTAACTGCTTACATTGAGAGGATTTTGTAGAGGAAAGTCACATACTCTTTAGACAGTATGTGAGAAAACATTTCAAAAAATTAAAAAATATTCCTTGATTATCTTCTATTCTTTTTCTCTAAATGGTCTATTATTTTTGTTAGTATCTTGGGAGCATGTTTTTGTAGTGTGATTCTTTAGGGGGGATTTGTGTGCTATTTCAAACCATTGTACATTTGAAAGTCTGATTTTCTTAGAACATATGGTTTAAAATTTGACATTATTTATGTTATTTATATTGGCTATGAAGTATGACAATATATTATGGTGGAAAACTACATTTACCAGGCAATTATATTTCTCTTTAGATATGTGGCATTTGGACTCCAAATTATGAGTGGAAACACTCCATTTTAACAGTTATGTATATCTAACATTGGCCAAACCTGGATGAATGGAATTTTTATAGGAGTATAGACCCAACTTGCAAACAGCTTAGAGTTTTAACAATTATGTACTAAAATGCGTCTAGCCAACTTTGGGTAAACTGGAATTTTTATAATAGTATTAACTATTTATACAAGTCCAGTTTTATATAAAATGTAGAGTGATCATTTGGGGCCAAATTAGTAAAGAAAATTGAATTATTTTTGAAACTTGTCAAAAAACAGAAACAAATATCAAAATGAATTCCAGCTGATATCTCTGAGTTGTTGTTAGCTCTTAGTTTCTATTTCAGCGATTTCATAAAAAGAATGGTCTTTTACATTGACAGGTAAATCAATTGTTTATAGAGTTTGGCTATTTTAAAATATTCTGAAAATATTAGGTATTAGATATTCTGAAAATATTATGTGATACCTCGGATGCTGTATATTCTACAACTATTTATTTTGCTATTAACTAAGAGCATAATTCTTACTCATTAAAATCTCTGAAATCTCTTCTGAAGTGTAATGAGATTTGTACAGAGATATTCTGCTATTCTTTTATTATTTTTTAATTTAGTTTAGTTTTTTTTAATGTTCCAAGTTTTTATTTAAATTCTAGGTAATTATCATGTAGTGTAATATTAGTTTCAGGAGTAGAATTATTGGTTCATCACTTACATATAACACCTCTGCATTCTTTTAAACCTTTAATTTCCTTTGAGGTCAGAATATCCAGTATAGTCTTTTCTTAACATATGCTCAAACCACAAGTTTAGATTGAGTAGATGGATCAGTACTTACTTCAATAAATTAGTTGAGCTCCTCCATCTTGGTTCTGTAGAGTCAGCAACCTTCTCACATTATCATTATAAACTACCAAGAGTTTAACAAGTTGAAATTCTGGGAGCTCTTTAATTTCAAAATTTCTCGGTCTGAGGAAGCAGCTCAGTATCTCTATTCAACAAATTTTCATAATTAAGACCTCTGTCTACATTATGTAAACCAGATCTACATACTCAGCTCTTCTTTCCACTATTCCATAAATTAATAATGGTCATGAGCATTGAGAAAATCCAAAACCTCGATCATTTTCTCTGTCACATAATTCAGTAAATCTGCAATGCAGAGTTCACATCAAAAACTTTGCTGATAAAAAGCTGAAATGGGATATGCGTATACCAGCATTTTCTTTTGGTTTAAACAAGTGTTTACATCTTCTTTTACCTTCACCTCCTATGAAGTTTAAACCAAATTCCCAAACTCCTTGTTAGTATGTGATGAAGGATTATTGGTTATGGTGATAGCTAATTACATTTTTGAAAAAATAAATTTCAGATACTCTTCATCTTAGCATTAGGATTTAAATATTTGCATTCTATTCTATAACCATGACACTTAAAATCTCGTTTCTACATTTAAATGAGTTAAATGCTTAACCACCACCAATTATTTTGCCCTGTCTTCCCATTCCTTTATTGTTTATTTTGAATATCCCTCATTTGGCTGAATTTTGTCATCAGTTTCCCCCCAAGGAAGGACTCAGAACTTCTTTCTTCTTGACATTTTATTTACTTCTTGTTGCTTTATACAAAAATGACAATTTGTTTGGTGTAATATTTTGTGAAACAAAGTACTACTTTGTAAATATTGCTTCATTTTCTTTTTTTTTTTTTTTAAAGATTTTATTTATTTATTTGACAGAGAGAGAGAGAGATCACAAGTAGACAGAGAGGCGCAGGCAGAGAGAGAGGGAAGTAGGCTCCCCGCTGAGCAGAGAGCCCAATACGGGGCTCGATCCCAGGACCCTGAGATCATGACCTGAGCCGAAGGCAGAGGCTTTTAACCCACTGAGCCACCCAGGTGCCCCTGCTTCATTTTCTAGTAACTTTTTATGCGAAGCCTGAGCCCAGGTTGATTTTCATTTCTGTTCTTTATTATTTCCTCGTTTCTGCTTACCTGAGATTTAATTTGCTCCCCTTCTACACCTCATCCTTCATCCTCACCCCCCCATTCCTGTTCCACCTGTGCTTTGTTTCTTAAGGTGGAAGAATAATTCATTGGTTAGAGACTCTTCTGCTATAGATATTTAGTGCTATAAATTTCTCTGTATGCGTTGATTTGGCTACCTCCCACAAATTTTGATATGTCATGTTTTCATTTTCATCCAGCTTGTAAAATTTTCTTTCTCTTTTACTTTTTTCTTTGACTCATGAGTTACTCAGAAACATGTTGTTTATTGTCTAAATATGGAGATTCCCCAGAGATCTTCCTTTTACTACTGTTACGGATTTTGTATATTCTTCTTTGCAGTTCTATCACATTTTTCTTCAGTGTGTTTAAACAGTGTGTTTAAAGGTGTAGAATTGATTATTTGACCCACTTGTCATTTTGAAATATTTATTCCTGGTATTATACTTTGCCCCCACAACTATTTTGTCGACACTCTGATATTAATATAGCCAATCCAACTTTTTTTTACTATTGATATAGTTGGTATATTTTTTTCTACCCTTTTACTAATTATTTGTGTCTTTATTTTTAAAGTGCATCTCTTGTAGATAACGTATCATTGGATTTTAATTTTTGTCCAGCCTAAAAATACCTACCTTTTAAGTGGAATGTATACCATTTCCATTTAATGTGATTATTGATATGGTTAGATTTTACTTCATTATCTTGGTATTTGTTTTCTGTTTGTCCTATTTGTCCTTCATTCTGTTTTTATGCTCTCCTGACTTCTTTTAGGTTAATCCAGTATTTTTATTTCCATCATTGCCTTAATACCCTCTACTCTTTTTTTTTTATTTTATTGACTGCATTAAGGTTGATAGTATACATCTTTAACTCATCACTATCTGCCTTCATTTTTTTTTTTTTTTTTTTATTATCTAGGCTTTCTGCTGAGTGTGGGTCTCAAACTCACAACCCTGAGATCAAGAGATGCACACTCTACCGACTGAGCTATGTCTGCCTTTACATAATACTTTTATAGTCCCATATAGGATAATAATCTTACGATAGCATATTTCAGTTTCACTTCTCCAAGCCTTTGTGCTATCATTGTCACATTTTCCTTTTTTTAAATTTTTAGTTTTTTTAAACAGTTTTATTAACATATAATCGACATACCATACAACAAATTTTACTTTTACTCATGTTATAAACACTATAACACATTATTTTTGTTTAAATTGTCTGATATCTTTTAAAGAGATTTCAACAATTAAAAAACATATTTACTCATTTAATTACCACTTCCAGTTCTCTGCATTCCTTTGCTTAGAATTAGATTTCCATCTGGTATAATTTTCCTTCTGCCTGAAGAACATTTTTAGCATTTCATATATTTGGGTCTGTTGGTAATGAATGTTTTTAGCTTTTGTATGTTTGAAAACTTCTTTATTTCACCTTTATTTTTGAAAGAGATTTTTGCCAGTTTTAGGTTGACAGTTTTTTGTCTTTTAGTACTTGAAAAATGTTGCTTTACTGTCTTCTCATTTGAATTGGTTTTGATGAGAAATCTGACATCCTTATCTTTGTTCCTTTGGATGTAACATTTCACATACTCCTAACCCTGGCTGCTGTTAAAATTTTTTATTTATCATTGGTTTTGATCAGTCTCATTATATTGTGCCTTAGTGTATTCTTTTTCATGTTTCTTATATGTGGTGCTTAACTTCTTACAGCTGTGGATTTATAATTTTTATTATGTTTAGAATGTTTTCATACATTATTTTAAATACATTTTCTCCCCAGCTGCTCCCCACCTTTGGGTCTCAAATTACCCAGAAGTTGTCTCATAGTTCAGTGATGCCACCCTTTTCCTTTTTTTGGATTCTTTTTTTTTTTTTTTTTCTCTGTGTTTCACTTTGGATAGTTGCTATGCCTTCTAGTTCACTAATATTTTCTTCTGTAATATCTGAACTGTCATTAATCCCATACAGAGTATTCTTCATTTCATTTGTTATTTTCATATCTATGCGATTGATTTGGGTCTTTTATTTCTTCTTTGTCTCTAATTTTGGACACATAAAATACAGTTTAAAGAACTATTTTGATGTCTTTCTCTGTTAGTCATTACATCTGTGTCGATTCTGGGGGAGTTTAAAGGATTAGTTATCTTCCTGATTAAGGATTGTGTTTTCCTTTCTCTTTGTAGGTATGGTAATCATCAGCTATCATTGATAAATCTTCTTGAGGTTTATTCTGGGATGCAGTTATGTTACTTGCAGCAATTTTGATCTTGCTTTTATGTCTTGTTAGGTGAGTCCAGAGTGGTATTCATTTAATGGCAGGGACAATTTTCCCCTTTAGGGACATTTGGCAAAATCCGGAGTTATTTATTATTGTGATGAACGAGTGTTGATAATAGTAAATATAGGACAGGAATGTTGTTAAGCATCCTATAATGTATGAGACAGCACTCCACAATAAAGGATTATCCAGTTCGAAGTATCAGTAGAGCCAAGATTAAGAAACTGTGATCTAAAACTTCATATTCCCTACTACCGAGGCAAGACTTTCCTGTGCTCTATTCAATGCCCCCATTAATAATGAGTTCTTCCGCTCTAGATGGTGGAAACAGACACTGTTCCTAGAATTAGGTGTGCCCCAAGTACTGTTTCCTTTAATACTTTTCCCTCTCATTTTTTTGGATGGCTCATTCCCAGATTCTGATCTGATGAATGTTCAAGAGGAATCTGCAGATTTTCATGTTAATCTGTAACATTTTCTCTTCTCTGCTGTTCTAGCCTCTGCACTCTAACTGCTCCATTCTTCCCACCCTCAGCTCTGTCTCCCTGACGTCCCGGGCTCTGTCCTTCCCATTTTGGTGGCTGGTGCTGTAGCCTGGGAACTGTCACAAGGCAGTATGCTGATTGTGTTAGGGCTCACTGAGATGGTTTCCTATCTCTCAAAGATCACTATTTTTCATCCTTGATGTCTATAGTTTTAAAAACCATCGTTGCATGCATCATGTTTGTTTTTGTTTTTGTTTCATGTTGGAGGATATATACAGTTCCTGTTTCTTCACTGTCTTCTGCCTTGCATTGTTTTTAGAAAGGAAGTCATCCATATTGCTTCTCCATGTCTATCTCTTTTTCTTTAACTGCTTGTAAGATTTTCTATCACTGGTTTTAAGCAATTTTATTATGATATACCTTGGTATCGTTTTCTTTGTATTTCTTGTGAATGTGGTTTGTTCAGTTTGGAAATTTTTCTGTAAGTATTTTCTCTCCCCACCCGCATCCCCTCTTGGAAAGTCCAGTTATTATTAAGCCACTTGGAATGTCCCTTACCTTAGTATGCCCTTTTCATTTTTTCTCTCTTCATTTTTGTATAATTACTATTGCTATGTCTTAAACTTAATCATCTCTGTTACAATATCTCATCTGCCATGAATCCTATCCAGTGTATATTTTATCTCAGACGCGATGGTTTTCATCTCTGGAAATTTGATTTGGGCCTTCTCCACTCCTGCCATAACTACATACTCATGTTGCCATCTCTCATTTTTAACTTAGGTAGTATAGTTATAACGGCTGTTTTAATATCCTTGTCTACTAATTTTATTCCACATGTTTTTTGTTTGTTTGTTTTTTCTGGTTCTTACCTTGGCATTGGGTTGTTTCCTTATGCCCATGTGCTGAAGACTTACTGGGAAACCCCAGCAGATTTCAAGTTTTCATTTCAGATCTCTTCCTTCTGTCACCTCTGTCTTGACCAGTATCTGCTCTTGCAAGTGCTGGCCACCACGGCCTCCCCAGGTGGAGATGAATGACTCTAGTTAAGGCTCTCTCTGTCTAAACTGCAGCTTGGAACTGTCTTCAGGGAGTAAGTTTGGGCAATTGTAGGAATCACCTGGTACCGTTCCTTGTTTGATTATTAGTGCTTGAAGATTGTTTCATATGGGTTTTTCCCCCCATTTTTATAATTGCTTAAGTTTAAATTGTTTAAGTGTGAATCCATTCCCCGTTACTCAGTCTTGGTTGGAAGCTGAAATCCCCAGGTTGATTTGTCTTCTACCTTTCTTAGATGACTCTCTTTTTCTGCAAGATTGCCTAACTCACTTTCTCTTAGTACAACTGTTATTTAGACTCAGTTACACTTAAATATCTTTGTCAGTTGCTTGAAAACAGTAACATCCTTAAAACGCGGTGTTGTGATAAGTTGTAAGAAATATAGTCTAAGAGATCATATATTTGAAATTTTTCTTTTAGCAATGTTTTCTATAAATGTTGGTTGACAAATTGAAATGAATATATCACAAAATATGTAATTTTTTTTAGGATTTGGTTATCTTTTGATAATATTTACCAAAAGATATGCTTACAAGTAAAACTTGGCTAGGAATTTTAAAGTTTGTTTTGATTATGCTCAAAATTTAGTATGTATCATATGATATTCTTATCTCTATTGTGAAAAGATCTGAAAAAGGTTCTAGTGAAAGTGAGTGAATTTGTCTTGTAATGGTAACCTAATAGAAACGGGAGCAACGTAAAAAGAAATGAAAGATAACTATTACTTTAATATATATGTTTGAGATTTATACCCCACCTCAACCCCCCAAAATCTGGACAGTCGATGATAGAAAAGTTTTACTAACTTGTGGGCAATTACTTAAATTTATTGCCTTAAATGATAGTAGACCATGGGAAAAGACTTTGTAATATTATCTTTTTTTTTTTTTTTTAAGATTCTATTTACTTATTTGACAGAGAGAGATCACAAGTAGGCAGAGAGGCAGGCAGAGAGAGAGGGGGAAGCAGGCTCCCTGCTGAGCAGAGAGCCCAATACAGGGCTCGATCCCAGGACCCTGAGATCATGATCTGAACCGAAGACAGAGGTTTTAACCCACTGAGCCACCCAGGCACCCCTGTAATACTATCTTTTGAAAGCTCTACTTTTAAAATGAATTTAGCAGAGTAAGTAAACTAATGGAATTTTTAAAAATTTAAACTATTTTGTAAATGACATCTGATTTAATGATGTCATAATTATTTATGAAATATTTAGAAAGAATTCAAAACACTTCTTAGAATATATTTTTAATTAATCTTCATAATATTCTTCTGAGATTTTAGCGAGATAGGATATTTGAACTACCACTGACTTTTCATTTTATCTGTGTTCTAAATGGAGTTTTCAACTCATGTGTATTAGAACTCTCATTATATTGGTCAAATCAGTGATCATAATTTGGATTTGTTCCTGTATTTTTTGCTCAAGTTTTTGACTGTCGTATTCTGCACTGCTTCATTAACTTCATTAAGGGTTACTATGAATTGTTAACTCTTTATTTGAAAATACCCTTGCAGGTGACCTTAAATATTATAAACTCAAAAAGAGAGAGAAGTAACTGTGGAGGGGTTTTTTTTCCTCTATTGAGCATTTCATGCTTGTGTATAATTCCTGACACTTAGTATACCCAAATCTTTGTCATACAGTGGTTTAAAACTTTATGTGCCAATTTGATATACTTTCAAGTAAAGTCCAAAAGTATGTGGTAAAGATATTTTTCTTCAGGTCAGATTAAATCTAGAGAGATACAAGAAAAAGACAATTATGTTGCTTCTTAAGCATTAGCATTAGACTTCAATTTTTAACTTTAAAGAATTTTCCATATGTGTATTGACGTTCAGGTAGCTGCACAAATGATTAATGTTTTTACTTCTTCCTCGATAGGGACAGTCTTTCATTCTTGCTAGAAAATTTTTCAAATGAGAGTGTGATTATAGAAATCCTATTTGTGTTCATGTCCAGTTTCTCTAGATTTGGGGGGGGCGCATTAAATGCTAATAACATTGTCACTTTTTTAGGCTAATACTTTGTGATTTTTGTAGATAAATATTTTCTCCAAGTTGTGCAGTTTACTCCTATATTCCTGTAATTTTTGTTAAGTCTTATTCTGACAAGTATCAAATGTAAAACTCTAATGGGAGGGAATATTAAAGTAAGATTATTTGTAGTTAAATAGAATAATCTTTTTACTTTGTAGAAGTAAGATAGTATTGGTTAAAGAAGTTTTGAGCTCTAAAGATAAAGATTGGAAATTTTTATGTTTTGGACTTGTGGCATTATAATGAAGCCCTGGAATTTTCTATGAGGCTAGAAACCACACTATGTGCTAATTGCCTTAGAATGGTAAGAAAATAAACATGTGTATAGCACTTAGTTGTTAAGACAGTAGGCCCTTATACAGAGCCTCAAATGAATTAACAAACCATCTACTGAAACGTTTCCACTTCCATGCACTTTATTTATGTATTTCAGACCAGTCAGCAATTGACTAGGAAGATGAAGTGTTTACTAAATCTCTTTAATAAACATGATTAAGGGAGGGAAAATTTATAAACACTATGATGGCAGTGTACATTTTTATATGTTGTCCTGTCTTTGAAATTTTATGTGAGCTGGACATAAATAGTCTAGTATCTGTATGCATAAGTCTGTTTTTAACATACTTTTCTGTACACCTTATAGAGGCTTATATCTTAAATAACTTAACCCATGTGTTCTGTTGTCTATCCTAGATAAATAAAATTGGCTTTAATCTTTTTACAACAGCTTTACTGAGATATTTATATCCCATAAAGTTCACCTGTTTAAAGTGTACAATTGGATGATTGTTAGAATATGTACAAAGTTCTGTAACCATCACCATAATCTAATTTTAGGACATTCACATCACCATAGAAAGAATCTTTGTACTCATTAGCAGTTATTCCCCATGGCCCCTGGATTCAGTCTTATATATACATCTCTCATAATAATTTCAGTGATTTTCAGGTATTATGGCTACAAATGATAAAATTGTTCCTAATTAGACAAATAACGAATTTATGTCTTTGTTCTTTGACATATGTAATGGAAGTTGTAATAAATCTATTTTGATTTCTTGCTGCTTCCTGTTTCTCTCTTGCAGGCACTTTAAAAAAGTCTTTCAAGCTTTTGTTATTTATTTGTTCTAGATACAATATAACAATGTTTTGGGGCCAGTTCTTTAATGTGAATTAATTTTTTATTTGGATGGATGATATACAGTAGATAAAGTTTCTAAAAAATTATATTTGGTAAAATGGGATGAAAAATAAAAAACATTTTCTTCCTTCTAATACTTAACTCAGGAAGGCAGGTTCATATATAAATTCATATTTGCTGTTACCCAGTTTCAGACCAACACAGGTTTCTCAGCTGTTTAGTATGGCTCATTTGACTCTAACCTCTTCTGTCCATCATGTGTTTTCTCTTTACTCCTTAGAAATAGCTTCTGGAAGCTGGAGGGAACCGTCTAGACTTCCAGGACATACTCATATTATCTTTTCTCTGACATTGTCCTGATATTAGCAAATCCTGCATAGTTGGAAGATGTTATGAAAGATAGATTGCTGCTTTTCCAAATTATGTTCCTCTTGTCCTCTATACAGATTTCTGGCACCAATTTTTTTAGTCATTTTTGTATATTCCTTTTTCAAAGCATTTCTTTCTTCACTCTATAAAGAATTTAAGACCACATCATATTGTAGTACTGTTAAATTTAGGGGATATGACAGAAAGAGTCACAATCAAATAAAATATAAAATGTACAGTAACCCAGCAAAACCTTCTTAGTTCAACTTTTCCAAAAAGATACACATGTAATAAAGTAAAAGAGTGCCATGTATTTCATTATTCAGTCCTCAAAAATATTTTTACAGTTACATAGCTTCTTGTAAGGTTCTCATTTATTTAATTTGACAGCTATAATAAACTAAATTGAATCTTTAAAGTATTTTACTGGGGAATATAGCTAGCATTTCTCAGGTAGATTGATATTCTTAGAGTAGTGGTTTTTAATCTTAGTTTTGAACCCTCCCACAAAAATGTATTTACTCACAAATTTTTCATTTAATTTTTGGAAGTTTATAGATTTCAAAAGACTTTTTGCTAATTCTTGGAGCCCAGTTCAAGAACCTCTGTCGTAGCAAATAATGAATTAACATGATACATACTCCATTCCAGTTCCGTATTTTAAAATGTCCATTCTGAATTTCTAAAACTTTTCCGATTGTGAATATGTATTTACTTTCTTATATCAATTAAGAATTGGTTTTTGTGAAAATATATTAAAGTGGGGAGTCAGACTCAGTGGTGAGATGATGTGGTTTCAGGCCAGTGATAAACAGAATTCTGTAACATCATTCAAATATCTTCATTTGCTCTCCTAAAAACATGTATATTTTAACCACCGTAATTAACCAACGGCCTTTTAATGCTGTTGATCTTTTATAAATATTCCCAAATATCATTTTTATTTCAGTTTGTCATGGTGGTTATTGTGATATTTTTGGGTAGACTTGAGCTGAATTGGGACTCTACTTTGTGGGAAGTTTTTTTATAAAGTATGTAGACATTGGTAAGAATCGGAATGTCCACTGACTTATTAGTTTCACAGATGCTTCCATAATACTTAGTGTACTCTTGGGTATATTAAATTATCATATCCTGACAGCAATCCTGAAACATGCCATTCTTATATAGCCATATTTCTGAGAACTAAAGCAAGCTATCAGCGAACCATATCTGACATGCCATGTTAATTTCCATAACTATTATTACTGGGGTTGGTAGTATTTCTAAGGCATAAAAAAATTTTAGTAAACGTACTAAGTAAAAAATGGTAAAATATCTACCTTATCATTAGGTTTCTAATTATGACCAAGCTCATTTGACTCATTTCAAAAATAATGATAAACATCTTTTTTCTGCTATCATGGATTATAAAATAGTGTTTTAAGTATACAGTATATCAAAACACAATATTTTGAATTATTCTGTTTTCATTGTGTCTAGTGTTAACATTGTGAATGAAAACCTCATTCTGCCATCTCATAGCATATTTACATATACACATGATTTTTGCCTTAAGTAGAAAAGAAACAGCTGACAGATACATAGGTTAATTTGCTTTTTAAAATTGCAGCAAGTTGTTCTGTGATTCTTTTGTGTGTTTGGGGCTATTTTGTAGGGAAAGAATTTGTCAAGCAATATTTAAGAGACATTGGCCTTTTGTATCCTTTTCTAAATAAACTTAAACAGAAACCTGTCAACTCAAGAATAAAATATTTCTTTGTAAATTCTCACCTGTAAATTATTGATAATGGAAGGAGCACCTTTTTAATCCTTATATCCCCCTTCCTCTCAACACAGCTTTTAGATTGTAGATAAACTTCCCAGCTCAGTAATTAACTGAGCTCAGTCATTGCACCCCATATCATGTGATTTTTTTTTTCCGGTGGAATACATTATTAGAGCACTTACACAGCCAGTCTAGCTGCAGCAGCCCAGGCGGCAACAGCAGTGCCATTTTTCACAAAGAAAATGTTGAACAGGAGCCAAATGTTTGGTGGCAGTCTGTTGCTAGGAAATCAAGGTCCTGAGGCGATTAATGACAAAGCAAGCAATAACAAGAAGGCAGAATTACAGATTTAAAAGAGAAAAAAGTGGTTGGTGTTATAATTACCCAAAGAAATCCGCACTCATTAAATTGGCTGTTTTTATGATTGACTTTAATTGGAGGTTAGCTCAGATATTTAGCTCCTTTCCCACCCCTTTAAACACACACAGGCACATAATCTGTAGAACTGCAGACTTGTTTTTCTAAGCATTGAGAGGAGCTTGCCCTGTAATTTGATCCCCACTGACAGATGCATTTTCTATGCTGCCATTTTGAATTAACCTATTGTAGAACAATTTTCTTCAGCCCTGTTGAATAAAACATCCAGTCTGATTACCTCCGATGGATTTGATAGAGTAAAAGAATGTACTTCTCATTGAAGTAGATTGTTTGCGTGGACTCTACTGATTTTGAACTTTGCCAATAAGCACAATCATTTGTAATAAATTTTCAAAGAAATTTGTGAGGAGAAGGTAATGAGAGTCACCGTTTCATAGCTTAATGTCTGGGTACCGCATCAAAACAATACTATTCTTACAAGATCGTTATTTTTCCAGTAAGATGTTCATAGGCATTTTAAAATTTTTTTCTGAATCTCCATTTAGACTTGATATTTTTAGGAATAGAATCTTCTATTTATGTGCTCTAAAACGATCATTTCCTCCCCACCAACAGTATTTTAATTACAGGACTCAATGTGATTCAAAGCACTCAATTTTAAAAATATTTTTAATATATAAAACATTTAAAACGATACTAAAATCTGCCTATTTCAGTCATTCTGTGATGCATTTAAAAACATGATTGTTCTATGTAAATTTTCTGGGATTTGATAAAGTATGTTACCAGAAGGCATTGATTAGTTTTATGTACAATACTGGAGGAAGCATCACAGTTTATTTACCTTTCAGAAGCCTTAAGAATAAAGTTACATGATGCCACTGCTCTCCAGATTTCTAATCAAACCCTGGAACAAAAGAGCCAAGCACATTCTATCTGACAATACACACACTGCTAATCAGATGCCAATGCCAAGCTGTCTGCTTTGTTAAATACTTAGCTTCCTAGAGGCAGGAAGACAGCTGCTATAAGTATGATGAAATTTGGTAGTTCAATCTATTTTTACTACCCTTGGGCTACTAAGATAGTGTTAATTTAGACCACCCCAATTGGTACACTTTAGGGAGTTTTTTAAAGAGTTTGTAATTAAAATGATAAAACATCATTATTACATTGAAGACCTTCTGTAAGTTTTACATTTGGCAGTTACCTACTGAGATAACCCCAGCATGTAATTTACAATGATGTAATGGTTGTAATTGCATTTTGGAAAAAAAGAGGAACTATAGGAGACAAGTGCTTCCTTCAGAAGTGTTTTGATATCTGCTTCGATTTCATTTAAATCTACTTCTATCTCAAAATTGCCTACCTATAATTGAATGTAGCAGCCATAAACATTAAGATACTATACAAATTTTTTTTAAATGTTATCAACACAGACACTACCACCAGGGGGAGAAAGCTAAACTTAAAATCTTTAACTGATGTTACTGCCAGCAAGTAGATTGTACTGCTTAGACTGATATAGTTAACCACCTTACCAGATGACACTGCCTTTGGGGGCATGATTCTAAAATTGTACGTGAAATCTGTACAGACTTACCACACTATTTAAGTGTAAGTAAAATGGAAACTTTCCTACCTCAAGTTTTGTTTTGTTTTGTTTTTAACAGAGAGGGTGCAGATAAGCAGCCTGAAGATTTTTATTGTTCTTGTATTATCTGTCAATCTATTTGAAGAACTGTCTCTTGAAATTGAATGCTTTAGATCTGTGATACTGGGCAGCTATCAGAGCATATCTATTAAGGTGAAATAATCACATAAGAGATATAGCAACATTGAATAGCCTGTAAGATAGTTTTCTAGTTGATTATCATTGCAGTATAGTTTTGTGTCTTAATAGCTCTCTAATAAACCATTAACAATTCAGTCCTAAACATATGTGTGAGAATAGATTGTGGATTCTTCTCTGGGAGAACATTTTATAAATGTAGAAAATAGGTGATTGGGACAAGAACACAACTCTCAACCATGAACAATGTCAAAATTGATCTAATAGTCTCACATGTTTTATAGTTATGCCATGGAAAAACTAATTAAAGAACTTAGGTGACTTTTCTCCAGTCTAGAACTTTAAAGTGAAAGATTATAAGCTCTCAATTCTAATAACTTTTAAGCAGTTACTCTCCTTACAATATTAGGCTTTATTCTGTAAAGAATCGTGGTATTTAATTTTATACTCTTGATTTTTAATCATTTCAGATATTAAAATTACAAAAGATGGGTAAAGAAAATGGTTGATTACAAAGAGGACTTGCATGTTAATTTTTAGGGTTATAGAACTCTTCTGCAAGTACTATAGGGTAGATACTTGATTCTGTGCATTTATTAAAGGCCATAGGACTGTAGATCACAAGGAGTTAACTTTAATATATGCAAACATTTTTAAATGTTGTAAATTCTAAGTTGTAGTGCAGTCTGTGACAAATGACTGTACTTCTATTACAAATATATGACATTGCCTCACTGAAGGGGTGGGAGAAGAAAAGGAACTGACCTAAGTAACTTTGGAAAATGGTGTCTAGACTGGAAAATGTGAAGCTGAAGACAAAAGAACATTACAGAAACACTGTATTTTAGTTGGTAAATTTGTTTCTTGTAAGGATATGGGTTAATAATTCTGAACCTGCTTTGCATATATACTGGGGTTGAACAAATACCTAAATAAATAATGAATGTTGTGATTCAGGTTTCTCAGTGTCAGAGAGGGAAATTACAAATGAACAAGAGAAGCAAGGGGAGGAGCTAGAGTAAAACTCTGTGGTACTGGATTAGAATTGGAGATAATCTTATGAATTTAGGTTTAGCTTAACATATATAAATGGATAAATGCAGAAATAATACAGATACATGATTATACATGGATTAGTTACAGATACATATTTCTTAGTTCTGTCTACTGAGAAGGCTTAGAAGCAGTGATACCCAGTAGTGACAAACATACCTCACAGCCTGATCTGGGTTTGTAAATACTGTTCTCCAATAAAAGGATCTAGAGTTCTTTGGAGAAATGGCTGATTTCTAGGGCTAAGGCAGGGAAAATGCAACATGAACATGGAGTATCTTATATTATTCTCCCAAACCCATAGCCCTAATCTGATCATAAGAAAAACATCAGACAAGTCCAAACAGATGGATATTCTACAGAATACCTAAAGAATATTTCTCAAAACTTGTCAAGGTCATAAAAAACAAGGAAAGACTGAGAACTTGTCACTGACAAGATAAGCCTAAGAAGACATGACAGCTAAATACAAAGTGGCTTCTTGGATTGGATCCAGAACAAAAAAAAAAAAAAAAAAGGATGTTGATGTAAAAACTGGTGAAATCTAAATTAAGTCTGGACTTTAGTTAATAGTAATGCAACAAAGGTGTGTTCTCAGTTTAGACAAATGGACCATGGTAATATGTTGACATAGAGCAAACTGGTATATGGGGACTCTACTTAATATGTTTGGAGTTTTTCTGTAAATCTAAAATTACTTCAAAATAAAATATTATTTTAAAATAAAAAAAATATGTGTACCTACCACCTATCTTAAGAAACAGAACATTATTAGTATCTTTGAATCTCTATATGCTCCTTGTGATCCCATGTTTCTTTCTACCCCAAAGGTAACCATGATCTTGAATTTTATGATTATTATTACTGTACTTAATAGCTTAACCACATATGTATCCCTGAGCATTCTAGTATAGCTCCCAACCCTTCACCTCTGGCATAGTTACATATCTTTGTCTTCTTTGCTACATTCGTGATACTTTCTCCAGATCTACTATATCATTTGTCTTTAGTGGTGTCTAATATTCTGTTTTATCTGTCCACCGAGTTTGAATATGCATTTCTTTTTTTTAATTTTCATTTCTTTCTCTCATATCTCCTTCTTTTATTATTTTGATAAACTTTTCACTGCTTTCTCCTATTTATAATCATTTTATTTTTAAAAATATATTGAACTTAACTATTTTCTGTTTTGTGCCTAGCCTGATACTTAAAACTTTTGGAGTTCTGATTTTGTTGTCTGTTGTTTCTGCTAGTTTGTACTTCAAGCTGCCTCACTTTTTGTGTGTGAGCTCATGTTCATTATTTGTGGTAATTTCCAAGGCTGACATGAAGATATGTTTCCAAAGAGAGGATTTGCATTTGAATCTGCCAAGAGCCTGGGGATACTGTCAACCTGGGAACACACTGAAATAAATTTTAGGCTTAAAGTTCTGTGGGCTGCATAGATAGCATGAGTTCCAGATCCATAAACTTTCCCGAGGGTGGGCTTCTGGTTAAATTTTCAGCGAAGATATTTTTACCTCCACCCAAGTTTGAAACAGGTGACTTTCCTTGCAGATTCTTTCTGTAGCATAGTTGTAGTTCTACTGAGTTCTACTAGGCATGCAGCTTTATATGGAGATCTCTTTTCAGACTCCCTATGTTTAGTATACCTAGGATTTCTTTCCTCAATCTTGGGCTCGGTAGTATGCTCGTAAGTATTTTAAAATTGGTTCTCTGGAAAGGGAAAAAAGTCCTTATTTGTAATATTTTTGAATTTTATATCGTGGCTGATTTCAAGCTACGAATGTGAAGTTACTGAACATGAATTTGGGTAAAGATATGTGTAGTTAGCTTTCACAAGCTGGCTCCAGCATACCACTGCCAGCTCTCTGTACATGGCTGTGAAAATTGAAGCTCAATTCATGGGTTTGCCATATCCCCTGAATGAAAGACATTTGAGTGTTTGCTTACCTCCGTGGATTTCCATTTTACTTTGTTTTGGCTTTCTGAGTATTCTGTGTCAACCAAGAGATATATTTAAAACAAAAAAAAGATTCTTTTGATTTCTATTTTTAATGTATCATTTGTTGTTTTTAGTAAAAGGGCTGTGTTATGGTACTTAAGTCAGCTTTACTGTCAAAAATGGAATTCCTTCTTCTTTGCAAGTATAGTTTATTGTTTTTTAATTGTAAACATAGTACATGATGATTACATTAAACTTGAGATATAGAAAAATAAAAAGAACGTTAAAATCCCCCACAATTCCATCATACATGTTTATATTTTGTGAATACTTGTCTTTTTAGTTTTCTACAATTTGCAACGTACTGTCTACTATTTCGTAATATGATTTTTATTTCTTAATATTTAGTGAATGTTTGCTCATGTCATTAAATATTCCTCTACAATATCCCCCACACCAATTACACGAGAGTAAAAATAGAAGTCTACACACATGAGAATTAATTTAATCCAGGAATCCAATCTTTTTAGCATATAAAAATGATTTTCCTAAGATTTTTCATTGAAGCATATTAATAATTGCAAAATACTAGAAATTATATAAATGACCAATCATAGGAGATTGGTTGAATAAACTATGGTACTTCCTACAATAAACTACTATGGAGTGATTTCAAGGAAATATTAGGAGATCACAAAAGGAAAGCACAAAAGAGCATATATAGTGTTACCTTTTATTTAAGAAAAAGGAAAAATAAGACATGCATATATGCAGAAAGGGTAAAACAGAAAACAATAAAATGAGTAATTTCATGTGGTAGAAAAGAAAATGCAGTGGAAAAGATATGAGAGGGCATGACACTTCTTGGGGGTATATTTTTTGGTAATTACGACAGCATATTAATATCCTACCTATTCAAAAGGTTAAGTAAAAATGTTATCAGTAGGATATGGGACCTAAAACTGTAAGCAAACTGAAGCAAATGAACTTAATTGGCAAAAGTGAAATGAATACTATAGTCACAGTGAAGATAAAAATGAAGGGAAGGAAGAAGGGAGGACTTACCCAAGTAATTTATGAGCACAATGTTGGACTACATAGATCTTCAATTTGCGCCAGAGTAGCAAAGGAGGAAATTATTACAAAAACAAATCCTGAACTCTTTTTAGTACATTTGTTTATGTTAGTGGTATGGGCAAACTAATTCTGAAACTTTTTTGAGCATGTGAGTAAATGAGTTGATATCATTAGGGACCTGTGTTCTCACTGTGGAAAAGAGACATGCAATATGAAGTGGGAGAATACAGGAAAGAACACTGTGGCAGATGGATTATATTAGGGATATGTGTGTAAATATATAATTTCTCTTTGTTATTACTGTATAGAAATCAGATTGTTGTATATTGATATTTTATCCTCCATCTTGACTGAATTTTTTTATTTTAAGAGTTTTTGGTGGAATCTTTAGGGTTTCTATATTAAAATATCATGTTACCTGTAAATAATAACAGTTTTACTTCTTCCTTTTGGATTTGGATGCCATTTGCTTCTTTTTCTTGCCTCATATCTCTGGCTAGGATTTTCAACACTACTGAATAAAAGTGGTGAGAGTGTATGTCTCTGTCTTGTTTCTGATCTTAGCGAAAAAGCTTTCAGCATTTCATCATTGAATATGATGTTAGCTGCGAACTTGTCTTATATGACCTTTACTGTGTGGATGTACATTCTGTCTAAACCCACTGTTTTAAAAGTTTTTATCATAAATGGTATTGAATAATGTCACATGCTTTTCCTGCATCTTTTGAGATGATCATGTGATTTTTATCCTTCATTTTGTTAATTGTGTCATGTTTAATGATCTGTAGATGTTGAACCATATTTGCATCCCCAGAATAAAAACCACTTAATCATGATATATGACCCTTTGAATGTCATGTTGAATTTCATTTGCTAATATTTCATTGAGGATATTTGCATCTGTGTTCATCAAGAATATTGACCTGTAATTCTTTTCTTGTGGTGGTCTTATCTTGTTTTGGTGTCAGGGTAATGCTGGCCCCATAAAATGAGTTTTGAAGTATTTTCTCCTCCATCCCCTTTTTTTAGTTTGAGAAGGTAGTGAACTCCTTTAGCTTTTGCTTGTTTTTTAGTTTGAGAAGGATAGGTATTAAATCTTCTTTAAATGTTTGGTAAAAAGTCACCAGTGAAGCCCTCTGGCTTTAGACTTTTGTTTGAAGGGAGGTTTTTGTTTTGTTTTGTTTTGTTTTGTTTAATTAACATATAATGTATTATTTGCCCCAAGGGTACATGTCTGTGAATCATCAGGCTTACACATTTCACAGCACTTACCATAGCACATACCCTCCCCAATGTCCATACCCCAGTGATGGGAGGTTTTTGACTACTAATCTCCTTACTAGTAATGGTCTATTTAGATGTTCCATTTCTTCATGATTCAGTCTTGGAAAATTGAATGTTCCTAAGAATTTATACATTTTTTTTTCTAGATCCAGTCCGTTAGCTTATAATTATTCGCAGTAGTTTCTCCCTTTCGATTTCTATGGTTTCAGTTGTAATCTCGTCTTTAGTTTCCACTTTTATTTATTTGAATTCTCCAGCTAAAGGTAGTCTTATTTAATCTTTTCAAAGAACTATCTCTTAGTTTCATTGATATTTCTATTATCTTTTTCATCTGTTAATTTTTTTTAAGTTATCTCTATGTGTAATCTTGGGCTTCGGCTTACAACCCTAAGATCAAGAGTCACATGCCCCACCAACTGATCCAGCCAGCACCCCTCATCTGTTTCATTTACTTCCACTTTGATCTTTGTTATTTCCTTCCTTCTATGAACTTTGAGCTCATTTGTTGTCTTTTTCTATTCTTTCAGGTGTGAAGTTAGATTATTTGATATTTTTGTTGATTCGAGAGGTAGGCCTGTGGACTTCCCCCGAAGAACTACTTTTCTTTCATTTCATAGATTTTGGAAGTTGTATTTCCATTTTCATTTGTCTGCCGGAATTTTTTGATTTCTCCTTTGATGTCTTTTTTGACCCATTGCTTATTCAGTAGTGTATTGTTTAATCTCCACATATTTGTGATTTTTCTAGTTTTCTTCTTGTAATTGATTTCTGGTCTTACACCATTGTGGTCAGAAGATATGCGTGATATGTTTTCAGTATTCATAAATTTATTGAGACTTATATTGTTGCCTAACATATGATCTGTCCTAGCGAATGTTCTATGTGCACTTGAGAAGAATGTGTATTCTGCCACTTTTGGATGAAATGTTCTGTGTATATCTATTATGTCCATCTGATCTAATGTGTCATTTAAGGCTGATGTTTCCTTAATGATTTTCAGTGTGAAAGATCTATCCATTGATTTAAGTGAGGTATTAAAGTTCCCCATTATTGTATTGGTGCCAGTTTCTCCCCATAGTTCTGTTAATACTTGATTTTTGTATTCAGGTGCTCCTGTGTTAGGTGCATAAATATTTACAACTGTTATATCCTCTTGTTGGATTGACCCCTTTATAATCATGTAATTCTCTTGTTTGTCTTTTATTATATTCTTTGTTTTAAAGCCTATTTTGTCTAATATAAGTATAGCTACCCTAGTTGTCTTTTGGTTTCCATTAACATGGAACACATTTTTCCATCCCTTTATTTTCAGTTTATGTGTCATTACATCTTAGGTAAATGTCTTGTAAGTAGCATATAGATAGGTCTTTTTTTTTTCTTTTTAAATCCATTCAGCCACTCATTATCTTTTGATTGGTGAGTTTAGTCCACTTACGTTTAAAAGTATGTTCTTACTGCCATTTTGTTAATTGTTTTCTGGATGTTTTGCAGTTCATTCGTGTTCCTTTGTTTTCTTGCTATCTTCTCTTCTGGTGATGACTTTCTTCAGTGTTATGCTTAGATTCCTTTATATTATATTTTATGTATCCACTACAGGTTCTTGCTTTGTGGTTACCAGGAGACTCACATATAACAGCCCACTTGTATATGGTAGTTTATTTTAATTTGATAACATGTTAAGTTTGAATGCATTCTAAAGCTCTACATCTTTATTTCTCTTCTGCCCCAACATTTTAAGATTCTGATGTCACATTTTAATCTCTTTATTTTGTGTATTCCTGAACTGATTGTTGTAGTTATGGTTATTTTTACTACTTTTATATTTTAACCTTTATAATACCTTTATAAAAGATTAATCCCCTGCCTTACTGTGTATTTACACTTACCAGTTAGATTTCTACTTTTATATATTTTCTTATTACTAATTAATGCTTTCCATTTAGCTTAAAGAAGTCCCTTTAACATTTCTTGTAACATCAATTTAGTGGAAGTGAACTCCTTTAGCTTTTGCTTGTTTTGAAAACTCTTTATCTGACCTTCAATTCTGAATGATAACCTTGCTGGGTAAAGTATTCTGGGTTGGAAGTTTTTTCCCATCAGCATTATGAATATATCTTACCACTCCCTCTGGTCTGCAAAATTTCTGTTGAACAATCTCCATATAGTCTTATGGGGGTTTCATTGTGCGTAACAAGTTTTTTTCTCTTGTTGTGTTTAAGATTCTTTGTCTGTAACTTTTGACATTTTAATTAGAATGTGTCTTGATGTGGGTTTCTTTGGATTCTTATCTGCACCTCTTTGGGCTTCTGGATCTGGACATCTGTTTCCTGCCCCAGGTTAGGGATGTTTTCAGCCATTATTTTTTCAATAAATTTTCTGTCCCCCTTTTCTCTCTCCTCCTTTTGGGAACTCTAAAATGCAAGTGATGTTCCATTCAATATTTCCCTTAAGCTATCCT
Organism: Potos flavus; assembly: GCA_028534135.1. Classification (NCBI taxonomy): domain Eukaryota; kingdom Metazoa; phylum Chordata; class Mammalia; order Carnivora; family Procyonidae; genus Potos; species Potos flavus. The sequence goes on along the minus strand of CM052894.1, from coordinate 46,205,587 downwards.
CACTTTTTTAAAATTATTTTTTCTTTCTGATACTCTGAGTGAGTTCTACTGCTCTGTCTTCTAGATCACTAATCTTTTCTTTTACTTCTTTTAGTTTATTCTTCAGCTTAATTATTGTATTCCTCAGCTCTGTAATTCTGTTTGGCACTTTCTTATATTTTCTGTCTCTTTGTTGAAGTTACCACTGTGTTCATTCGTGCTTCTCCCAAGTTCAGTGATCATCTTTATGACCATTACTTTTAACTTTTTATTGGGTAAATTACTTACCTCCCTATAATTAAGGTTGTTTTTTTCCCCTGAGATTTTATCTAGTTCTGTTGTGTGTAACATAGTTCTGGGTTTCCTCATTTACTTGACTCTCTATTAGCTTTTGTGTTAGCTAAAATAGCTACCTGTCCCAGTCTCGAAGGAGTGACTTCCTGTAGGAGATGAAACTTACCTTTGAACCTTGCCCTAGCTTGTGGTTGTCTCTCAATACTTTGTGATTGTGTAACCAACCTGATTTATTCTTGGTAAGTCCCAGTCGTTGAGGGTATGCCAAGACCTGTCAGTGTTCAGAAGGGAGGATCTCAGTCAGTACCTAAATTAGAAGCCAGACTCTCAGGCAGCAGCTTTTAAAGTATGCAATTATATATAGTCCTTTGGGACCACAGTCATAAACCCTGCTGGCCTCCAGAACAAGTTATCTGGAGGCGTCCCTTGGGTGACAGTTGCAAAAAACTATGGCTTTAGATGAGTGTAGAAGCACCTTCTGGGGAGGTTACCAGCAAGCCAAGAGACAGTGAAAAGATGGGGACCCCTGACCTATTTTCCCTGAGACTATCTCCATAGCATCTAGATGTGTGGCAAAACTGAAGCTTGCCCCTCAGCCTGAAACTCAAGGACAATTAAATAAGCCTTTTTCACAGAAAGATTGGGGATGTGTTTCATTCTGTTACCTGAGTAGTGCCCTGGGTGTGGTAGTCTGCCAAAAACTGTCTGACTGTTACAGTCCCGTGGAACCCAGGAACGCAAGCCTCCCTGGCCACCATGGCCAAGTATTCAAGAAGTGTCCCATATATGGTCTGCTCATGCCTGCTAATTTTAATGAGGCAGCGGTAAAGTACAGGGCTTGCACTCACCTGCTTGCTTTCTTCGTCTACAGGAAAGCGTAGGGCCAGGATGCTCTTGCTGATGCTGTCATTGTAGAAGAGCACAAAAATGGCACCTACCAGAGCCTCCATCCTGGAGAGAGTCCCAACAAGCCCCTGCCCCCTCCAGGAGACACTCTGAGACTGGCAAATGAATCTCCTTTACATATAGTCTACATACTTTGAAACTACTGTTTTGCAGGGGTCACAGGGGCAGGTCAGTGTGCAGAAAAGTTCTTTAAGAAAAGCATCTAAGTTCTTTTATTGCCCTTTGAGTCTCCTGGACATGAACCCCAATGGTTGTCAAAGCCAGATATTCTGGGAACTCATCTCTCCTCTGCAGGTCAGGCATTGAGGTGCCTGCTATGGGGCACAAACCCATCGTTCATCAAAGAAAATCTGTTTTTGAGATCCCTCTTGATCATTGGTTGCCACATCAGGGATAGGATTTTCAGTGAGCCTGCATCTCTGCATTTACTACCTGTCTCAGTGTCTCCCTTTACCATTTGTTGCAAAAAAGTTCTACGGCTAGTTTTCAGGCTTTTTTCGGATGGGATTTTTCTATATGTATATTCCATATGTAGTTCCATATGTAGATTCAGTGTGTCCATGGAAAGAGGTGAGTTCACAATCTTCCTACGCCACCGTCTTGGTCCACCCTTCTTCCAGCTACTTTTCTAGGAGAGTATTTTTTAAGCTATTCATTTAGGAAACTGATTTTGTGTTAACTGTGAAATGTCTTATTACATTGACTAAATGGCTCTTATAGTACTAAATTATGTTACCTAAAATCACCTTCAGATTTAACACACAATAGTAGTTTAATATGTAGTTGTATGTATGTAGTTCATATGCATATTATAGTTAATATATACACATGTAGTTTATACATAGTTTTGTATATATAATTGTATCTCCCAATACAATATCTGTGTTCTTTCCATTAATTATGAACTATTTTTATATGCATCAAAATATGGTTAGAATTATTTGAATATACCTGCAAATTCTTCAGACAACTGTCCTTATTACCATAATTCACATCTGTGGTAGAAGTAGGGAAGAAGGAGATTAAAAATATATCTATCAGCTCTTTCAGTCATGTTGAGTATAATGTTAATGTATTTTAAGCCAAAAAATTTTTGTTACAAACCATAATCAATTTTACAAATATAAAAAGAAAGTTTGACTAGAGGCGTTCTTAAACTTGGAGATTCGGAAGAGTGATTTTATCAGTATACTATAGGCACATCTCTCAAGAGTTTTCATTTGTTCATTCAACAAATATTTACTAAGTGCTTATCATGTACCAGGTAGTTTCAGGAATTAAGAATACAGTTGTGAATAATGATCATATATTTTAATGGACAATGTAATGGTCAACATTTTTTGAAGAATTGTTACTAATAATAGATATTTATAAGGCACTTAACACTGTGCTACATACCATTCTAAGATTTTTAAGCATATTAATTAATTTACTTTAATAACTTTATGAGGGTAGTAGGCATTACTATTACTACCTCCATTTCATAGATGAAGAAACAGAGGCATGGAGATATTAGTTAACATGCTTCAGGTCTCAAAGCTGATAATCTGCCAACCCAAGATTTGAACCCACTGGATAACCTCTGGTGTCCAGTCTTTTTTTTTTTCAAGATAAAAAAAAAATGATTTATTTGAGAGAGAGCATGAGTGGGAGAGGGACAGAAGGAGAGGGAGAAGCAGCCTCCTTGCTGAGCAGGGAGTCTGATGTGGGGGTCGATCCCAGGACCCTGAGATCATGACCTAAGCTGGAGGCAGATGCTTAACTGACTGAGCTGCTCAGGCGCCCCCAGTCTTTTTTTTCTTAACAAAATTTTTATTTTGAGATTGTTGAAGAGTCACATCCAATTGTAACAAATGATACAGAGAAGTATCACATACCCTTTATACAGGTTTTCCCAAAGGTCCTCTGTGTAAAACCATATAGTAGAATATTACAACCATTATATTGACATTGATGTAATCCAGATACCAAACATATCCCCCACAAGGATCCCTCATTGTCTTACTTCCGGCTACTATGACAAAGTACTGTAAACTGTGTAGCTTAAACAACATAAGTTTGTCTATCACAGTACTCAGGGTTGGTTCGTCCAAGATATCAGGGTGGTAACATGGTTGAGTTCTGATAAGGGTTCTCTTCCTAGCTTGCGGACGACTGTCTTTTTACTGTGGCCCCACAGAGTAGAGAGGAATGTTAATCTCTCTTGCCCTTCTCATAAGGGTACTAATCCCACTTATGAGGACCTACTCTTAGGACCTAATTACTTTCAAAGACTCCCACCTTCAGAAACATCATATTGGAGATTAGAACTTCAATATATAAGGGAAACAGACATCCAATCCATAGTACTCATGTTGCCCCTTTACAGTTATATCCTCTTCCCTTCTACCCCTAGGCTACCCATCCCCCAGCTTATTCCCTGGCAACCACTAATCCATCTTCCATTTACATAACTTTGTCATATCAAGAATGTTGTGTAAATAGAATCATGTAGTATGTCGCCTTTTGAGATTGGCTTTAATTTTTACTCAGCATAATTCTCTGAAGATTTATCCAGATTGCTCCATGTATCACTGGTTCATTCCTTTTTATTAATAAATAGCATTCCATGGTATAGAAGTGCCGCAATTTAAGTATTTGTTCATTAAAGGACACCTAGGTTGTTTCTTGTTTGAGACTATTACAAATAGGCTGCTGTAAATATTTGTTTATATTTGTCTTCATATTTCTGATCTGCTTGTAAGCATCATCCATCACATTCTACCATCACTCAATAAATAGAGAATGGTTTGCTGCTCAGGTGATATTGAGCAGTGATCTAAAGTAAGTGAGGGAAAAAGCCATGTAGCTATTTGGGGAAAGCATGATTTAGGCAGAGGGAGCAAGTGCCTTGAGGTAGGAATATGCCTGGAGTATTTGTGACATAGTAAGAAGGACAGGAGGCACGCAACAAGGAAAATGGAAGGAGATAAGCTCTGAAAGGCAGATGTGAGTCAAATCTATAAGATATGTACGGTTTTAAATTTTCCTATAGTGAAAGGGACAACCATTGAGGAGTTTGAGTAAAGGAGTGGCATATTCTTAATTATATTTTACTATCACTGTAGCCACTGTGTAGAAAATAGATCACCCTTGGGCAAGGGAGAACAATTAGGGGCTGTTACGATAGTCCACATAATACATGGTGGTGGCTTACACTACTGGTGGAGGTATTAAAGATGGAACAGTTTTTGGATATACTTTGAAGTAGATCTCACAAAATTTTTTGATGGGTTGATTGTTGGATATGAGAGAAGGAGAGAAGGCAAGAATGATTCAGTTTACCAAATTCAGAATTATATGTGAAAACCAGTAGGTCACCTTATTCATTCATAGTAGAAAATATAGTTATCACACAAACCCAAATGTTTGTGTCCGCTTAATCTGCACATTGTCTTTCTGCAGATAATTTTTTTTTTAAGATTTCACTTATTTATTTGACAGAGAGGGGAGAGATTACAAGTAGGCAGAGAGGCAGGCAGAGAGAGAGGGGAAAGCAGGCTCCCTGCTGAGCGGGGCTCGCTCTCAAGACCCTGAGATCCTGACCTGAGCCGAAGGCAGAGGCTTTTAACCCACTGAGCCACCCAGGCGCCCCTCAGTAGATAAATTTAAGTTGGAAGCTAAATATTTTCTCTATGGAGTCAGAATAAGAGGACTTGAATAAATTAACTTTAATAGCATCTAAATATGGTACATTTATCTCATCCTTAGGAACCTAAAAGACTAATATCCATTGATCAAGCCTTCCTGAGCTCTTCTTTAATAAGTAGTATTTAACCATTGCCTTTGTCCCTCTTTCATAACCTATCAACATTAACGCCACTGCTAACCTCAGCATAACCTTTTCTCTAGATTTGTTAATATATTCAAACAGGCCGTCTTGCGTATCTCATCCTATTTTGTTTTATGGTTGACTAAAAGACAGTATTAGTATTCCTTATTTCCATTTTTTTTGTTTTTACTTTTTTTCGAAGTTTATTTATTTATGTAATCTCTACACCCAGTGTGGGGCTTGAACTCATGACCCCGAGATCAAAAATCACATGCTCTTCAAACTGATCCAGCCAGGCACCCCTTTATTTCCATGTCTCTGAAGGATGTCTCACATTGCATCCTTTTACTAACAACAGTGATAAATAACTATAGACAATTTTTTTTCATTTGGATAAATTTAACACTGCTGTTATTATTAAAACTTTGTTTAGTGATATTTATCCAGAATTGTGAAGGACAGTAGTGAATCTTAAAATATTGAGTGGGGGACGCCTGGGTGGCTCAGTTGGTTAAGCATTTGCCTTCAGCTCAGGTCATGATCCACGGGTCCTAGGATCAAGTCCCACATTGGGCTCCTTGCTCTGCAGGAAGCCTGCTTCTCCCTCTGCCTGCCGTTCCCTGTTTGTTCTCTCTCTCTCGCTCTCTCTCTCTCTGACAAAATCTTTAAAAAAAATATTGAGTGGAATGTTCTCTACACTGTATTCTTTCATATATTAATGTAGCTATATAAAAATGTTTCAAATTCATAGTCTTCTTTCATCAGTTCCATGAATATAATCAGTTTTTCTTCATGTCTAAAGTTCATTTATATTATCTGTTATTTATTGGGCTTTTATATGGGTCTGTTCTACGGCACATTTATTTCCTTTTATTTTGGTTGACTCCAAACTTCGATGTCTTTTAAATGCGTATAGATATTTTGTAATAATTTTACCACTTCTAGAGCTGGTATCTATCATCATTAACAACCTTCTTTTTTTATTATTTCTCTTTTTTTAGAGTGTGAAAAATCTTATTAGGTAGGTATCATTTTTAGAAAAGAATAAATAGGGGCACCTGGGTGACTCAGTTAAGGATCCAACTCTTGATTTCAGCTCAGGTCATGATCTCAAGGTCATGAGATCAAGCCCCATGTTGGGCTCTGAGCTCAGCACAGAGTTGGCTTGAGTTTCTTTCTCCCTCTCCTTCTGTCACTCCCCCTGCTCATGCTCTCCATAAATCAATCACTCACTCAATCAATCCATACATCCTTAAAAAAAAAAAAAGAAGAAAAGAGTAAATAAGTCAAGTACTAAATATTTCGGTATTTGACTACTCTGGGACCTTTTCTCCTTCCTGGTTTTCATTTGTACTCTGCATTCCTGAGGTTTCCTTTCATTAACTATAAGGCTTTATTCAACAAGGTGACTCATCAATAGTTCCATGTATTTTTTAGTTGGAAGTCCTTTGCTTCATTGCAAGCAAAGACTGCCCATTAATTAGCAATCCAACATAGAATTATTCTGTTGATGAGAAAATTAGTGAAATGGATCATCCATAAGTGTTTATACTGCAAACAGTGAATCAGAAATGTCATAATCTCATTTCATTAAGAAATTTACATACACATCAGATTTTAGAGTACTCATTCATGATGAAAGTCTACTTCCACACTGTTCGTGTTTGGAAACATTCAATAGCCAGTCTTGAATTTAAAAATTTAATTGAATGCTTAAAGAATTACAAGTGTTCCTTTCCTTAGCTCTAATGCTAACCAGAGTGCTTTTCTAAACTGCTGAGAATGGACTGAAGATTCTGCTGAGGACTGTAGATACTTATCTGCCTAATTGAGCCATCATTTGTTGACATGAGGAAAACCACGTGACCTGCTTTAATGCATTTCTCAGTAACAGCAGGAGGCTAGAATGTAGTTCATCCAAAAGTAAAACCAGCAGCAATATTAGACATGTGAAAATAGCATTGGTGTTATGGATGGTTTTGGTAAAAGGAATAGTAATATAAAAGCATATAATCATATAAACATTTAGAGAGTGATTTTTAATCTAAATTATTTTGAATCTAAATGTTTTCATCATTTAAGTTATTTATTCAATAACTATTTACTGATGTTTACAATTGCTTGGTATGTTAAGGAAACTGTCGCTTGTCAAACATATTTATATAAGTTAGTGGTAAAATTTGAAATTAGTGCTATATCATAGAGTGTAAAAGCAATGAAGTATTTTTGAAAGTTTTTGAGTAGGTGGGGAAGTAGTAAGATCAGAACTGTGCTGGCTATATTAACCTGACCTGGGTTGAGAGATTACTTAGGGGAACACTAATTAGAAAAGTGTTACTTTAGTCTAGGTCAAGGCAAGAGAGATAAGGATGTTAACTAAGATAAGGAGAGAAATGCAAGAGCTTTTGGAAAGGAATGTGTGTGGCAGACTAAAACAAGTTAGAAGTTATGGTCTTGGATAAGTTGAGAGAATATGGTTCTGTTAATAAATCTAGAGGAAGAAATCATTGTCTAGATATATAATGAGTTTATTTCAAGACATGTTGAAATAGAAATGCCATATTACCATAGGTAATCTAAAATGTAACTCTGGCTCTTCAGAAGTGCATCAGAGCTAAAGGCATAAATTTGGGTGTCTGCTATAATGATGGATTTGGTAAAGCTTCTAGAGTTTTGAGATTACCAAGAGAAAGAATATGGGAAGAATATCAAAAGCAATACCTTGACTGATGTTTCCTAAATGAAGAAAAATTAAAACCAACAGAGGAGATAGAAGGATGGCTATGAAAGCTAAGAGTTCATCACTGAGTAAACTAAGTAGTAGACCTAGATTATACCACTGGTGACAGTTAAAAAAAAAAAATCACTAGACCAAAGTATGGTCTGGGAAATATTTGGTCCCAGTCTGCAGTGAGCTAAATACAGAAATAGAGAGTAAGTATTTAGAAACTTTTTAGCAAGTTGATATTGCCCCCAACATCCAGGTGCATGATTGCTGGATTCCTCATTGAACAGGAAATGGACAGCTTCAATGGTGGGAAACACCTCTGATGAGCTTCTTGTGGTACATGAGTCATACACAGAACTGCCATATATGGGTCCAGATTGGAATCGGTTAAAATAACCAATTTGTCCTTTACCAGAGAGAGTTTGAGAAGAACTGCACCAGAGAGATGATGATAGTATCAGATTGCATAAAGTTAATGAGCGCTGGTGAGAGGGAAGTTTCACTTAAAGACATGAGATTGGCAGTTGTAATATTGGCTGGAAAAGATATGATAGAACAGAGGAGTATAATGATACAATATGGAAAAATAACTAATGGATAAAATTAGATCAAAGGCATATAAAGGCTTTATCCTTGAGAAAAAAATATACACTTAGTCAATATTTTATGTGTTCTCCAGAACATCTCTAGGTATCTGTACCATTTTATTTGATCTTCAGAGGAATCTGGTCAGTTACATGGAATATAACTGGTATAATTCATTCCTTTTTACATGTAAAGAAATGAGACAACTTTTAAGTGTCTGATCCATGATCACATGGTGAGAGATTGGAAATATATATATTTTTTAAGATTTTATTTATTTATTTGACAGAGAGAGATCACAAGTAGACAGAGAGAGAGGGCGAAGCAGGCTCCCTGCGGAGCAGAGAGCCCAATGTGGGGCTCGATCCCGGGACCCTGAGATCATGACCCGAGCCGAAGGCAGAGGCTTTAACCCACTGAGCCACCCAGGCGCCCCGAGATTGGAAATATTTTCATGCCTCATTCTATACTGTATCTACTATGATGTCTGGAAATAAGGACAGAAAAATGAGGAAATAATTGCTGAAGACTTCCCAAACTTCTTGAAAAACATTAATCTGCACATCTCAGAAGCTCAATGAATGCCAAGTAGGATAAGTGTAAGACACATAATAGCCAAATTTTTGAAAGACAACAGAGAGAATCGTGAAAGTAGCAGGGAAGAAAAAGCCATCGCATAAAAGGGAACACCAATAAGAATTTTAGCTGACCTCTCATCAGAATCAGTGAAGACCAAAAGGCAATGAGATGACATATTTAAAGTGCAGAGAGAAAAAAATTATCAATAAATAACCTGCCCAGCAGAAAGGTCTAAAAAATGAAGGCAAAATACTTTCCGAGATAAGCAAATCTAAAGAATTTGTTGTTAGCAGATCTGCCTTACAAGAAATACTAGAGAATTTTTCAAGCTGAAAGTAACAACAGACAACAATTCACATTTATACATAATAAAACAAAGTGTACCAATAAAAGTAATAATGAAAGATGTATTATTGCATATTTTTTCTCAACTCATTTAAAAGCAAGTACATACAAATATATATATACATATATATGTATATATATTAAAATGTATAAACATTTGGGGTAATATAAATTTATATATTGTATACAAAGTTGTATTCTTATCTCTATAACATATCATAATAACAGCACAAAGGAGATGGGTGACAACAAAGCTGTATTGAAGTAAGAAAATTACATTAGATGGTGACCTGAATCCACAGAAAGAAATGGTCAACAAACTCTGTAAATACATAATTTCCCTCCTTTCTTCTCTAAAAGGCATAAACTTATATAAAATAATACGTAATAACAATTCATATAGACTTAATGTATATCATAACATACAGAGTTAATATGTGTAATAATAGTAACACAAGAGAGGAGGGAATAGTGCTATACAGGAATAAAGTTTCTATATCTTACTGGAATCAAGTTTATATGAATCTGAAATAAATTATGATAAGATGTATATTATAAGCCTTAGGACAACTAATGAGAAAATAACAAAAAATAAATTATTAAAGAACCCATACAAATATGCCCAGCTGATTTTTGACAAAGGTGGAAAACCAATTCAATGCAGGAAGGATATCTTTTCCGAAATGTTGCTTCAGGACCATCAGCAAAAAAAATGAACCTTGACCTAAACCTCACACTTAATACAGAATCAAATCAAAATACATCACAGACTTAAATGTAAAATAAAAACTATAAAACTTTTAGAAAAAGACATAGGAGAAAATCTTCTGGATCTAGAGCTAAGCAAATTTCTATTCTACATTGTAGTAGAGGTTCTAGCTATAGCAATTAAGCAAGAAAAATGAAAGACATCTAGATAATAAAGGAAGAAGTAAAACCATCTGTTATAAATTGTGTCCCTCAAAAATTCATTTGCTGAGGTCTAATCCCCAATGTTGCAATATTTGGAGTTAAGATCTTTGAAAAGTAATTAGGTCTTGAAGGCAGAGTCCTCATGAGTGGGATTATTGCTCTTATTATTATCTTATTATTGCTCTATGATTTTGCATACAGAAAGTAGTGAAGTAGAAAATGAGACTGGGAGACTTAAATCTAAAACCTAGCTTTTTAAGGCAAGGGAAACAAAAGCAAAGATGAACTATTAGGACTTCATCAAGATAAAAAGATTCTGCACAGCAGAGGAAACAGTTGACAAAACTAAAAGGCAACCTACAGAATGGGAGAAGAAATTTGCAAATGTCTTATCAGATAAAGGGCTAGTATCCAAAATCTATAAAGAACTTACCAAACTCAACACCCAGAAAACAAATAATCCAGTCAAGAAATGGGCAGAAGACATGAACAGATGGTTTTCCTAAGAAGACATACAAATGAACAAGAGAAACATGAAAAAATGCTCAACATCACTCAGCATCAGGGCAATACTGATCAAAACCACAATGAGATACCGCCTCACACCAGTCAGAATGGCTAAAATTAACAAATCTGGAAACAACAGATGTTGGCGAGGATGCAGAGAAAGGGAAACCCTTCCTACACTGTTGAGGGGAGTGCAAGCTGGTTCAGCCACTCTGGAAAACAGTATGGAGGTTCCTCAGATAGTTAAAAATAGAGATTCCCTACGACTCAGCAATTGCACTACTAGGTATTTACCCCAAAGATACAAATGTAATGTTCCAAAGGGGCACCTGCACCCCAGTGTTTATAGCAGCAATGTCTACAATACAATAGCCACACTGTGGAAAGAGCTGAGATGTCCATCAACAGATGAATGGATAAAGAGGATGTGGTGTGTGTAATATTCTATACACAATGGAATATTACACAGCCATGAGAAAGGATGAAATCTTACCATTTACATCAATGTGGATGGAACTGGAGGGTATTATGCTGAGCAAAATAACTCAATCAGAGAAAGAATTATCATATGGTTTCACTCATATGAGGAATATAAGAAACAAAACAGGATTTAGGGGAAGGGAGAGAAAATGGAATGGGAAGAAATCAGAAAGGGAGACAAATCATGAGAGACTTAACTCTGGGGGAAAAAACAGGGTTGCTGGAGGGGAGGTGGGTGGGGGGGATTGGGTAACTGAGTGATGGGCATGAAGGAGGGCACGTGATGTGATGAGCACTGGGTGTTGCATGCAACTGATGAATTACTGAACTCTGCTTCTGAAACTAGTGATGTACTTACTATATGTTGACTGATTGAATTTAAACTTAAAAAATGAAATAAAATCTAGCTTTTTAAATAAGATTAATCAAATAGGATTAATCAAATAAGATTAATCAAATCAACCACTGGGTGACTCAGTCAGTTAAGCCTCTGCCTTTGGCTCAGGTCATGATCCCAGGGTCCTAGGATTGAGTCCCACATCAGGCTCCCTGCTCAGAGGGGAGTTTGCTTCACCCTCTCCCCCTGCCCCTCCCCATCCCACTCATGCTCACTCTCTCTTTCTCTCTCTCTCAAATAAGTAAATAAAGTATTTTTTAAAAAAGATTAATCATATAGACAAAGTACTGGTGAGATTAATCAGGTGAAGAAAGAAAAGGCAGAAATCGGCAATATTAGAAATGAAAACAATGTCTAAAACGTAAAGTTTTAGGAAGAAATTTGGACCAATAAATTGAAAAGTTTGACACGTTCAGAAATTTCCTTTTATTTATGCATTATCGTATTTGATCTGAGCCTTACTTATGGCTATAAATACCATTCATAGGGTGATGATTTCCAAATACATGTTTTGGTGCATACCTCTTTCTGATCTCCAAATGTAACGTTCGACTGGTTACTTGATTATATGCAAACAGGAGTCTTGATGTATACCTTTTAAACATTTTTAATTTCAATTCCAGTGTAGTTCACATACAATGTTTTATTACTTTCAGGGGTACAATACAGTGATTCACCAATTCTGTATATTACTCATTGCTCATCATGACAAGCCTACTCTTTAATCCCCGTCATCTATTTTACCCATTCCCTCACACACCTTCCCTCTGGTAAGCATTGATTTGTTCACTATAATTAAGAGTCTGTTTCTTGGTTTGCCTCTCTCTTTTTTTCCTTTGTTCATTTGTTCTGTTTCTTAAATTCCACATGTGAGTGAAATATTGTATCTGTCTTTCTTTGACTGTTGTATTTCACTTGGCATTATACTCTTTAGATCCATTCATGTCATTACAATGGCAAGATTTCATTCTTTTTTATGGCTGAATAACATTCCATTGTATATATATACCATTCTTATCCATTCATCTATCCATTCATCTATTTTTTTAAAGGATTTTATTTATTTATTTGACAGAGAGAGAGATCACAAGTAGGCAGAGAGGCAGGCAGAGAGAGAGGAGGAAGCAGGCTCCCTGCTGAGCAGAGAGCCCGACGCGGGGCTCGATCCCAGGACCCTGAGATCATGACCGAGCCGAAGGCAGAGGCTTAACCCATTGAGCCACCCAGGCGCCCCTATCCATTCATCTATTGATGGGCACTTGGACTCCTTCCATAATTTAGCTGTTGTAAACAATGCTACAGTAAGCATAGGGATGCATGTATCCCTTTGAATTAGAGTTTTTGTACTTTTGGGGGTAAATACCCAGTAGTGTGATTATTGGATCATGTGGTAGTTCTGTTCTTAATGTTTTTGAGGAACCTTCATACAGTTTTCCATGGTGGCTCACCAGTTTGCATTCCCACCAATAGTGCCAACAGGGTTCCTTTTTCTTCACATCCTCATCAACACTCGTTGTTTCTTGTGGTTTTGATTTTAGCCATTCTGACAGGTGTGAGATGATATCTCATTATAGTTTTGATTTGCATTTCCTTGATGATGAGTGATGTTGAGCATCTTTTCGTGTGTCTGTTGGCCATCTGGATGTCTTCTTTAAAGAAATGTCTATTCTTGTTTTCTGCCTGTTTTTTAATTTGATTTTTTGGGGGGTTGTTTTGTTTTTTGTTTTTCTGTTTTTTGTTGTTTTTGATGTTGAGTTGTCTCAGTTCTTTATATATTTTGGATACTAACCCCTTATCAGATATATCATTTGCAGATATCTTTTCCCATTACATAGGTTGCCTTTCAGTTTTGTTAATTATTTCCTTTGCTGTGCAGAAGCTTTTTATTTTGATGTAATCCCAAATTTTTATTTTTGCTTTTATTTCCCTTGCCTCAAGAGACATATCTAGAAAAAAGTTGCTATGGCCAGTGTCAGAGAAATTACTGCGTGTGGTCTCTTCTGAGATTTTTATGGTTTCAGGTCTGACCTTTAGGTCTTTATTCCATTTTGAGTTAGTTTATTTTTGTGTATGGTGTAAGAAAGTGGCCCAGTTTCATTCTTTTGCATGTGGCTGTCCAGTTTTCCCAACACCATTTGTTTAAGAGACTGTCTTTTTCCCATTACATGTTCTTGCCTCCTTTGTCAAAGATTAATTGACCATGTAATTGTGGGTTTATGGGTTTTATATCCTATTCTGTTGATCTGTGTGTCTGTTTTTGTGCCAGTACCATACTGTTTTGATCAATACAGCTTTGTAATATAACTTGAAGTTTGGGATTTGATACCTTTAGTTTTATTTTTCTTTTTCGTGATTGCTTTGGTTGTTCAGGGTCTTTTGTGGTTCTATACAAATTTCAGGTTTGTTTGTTGTAGTACTATGAAAAATGCTGCTGGTATTTTGATCGAGATTACATTAAATCTGCAGATTGCTTTGAGTAGCATAGACATTTATTATTTGTTCTTCCAGTCCATGAGCATGAATGTTTTTCATTTCATTATATCATTTTCAGGTTATTTCATCAGTGTTTTATAGTTTTCAGAGTACAGATCTTCCACTTCTTTGTTTATTTCTAGGTATTTTATTATTTTTGGTGTAATTATAAATGGGATTGTTTTCTTAATTTCTCCCGCTGCTTCTTTATTAGTGTATAGAAATGTAACAGATTTCTATACATTGATTTTATGTCCTGTCATTTTACTGAATTCCTTTATTCTAGTAGTTTTTTGGTGGAGTCTTTTGTGTTTTCTGTATATGGTATCATGTCATCTGCAAATAGTGAAAGTTTTACTTTTTCTTCACCAATTTGGATACCTTTTATTTCTTTTTGTTGTCTGATTGCTGTGGCTAGGACTTCCAGTACTATGTTGAATAAAAGTGCTGAGAGTGGACATCTTTGTCTTGTTCCTGACATTGGGGGAAAAGCTCTCAATTTTTGTCATGTGTGATGTTCAGTGTGGGTTTTCCACATAAGGTATGTTCCCTCTAAACCTACTTTGTTGCGGGTTTTTATCATGTAATATATCAAAAGCTTTTTCTGCATCATTGAAATGATCATATGATTTTTATTCTTTCTCTCATTGAGGTGATATATCACATGGATTGATTCATAAATATTGAACCATGCTTGCATCCTGGGCATACATCCCACTTGATCATGGCAAATGATTTTTTTAAATGTACTTATGGACTCAGGTTCTTAGTATTTTGTTGAGAACTTTGGCATCTGTGTTCGTCTGAGATATTGGCTTATAGTTCTCTTTTTTAATGGAGTCTGTCTGGTTTTGGTGTCAGGGTAATGCTGGCCTCATACAATGAATTTGATAGTTTTCCTTCCTCTTCTGTTTTTTGAAATAGTTTGACGTGAATATGTATTAAGTCTCCTTTAAGTGTTTGGTAGCATTCACCCATGAAGCCTTCTGGTCCTGGACTTTTGTTATTTGGGAGTTTTTTGATTACTGATTCAATTTCATTGCTGGTAATCAGTCTGTTCAAATTTTCTACTTCTTCCTGCTTCAGTTCTGGTAAGTTATGTTTCTGGGAATTTCTCCACTTTTTCTAGGTTTTCCAATTTGTTGGCATATAATTTTTCATAATATTTTCTTAAAATCCTTTGTATTTCTGTGGTGTTGGTTGATATTTCTCCTCTTTCATTTGTGATTTTGTTTGAGTCTTCTTTTTTGTTTGTTTTTAATAAGCCTGGCTGTAGGTTTATCAATTTGTTGATGTTTCCAAAGTACCAGCTCCTGTTTTCATTGATGTGTTCTATTTTTTAGTTTTTATATAATTTATTTCTGCTCTAATCTTTTATTTCCTTGCTTTTGCTGGTTTGGGGTTTTGTTTGTTCTTTTTTTAACTCCTTTATATGTAAGGTTAGGTTGTTTGAGGTTTTTCTTGATTCTTGAGGTAGGTATTGCTATAAACTTACTCTTAGAATCACTTTTGCTGCATCCCAAATATTTTGGACTGTTGTATTTTCATTGTTTTCATGTAATTTTTAATTTCTTCTTTGATTTCTTGGTGACCCATTCATTGTTTAGTAGCATATTATTTTGATGTTCACTCTTGATCCTGGTTCAACTTTATGTCTAATACATCTCTATACATGGTACCACTGTTAAGGCTCAGGACTGGTCAAACCGTAGGAGTCATCCTTGATTATCCTTTTTCCTTCAAGAAGTCTCTATCTTTATTTTTTTTTTTAAAGATTTTATTTATTTATTTGTCAGAGAGAGAGAGAGCGCGAGCACAAGCAGGGGGAGTGGCAGGCACAGCAGGCAGAGGGAGAAGCAGGCTCCCTGCCGAGCAAGGAGCCCGATGTGGGACTCGATCCTAGGACCCTGGGATCATGACCCGAGCTGAAGGCAGCCGCTTAACCGACCTGAGCCACCCAGGCGTCCCAAGAAGTCTCTATCTTTAAAGTATATCTGGAATTTATTTATTCTTCTTTCAGTAATTATTATTTTATTATGAGACATTATTATTTTACTTGTGGCCTACTGTATTAGCTGGTCTCCTCACTTTTACTTTTTAACTCTTCCAGGCTATTCTTCACAGAATAATTGGAGTGATCTTTTAAAAATACAAATCATCATAAGATACTTTGGTGTTAAAATCCCTTTCATAGGGGGCGCCTGGGTGGATCAGTGGGTTAAAGCCTCAGCCTTCGGCTCAGGTCATGATCTCAGGGTCCTGGGATCAGGTCCCGCATCAAGCTCTCTGCTCGGCAGGGAGCCTGCTTCCTCCTCTCTCTCTGCCTGCCTCTCTGCTTACTTGTGATCTCTCTCTGTCAAATAAATAAATAAAATCTTTGAAAAAAATCCCTTGCATAGCTGCTAGTTGCTCACAGAATAAAGTCCATACTTCAAGCAATGATATATAAGACCCTAAATGTCTTAGGTCTTTTTCTTACAAGTCATATCATCTTATTCCATTCCTTCTCTCATTGGCAGTTCCTTAAACATCCAAGATCTTTTCCTTCTCAAGTCCTTCACTCTTATGACCCAAGTGTTCTAACGGCTGACTCATTGAAACCCTTTGGCTTTCAACTCAAGTATCATCCTTTCAGCAAGACTTTTTCTGGTCACCTATCTAAAATTGCTTATCCTGCTTTCTATGACCTGTTATCATTGTTCACTTTCAACCCACTTGGCTACCATGCTGGTTGCCTTTATTGAGTTATCTCATTTGGTATTACTTTGTCTAGTCCCTCCTTGAATGCTAGCTAGATGAAAAGGTATAAAGTCTTTGCCAGACTTAATAACCACATAACCTGTAACACTTAGTATAGTACCCAGTATTTAATGTACATTCAGCATGCATCTATAGATGCTTTTCTTTCTTTTTTTCTTTTTTTAATTTTATTTATTGCGAGAGAGCACACGCAGGGGGTAGGGGCAGAGGGATAGGGAGAAGCAGGCCCATTGTGCAGGGAGCCTGATGCAGGGCTCGATCCTGGGACCCAGGGATTATGACCTGAACCAAAGGCAGACGCTTAACCTACTGAACCACCCACCACCCTGATGCTTTTCTTTTTGTACACTCCGCAGTGCTGAGCACATTGTAAGCAGCCAGATAGGTAGATAGATAGTTGTATTTCTTTTGTTTTTCCTTGTTGTTTTCGTTGTGGTCTGATTTCCTCCTTTCTCCCTTCTGTTTTAGATCGTATAATCATTTGTTTTATTATATTTGTTCCATATAATGCTTCCTTTTTTTTTTTTTTTTTAATGTTAGGTAGACTGCCAATAAGTGTTAACTGGATTTGCTACCTTTGGTACATGTCTGAACCAAAATTTAATTCTAGAGCTTGGGGTCAGCATTTTTGCAAGTGTGTTAAACTGTAATCCTTTATAAAATGTTATATGTAAAATAGTGAGCAATTTTTTATGTACTATAAGCTGAGAAAGTTATTACTTCAGCTTTCACCACGATGACTTGAAGAAAGTTTATCAAAAAGGATTATAGAAAGCAGATTTATAACAACTGTCTGATATATAACCAGAATCCCCATGTTCAACTAAAACAGACTTGCCCTAGGCTTTCTAGAGCATAATGCCCTTAGCAAGTAGCTTTCAACAGCTTTTTCAGGAAGCAATATTTTCCTTCAGTAAAAGGGTCACTGTACTGTTTTTCTTTTTCCTTCTCCTGTCTTATCTTTTGAATTCAGGAAGTACTTTAAATTTACAGGCAGCTTTGAAGGCATGAAGCAAGTTCAGCCCCAGAAGTATTTCCTGTTATGGCATTAATCTAATTCCATGAAAGTAGAGCTGATTTTTCATCTGTAAAGTAGATAAAGTGCCTAGAGCAGCCGACCATTATTCTGGGTTATCATGATAAAGAGGCTTAGTTTTGACATGAAAGAGTTTATCAGCCTAACCCATGGAAGATTTCATCCTTTTTGTTGAAAGATATATTAATGGATTATAATCTGTCTTGGCTTCCAAAAGGAAGTTTGTCTTTATATTAAAAATGTTTACTTATATCAGTAAATATGGTTTTCATGTTTATAAACTGTGTAATATACAATAAATCAAGCAAACATACTAAATGTATTACATAAAATTAAATCTCTAGTGTTAAACCATCTTATGTTCATTTAGTGTTCAAATTAAATCCCACTTTGAAATGATCGCATATTTGCTTTACAAACCACCATGGCTGAATTTCAATATATAGAAATGTGTAATTTCCTGTAAGCATATACATTTGGTATTAGTGATCCATGTTATTAGGTCATATAATATAGAAATAACTTATTTATAACATGATTATTTTTTTAATAATTAAATGATTAAAGCTATTTGGTTATTTGTTTTGTTGACTAACTTGAATATATAATATATGCAAATAATATGTAATTCAAATGGTATAGGTTCATCTCTTTCCCACCTCTGTGACCTAGTTCCCCATCACGTTAAGATACTTAGATTAATCCTACAGGCTTGTTATACATTAAAGAATTTTTTTATTTGGAAACGGATTTCACATTGGATATATATGCAGTGTTTTCTAGAATAATAATAGTTTATTTCAGTACATGCTTGCTACATGCCAGTATGTTACATATTTAGTCCCCACAATAGCTCTTTGAGTTAAATTCTGTTTTCACTTGAAAAATGCAGAAACTAAAGCTCAGAGAAGTTAAATAATTTGGTCAAATTTACCCAACTCATAAATTGTAGATTTGGGACTGAAATTCAAGCCCTCGTTACAGGTTCATCAGAGTAAACCAAGATTCCCCAATTTTGCCTCTTATACTTGTGAGGAACAAAAGACTGCATTGATCACTTATTTTGCAGATTAAGTTTATTCATATTTTAATGAGATGGTATTTTTATATTTTGTTTAATATATGTGAAGTACTTATTCATGTTCATACACCAAAATAAAGACATTGCTTTAGGGGTACCTGGGTGGCTCATTCAGTTAAGTATCCGACTCTTGGTCTCAGCGTAGGTCTTAGTCTCAGAGTCATGAGTTGAAGCCCCACAATGGGTTCTACGCTGGATGTGAAACCTTTTAAAAAAATGGCACTGGGATACCTCGGTGGCTGTCTGATAAGTGGTGGCTCAGTCCAATAAGCATCTGCCTTCAGCTCAGTTCATGATCCCAGGGTCCTAAGATTGAGTCCCTCATCGGGCTCCTTGCTCTGTGCAAAGCCTGCTTCTCCCTTTCCTGCTATTCCCCCTATTTGTGCTGTCTCTGACAAATCAATAAAGTCTTAAAAAAGAAGTAAAACCTGACATTGCTTTATCGTAGACATGAATACTTAAAAACTTGGATCATCTGAACATGAAGAGTCTCTTGCCTAATCAAGGGCATACTGAGTACTAAACTTGGGATTAGGAAATTTGGAGTTTCATAATGTCTCACTAATTTAAAGCATAATTATTTATGATCATTATTTTTCTAAATGGGATTGAATACTACCAGTCCATTCTGTCTTAGGGATTTGTGAAAGTAATATGAGATCAGACATTAAATGTATTAGTTTAAACATCATTCATTGAGGCTGCCTACTCTGTGTATCCTATTAGTAATGTGGCAGGTACCAACCTAAAGAAAACATGGGTTCTGGCTTTATTGAACTACCAATTTCTTAGGAAGGATAAGATCTATTACAGTATAAATTAAGAGTGGTAAATGTTTTCTTAGTATATCTGAGGGTTTCCTCAGGTATGCTGTCAGGGGCAACAACTGTAATTTTATCACCTTTGTACTGATTCTGTAGCCTTACAAACTCAAGTTCTTAAATCCACTTTCTGAAACACGTCCAAAACAGAGGTGTGCACATGAAAGATGCTCAACATCTTTAGCTATCAGAGAAGAGCAAATCAAAACTGGAATGCAATTCAACTTCACACTTACAGATGGCTATAAATGAAAGACAGATAATAACAAGTGCTGACAAGGATGTGGGGAAAGTGGAACCCTCATGCGCTGCTGGTAGGAATGTTTGCAGTTCCCCAAAAGGCTGAATATAAAATTACCATAAGACACAGCAATTTCACTTCTGGGTCTATGCCCAAGAGAAATGAAAGCCTGTATCTACACAAAAATTTGTACATGAATGTTCATAACAGGATTATTCATAATATCCAAAGAGTAGGATTGTGGTGTGATGATTGCATATCTCTGTGAATACATGAAAAATCACTGAATTGTGCATTATATGGTATGTGAATTAGATCTCAATGAATTTGTTATAAAAGAAGATGGTGTTACAGAACTTTTACTCTGCTTGGCATACCTAAGAACAAAGAAATTAATATTCAGAAGTATATTTATTTGTAGTATTAGAAGCATAAATTTAGAGAGGGATGCCTTGAAGAAATTTATAATGTAAAAATATTATTGTTGCTGCTTTGTTATTTTTATCATACATCAGGGTGTTGTTAACTTATTCATTTCACCACAGTCCTTATTGGTTAAATATATTATAGTATTTAGAATGAAACTCAAATGTTCTTAATCCAGTGAGGAAGAATTGATAGCAGAAATTTATACATCACCTGTCACTTGCTTCTCCATTTCAGGTATATGCAACTGACCTGCCAATTAACATGATTATCTTTTGGGCACTTCATCAGATCATCCACTGTGAACAAATGAACAACATACCCAAAGTGTATTTGTAATTTAGTTATTTGAGCTTAAAATTTCGTTTCCCCACAGAAATTAACCCCAATGTACAAATGTGGGTTAATTTCCCA
The DNA here is from genome assembly GCA_028534135.1 of Potos flavus. Lineage (NCBI taxonomy): Eukaryota > Metazoa > Chordata > Mammalia > Carnivora > Procyonidae > Potos > Potos flavus. The sequence continues at coordinate 46,184,813 of CM052894.1, read as the reverse complement.
CAGTCCTCTATAAATGCTTAACACTTAAATGTAGCTAAATCAAAGCATTAATTAGGTAGGAAGCAGGGGAAAGCATAGGAAGAGAAGTCTCTGTCTTGATGGTAAATCCTGTCTGAGGTTTTGTACTGTTTTGTACTGTTAATGGGGCATATTTGTCCGTTTTGTGGTGAACAGATATTTGGGAGTTAGTAGACTCATTTACCTTCTCTTTAATCCTGGTCATATAACTGATAGGAACCTTTAAAAAGTAAACATCTTTCATTTGCTTTCTAGTCATCTGTGTTAAAAATGAAAAGGTTCTTAACTTACCTCAGTAAGCAGAATGGAAAGCAATGAGATGTAGGGAGTATCCTCTAAGGCAGCTTCTTTTCGAGCAACATCTCTCCTATGACTATAGTATAAACATATAATTTATAGTGTGGAATAAAGAAGGTTTTGTCTTTTAAAGAACCATTCCTTCTTAATTCAGCCTTAAGGGGTTTAGATTCTTTTTCTTCATCCAGTAATGAGTTTAAGGGTGGTGGTGATTAATACCTTGATCCATTATTTTTCATAAAAAATAGTTTTTTTCCTCTAATGCTTCATTTGTCTGGCTGCTGTATTTCTTGCCAGAAATCACAAAATCCATTTCCTATAACAGTATAGTAATTTTCACAACATCTAATTATAGTGCACATACACTCAGAAGATTAAAGATATAGGTTAGAAAAGAAAAAGAAGACATTGAGAGTAAACATTCTGGTAGAATTTATATTTTAATGTCATAATCACTAATTTAGAAAAATAAATATAAATACTGGACTGTAAGTAGATTGTTCAGTATTTTCATAAAGAATTAATTCATTACATGCACAATTAATTTTTATACACTTTCTCAGTTTTTAAAAAAAAATTTTTTTCCATATTCTGACATGAAATTTACAGAAGGTTATACACAGCCTCGGCTGAAAAGATCTTCTGTTAAAATCAGCTGCTCCTGGCTTGACAAATCTTGAGTACTTAGTGATTAACATGTTAATAACAAGTGTGGATGTCATTAATGTAAATACAATTTCATTAACACCTTATGTTTCTTATTATTCATTCTTTGAGTGAAGAATTTTCCAGTTAACTAAGCAATTATGTAATTTTTATTTAATAAAGAATAAAGTCTTGCTGACCATAGTAATAATTCCTATATTTGTTTATAACTTGCTTTCGTACTCATTCTCTTATATATTTTTCTATTATTACACAATACTTTTTCAGAGCCTTTGAGTGAAAGAAAGTGGTTGAAATGTAAAAGAAACTTCTTGGAATGTCTTTAACATCACATGTCTTAGTATGTTTACACCTGCTTGAAGGAAAGAGTAAATTATTTCCTGAGAACCCCACAGTTATATAGTTAGTTCCACCTCTGATCTGCTCTGAGGCATTTAACCTCTCTTAACCTTGGTTTCCTTATTTAGAGGAAGTGGCTGTTGAGCCTTACCTAAATCATAAAGTGAGTGCAAGTAATTGTTTACTGAGAATTCTAAGAAAAGCTAATAGAAAATGTCAAGTATAAATGAAAGAGTTATAACTGCTCTCATCTCTCGCCGGGATTGCAGTTCACTCAATGAACTTCTATCATTTTTAAAACTTCTCTACCTTTTTAAAAAAGATCTGTTTAAATATGAATACATAAATGAACATATATAGTATTTTGATGTGTTACTTTACTAGTGATTTTGAATTAATTGAAGCATGTGGCTTAAACATATTTTTTTATTACACTTAAATAGTAGGCTAGCCAAAACCCAGTAAATAATTTGGGAATAGATTCAGCCAGGTAAATGCTAAAGTGGGTGGTATGTACTTTAAGGGGCTTTAACTTTTTCTTTTTTACTGATTTAAGGCTGATAATTTATCTCCTTATTCTAATTAGTTGAACTTTGGGTGGGGGGGAGGAGGGTGTTCTGCCACTAATTGTGTAACCCTTGTGTAATTTACTTGTTTTCTTAAATCCTTCCAACTTGCCCCCTCCCCTTAATAGGCTGATGTTCATTTTTAATTTCCCAGAGGGAGATATGATATGCAGCTTTTAAAAATGTATTTGCCACTCAAGCTTTTTTAAAAGAGAACTTATTAACCTCTCCGGTGGAACAGATCGTGTTACAGCTGAAGGTAGACGCTTAATAGACTGAGTCACACAGGCGTCCCTGATTTTTATTCATGTAATGCTTTACTGAATGTATTTCAAATCTACTGTTCCAGTAATACTCTCCGTCAAACATCTTTTATTATGTTCACACTGATTTTTAAATTAGCAACTATAATATTTGCTGTATTTACTTAAATATCCCTCCACTCTCCTATTCCCCCAGAAGAAAGTAAATTGGCTATGGACTACTCCCAGGGCACTGAATTGTGATGATTCTTAAGTTCTGACTAATATCCTACTACTTTGTGTCAATTTCCCACCTTAATTCCCTCATTTATAAAATGGAGGCTCTGATAGTACTTACTTCAAAAGGTTCTAAAACGTCAAGGGGCGCCTGGGTGGGTCAGTCAGTTGAGCATCCAGTCCGATTCTTGGTTTTGGCTCAGGTCATGATCTCAGGGTCATGAGATCAAGCCCCGCGTGGAATCTCCTTGAGATTCTCCCTCTCCCTCCACCCCTCCCCCAACTCATGGGTGTGTGTATGTGCACACGCTCTCTCTCACTCTCAAGTAAATACATCTTTTTTTTGAATGTCATTAAAAATACCATTAAATACTTAGTAAAACGGTCTAACATCATAAGTGCTCAAGGAGTGATTCTTTATATTGTTAGGGCATCTTTTCCTTCTAAGACTCTACAATGCAGATGAAGAAATTGGAGCTTTAAAAATAGGCTTGTGTTCAAATGCTGATTCTGCTACATATATATACATATATATGATATGATATGGTATGTGATCTGGCATATGACAAATATTCCTTTTATGTCACCTCCTCTTCCATATAGACTTGCTTGACCTCTTGTTTTGCCCCAGGATATTAAGCAACTTCTACATAAAACCATGTCCTCTTCCTTTGTGACACAGCACAAAGATCTCTTTGGAGACCACCAGCAGGCTCAAACTCCATAGGCAGAAGCTGAAACTGTCTTATATAGGTCGAATTTATTCTGTCAGGAAAACCTTGACGATGATTTTAAGGCCTTCCAACTGATTCAGTCTGCCCTTCCAGATTATCAAAGATAGTCCTTTACTAGATGTCAACTGGTTAAGGGTTTTAACTATATCTGAAAAATACCTTCCAAGTAACGCCTAAGTTAGTATTTGAGTATTTGGTTGAGTAACGAGTTTGTAGCCTAGCCAAGTTGTCCTATCAAAAACAACACAGAGGATAAATTTTTGTGAAAGAAATAGCAAGTTCAGTGTATTTGGTGTTTGTTTTTATGTATTATGCTTGTTATATCATGTTGGATTTTTTCAATGCTTTATTTTTTAAGAATCCATTATATATACCTGGTATATTTTGCTGAGATTTTAAAAGGAAGCAGAGGGAGGCACCTGGGTGGCTCAGTCGGTTAAGTGTCTGCTTTTGGCTCAGGTCATGATCCCAGAGTCCTGGGATTAAGCCCTGCATCGGGCTCCCTGCTTAATGGGGAGTCTGCTTCTTCCTTTACCCCTCACCACACTCATGCTCTCTCTCTCTCTTCCAAATAAATAAATAAAATCTTTAAAAATAAATAAATAAAAGGAAACAGAAGGTATCTTAAGTTTTTTCCAAATCTTAAATCTTAGTTCATTCAAACATTGCCTGAAATCATTGTAAGGATTGACAGAAGAGGTAAAACTTGAATCATAACTACAGTTGAATTGACAGAAAAGGAGTGATCTGTTCCAGTGTGTGATTAAGCATAGATCGAGGTGGGAACATGTTTGGTGACTAAAAGGATAAAAGGATGATAATATCAAGAGTATAGCTAGACTGTGAGCTTTCTAAAAGCTGATATTGTATGTTAGTTTTCTTTGTATCACCCTGGCCTGACACAATACCTAGAAAAAAGTGTTCAGCAATAGTTTGTTGTTTAAGTGGATTGAATAATGAATAAAAGGATGACTTCAAACCTGTCTGTGTTACAGTGTAACCCATCATATGCATTCAAAAGATTGTACTTGAAATCAAAGCACCATATTTAACTTAGTTAAGAATCAATACAGCCCCAATTCCTAAATTGGAGAAAGCCATCTTCTTTTTTTTTTTTAATATTTTATTTATTTATTTGACAGAAAGGAGACAGATCACAAGTAGGCAGAGAGGCAGATAGAGAGAGAGGGGGAAGCAGGCTCCCTGCTGAGCAGAGAGCCCGATGCGGGGCTCGATCCCAAGACCCTGAGATCATGACCTGAGCCAAAGGCAGAGGCTTGTAACCCACTGAGCCACCCAGGCGCCCCGGAGAAAGCCATCTTCTAACAAATCTTCCCTCACAAGAATGTGAACCCTCTGAGGGCAAGAATTATTATGTAATTTTGGACCTCATCTTAGTGCTTTATTGCTTTGCATTTAAAAGATACTTAATAAATATTGCTTGTTGAATTCACTGATACTGCTTATTGAATTCACTGAAAACAGCATACAGAAGAAATCCAAACTTAGTTTTAATTTATTTTTTTTTAAGATTTTTTATTTATTTATTTGACAGAGAGAGAGATCACAAGTAGGCAGAGAGGTAGGCAGAGAGAGGGGGGAAAGCAGGCTCCCTCCTGAGCAGGGAGCCTGATCCCAGGACCCTGAGATCATGACCTGAGCCGAAGGCAGAGGGTTTAACCCACTGAGCCACCCAGGTGCCCCCTAAACTTAGTTTTGTAATACATTTCCTTTGAGACTAAGAGAAACCAAAATATTTGAGATGTAATTGAAATATATCATGTAATTGGAGAATAGTAAGCTGATTTTTTCAGTATTCCTCCTTTTATGTATTTAAATTTTATGTTCAATTATTTTGTCTTAAAGCATTATAAAATTTCTCTGGTTTGGTATCTTTCAATGAACAAGACATCTTTATAGCTTTTCTGTGGAACAAGGAACTGAAATATAAAGGAAAGCAACTGAATTTAAAGCAACTGAATATAAAGGAAAGCTGCTGTAGTTTTATCCTACTGAGTACAAATATTTGTTTGGGGATTAAAGGTTTATGAGATAAGTGGTTTAAAGATTAATTAACTGTGCTATCTTTTTACCTTCCTATCTCATTTGTAGGTCAGTGGTCTGTTAATACACAGAAATTGCTTCATTTCCCACTGTGTTTCCACTTCTAACTAAGTATTAGAAAAATGTCAAAGGAACAACTGGACATCCTTTCTCTTTATTGTGCTTTTAAAATTTGTAAGAACTATGGCTCTACTGCTTTTTTCTTTTCATTCATAGTTAAATTAGTTTTTCCTGGGATTTTTATGTAAAAGGTAAAGTAATAGTTCTACTTATTTTATGGTTTTTTTCAATTGATCCTAATTTTACAATACCAACCAATAAGATGCAGACATTTCCTTGTGGGGAGTGGGAGGGAATATAGGATATCTTACTCTGATTGCTTCTCGCTGATTTTATTACTAGAAAGATAAACACTGCTTTATTATCTACTTTCACCAGTAAAGTTATCTGCAAATTAGGTAACAAAATGTAGAGCAGGAAAAAGCGTCACTTTTTCCCAAAGAGACGATGAAAGCAGTGTTCCTGTGACACAATTGGCTAACTGCACTCTTTCTTGGGGAGTACTGGTAGCTTTTATCACATGATTATAGATATGGCGAAAAATGCTAATGATGAAAGATGAACATATCTACTCCTTGAAATGTGATGAAAAATTTAGAAATGAAGCCTATTTTTCTGAGGTGACATCTCGATTAGCAGTTCATTTTCATCACATGTCCTGATCCACTTTTTCCAGCATTTCAGAAAAAAAAGGTGGGGGTGGAAGGGCTAATATATAGCAAAGCTACTAAAGTGAGTGTTTGAGTATTCCATCTGTGAAAGCTTCACTGGGATTAAGAATTTGGCACAAATGGAGGTAATTCATTCTCTTTTTATTAAGAAGTAATGATAGAACAAAACTATCCTAAAATGAAGGAGTAAAATGCTACAAAGTGTGAAAGAGGAAAAAAAATACATGATTCTTTGAAAGAATATTAACATAACTCTTAATATAAAATAATGATTATATTAGGATTTATTTAGTTTTTCCTGTATTTGGTATTTTGGGAAAAGAGTCATGAAAGAACTTGATCAGAACCAGTGTATTGATTAAATATCTCAATTGCCTGTTTGCTTGTTCATGGTGGAGCAGCTATAATTAATTGTTCATAGTATAGACATGATGTGTTACACAAAAATTAATTTACATATAATCATGCGTGATTAAAAGAACAACATACCTTATTTTGAACAAATAGTATTTTAGTGACTTTGCAACTAAGAAAATAGACTTGGTTGATAAGAAAACATGAAAGATATATTTTAGATAAATGAATTTAAAATGTTCAGATTTAGCTAGAATGTGGAAATAGGCATTCATTCCACTTATTTTTTTTTTAAGATTTTATTTATTTATTTGACAGAGAGAGAGACAGCAAGAGCGGGAGCACAAGAGGGGGAAGGGGGAAAGGGAGGAGCAGGCTTCCTGCTGATCAGGGAGCCCAATGTGGAGCTCTATCCCAGGACCCTGGGATCATGAACCTGAGCCAAATGCAGACGCTTAACGACTGAGCCACCCAGGTATCCCTATTCATTCCATTATTGACTGCTTCTGAAATACTGAATTGATGATTTAAAAAAAAAAAAAAAAAGTTTGTGGTACTGCCTTCTTTAGAACTGTAAATGATTTGCTGTTTGTTACAGAATTTTTAAAATTAGTCTGTAATTGATCAACACACATGAATGTGGTAGGAAGAATTAAGGTTAGATTTATGAGCTTTATGTGTATTTCAACTTTATAAAACCATGATTTATAAATAGATACAGAAACACAATCCTTTGGATATATGTCAGGAAATTTATAAATGAGACCTTCATATTACCACAGAATAGTAATAAGACTTTTTTTTTTAAGATTTTTCTTTATTTATTTGACAAAGAGCACAAGCAGGGGGAACGGCAGGCAAAAGGAGAGGGGAGAAGCAGACTCCCTGCTGAGCAGGGAGTCTGATGTGGGACTCCATCCCAGGACCGGGGGATCATGACCTGAGCTGAGGGCAGATGCTTAACCAACTGAGCCACCCAGGCACCCAATAATATGACTTTTATTCTGGTGTTTTTGAGAATAGTCTTTCATGACAAGTTGATTCTGGTTAGACATTGTCATTCTAGCTTATGTCATGACTGGCCACAAAATTTTTTTTTAAAGATTTTGTTTATTTTGGAAGAGAGAGAGAGAGCTTGAGTGAGGGGAGGAGCAGAGGGAGAGGGAGAGAGAGAATCTCAAGCAACTCCATGTTGAGCGCAGAGCCCAACCCAATGCGGGGGGAGGGGGGATGTCTTGATCTCATGACTCTGAAATCATGACCTGAGCTGAAATCAAGAGTCGGACTGAGCCTTCCAGACACCCTTGACCACAAATTTTTAATATAGATATTTGATTTTAACAGCCTTATGCACTTAGTGGTTATAATTAGAATGCTCTTAAATGGAAAAGTTCATTTGAAACAAGTAATAGACATATTTCTGGTTTGCTTCTTGCCATAGACTATTAAGAATTTTTTCCTTTTTTTTTTTAAGGTTATGATAACCACTGAAGTTTTCAACAATGATAGTGATAATATCCTCATTAGAAAGAGAAAATGCCTAGGTTTTACTATAATAAAAATTAGAAAAACTTATATAAGCTTCATACTTTATAGATGTTTATAGACAGATGTAGTGATTTTAAATTGTCTTCATTTTGCAGTTATTTTACTTTCTGGTTATTTGACAAACCATGGTTTAACATATGGGCAAGTGATTAGTCTCATGGTAATAGAGATAAAATTCAAGCAAATCTTATAAATCTTTCTGAAAATCACACAAATGAGATGATTTCTTAAAGGGTTAAGAAGTTATTAATTTTTAAAAGTTTGACCACCTGGAACCACGCAGATGTTTCATGGAATTTTTTTTTTTAAGGACAGTCCAACAGTCCTAGTGAACAACTAATTTGCTCAACATTTAGGATGCAATTCTTAGGACTAAGAACATGCTTCCCATCTCCTTGACTATGGCTCTAATTACCTCAGCTTGGACTGATCAATATTTGATCTTTTTCCCACCGTGCAAACATGTTACTTTGACTGTCTCTTTCTCTTCCTTTTGGATAATTTGCAGCCATGTGAGAATGGTTCGTTTTGTTTGTTCTCTCTGGCTAGAGGCCAGGGGTCTCTTATTAGTATAATGCAGTTCATTGATGTGAATTTGTTGATCTCCTGGGTAGTTTTTCACAAATTTAAGGCAATTAAAAGCTTTTATATGGCATTTCACTTGAAGTTATTAGTGGTCTTTCAGTGATTTTGCTTTTAAAAATTACTTCATCATTTTATGATTATTTCCTTTTCTTCTCATTTCTCTCCCCTCCCCAACCTATAAAATTCTAGAAAAAAGAATTGAAACAACCATTTCATTGATTGATTTCATAAAAAGTAACAACTCATAAAATCGTAATTTAATAACTTAATAATATTTTAATTAACACAGTTTTTAAAGGACTAATGAAATTTTTGGCTTTGTTTTATAAGACCTGTTTTAAACTTACGGATATTCATGATAGAAGCCATAATGAATTTGGGAAACAATGACAAGAATTGAATCTAAAAATTATTTAGTAATTGCTAAAAAACTTTAACAGCATATATATAATATATAAACAAATATATAATTTTTTTAGAAAGGCAAAACACTTTGTAAATTCGAGTTTTATTTATACCTTAAAATGTTCTCATAGGTAGCAGATGCCCATATGTTTGGTTCCTTAACTTTTGTAGTGAATGGACCTTTCATTATTACTACATCAGAAGTAATAATGTTAAATGAAGACCACCTAAGTCTTTGGGACTGCTACAGCATTGATTAGATAATAATTTTTTGGCTTAATTTATACTTACTGAGAATTATGCCATTTCTTTCTTCTTTCCCCATTTAAAAAAAATGTTTATTAGAATTGTTTTCCTAGTGTTTATTAATGGCATAGTTTCGATCACAGTACTTGATTCAATTTGTTTCATTAGTGTACTTGATTATTTTCAAGAAACCATCAGTAGAGCACATTTGAGGCAATTTGGGGAGGTTTTAGAGTTACTGCAATGAGTATATGAAATGTAAATCAATTCTAGAAACATTCCTAATATTTTTTTCCTTTAAAATAGGTATAAAAATAATGATATTTATTAGGAACTTAACTTTCTGCTATTTTAAGACAAGAATATTGTATTGGTTGAGAGGGTATACCTTGGAGCTTAAACTATCAGGACAGAATCAAGTTTCAGTACTTACTAGCTGTGTGATTGGGAAGTTAGCTTCTGAGCTTCACTTTCTTCATCTGCAAAAAGGGGAAGATGTAATACCTACCTCATAATGATAAAACGAGATAACATGTTGAAGTTGTCAGAACAGTGCATGGCCCACAAGAAATGCTCACCAAATGTTTGCTATGAAGATATTTTTGTTATTTGCCAGACTTGATGATAAATTTTATATATATTTATTCCAAAGCAAAGTCAAAGAATGCCAACAAGAGAGGTTGGATCCCAATAAAACGACAATCTATATATAAAAGAACACATTCAATTAGTGGTTTACTCAGTATAATGACAGTTCTTTATAGTTCACTGAAACAGAACTATGTACACAGCATTACTCCCAATTTTACGTTCAAGAAGATGTGTCGTACTCCCGGTATTTTTCAGGCCAGTTTGAAAGGCAGGGGCTTACTTAGGTCAATTGAGAAAACAGCTAATCAAAAGCAGTTTGCTTGTTTTGCCAAGAGAATAACACAATGATCTGGGCCAGTATTTCAAGTAGCAGTCTGTCATTCAATTTACTGAGTAACTTTTTAAATTTTTCATGAAAACATTTTAATGCAGTATTTCCATTTTTAACGGATTTTTTTAAATGGATGATTAAGAAATTTTAAGTTCAGATTTATTCCCCAGATCCTTCATGTTCCCACTGACACCCCTTTTCTGTCATTCAGGTGTGGATACTCTGATACCTATTCCAAAGAAAAGTTGTATATTCTCATTCAGTTTGGCTTTGAAAATTTTATTATTGCTCCATACTTCTGGTAAGATCAAGTTTGGTATGGGCATTCTACACATTACACTATACTACCAGCTTCCACTTGTCTCAGCTGCCAAAACAAGCAATAATAAGTACCTTTCTTTGCCATGCTGCTTTCAGAATTACTCATCTACCTTACCTTTAGGACTAGCCCACAGACCATCTAGTTTTCTTCTTTAACCATAGAGTTCTTTTGGTCAGTTAAGGTTTAATATGGGAAAGAACATGAAATAATTAAACAGAATTTGATTAAAAGATTTTTTCTTTAAATATGCACGTGTATCCCCTACCTTAACATATAGTGAAAAGTAATTTTTTTCCCAAATTATATTCCATGAGAAAAGAGTTTCATTTCCAAATTAGCTGGCAAATGTAAAGCTAGGCAAAAATTGAACAGATTTTTTTACTAGGGGACAAAACCGTTTTTTCATAAAATATCTTTTTATATCTCAGAGGACACTAGGGTTTAGCAAGATACAGTTTGGAAAATACTCATACAAAAAGTCAGCTTTCTGTAGTCAGGAGTCATGCATTTTCACTGCTAAAATAAGGCAGTTAGGTTTTTTTCCTCCTTGCTTAAATGCAATGCCAACCTTTATTGGTTCTTTCTTGTCTCCCAATGATTTAAAAAGAAAAAAATACCTAAATATGTTCCCACCCACACCCCCACCCCCATGAGCACTTCTTGCTTTTAGAGTCCCTCTAAGAGTATTTCTCCCCATAATTGCACTTACACTTTAAGAAATACAAGACAGTCTGTTTTGTTTTCAAATTTCAAATTAGAAAGAGATTTGGGTTTGGAAGCTCATTTCTCTCTGTGGCTACCTAACTGTTCTTCTACCCCAAGGGGAAAATACTATGAAAGAACACCTGCTATTGAGCTCTCTTTGAACATTATTCTCTCAAGCTTACCCCAGATAAAGCAGGTTTTGATGGAAAAACAAAAAAGGCCTTGTGATACCTCTGTGTACCAAAAGGTCCTTTTGACATAAGCTGTGTGATACTAACACACACACACACACACACACAAAGTCATTTTGGTTGTTGGGGGTGGTAGGGAGGGTGGAGCTTATTTTATTTGTTGTGTTTATGCTTCTGCTGCTTTGCAATTGTGAAATTTCAGACATTTGTATATATACAATTTGTGGGTTGTATTTTTATTTATCTCACATGTATAGTATTGTTGCTAAAAAAAGTTACACAAATGTTGAAAGATTGTAGTTTTTTTAGATGTTCATTAATTCCATTTGATTTTTTTTTTATAATGCAAATAATGGAGAGATTCCTATTCAAAGATGCTTAGTTTTGCCTAAAATTTCAGTTAGGATTTTATATTCAATGTAACTGTTTCCATCTCACTCAGAGTGCCAGATTATCCTGTTTGTCTTATCCTTACTATGTACAATTTACACACTCTGCTGCAAACACTGTAGGATAAGCACAGTTGTCCCTAAAAAACATGAAAACAAGACTTTTGTCTGTTGATGCCTTTTGCTCTGTGAAGTTACTCCTTCAGGGTGACATGATGTGCTGTGTATATTCTAGTGAAGTGTTCCTTTTATTCCATTAATTACAAACAGCTTAAGAAAATATTTAAAGTAAAACTCTAATGATTAATCCTGGTAGTCTCCATTTTACTGAGCATGCCTTTGTCAGAAATTATGTCATCACAATGGACTCTTAGCCAGGAAGTTCTGTCTAGCAGATGAATGAATTAGGAGTACTGAGTTTCTAATAAAAGACACTATTGTAATATTGAAATACTGCTGATGAGGGTTGCCAGTTTTCTGTCTTTAAATTTACAGAACATCTTCTGTGATTAAACTGAGGAATACTTAGAATAAGTCCTTAGAGTAAACCAACTATAAACTTGAGAAGCCAGAAATAGAAAATGATATTTCCTTTTAACAATGCCGTTTAAGTTCCCAACTTTTCTTGGTTCAGCTGCCAGACACTTGTTCCTTTGTCTCAAAAACTGTTTGCAAAAAACAGTAAATATACTTCTTCCTTTACTCAGCTAACATCTGATTTTATCTGCACATTGATTGCATTTTAAAACTTTTCTCACCTTCCTAGTCTGAATGGCTTATGTAACCCTCTGTTGTTACAATTGTCAGGACAAAGACTTAGATTCTGTATGTTGGAAAAGAGAAAAATCCTGACAATTCTGTTTGCACTTCATTTAATTGTTTCCTTCCAGTTTAAAATGTGGAATATTTTAGGTATATCGCTGACCCTTCTGTATCTCAATGTTTTTTTGTTTTTTGGGGTTTTTTTGGTAATTACCACTGCAGTGGTAGAATGTCTTAAAAACATGTATTCTCTTTATGACTGAAAGAGCTGTACTTATGGTAGGTGCTCAATGTAGTGGATGATGACTTGGAACACATACATTTTCAAGGCAAATATAACTCTCCTGCTGTTTCATCAGCTTTCTTAGCTAGATTTAACAGTTCCTAGACTTCACAACTTTTCACAATTAATGGTCAATTCAGTATGCATTACCTGTAGTAACCATAGAAAAATGTTTCTGAAATATCGCTCCCCCGTCTTAGCTTCCCAACTAATAATAAAATATCTTATCTGTACTAGGGTTTTATTGTACAGTAATTACAGCATTTTCATGTGCTATATCATAACTGTTAACTAAAAATAAATGGGTACTTAAAATGGAAAATGAAATTATCCTGTTGCTTGAAATATCTTAACTCAGGTTTTATTACAGGTTGCATATGGTATCTGTTAAAACTTTGAACCTATCTTGGTTGTTGAATTATTATGTGGATTAACTGTTGCATTTGAAAGTTCTTGACTTTAAAAGCATGTCTGTTTTAAATCTTATACAAATGCCTTACAGGTTTTGAGAACAGCCTTCTTTGTTTATTTGTGTCTTCTTTGTTTATTTGTTTTGTTTTTATACTAGCACTGCAAATTCTAAGCACCAGCAAATTTACATACAACATTGCTTTAAATAGTTTTATGATATCATTAATATATTTTTAAAATTATTGACCTATTATAGGGAACATGAAAATGTTTTTAACAATTCGGAAAAATTAGAAGTTCTACAACATATTAAGAAAAAACTCATTTATCATGGTACTCCCACAAAAAAATAACCTTTTTTTAAGAATACATTTAAAGAAAAAAAAATAAGAATACATTTAAAGAGCTTTTGTACAATACTGTAGATCAACCTGTAGAGAAAAAAAGTATAGGAAAGAAAGTTTTAAAAAATATAGAGAATACATTTTCTCCTAAAACCAATTGTTAAAGTTTTGGAAAATCATTCAATGACTAATATATGTTTCATATCTAATTTCAAAGATCCACATAATTTTTGTATTTTCACGATCAGGTAGAGTTATATAGTTTAGTCATAGCTGAGCCATCCACTTCAAAATGAAGGAACAAGATAGTTCATTGCCATTCACGAATTTAGCTTTCATTGCTTGGCTAACATTTGCCATGACCTTAGGTAGTAAATGAACCTAGTCAACTGTTTAGCATCCACTGTGACATATTTTATTGTTCTCTACAGCTTATCAAATAACATTTGCCCTTCTGAAATGATAAGAACTTGGATTCTTCCTGAAAAATTACCTTTAAATAAGAAGGGAAAGCTGTAGTGGGGATAAAAAATTGATAGCTTTAGGTTTAGATATACACATAAAGGAAAGATGACTCTCATATAGGATAAAAACAGATGTTTTAATTAGCATATCCATATTTCATGGTTGTAAGGATTTGTGATATTTCTCAAAGTTGTCTTCTGGAATTCCAAGATGGTGATGACTCAGATATCATCAATAAACATAGGGGGAAAAAACTAAATAACTAAGGTTCTTGAGGAATTTCTATCTAATGTGATTATTTTATCTTTGTATACTTTTTTTTCGGATACCAATCTTTTGTACATTTTCAGTTGTATCTCTGTATTTTTCCTTTTTCTCATGGTTATTAGAAGGCTAAAAGCAAATCTCTTTTTTATAGCTTATGGCATGCATTTAAGGTTTATTGTATTTTCCTCTTTTTAGTCATGGTCTTATCTTTTTTACATCCTTCTAAATCACCTTAATCCTCAAGGAATTAGGCAAACTGTAAATAAAACACTCATAAAGCTCAAGGAAATGATCCTAGATTGTTAATTGAGAACATATAGATCCTAAATGTATTATAAGAGAAAAATCATAAGCAAAACTTCCTCAAGTGATGTTTACTGAATTAGAAAGGACTGTTGCTTTTATGATTGATCTGAATCAGTGTATGCTGGGACACGCAAAGATTCCTGTACACGTGTGTTACATGTATGCTTCCAAAATTATACACGTAAAGCATTTGTACTAATAAGCAATGAGTACCAAGAAAAATTTCAGGAATATATATAAGGTAAATTTTATACACAACATTCAGCTTTTTCTGTATTCTTTGTGTTCTAATTTCTGGAAATTTTCATCTTTGTGAGAACAGAGTGAGAGTGTGCTCTTAGTCAATTAAAATAAGAATTTATAAGTTAATGGAATGATACTATTTTGGAGTTTTACTGTATATTTGTTTCTATCATATCGTGAAAGGATATTTCATGAGCTTTTAATTTTTACTTTTACATTTTTACTCAAGAGATACAGAAACAGAAGTTCAAAAGATAACTTATCTTTAGAAATGTACTTATATTTAGGGGCGCCTGGGTGCCTCAGTTGGTTAAGGCTCTGATTCTTGGTTTCAGCTCAGGTCATAATCTTGAAGTCATGAGATCGAGCTGCCATATCAGGTGTAGAGCCTGCTTAAGATTCTCTCTCTCTCTGTCTCTCCCTCTGCCCCCTTCCTGCCCCTCACAGACATGCACTGTTTCTCTCTTAAAAGGGAGGGGGGCATGAGTGGTTCCATCAGTTAGGCATCTGACTCTTGATTTTGGCTGGGGTCATGACTTCAGGGTTGTGGGACTGGCCCTGCATTAGGCTCCGTACTCAGCATGGAGTCTGCTTGAGGATTCTCTCTCTCCCCACCCCCTCCCCCTGCTTGCACACTCACGCATGCTCTCTCTCAAATAAATATATAAATCTTAAAAAAATATATACTTAAATTTAAATGTTTTGTATACCTAATTGATTTCTATTAAAGGCTTACTTTGTGCCTGGTACTTTCCTATGTGCTGAAAAAATAGGAGTGACCAAAAACATTAAAAATTACTACCCCCAGGGAACTAACATTTTAGTGAGTAAAGACTGTAAACAAAATATATAGTATATTCTATGTTAATAACTATAGAGAAGAATAAAACAGAAAAGGAGGGTAAGGAGTTCTGGGGTTTGGAGAAAGGGGTTATACTTTCAAATAGGACTGTGAGGGGAAAGTCTTACCCCAAAAGGTAACATTTAAGTAAAAATTTGAAGACGTTGAAGTAGCCAGTCATGCATATATTAGGGAGCAAAAGAATCCAGACACAGGGAATAAATAGCAAGTAGAAAGACTCTATGCCAGGAGCATAGCATATTTAAGACACAAGGAGGCTTCCTGAAGCCAATATTACACTATGTGTTAACTAATTAGAATTTAAATAACAACTTGAAACAAAACAAACGAAAAGGAAACAAGAGGCTAATATGGCTGGACTGGAGTGAGCAATGGGAAAAGTAGTAGGAGATGTAATTATAGAAGGAAAGAGTTGAGAGGCATGTTGAATAAGACTTTATTGGCCATTCTAAAGACTTTATGTTTTTACTCTGAATGAAATAAAAAAGACTTTAGAGGGCTTTGTGTAGAGAAGAAAAATAACCTGACATATTTTAGTAAGGTTATTCTGGCTACCATGTGGACAAGGAACTGAATGGGGCAAATATAAAAGTGGGGAAATCGGGGCGCCTGGTGGCCCAGTAGGTTAAGCGTCTGCCTTTGGCTCAGGTCATGATCTCAGGGTCCTAGGATTGAGCCCTGCATTGGGCTCCCTGGGCTTCCTGCTCTGCGGGGAACTGCTTCTCTCTCTCCCTCTGTTTGCTGCTCCCCCAGCTTATGCGTGCTCTCTTTCTCTGTGTCAAATAAATAAATAAAAATTTTTTTAAAAAAATAGAAGTAGGATAGGGGCTCCAGGGTGGCTCAGTCATTAAGCATCTGCCTTCAGCTCAGGTCATGATCTTAGCATCCTGGGATGGAGCCCTGCATTGGGCTCCCTGCTCAGCAGGAAGCCTACTTCTCCCTTTTTCACTCCCCCTGCTTGTGTCCCCTCTCTTGCTATCTCTCTCTCTGTCGAATAAATAAATAAAATCTTTTAAAAAAATAGAAGTAGGGAAATCAATTTAGAGAACATTGCAATAATCTAAGTAAGAGATGTGGTAGACTGGATTAGGTCATTAGCAGTGGAAGTGGAGACAAAGAGCGATTAGATTATAGTTTGCAACTAGGTATAAAAGAATTTCCTGTTGGATTGGAAGTAAGGTATGCGAGAAAGAAATAAGTAAAGATGGAACTTCCATTAACTGAGATGAGGGAAATGGGCAGAATTTGGTCTAATTTTATATAAATTATGGAGAGTTTTAGTCTCATAGCCCATTATCCTATGGCTAATATAGTCCCTTGTCTATAGTGAGTGATAGGATTGACTAATTTAATATTTCTCTTTGTCTCAAACTTGGTTTGGACTTAGACTTTGATACATCTCTATATTTATAATGAGTGAACTGATTTCTTTTTAAGTTCATTGATTTCATTATTTATAATAAATTATGAAGCACATTAATGGAAATACAACTTGAAGTTCTTTTCTTTTTTTACTAACATTTTTAAAAAGCATATATAATGTTTTCTTGTCTCACTAACATATTTGTGCACCCTCCCCCTTCTTGGCAGACTTGTTTGAAAGTATAGTGTTACATGTTATGTCATGGCTATATTGGCGCACATGTGTTCAATGCAGTTCATAAATGGAAGCAGCTGGTTTCCTGTGCAGTTAAGAGAAGGCATGCACACAGCTGAGCTCTTCAAACTTCAGAATTCATTGCATTCAGTTTCTGTCCTATGTAATCATGCTGGGATTTCAATTAGTACAGATGTGTAACAAGCTACCTTAATGGCTTGAAAAAATTATTTTGTTTCAATAGTTTAACTGCTAAACCTGGTTAATGTTCTTTCCCTCTGCCTTGTCTGGACTCACCCATCCTACCTCTTAAAAAAGAACATTACACCTATAGTCTTAGTTTTATACTCAATTCTAAAAAGACCTTGGCAAGGGGAAAAAAAAGTTATCATCTCAAAGGGAAAAGCTGAATTCATACACAGGAACTGCAGGATTACTTTGGCGTTTTACTAGTCCCTTGTAACACTAGCAAGTCCCATAAATACCTAATGGAAAAACAGCAGAAAATGAGATCTGCAGCAGCCTTTTGAGATCGAATTTATGTTGCTGAACATTTTTTTGAGGTTGAGTGTAAAGGTCAAAAGAAAGTGGATAGATTAAAGTTGCTGATTTTTGCAAACTTAAGGCCACGTTTAAAGGTTTCTCTTTCTATAGCGAGAAAATTTCAAGATAAATGGCTTTGCTTCATTAGCTGAAATGTCATATCTTCATTTAATGTTACATGAGACATTTAGTGATTTAGTAGTATTTACATGCAATAAATAAAATTCTCAATCCATTTAACAAATCTAGATAAAGAAATTAATTTATGAAATTGCAGATCTTCCCAAGAAGAGTAAAATGATAAATGAATATATATGTTTGTATTACTCTGTATGTACATGTATCTCTTTGAGATGATTAATTTTAGATACTATAATATAGTATAGTATCTATGTTATACAGATACTATAGAAGTATGATATAGAAGATAATATAGGAGGAAAATATATAGATCAGAATTTTATCTTTTATAAGTATAGATTATTGATTGATCCAGCAATGTAATTACCCACCCTTTTTTTTTTTTCTTTTCATTTGCTTTATCTACCATACTATTTCAGTGAAGGGTAAATGACCTCAAAGAAAGAACAGTGGCTATCTTTTAGCATTAAAATAAAATTCATGGGTACTTTTACTGGTCCCTTCACCTTCTGAATAACCTAACACTCTATCACTGTTGTAAGTCTGTATCAAAGAAACTGTGAGTTACTACAGTACTTGAGACTTGGTGCAGTGAAAAACAATGAACTGCCATTTCTAGACACCTCTCTCTTGAGTTGATAGTACATAAAGTCACAGCAAGTGTTAACCTGAGGTTATGGATTATTTATATCTCCAGGGCTTTCCTTGTGTCTTCACAGTCTAGATTGCCAGTCATTAGTACTTAGAATCCAAGAAAATGAGGCAAAATTTTTTTACTTACTACATTCAGTGCTGCATTGCAATAAATGAAAATTATCAAGAAAATTTCATAGTAGAATAATAATATATTAAATCCTTTCTTTTTTATGGTAGTTAAAAATCAATAGTAAAACTATTCATTCTTAAAAAAAAAAAACCTATTCATTTTTACCTCTAGGAAGTAGGTTATAGATAACTTTTCAGTCTTTCTGTTTGAATTTTTCATAACATATTTCATAATCACAATATTAATTCTCATTCATTTTTATTTACAACTATATATTAAAATTTACCTTGTAGTGCCTCAGAGTCACAATTTATATAAAAATTTATTTTTTCAGGATAGCTGAGTTTGCAATCTCAGTTTATTTCATTGAATAAGATAACTGTCATCTTTATGGAACTAGATAGAGGTCACGTACCTCATTAGTCTCTGACAGCCAGTTTCAAGCTCAGATACTACCCCATCTTTTTTCTCTTATACCACATTTCCTCATTAGTTCTCACTACACTGTATAGGCAATTTCCTCCTCTTAACTTTTTGTATTTTATTACACTGTTAAAGTACAACTATACTTCTCTTCTCAAGTGCCCTTTTCCATTCAGTACTGTTTCTATTCAAGGGTCCCAGGTGGTCAATGATTCTGACCGGGGAGAGGGAGAAGGTGGTATTATAGCTAGTGGTATTAAAAGGCCCTTAGGAAAGTAGATAGATGTACAGTTATGACTGTTAAAGAGAGCCTCCCCTCACCTTCTCAGACAAAGGCTGTGCCTTAACTGATTTATTGCCATTCTTATTTTTGAGGCCACTCAATAGGGATGTCTTTGGAGTATTTTTGATGTTTCTTTTAAGGTGAGAAACTCAAATGAAAATGAAGCAAAAGGTCCTTTATTTTATTTTTTTTTTGATGGCCTTTTGTTTACTTTTTTTTTTTAGTTTTTATTTAAATTCCACTTAGTTAACATACAGTGTAATATTAATTTTAGGTGTACAGTAGAGTGACTCAACACAATTTTAATAAAGTTATGTTCTCCAAACCTTTATAACTAGTGATCCTTACAAATATGACATTGCTGTCATGTTGATTTTTAATGATAATTGTTAATGGAATGGTTTTTAATATTTTAACTAGCTGTAGAAATTTATGATATATGTTCTGTGTTCATTGATAGAGCTTTCCTGAAGGAGTTTGTATTGTATATTAGGTAGAGCACTAGATGGCAAATCAGGTTTCAAATATTAGTTATAGTTTTGTTGCTAATGTTCAGGTTTAATAAATGTTCTGGACCTACACTTCCCCTATAATTGGAAGATGAATAGATTATTTTTAAAGTCTCTTCCAGCTCTGTAGTTTTTCAAACAATTTTATTATGGAAAATATGAAATCATAAAAATACATAGAATAACATATTCAACCCCTGTGTACCCATTACCCACCTTTATATATTTTTACTACGTTAAAATAAAGGTAACTGTGAGGCGATACTTGTATTAACTAGCCTTATTTATAGTAATCATTTCATAATATATATGTCAAATCATGTCATGCAACTTAATCTTACACAGTATTATATATCAATTATATCTCAATAAAACTGGAAAAATATATCAATATGGATAATGGACGTTTATTTAGTTTGGGGGTTATAATCCAATATTCCACTAATTTTATTGCTCAGATACTGCTTTGACTATTGGTAGCTCTCTCAGACTGGCTTCTATATCCTTGTGATGGACCTCCTACCCTTTTTAGCACTTCTTTACCTTTTGGCACTTGCCGTACCTCAACCTGTTTATTTTTCCAAGGAACCCCAGTTCCGTGTATTGAAGAATAATATTTAAAAACCAACATCTGGACATTAGATTTGCTACTAGTTGTCATTGCTTCTGGGTTCCCTCAGCAAATAGAGCTAGGAAATATATTTATGTGTATTTGCTCATGTATTACACACACAGTATATTTTTTTCCTATACATGTGTGGGGGGGCATTTCTTTTTGCTTATTTGTAACTTTTTTCTCTGGTAATGAGAAAGCTGGTACTCTCTGACATATATTTACTTTACTTGTTCAACCCTGATATACCTGCAGAGTAGTTTCAAAATTGCTACTCTCATACTCCTTTGATAAACAAATTTACAAATTAAAGTACAGTGTTGATATACAGTTGTTTTTTTGTCTTTAGGCTTATAGTATCTAAACAAAATACTTTTTGTTCAATTGAACTTCTTTCTTCCCTACCACCTTCAATAAGACTGTATCATACATATGTAATATAGTTAGTCTAACTTATCACAGTTGGTATTCCATCCTAGGTTTTCCCAGCATCCTAACTGATATTTTAACATTTGCATTCCCTAAAAGTGACTCATTTTGACATGCAGTTCTCTGGGTTTTAACAAATAGTCATAAATATACCAGTGCAGAGCCATACTATTACCCTAATAACTCAAGAGTATGGCTCCTTTATAGACAACCTCTTCCCCCATCCACAATCCCTGGGAAACAATTAGTTTTTCATCCCTATAGTTTTGTATTTTCTACAGTGTCATTTAAATGGAATCATCATATAATATGTAGCCTATTGGAACTGTCTTCTTTCTTGTAGATAAATGCATTTCAGATTCATTCATGCTGTATGAATCAAGAGTCCATGTTAATTATGTAAAACATATTTTGGGGGACTGAATTCTGTCCTTTTTTTATTATGCTTTCTGTTTTATAAGGGTTTTTTATTTTTGTCTTTTATAGTGGTTTCTCCTTCCTTTGGTTCGTGTTTGCGTTTCTTCCAATAATTTGTAAGGCTTGTGTTCTTATTCTAATGATTACTTTAGATTAGTAACTTTATATAAAATAAAACTTTTTAAGATATTAAACTATAGATTCTTATGAGGAATTCGTCATTCCTTTTTCTTACAAAATGTTTCTTTCCCTTTGTACTTCTATGTATACTTAGAACTGCAATGACATGATTTATCAACTTTTCAGAATCTCTTTGACCCCAGGCTATAAAAGATAAGGAAATCTCATACTCTCTCACCTTCCTCTCTCAACTACTGAATTTTATATATATCTTTATTGCCTTGCTTTATAACATTTACATTCTGTTCTATAAGAATAACCATTCTGACCGACTCACAATTTTTGGTCTTATTCTTAACAGTTAAAAACATTCATTGTCAAGCCTTTTATATAGTTAAGTCACTTCATCTCTGTTTTGCTAAACTTATTCTCAGTGATTTTCTCAGAAAACCACATAGAAACTAATACCCAACCTATTTTATGTTCAAACGTTTTATTATTTCACTTATACTTAATTGACACTTCAGTCAGATATAAAATTCTTAGCTAGATTTTATTTTCCTCGAGATGATTAGGATTGCTTCATTGTCTTATGGCTTTATAATAGTCTGAGCACTCACATATATTTCTTTCCTCTTCATTGGTAACTCTGTTCTCTTCTCTAGCTTTACTTTCCTACCACCTAATAGATATAGTCCTTGTTTTATTTCTTTGTGTCTGTCTTTATCCAACCAAATGCCAAATCAATGATAAAGGGATTTGGTCTGATTTGTTTACTGCTGAATTCGGAAGTCTAGGTTAGTACTCACTACTTAGTATATACCTAATAAACATTTGTTGAGTTAATGAGGATAGACTGATTCTGTCTCATCCTTATAAATTACTTAATCTTTTTGCTGGTTCACCGAAGTCTTTTTGTCATTTGAATTCTTTACCTTTACTAGGGTATGCCTTGTTCTTAACTGTTATATGTCAATGTTATATTCTTCCCAGCTACAGACTTAGGTTTTATTTCTACAGTTTTCTCAATATATCTTTGTAACAGGATTGCAACTTCAGGGTTTTTTTTGTTGTTGTTATTGTTGTTTGCATTGGCCTGATTTATCTTTGTCTCTTCTAGTTATTTTGAATCACTCTGTGTGTCTTTGCTATATAGCAGAAAGTTTGCTTTTTCTTCCTGAGGCAATTTGAAAATTATTTTCCTTCAGGGGCACCTGGGTGGCTCAGTCAGTTAAGGTTCTGACGCTTGATTTCAGCTCAGATCATGTGAGATGGGAGTTCCGGCTGGGCATGGAGGCTGCTTAAGAGTCTCTCTCTCCCTCTCCCTCTGCCCCTGCCCTCACCCCACATATGTGCATGCTTTCTCTCTCTCTAAAAGAAAGAAAGAAGGGAGGGAAGGAAGGGAAGAGAAGGGGGAAGGGGGAAGGAAGAAAGAAAAAAAAAAGAGAAAAGAAAAAAGAAAAAAGAAGGAGAGGAGAGGAAAAGGAAAAGGAAAAAAAATATTTTCTTTTAATAGGCCACTATTTAGCTTCAACTCTGTCATGCTATCTATGTGGTAGTTACTGAATGTATTATGTATGCTGTTTTTATCTTCATGTGGTGTGTTTTCTGTGCTGCTTTTATTTTGAAAGGTTTGTGTATCTTTTCTATAGTGAACTTTTAGTTATACCTTTTATAGTACCCTTATTCCTCTTTTTTCTTAACATTTTACAATCTAGTCTATCAGTTTTAAATGGCATCCTTTGATACCCACTTATTACCTATACAGTAGTCACTGATATTACTCTACTTATTTCTTTCTCCCTTCTCTCAGTTTTTAAATTACATTATTTCTGTTTTCTCAGAGTATATAATATTTATAAATGATCTTTCCTTCCATCCTTTTAATTTATAATTATAGTTCTATAATTACATATAGTGAATCTTCATCAATAGTCCTTGGAGTTTTCCCCAATTATCTCTTGCATGGATGAAGCTTATCTTCTAATAGATTACTCAGGAAGGAGCACATGTAGATACTACTCCCTGTTTTCTATAACTTTTCTATTTGAAAGACAGCTTGGCTGGATACCAAATCTTTGACTTTATTTTACGTAAGTATTGCTCTAGTATTGTCTTTTTTTGTATGTTGCTCTTGAGAATTCTTACACCGGTCTAATTTTCTTACCTTTATAAATAATTATATCTTTTTGTTTAGAGACTGAGAATATTTTGTCATTAAAGTCTAATAATTTTACCAAGATATGTCTCACATTTTATTATTTGTGGTCAGTTTTCCTCGGCACACAATCTTAAGTCTTTTAAATACATTGATTCAATTTTCTTTAATTTTGGAAATTTTTCTGATATTTGAAATATTATTTCTATCCAGTTGTTTTATATTTCTTGGGACTATAACTGTGCATACGTTGGATCTTCTTTGCCTGTCTTCCGTTTCATCCACTTTGTCTCTGGTCCTTTTTCTTTCTTTTCTCAATTTGTTCTATTTGTTGTTCGTCTAAATTTCTTCAGTGTCCAGTATTATATTTTCATTTGAATGTAATCTCTCTTGGACATTTTGTAATTTATTTCTGCAGTAGTTTTATCTTTTTCTTTCATTTTTTCCCTGAATTCTTTGCCTTACTAAAGCCGAAGAAATGGTAATGTGTTATTTTATTTGCTCTCCTTGTTATTTTTGCTTATGGAAAGGGTATGAGTAGAAATTTCATTTAAGGTGAATACAGTTATCTTCGAGTACATTTTTTACTATTTTTATGGTCTATTTTATGACTCTAATTTAGGAATATCATGGTTATCATAGATTTACTTGTTTCGTGTTTATATATTTTTTTGTAAATTCTGCACTTATTTATTTTAAGTATTTTCTTTTTGAAAAGCAGTTGTAGATTCACAGCAAAACTGAGAGGAAACTACAGAGATTTCCCATATACCCCGGCCCTCACACAAGCATAGCCTCCCCCATTATCCACATCTCCCAGCAGAGTGGCTCATTTATCACAATTGATGAACCTACATTGACACATTATAATAACCCAAAGTCTGTAGTTTACAATAGGGTTCACTCTTCATGTTGTATACTCAGTGAACTTTGGACAAATGTATACTGGCATGTATTCATCGTTATAGTATCATACATAGTATTTTCACTGCCCTAATTATTCTCAGTGGTTTTCTTCTAATTTCTCACTAAGTTATTTTATTACTTTCATTAATTCCCAAGTCATTTTGCTTACTCTACACATCCCATCCTGCCTCTATTTCATTTACTACATTGTTAACCAATGTTTTTTGTCTGTTTCTATTCTGTTTTTTTTTCTTTTACATTTCTCTTTGAACCCAATATATATCCCTTGTTTATGTCTATAATTATATCTTCTCCATGGTTTCATATCTCTGATTAATAGGGATCTTTGCTTCATGAAATTTGTCTATGTGTATTGAGTTATGAATTTTTATATATTTCATATATATATATTCCTTTCCTGTGTCATTTATTTTGAGAGTTTACTTTTTCTGTTATCTATGTACAGCTGGTCCCCTTTAGGTTTTTCTGTGTATGAAGAAGGTGTGTTTTTTTCTAACCCATTTGACAGGAAGTTCATATAAGGAAGGGGTTAGGAATGTGTTCTGTACTAGCAAGATTTTTCCTTATCATACATATGCATTAGTTTATTTAATGGTCTGAATGCTATGACACAAAGTAACTTTATGTTTTCTTGTGATTATCCTCGAGCGTGTTATATCAAATTTCGTTTTCATTAAACTTTGGTGACATCGAGGGAAAATTTGCCATAGTTTCTAGTGACTTTCAGCTATTGATGAAATGCTTTTATTTTTGGTTACTAAATTTTAAGTCTAATATCAAAAATATCATTCTTATAATACTTTCATAAAGTGAAAAATTTAATGTCGTTTAAAGTTTCAGTTCTTCCAATGCATAGCCTTAAAGCCCAATGCCATTCCAGTGAACATGCAAATAAGATTCTTGGGAACTTTACCATAAGTTTCCATGGAATGGCAAAAAGCCAAAATAATTACGATACTCCTAAAGAAGCACAGTAAGGGGAAGTGGGACATATCCTACCATATGTGCAAATATTTTACAGTTGTGTTACTTAGACAATGTGCTGTTGGCACAGTGGTAGACAGACTATTGAAATAGTTGGGGAGGACAAAGACAGACCTCTCATACACAGTAACTTGGTTTATGAAAGAGCAATGCAAGCACAGTGAAGAAATAGTTGATTATTCAACAAGTAGTGCTGGATAATTACTTTTTTATAAAGAAAAAGAAAACATTTCCTGTTGTATACCATACACAAAAAACAATTTCAAGAGAACTGTAGATCTAAATATTTAAGTTAAAGTAAAAGAGCTTCTTGAAGGTAACATTGAGGAATATCTGTATAAGACTTCAGTGGTAAGGAAAGATTTCTTGAGCAGGACACCAAAAGCATAAAGGAAAAGACTGTTTTAAAGTTTAACTCTTCCAAATGCTGCCCAGGATTAAGTTTAGTAACTCTTAAATACTTTGGAAAACACTATTTCATTATTTGTTAAGGTGGAATATTTGAATTCCCTACAGCCCAGTAAATTTTGTTGCTTTTGGACACTAATTGTATCTGATATCTGGAACTTTATCTCATGAGTCATATACAAGAGCTCTGTAAAAAAATTATAAACATAATGAAAAATTATAAACATAAACTTAAGGAAAACTTAAATAAGCAAAGATACATTTTTGAGATGTTAATGGGTTGAAGACTCAATCTTGTAAAGATCTAGTATCAGTTCTCAGACTGATCTGTAGATTCAATGGAATTCTGGTGAAAATCTTAACAAGTAGCACTGTGTATATGTGTAAATTGACAAATGGATTCTTAAATGTTTTTGGAAATTCAAAGAATCATTAGTATTCAAGACCCTCTTAAAGACAAACAAAATGAGCATGCCTGGGTGGCTCAGTTGGTTAAGTGTCTTAATCTTGGTCTTGGCCCAGGTCATGATCTCATGGGTGGTAAGATCGAGCCCCATGTCCGACTCTGCCCTCAGCAGAGAGTCTGCTTGAGATTCTCTCCCTCTGTTCCTCCCCCTCCAAATAAATAAATCTTAAAAAAAAAAAAAAAAAAAAAAAAGACAAACTAGATGGAAGAAGTTAATTGTCTGTATATAAAGAGCAATAAAATTATAAAAAAGTAATACAGATATTGTGATAGTAGTACTATGATAAATAATGGAAGAGAGTAGAAAATCAGAAGCACACCCATAGATACCAGTCTTCCATTTTGATTAGTATGTTGAAGCTGGTGATATATGTTTTAAACTGAAGCTGCTTTCAATACATTTCTTTGTCATATGTGTATATTCCTTTAATCAAAATCTATTGCCTTGAGAGACACAGAGTGATGTGGATTATGGCCTTTGAGGTTAGACCTGAGTTTAGGTCCCAGTTCAGTCATGTACTTACTAGCTACTTGTCAGAAGGCAGTTATTTAGCCATTCAGGTTCTTAGTTTCTTTATCCTGTAACATGAAATAATAAATTTTCCCTCTCAGGATTTGGACGACAATTAGAAATAACAAATGTAATCCTGCCAGCACAGGCTATGCCCTTGACAATGCATCCTTGTTATTATGTTTCTCAGGAACAATAAGCACTTTTTATTCCTGATAAGTATTCACATTTCACAAATCTGTGATGCACTATTTATTATATTTAAGCTTATCAAGTTGTGCCTTATGTCATGGTTGCCGTTGGATCTTTTTTTTATTATGTGGAACTCCTTATTCAGAATGCTCCCTAATCAGGATTAGTTTTGCAGTTTTAGAAGAGCCCTATTGTTGCGTTATATTCTTTTTTTTATACTTTTTAAAGTTAATTTTTTTGAGTATAGTCGATACACAATGTTATGTTAATTTCAGGTGTACAACATAGTGATTTGACAACTTTATATTGTATTATGCTCACAAGTGTAGCTATCATCTTTCACCATGCAACACTGTTACAATGTCATTGACTATATTCCTTGTGCTGTGCCTTTTATTCCCATGACTTAGTCATTCCATAACTGGAAGCCTGTATCTCCCACTCCCCTTCACCCATCTCCCCTTCACATATTTGGCCCATCAACCCAGACCCCTCCTCTCTGGCAGCCATTAGTCTACTATATTTACAATTCTGATTCTGCTTTTTGTTTGTTTATTCATTTGTTTTTTGTAGTTTCCACATTTGAGTAAAATCATACTTTATTTGTCTTTCTCAGTCTAACTTATTTCACTTAGTATAATATCCTCCAGGTCTATCCATGCGTCTCAAATTGTTGCCTTATAGTCTTAAAGTGGTTTTGTAAACATTGATTATCATAGCTTGATGAAAAATTAAAACCCCTCAAAATTACTAATATTCTTGAAAATAATGCACTTTGGCTTAGAAAAGGGTTAGGTGTAAACATTTGATAGAAAGCCATTTTTTATAGTATTTTATAGTAATTAAACTGATTTGAACCTATTTTTTTGTATATGCTAAAAGTATTATTTGCTATTAAGAATATTTTCTTGTGTGAATTTATGCTTCAGTTTAGGAAGGAATAGTTGCTAGAAAAATAACAACATGGCTAATCTTATAGGCTAAGGCAGTCCAGATTTATAGCCTGATTCCACCACTTAGCAAATGTGTGATTTAGATGAGTCATTTGGCATATCTGAGCCTCGCTCCTCAAATATCAGATGGGGTATTCTTCAGGTTTTATGGTTTTAGGTCTCATGTTTAGGTCTTTAATTTATTTGGAGTTTATTTTTATGTATGGTACAGAAAATGGTCCAATTTTATTCTTTTGTATGTAGCTGTCCAGTTTTCTGAGCATCATTTGTAAACTTTTCCCATTGTATATTCTTGCCTCCTTTGTCAAGTATTAATTGACCATATAAACATGGGTTTACTTATGGGCTCTCTACTCTGTCCTACTGATCTGTGTGTCATTTTCGTGCAGGTACCGTACTGTTTTTATTAGCTTTGGATTATATTTTGGAATCTGGGATTGTTCTACCTTTACAGTTATTCTTCTTTCTCAAGCTTGCTTTGGCCACTCAGGGTCTTTTGTGATTCCATACAAATTTTCATATTATTTATTCTTCTTTGAAAAATATTGTTGGGATTTTGATAGGAATTGCATTAAGTCTGTGGGTTGCTTTGGGTATTAAGGTCATTTTAACAATATTGGTTCTTCCAATCCATGAGCATGGAATATCTTTCCATTTGTTTGTGTCATCTTCAGTTTCTTTCTTCAGTATTTTATGGTTTTTGGAATACAGGTCTTTTACCACCTTAAGTTTATTGTTAGATTTTTTTGGTGTAATTGTAAATGAGATTGTTTTCTTAATTTCTACGGCTTCATCATTAGGGTATAGAAATGCAACACATTTCTACATATTAATTTTCTATCCTATGACTTTACAGAATTCATATATCGGTCCTAGTAGTTTTCTTGATGGAGTCTTTCGGATTTTTCTGTATATAGTATCATGTCATCTGCAAATAGTGAAAGTTTTACTTCTTTCTTATCAATTGGATGCTTGTTGTTTCTTTTTCTTGTCTGATTGCTGTGGCTAGGACTTCTGGTATGTGTTGAATAAAATTATTGAGAGTGGACGTCTCTGTCATGTTCCTAATCTTCTAGGGAAAGCTCTCTGTTTTTTCACCACTGAGTATGACTTTAGTTGTGAATTTTTCTCATATGGCCTTTACTATGTTGAGGTATGTTCCCTTTAAACGTACTTTACTAAGAGTTTTTATTATAAGTGGATGTTGTACTTTGTCAAATGCTTTTTCTGCATCTATCAAAATGATCATATGGTTTTTATCCTTTTGCTTGTTAATGTGATGTATCACATTGATAGATTTATAAATATTGAGCCACGCTTGCATTCGTGGAATAAATCCCACTTGATAATGGTGAATGATTCTTTTTAATGTACTTTTGGATTCAGCTCGCTAATATTTTGTTGAGGATTTTTGGGTCTGTGTTCATCAGAAATATTGGCCGGTAGTTTCCTTTTTTTGTAGCATCTTCTGTTTTTGGATAGTTTGACATGAATAAGTATTAACTCTTCTTTAAATGTTTTGTAGAATTCACCTGTGAAGCTGTCTGATCCTGGACTTTTGTTTGTTGGGAGTTTTTTGATTACTGATTCAATATTATTGCTAGTAATTGGTCTGTTCAAGTTTTTTATTTATTCCTGATTCAGCTTTGGGATGTTACATGTTTCTAGGAATTTAGCCACTCCTTCTAGGTTGTCCAATTGGGATACAATTTTTCATAATATTCTCTTATAATCCTTTGTATTTCTGTGGTGTTGTTATTTCTCCTCCTTCATTTCTGATTTTATTTATTTGAGTTCTCTCTTTCTCTGTTTCTCTCTCTCTCTCTTTTTTAATAAGTCTAGACAAAAGTTTATCAATTTTATTGA
This sequence comes from Potos flavus, assembly GCA_028534135.1. NCBI lineage: Eukaryota > Metazoa > Chordata > Mammalia > Carnivora > Procyonidae > Potos > Potos flavus. The sequence goes on along the minus strand of CM052894.1, from coordinate 46,155,003 downwards.
TCTTTTCAAAGAACCAGCTCCTGGTTTCATTGATCTGGTCTGTTGTGTTTTAAATCTCTATTTCATTTATTTCCACTCTAATCTTTATTATTTTCTTCCTTCTATTGGCTTTGGACTTTATATGTTCTTCTTTTTCTATTCTTTATGTGTAAGGTTAGGTTGTTTGAAATTTTTATTGTTTCTTGAGGTAGGTCTCTATTGCTGTAATCTTCCCTTTTTAACAGTTTTTGTTGCATCCCAAAGATCTTGAACCATTGTTTTCATTTTCATTTGTCTCCATGTATTCTTTATTTCCTCTTTGATTTCTCGATTGACCCATTCATTTTTTAGTAGTATGTTATTTAACTCCCATGAATTTGTGGTCTTTCCAGATATTTCCTTGTGATTGATTTCTAGTTTCATACCATTGTGGTCATAAAATATGTGTGGTATGGTTTCAGTCTTTTTTAATTTATTGAGACTTGTTCTTTGGCATAACATTTGATCTGTTCTGGAGAAGGTTCCATGTGCACTTGAAAAGAATGTGTATTCTACTGTTTCTGGATGAAATTTTCTGAAGATATCTATTCAGTTAGAAAATAGGCAGTGATCTCTTTGACAACAGCTATAGAAACATTTTTCTAGATATGTGTCCTCAGGTGAGTGAAACAAAAGCAAAATTAAGCTGTTGGAACTATACCGAAAAAAAAAGCTTTTGCACAGCAAAGGAAACCATCCACACAACAAAAGACAACCTACTGAATAGAAGATATTTGTAAATGATGTATTCAGTAAGAGGTTATAAAGACTTTATACAACTCAACACAAAAATGGGCAGAGGACCTAAATTGGCACTTTTTTGAAAGAAGATAAACAGGTGGCCAACAGACACATGAAAAGATGCTCAACATCACTCATCATCAGGGAAATGCAAATCAAAACTACAATGAGATGTTACTTAACACTTGTCACAATGGCTAAAATAAAATACACAAGAAACAGCAAATCTTGGCAAAGATGTGGAGAAAAGGGAATCCTCATGCACTGTTGGGAATGGAAACTGGTATAGCCACTGTCAAAAACAGTATGGAGTTTCCTCAAAAACTTAGAAGTAGAACCAGCATATGATCCAGTAATCACACTATTGGATATTTACCCAAAGACTACAAAAAGACTAATTCAAAACAATATACAGTCCCCTGTGTGTATTGCAGCATTATTTACAATAGCCAAGATAAGGAAACAACCCAAGTATCCATCCATAGATGAATAGGTAAAGAAGACGTGGGGTGTGTGTGTTTGTATATATCTATATATCTATATCTATATCTATCTATATATATAACGGAATATTAATTACTTGGCCACAAAAAAGAATGAGATACTGCCATGTGCAATAACATGGATGGACCTAGAGTTATAGTGCTATGTGAAATATGTCCATAAAAGATATATCCTGTATGATTTCATTCACGTGTGAAATTTAAGAAACAAAACAAACAGGAAAAAAAGAAACAAGAAAAACACTCTTAAATACCAAGAACAAACTGATGGTTGCCAGTGGGGTGGCAAGGAAGGGCGGGGTGGAAATACAGTGTATCAAGAGTACACTTCCCTTTAAAAAAAATACACACACACATACTTACCTTAATGAGCACCTCATAATGTATAGAATTGGTGAATCATTATATTGTTCACCTGAAACAAACATAGCACTGTATGTTAATTATACTTTATTTTTAAAATTATCAATAGGGTAATAATAGTACATATCACTTAGGGTTTTAGTAATGATTAAATGAGTTAATATATTTGGAGCCCTCAGGAAGGAGCCTGGCACATATAATACTTTAAAGAGTATAGCTGCTGCTGTCGGTACAGTTCTTGATCTTAGTACCTGGATCTTTGCTAAGTGAATAACAGTGTTTAAGTAAGACTGAACTGCCACTGAGTTCATGATGCAATAATTTGAATCACAGAGAAGATAATTACGTATTTTATTGCAAGAAAGTTCATGTAGAACACTTTGCTTATATGTGGGGCGCCTGGGTGGCTCAGTCAGTTGGGCATCCAGCTCTTGATTTTGGCTTGGGTCATGGTCTCAGTGACATGAGATCAAGTCCTGCGTCAGGCTCATGCTGGGGATGGAGCCTGCTTGGGATTCTCTCTCTTCCTCCCCCTCTCGCTCTGCCCCCTCTCACTCTTTCTCTCTAAAAAAATTAAAAAGAACACTTTGTTTATATGCTTAATCATCTTTTAAATCATATTGAGTTCTATAGTATAAAAGGTAGATATCAAGTCAAAAGACACATTAGAATATATTTAGGAGAAAGCTTGTATGATAAGCATTAAAAAAAAACTCAGATAAATTCAGCAAATTTGTATCAGTAAAGGAAGGTCATCAATTTTGGGTAGAGATTAGAGAAGTGAGGAAAAGAGACTTATTCCCAGCTGAGATAATGACTTGAGGAAGGGTGCAGATACCCTTAGTATATAGTATATTCAGTGGACTAGACTGTGTGTGTATGAGAAAAAAAATCTTTGGAATGTTTAAATTTGAATTAAATTCTGATGTTATGAAATCATTTCCTTCTGCAGCTTGGTTTTGATAGCATTTTTTGAAATAGGGATATATCTAGATCTAAAAATGCTGCTGTTATTATGCCAGATTCAGAGCAGGATGGGATAATTTTCTGATTATTCTCCAGTTGGATCACAGTGTGATGGATCAACCTAAGTTCTTTGTATAACTACTAAATGCTAACTCACAGAATTAAACCAATTTCCATTTTATCTAGTTAAGATGGAATGCACAGAATTTTTTAGACCTAAGACACAATATTATATCTAATTTACTGAAACCACTAAATGTCAGGTAGAGACAAGTCTTGTGTAAGTAGGAATAATAGAGTGGGGTTTGAAATGCTTTTTAAAGAAATTCTATAAAATCATATAAAATGATTTGAGTTTTATAAGCTTATTAAATCATAAATAGCCCACATTCATTTTTAACTTAATATAATAATATTTGAGCCCATATTTTTTAAATCATTAGAGCATTTAACCAGTAGTTCTGAAGATGAATCATTTTGCCAGTCATTCTCTATATATCTAAAATTCCTTCCCTTTATTCTTTCTTTCTTTTCAAATTTCTCCTTTTCTTTACTCTGAATTTAGAAAATATTTCAACAAGTAAAAAAAAAAAAAAAGCATGTTTTAAATGTCTTAAAAGAGATTTCCCAAATTAGATAAAAATGTTTGAGGAAATAAAAACTTCTTTATGCATTCATTGCAATATTGATTTTATCAGTGTGGTTCTATAAAGATACTTAAATACTAACTCTAAATAGGTTCAACATATGCTATATATTATGTAATTAATGATAACACAGAAGTATGTTAACCCACAAAATATTGCCAGGGATTTACCAACAGCCACAAATTTAATTATACAGAAGAAAATTGCGGTTGAAAATGTAGGTTTTTGTCTTTTTTACATTCTTTCTTTATATCTAGAGGGTACCGTATTATATCCCAATGCAGCATATGATCTCCAGAATACATTGCCACAATTAGAACAAAGCTTCAGAGCCTAACCTAAGCTTTAATGGTTACGGTTATTTCCATAATGCTAGAGAAATATAAATCTTTGATCCTGTATTCCAGCTTCACTCTCCTACTGAAAATAATTCAAAAGACCAAAGATTTCAATACCTTTCATCTCTGTATAGTAACATAGTTCTTTGTTTTTGTTTTGTTTTTGATCCTTGGGCAAGTCAGTTGGTTGATGTTTGTCTTAGTTTTCTCCTGATGGGATTCAAGAAAATGGTCCCAAAAGCTTCTATAGCTTGAAACATCCAATGATTTTAGTTATAATAAATGAAGTTATAATAAATGAATAAATAATCTAATCCATTTAAATAAGTATTAAGAATCAATAATATTTTATGGTCTGAAATAGGTAATATTCTATTTGATTAGAGCAAAAGTATGGCATTTCTTTTAACAGCATTTCTTTTTTTTTTTTTTTCTTTTAACAACATTTCTAAATAAAAATAGCATACTGCCAACATTTGGCCAAACATAAAGAGTCATCTCATTTCTTTTTTTTTTTTTTTTGAGTCATCTCATTTCTTACACATTTATTAATCACCTACTATTTGCCAGTAACAGTGGTGTTTGTTGCTCATTGAGCAAATATAGTCCTTCATAAAGATGAGAAATGACTTTTTGAATGTTCTCAGTTCACTCATCAAGTTTGCTTGTGAAAAACACGATTTTGTTTTTAAGTTTTAAAAAAGTGGTCCATGTTTATTGAGGAAGGCTTATATTTTTGTTTTAGTGGTTACCTTTGTACTCACACCTTTTTAAAAAAGATTTTACTTACTTATTTGAGAGAGAAAAAGAGTGAGAATGAGTAGAGGAGAAGCAGAGGGAGAGGGAGAAGCAGGCTCCCCGATGAGCAGAGAGCCCAACATGGGGTCAGTCCCAGGACCCTGGGATCATGACCTGAGCTGAAGGTAGCTGCTTAACCTACTGAGCCACCCAGGCGCTCCTACTTGAACTTACATGACCTTTTCTAAGTGCCCTATTGTTTTACTTAACCTTTTACTGTCTGGCATGTCTGTTTGGGTTGGTATGCTTTAACTGTCATCTATTGTGTATATAATAGCCCTTAATTTTATTCTGTTTCCTTCTGTATCATTTTTAGTTACATTTACTTTTAGTTACTTACATTATTTCTTCTTTTCCTAACATATAAAACTTGTACCTTACTCTTTTACCCTTCTCTATTTTTATTTTAGTCATAGATGTACATGTATATATTTTTAAATGTTTACCATCATTTCAAAACTCCTTCTCTAATAGACTCCTCAAAACAACTCATGGGCACAGGAATTACCTAAATTCTATGTATTGAAATCTGTTTTTCTAGCCTTTCTATTTAAAGGAAAGCTTGTCTGGATATGAAAATCTTTGGTTTACCCTTTCTTTCTTTGAATTTTTAAAAATTTGCTGCTCAGTTGTTGCTGTGTTTCATATGTTGGTTTTGAAAAGTCTAATACCAGTCAAATTATTTTGCCTTTATACATTATTTGACTGTTTTACCTGGAAGTTTGGTTTTTATTCTTGAAATGTAGTAGTTTCACTCTGATAACATCTACAAGTTGCTCATTATGGGTTCATTTCCCAGGTATCCAGTGGGCCCTTTCGGTGTTTAGATTCAAGTCTTTCTTATTTAAAATTTTGGGGGGATATTAGTTTTAAATATTAACTTTGTTCCCTTATATTTAGGGGGGGTACTCAAACAGTATGAATATTGTTCCTCTTTTCTCTGTCTTATATTTCCACTATTCTCTGGCTCTTTTTGCCTCCTTATTATCTCATTTTCATTCTCTTTTAGTTTCCTGCCTTTCTTCAGTGTCCCTTATTAAATTTTCATTTGAATTTATTCTTCCTTGGGCACCCTGTAATTTATTCTTCATTTCTGAATTGATTTTATATTTGTCTTCCTTTCTCTGTGCTGAGTTCAGTCAACTCTCTTTCTGTTGTTTTGTTTATTTCTGTTCTTAGTTTTGGAATTTCAGATTCATGATGGGTTTTCATATCTTCAGATGCTTGTTTGACTGTATTTCATTCCATTTGTGATATTGCCTTGTATTTTCTTCTGCCTCGGATTGATTTTCCTTGATGGAGTTTTCCTCAGTTGATATGTATTGATTTTCATTTCTGATATTTGGTAGCTATCTGTTGTTACTCTTTCTCTTGGTCAGTGTGGGTAAGTGTATGTGGCAGGGGAGAGGGGGGGTGGCTGTATTATGGTCTTTAAATGTTGCCTAGTAAAAACAGTACCCTCTTCCATCAGTATATCAAAGTGCAGCTTCTTTGGTGGATTTGTTTTGTGGAGTGGGGATTGGAGTTGTTTTCAGTGTATTTTTCTTCTGGGATAGGTTAGGGATTGTGAGTTCTCCAACTTTGTGCTCTCTTTCAAAACTCTAGAACTTCCATTTCCTTCTTTTCATCTTCATTGCTCAGTTGCCAAAGGGGCTTCTTTCTTGCCTTTTTTCTCTTTCTCAGGAAATGTGCATTTTAAAGAACACCCCTTTAAGGTAGTGTACTTTTAATTTCCTCCTTGGATCTATTTGGATACCTGTTAAATATTTTCATATTTAGAATGGGTATCACCTTTCTGACAGTAGTTTTAGTTTGACCTTGGGCCCAGTTACCAAATTCTCTTTACCAAACAGTTTTACTCAAACTACCTTTGCTCTCCACAAGGCCTCACGATAGAGTGGGGGTGGGACATGAATATAAGAGATCTTACAACAGAACTTGGCGGTTTTTCTCTTTTTAGTTGTAGTTATTTTGATGTTTGGGCATTTTTTTTGTCTTCAGGTTATGCTGAGGGCGTGTTTTTTGTAGATTTATTTTTCTATCCTTGTTCTGTATGGTCTTGGACAGAGATAAGACATAGGTAGCAGCCATTGCTTCAGCTACCTGCTGTTCTCCAATTAATATGTTTTAACTTTATACCATCTCTTTTTCCACCCCTCTCTCTAGTCTTAAGTAAACTCATTCATTCAAAAAATACTTAAAATATTTTTCTAACTACATGCCAGGCATTGCTCTAGGGATGCAATAATGAATAAAACAGATGTTCTTGCCCTGCTAGATACTACATTCCAATAGTAGAGAGAACAAATAAAATAATTAAGTGAATGTATAACGTAACATTAGATAGTGATGAATGCTATGTTTAAAAATAAATAAAGCCATATAAAAATGACAAGTTTGAGTACATTGTAGCACTACCTAGAATAGTTGGTGAAAATATCTTTGAGCAAATTGTATTATAGAACAGTAATGTATATCTCCTTATATTGACATTTACCTTATATAAATCATAAAGATTTTACCACTGAGCAGATTTCCATGACAAATAATTTGATTATTCTTTATATAATAGAGTGGGTGGCCTGGTATGATGGAATATGTACCAAATGAGAAGAATCTTAGAGAAAGTACAACCTCAAATTGTCTACTCTTCAGCTGTTTTCTCACACTGCTTTAGAGAATTGATATTGAGGGAGGATTATGTGAGAAACATAGAGTCTATCCTTACTCTAAAAACTCCAGGTTTTATGCTCAGACATCAGAGAACTATTTACTTGGTCTTTACTCCACCCTGCATTGCTTTCACTGAGTTGTGTTGATATCAAGGCCATAGTCTTTCACCGAAGAATGTTACAATAAATAGATTGAACTAGCTATTGAGAAGTTGTTCAAGACAGCATAGTCTTCTATATTAATTAGTGTTCTATATGTTATGCACCATATGAGAAGTATGTTTTAAAACCAAATGTTTCTCGGGGTGCCTGGCTCAGTCAGTTAAGCGTCTGCCTTTGGCTCAGGTCATGATCCCAGAGTCCTGGGATTGAGCCCCACATTGCACTCCCTGCTCAGCGGGGAGCCTGCTTCTCCTCTCCCTCTGCCTGTTGCTCCCCTGCTTATGTATATTTCTCATACAAAAATGTTATTTTTCATCTCTTCAAGAATGAAAGCCAGGTAACTGGATGTCTTACTTTTTGCTTTGGCTGTCAAGAAACTTAGAACTAGATTCAGAGTTAATTCAAGAGTCCTGTGCTGTGTATTTCATTTTACCCCCGAACTTAACCTAATCTGAGATATATTCTCCTTGATCTTTTTTTTTTTAAGTTGTCTCATTATTTATAGAACATGGCGTGGGTGAACATAAACAAGTAAGTAAACATGTGAGTAAGTGAACATAAACAAGTAAGTAAATGAGACAGTAGACTAGAATTCTAGTGCCTCCTCAAATCATTAGTTGTATGACCTTGGAAAAGTAGACCAATCTCTCTAAGGTTTAATTTTAAATATTTTAACTGCAGAACCCTCTTTTCATGAGAAATAACTTGGAAGCCCAATAAATGGACCAAATAATAGTAGAATAGTAGAATAGTAGAATGACTGTGTTTAGACCAATGTCATAGTTATAGGCAAACTAATTTTAGTAAAAATTATTTTATTTTAATTACACTATAGTTAACATAGAGTGTGATATTAGTTTCAGGTGTGCAATATAATGATTCACGTGTACAATATAGTGATTCAGCAGTTCTGTATATTACTCAGTGCTCATCGAGATAAGTGTATTCTTAATCCCCTTCACTATTTTTACCCATCCTCCCACCCAGCTCCCTTCTGATAACCATATGATTCTTCTATATAATTATGAGTCCGTTTTTTGGTTTGTCTCTTTTTTTTCTTTTGTTTTATTTCTTAAATTCCACATATGAGTGAAATCGTATGTTGTCTTTCTCAGACTGATTTATTTTGCTTAGCATTATACTCTCTAGATCCATCCATGTTCTTATAAATAGTGAGATTTCATTCTTTTTATGGCTGAATAATATTCCATTGTGTATACATGCCATATCTTTATCCATTCTTCTGTCATCGGACACTTGGGCTGCTTCTGTAATTTGGCTATTAAAAATAATGCTGCTATAAGCATAGGTGTGCATATATCATTTTAAATTGCATTTTTCATATTCCTTGGGTAAATACCCAGTAATGTAATTACTAGATCATATGGTTGTTCGGTTTTTAATTTTTTGAGGAGCCTCCATAGTGCTTTCTACAGTGGCTGCGCCAGTTTGCATTCCCACCAACAGTGCACAAGGGTTCCTTTTTCTCTGCATCCTCACCAACACTTGTTTCTTGTGTTTTTGATTTTAGGCATCCTGACAGGTGTGCAGTGATATCTCATTGTGGTTTTGCTTTTGCATTTCCCTAATGATGAGTAATGTTGAGCATCTTTTCATGTGTCTATTGGCCAACTGTATGTCTTCTTTGGCGAAGGTCTATTCATGTCTTCTGACCATTTTTTAATTGTATTGTTCTTTTGGTATTGAGTTATATCAATTCTTTATATATTTTGGATACTAACCCCTTATCAGATATGTCATTTGAAAATATCTTCTTCCATTCAGTAGGTTGTCTTTTAGTTTTGTTGATTATTTCCATTGCTGTGCAGAAGCTTTTTAGTTTGATGTAGTCCCCAATAGTTTACTTTTGCTTTTGTTTCCCTGGCCTCAGGAGACATATCTCAAATTAATCCTGATTTTTGATCTAGATAATATTAGAGTTACCTCTTGGAACAAATAGCTACAACCTATTTTTCCTCCACTACAGACAGGTTTTATATTTTTAGTGGGTCCCCCTTTTCCCATTTTCATAAAGATTTTTAGTTACTCTTTGTTGGATAAGAGTCTTAAGGATAATGAATGAATCTTTTACTAATCTAGATTATTTATTAATCTTTTATTACTCTAGAGTAATCTAAAGTTTTCATACTTTAATATATGTGAAAATCACCTGAAGAGCTTCTGAAAACAGACCCACAGATTCTGATTGCATAGGTCTGAGGTGGGACCTAAGTTTTTCATTTTTATCAAGTTCCTAGTGATAGGAACTGCTGATTGAGGAATTACACTTTGAAAACTACTGTCCTAGGGGCGCCTAGGTGGCTCAGTCAGTTAAGTGGTTGGCTGTCTTCAGCTCAGGTCATGATCTCAGGGTTCTGGGATCGAGCACCACATTGGGTTCCCTGCTTAGCGGGGAATGTGCTTCTCCCTCTCCCTCTGCTGCCTTTCTGCTCATGCTCTCTGCTTTCTCTATCAAATAAATAAATAAAATCTTTTAAAAAAAGAAAGAAAACTACTGTCCTATATCAGTATTAAAAATGCATTTTAGTCACTTATCTTAAAAATTATATCAAATTATGTAACTTAATAGTATCCAGAAGACAATGTCTAAGTAATATATGATCTGAAAAATAATATTTCATTAACATTAACATACAATCTTTCAATATATCATGAAGTTTTTATAGCTAGTATCATGAGTTACCTATACCTTTTTGACTTCTTGGGCTACTGTTGTGAGTGGCTGGATACTAATCAGGTAGTCAGGGTTGGCTTCAGCAGTAAAGAAATTATTCAAGTCTAGGGGCGCCTGGGTGGCTCAATGGGTTAAAGCCTCTGCCTTCAGCTCAGGTCATGATCTCAGGGTCCTGGGATTGAGCCCCGCATCAGGCTCTCTGCTCGGCAGAGAGCCTGCTTCCCCCTCTCTCTCTGCCTGCCTCTCTGCCTACTTGTGATCTCTCATTCTCTCTCTGTCAAATAAATAAATAAAATCTTAAAAAAAAAATTGTTCAAGTCTAAAAGCAATCCTTTCCTTTTGACATGCTGGCAACACAGAGGAGAAAATGTGGGTATCAATATAAGTGCATTTATTAACAGTTTAGCTCTTTCCTGTCTTTGAAGTGCACTTTTGATATGTACATGTATATAATTTATTGCTTCTAAAAATATTATGGAAAAAAATGAATTATGGAAGCAAGCCAAATGTCCCTAACCTGATAGATAAACATTTTGAGATGTCTTTGCAATGGAATATTATTTAGCCATAAAAAGTAATAAATATACAACATACTACAACTTGAATAAACTTCAGAAATGTTATGCTAAGTGAAAGAAGCCAGACATAAAAGATCATATAGTGTATGATTCCATTTATATGACAACCCAGAATACATAAATCCATAGAAACAAAAAACAGATTAACGGTTGCCAGTAGCTAGGAGTAACTTTTTAATGAGTAGGGGGTTTCTTTTTTGTGGTGATGAAAATGTTTCAAAACTAAATAGAGGTGATGGTTGGACAACATTGTTAATGTACTAAATGACATTGACTTGTTCACTTTAAAGTGGTTAATTTGGGGGCACCTGGGTAACTCAGTTGGTTAAGCGTCAGCTCTTGGTTTTGGCTCAGGTCATGATCTCAGGGTCATTGGATCAAACCCTGAGTTAGGCTCTGCTCTCAGCAGGGAGTCTGCTTCAGATTCTCTCTCCCTCTTCATTTACCCTTCCCCCTCCCACAACATATGCGCACTCTCTCTAATAATAAATAAATCTTTTAAAAAGATAAATAAAAATGGTTAATTTTATGTTATATGAATTTCACCTCAGTTAATGGTTGTTAATTTTAAACTTGAGTTCTATTTTTTTAATGTCCTCTTTATTTATTTTTTTTAAATAAACTCTGTACCCAATGTGTGGCTTGAACTCATAATGCCAATATCAAGAGTTGCATGCTCTACCAACTGAAACAGCCATGCATCCCAGAATTCTATTATTTTTGAGATGGGAGGGCCTCTGAAGATCATCCACCCAACCTTTCATCTATTTTTTATAATTGAAGAAACCAAAACTCATCAAGAGTAAGTATATTGCTCAAGTGTTTCAAAATAGCTTGTCTAAAACCTAGGCTAGAATTTCTAGTCCAGTTATTTCTCTTTTTTAACTATAACATGCTACTACGTTATCTCTTGCTATTTTTTACATTTTAGGGGGACATACTACTCCAGTTTTTACTTCTGCATAAAAATAAAGATAAAGATAGCTCATTTGTGCCACTTACTTTTTTGAAAAGTGAGAATAGCCGTGTTTTAGTAATTTGCCAAGAAGCAGGCCAAAGTTTGAATTAGAAGAGCACTCCTCTCTGGAATACCTTGCCAATCAAAGAAGCCACCCTGTATTTTAATTGTAGCCTACAGTTGCCTGGTTTGTGAACCCCAGCCCTCTACCACAATTGTGATTTGTTTGTTTGTTTTCTAAAGTAATCTCTATGCCTAACATGGGACTTGAACTCACAACCCCAAGATCAAGAGTCTCATGCTCTACTGGCTGAGCCGGCCAGGCACTCCAATTATGATTTATTTTTAAAAATTCAAAAACTGTCTTCAAAAACATTGATTAGCTTTATTAACAGATTCCACCACTTCCTCTACTTCTAGGGAGAAGCACTGAGTGGGAATGAGGGGTGGAGATAGGGAGCAACCACTAAAACAAGATATTAGTATCCTATGGAAATAGGTGTCGTACTCAAATGTAAGCGACTTGTGTTGTCTTAGTGCTAGCTTTAGAAAATAGATGTTCCCAATTCAAGATAGGACATTAGGAAATGTAATTATAGTTTCATTTTCTCTCTAAACCCACTTTAACCTTCAGTTTCTTCATGCTCTTTATTATTAAGAGGAAGCTAGCTCTCATTATTGCCCTACATTGGATTTCCTGCTAATATTCTCTACCAACTTTCTTTTTATCTTAGTGGTTGTTTTCATTTCCACTTAGTAGTGTGTATTTCTTTCTTTTCCTTTAGTTCAAGAGCCAGCAAAGTATGACCCTTGGGCCAAGTTTCACCCACTGGCTATTATTGTGAATAAAGTTTTATTCAAACACAGCCATGCTCAGTCTTTTATGTATTGTCTATAACTGCTTTATTGCTACAGTAGCAGAGTTGAGTATTGCAGTAGAAATCATATGCCCCACCAACGTAAAATATTTTCTATTGGGCCTTTAACAGAAAACATTTGCCAGCCCTCGCTTTTGTTGACTAAGTGAAAGTTGAAAACAGATTCTAGAGAGTGAATAAATATCACCAGCAAATGAAAGTATGTAGGATTTCTACTTAGGCTAGATAGAAGACCCATGTGGTCAGAATTAGAGTTTCATGAAGGTGAATCATCAGAGATAATATAATATAGGGAAGACAGATTAGCGGATTTTTAGTGCCATGTCAGGAACTTAAATGTATTATTAGGAAATGAGCCATTTAAGGTCTTTGAGCAAAGGAATTTTCCCAAAACAGGAAACCATTGCAGTAGTGTTTACAAAGTAATGAGGGTATATTAATGGGAAGTTAATACTAATGTTGTATTAATGAGAAAGATGGCATAGTTGTAAGAGTTACTACAGAGTTAAAAATTGATTGGATGTGGGCGCCTGGGTGGCTCAGTCAGTTAAACATCTGCCTTCGGCTCAGGTCATGATCCCAGGGTCCTGAGATTGAGCCCCACGTCGGGCTCCCTGCTCAGCTGGGAGTCTGCTTCTCCCTCTCCCTCTGCCCCCCCTAGCCTGCTCATGTGTTCTCTCACTCTTCTCTCTCTCTCAAGTAAATAAATAAAATATTCTTAAAAATTTGGACATTAAACGCTGGATTTGAGGACAAAGATAAGTCTTAAATTCAAACTTCATTGAGCATAAAATGAAAAATTATTTACACATATTTGGAAGGTAAAGAGCTAATTTTTATGGAAGGTTTAAGTTAGCAGAGAGGGATTATAACACTACGTAGGTTAGAAAACAAATGAAAATTGATTACTAGGTAGTATCATTACAAAAGTCGTTAGGGCAACCCAGCCACCGGCAAGTTTTCATTGGTTGTATTTTACTTTCAAGGTACCCCACTGCCATCATCTAGTCAGGGTCCTTCTCTATAAAATCCTCTTACCTTTGCTCCCCAGAATGCTATCCTTTTTTTTTTTTTTTCAGATTTTTTTTTTTTTTTTTTTGACAAAAAGAGATGTAGGCAGAGAGGCTGGCAGAGGGAAAGGGGGAAGCAGGCTCCCTGCTGAGCAGAGAGCCCAATGGTCGATCCCAGGACCCTGAGATCATGACCTGAGTCAAGGGCAGAGGCTTAACCCACTGAGCCACCCAGGCGCCCCTCCAGAATGCTATCCTTATACTCAGATTTACTTCTCTCGTGTAGAGTAAATTATTTCCATTTTCTAAATACTCTGAATCATACCCTGAATCAAATTTAGCTCTTTCAAGTAAAAATGGTCATCAACTAAATCCTTAGTTCCCAAACTATGCAATGAGACACCTCAGGGTACTGGAGCAAATTCACAAGAGTGCTATAGAATATTTTATGGCAAAGTAATACACAATTTCAACATTAGATAGTGATACATTCCTTTCCTTCCTTAGGATGATATCCTATTTTGGGATTGGTTGCCATGATTTAAAAAAGCAAGTACCTCCTGAAAATCAGGGTAGAACAGGAAATGAGGGTTACACTATTCAGTTTGAATCCAAGGCTTTAAGGAGTTGTGCACATATCCCATTAGTAACTATTGTGATTATTTTTGAAGTAAAAAATGCTTTGTAAATTTTATATGTATTATTTTCTCAAACCAGCTATTAAGTTGTTAGGATTATCAATACTTAGGTTATTTGGACCTAACTGTTAAAAAAACAAACAAACAAAAAACCAGAACTGTTAGGCCTCTCTTAGAGCACCATAAAAAAAAAATTACTGATACCCTCAAGGTGCTGGGAACTGAGAAAGTTTCAGATCCTCTGAACTAAAGAGTTGTGGCGTGCCTGGGTGGCTCAGTCATTAAGCGTCCGCCTTGGGCTCAGGTCATGATCCCAGGGTCCTGGGATCAAGCCTCGCATCCCCCGCATTGGGCTCCCTGCTAGGCAGGAGGCCTTCTTCTCCCTCTCCCACTCCCCCTGCTTGTGTTCTCTCTCTCTTGCTGTCTCTCTGTCAAATAAATGAATAAAATCTTTAAAAAGAAAAATGAACTGAAGAGTTGTCTAACTCTGAAGTGAATATACTCTTCTCTTAGCATGTGAAAATGCAGCAGTTCTTTTTTCTTTTCTTTTTTTCAAGATAGCATTTCAGTTACAGGGGAATCTAGATGAACTCTCAATAAAAATTCAATAGGTATTTTTAAATTATCTCTATACTGTACATACTGTGCTTTGTACTGGAGCAAATATTTTAAAAAATACACTGGCCCTTAAGGTTACTTACAGTCAGGTAAGGGAGATAAGGCAAATGCAAGTTACTTAAAAATTAAAAAAATGAAATTCATGTTACATATTAAGGAGGTTCAAAAAGGAATGAGTACATCTTGGTGGGAACGTAGTTAAGTCTTTGTGGGATGAAATTTAGATTTAAATGGACCTTGATGGAGGGGTAAAATTCCAACAGGTAGAGGTAGTGGATATTTTGGATAGAAAGAACAACATAAAGACTCAGAAGGCTCATTTTGGGAGAAGCAAATCATTCTGTATGATTGAAGCAAGGACATATATTGTAGAGTAATGGAGGTTGCAGCTGGTTTAATGTGGAAATTGGAGTATTTTGTGGAGAGTTTTGAATGCTGGGGTGTGAGGCATTTGGATTTAATTTGCTAGAAAAAGAAGAGTGATTAGGGTGATTAATCTGTCAGCAGGATATAGGATGATTAAATCAAGGAAAAAGAGGAGGCAAAGCTTTTGGAAAGGGAATGATGGATTTTATGTATTTATATTTCAAAGGAAATACCAAACTGTATATCGATGTTAAAGAGCATACTTTTGTTCAGTATTGTAACTAAGAGTTATAACTGCAGAACTCACCATCATGCAAAAACAAAACAGAACTTTCTGATGTTCTTCATATTACTACAGAAATAGTAATAATAAAATGGAAACGTGTGAGGCGCATATAACATGACAAACATTTATTAAGCAGTCATTTAGTTCTTACGGTATTACCATTCCCATTTTTCAGATGAGAACAAAGAGTTGAGGCCTAGGGAAGTTACATAACCCCAAATCACAGTTAAATAGTAGTCAGATGGGCAAAACTGTTAAAAATAAGTATGCTGTTGGGGTATCCGGCTGGCTCAGTCGGTAGAACAGCAACGCTTGGTCTCAGGGTCATGATTTCAAGCCCCACATTGACTGTAGTTTGCTTATAAATAAGCAAGCATGTAAGTGAGTATACTGGTTTGTTTAAACTCTCTGGTGCCGAGAAGTGAATGAATCCTGTCAGATTATTTTCATCTGGCTTAGACATGGCTCCTTTCCTATTACTTTATTTTTCCTATCATTCCTGATCCTTAATCCCATTCCTCTTCTCACCATGGGAATGCTAATGTGTTTGATATGAGTTTTATATCCTTGAAAAATGTATCATTTTTTAGATGCATGTTTACATTATACACCATATATAAAAGTATGAACTATATAGCTTGTCCAATCTCATGTATATATTTCTAGTTTATTGCTTTTAATCTCTATGTAATAGTGTGCATTTACCACATTTGCTTTATCTTTTCCCCTAGAAATGGACTTGCAGGATGCCTAACACTGCCTTTCACTTCCAGAAAGCTGTGATTAATATCCTATGTATGTCCCCCTAAAACCTATCTTCTTCCCACTATGTCTTGCTGCCTCCTATTACATGCTTTTTCGGGGGATTATTTCAGATGGAAGAAGAGCTAACTTCTACATTCATAGAATAGTTAAGATTGCAGGCATTTTAATCCGTAAAAATATTAAAATATATGTAGAATGAGTGATTCCATTGATGCTTCCAAAAGGAGGCCACATAGGTGGGAAGGCCTAGGTGAATTATTTTGTTCCATCGTTGCATTACATTCAGTCAGTGGCAACAAGTATTCGCTAATGCATTTGTTCTGGCTTTTTTCTTTTAGTGATTCTATTGCTGTCATGGTATGAAGTAGTGCATATCATAACATTGTAGTTGTAAACGATTTACACATTATCTTAATGGTTGTCAAAGTCAGTATTTTACTTACGAGCACATAAGAACTATGCTTTGTCATAATTCATATTTGATCCTCCCTCTCCTATAAGGAAATACATTTCACACTCTCTGGGAGATTTATAAAACATGTAGATCCTATTAAGAAGAAGAAAACATACTATTGGTTGTTGTATTTGTTTTTTGGCTTCTCATTTATTCATTCTTTCAACCTCATTCTCTGACAAGTGTTACTATGGCACCTTCCTCATGCTATGGAAAATAGACTATGTTCTTTAGAACAGACAGCAGTGGTATGTCTTCAGACACAGCATCTGGAACTCTCAGCCCTCTCATCATTGGTAGTCTAGGTTTAGGGGCACTCTTTGGTTGGCTAAATATTTTTCTGTTACCACACTTCCTTCTTAATTTTCTCTTTTGCTGTTGTGAATAGTGATTTAGGTTTACCAAAGTCAGCAGTCTCATATTTAGTTTTTTCCTTTTTTCTACCATCTACTTGAAGAGGTAAAATAGACTTACTCTCAGCTGTTTATCTGCTCTCTTATTTATTGAATTAAGCTTCTCACCATTTATAAACATCTGTTTGTGTAGAGATTTACTTCAAGTAACAAAATAATTTGTCTTTTATATAATTTTTATCAGAAGAGAATTGAATGACATCACCAAAATTTGAAAAATAAAAAAAATTAAAATTATCCATAATTTTTCTACTCACATTTAACCATTTTACTCTGAGTGTATTCTCTTCCACTTTTTTCCTTTTGATTTAGTGTAGTTTATACCCATATTTTGTACACACTGTTTGTATGCTTTGTTTCATATACTATTTATGTGGTGTAAACATTTTCCACTTTTCCACTTAGTTTTCATAATCATAATTCTTCCATAATCATAATTTAAAAAATTTTCAAAGTATTCTCTAGAGCAGCAATGTCCAGTGGAAATATAAATCACGTATAGTTAAAAACTTTCTAGTAGCCACATTGAAAAAGTAAAAAGAAACAGGTAAAATTAATGTTAATAATGTGTTTTATTTAACTTAATATATCTAAAATTTTTCATTTCAACATGTAATTATATAAAATTATTAATTATATTTTGACATTCTTTTGTTCATACTAAGCCTTTGAAATTGGTGTCTATCTTAAATTTACAGCAATCAGTTTAGTCACTCAGTTGTCAATGATCAAAATGAAATGTAGCCCTACCAAAACAATAAAATTATGTTTAGCAGAAAAATACTGTCCACAGCTTCTATTTCTAAATTTAAATAAATTAAATTAAAATCAGTTTCCACAGTCACACTGGCTACAGCACATTGCACATGCTCATTAGCTACATGTCTTCTTACATTTATTTTTATTTTTTTGTCTTCTTACATTTAAATTAAAATTAAATAAAATTTGAAATTCACATCTTCAGTTGAACTAGTCGAATTTTTTTTTTTTTTAACTCGCCACATTTAAATGATCAATAGCCAGGTTTAGAGTAGAAAAGTAGAAATAATATGCCAATTCTTTCTTGCCTATTTCTTTCTCAGTCATTAAGTATTTACACTTTTTCCAGGTTTTTGGTAAGATAAATAGTATATTGATATGTTCATGAATGAGTATTTTCCCATATTTTGGATTATTTCTTTAAAGTAGACTCTCAAAAATAGAATTATTGGGTCAAAGAGTATGAATTTGTTTGTGGTTCCTCATGTATATTTTCAAATTATTTTCTGAGATAGTGTCAGTTACGCTCCCACCGGCAGTATTAATGTATGAATTTCACCAACCTTTCTTCATTACTGAAGAACCTTTCTTCACCATGTTGTTTCTTTAATTGCTAGAAAGGAATACTTGTCTATATATTTATTTACTTTTTCTTTTTCACTTTTAATGGATATTTCTTTTTCACTTTTAATGGGATGCATTTTCATGTTCTTGGCTCATTTATCAATTGGTGTCCTCATGTTTTTTTTAATTCTTAATCTATTTTTACACCTCTTTATAGACTAAAGATATTAACACTGTGTCATATTTACTGTAGACATTTTTCATGGTCTTTTGTCTATTTTTATACTTCTAAAAATCCCTAAAGTTTACAATGTGTATGAGCACGTGTGCACACATGCACCTCTATTCTTTTAGATAACTGTTAATGGAAATAATAAAAAGAATTTGTGCTCTTAGGTAAGGACCATTAAAAAGAACCCCAAATGATTTTCCCGAATTAAAGCACATACTGGTACATACTGGTAAAGAGCAAGAAGAGCAATTCCTTTCCTTATCCTTTTGTACATTAAACAGTTTAATTTCTTACATCTCCCTGTGTAGCATTTAAACTACACCAAGAGGGGCACCTGGGTGGCTCAGTCAGTTAAGTGTCTGCATTTGGGTCATGATCCCCCACGGTCTGGAATCAAGCCCCACATGGCGGGGTAAGGGGGTGTGGTCCCTGCTCAGCGGGGAGCCTGCTTCTCCCTCTCCCCTGCTTGTGTTCATACTCTCTTCCTGTCAAATAAATAAATAAATCTTTAAAAAATTAAACTATACCAAGAAATCCTTAGAGTAGTTGGGTGACAAATTTATGTACAGTTGATTCTTGAAGAACGCAGGGGTTAGGGGTGCCAACACCCTTCACAGTCAAAAACGTGCATATGACTTTTGACTCACCCAAAACTTAACTACTGATAGTAGTTAACTACTCTTGACCAGAAGCCTTACCAATAACATAAACAGTCTATTAAATACATATTACAATAAAGTAAGTTAGAGAAAAGAAAATGTTATTAAGAAAATTATAAGGAAGAGAAAATACATTTATAGGTCTGTGCTGTATTTTTCCAAAAAAGTGCATGCATAAGTGGACCTGTGCAGTTCAAACACATGTATTTGAGATTTCTAAGCGTTAAGTCTGGCTATGCAAAAATGGTTCTTTGACCCTACCTTAGTCTTTCCCCATCCCTCCTATTCCTACCTTTTTGTTCTGTTTTATTTACCATTTTAATAGATAAAATTGTCTTGCCTCACTCTCAATACTGATTAATATTATCAGATATCTTAAATGTTAGAATCTGCTTTGTTTTTGGGTGCTCATAGGGACAAAGAGTAATAGGATTAACTGTTATATAGGCTGAAATCCCCAATTAGAAAAATCACAAGAGTTTGTTGATATATAGAGTATTTTTCTGAACTATAGCCATATAAACTATTGGCCTGTTTTTATTGCAAACCTGACACTTAAAAAAAAATTTATAAAGGCACTGTTAATATTTTTGGTGATAATACAGTCTAGAATGTGTGGCCTAGCAAAGGATATAAATCTAGGAAGAAAAATTATGATTGGCATCAATTTTAAGTCTTTGCACTATAACAGAACACAAGTCCTAAATTGTTTAAATATCAAATATTTACTTAAAGTAAAACAAGAGACTATTCAAAAATGGAATTACTTTAAATTGTGAATTTTCCTCATTTAAAAGCTGATAGTTTTTTGTATATTCTTTGTAAAACTGACAAAATGGAAGTTATATTGTCCATATCACAATACTCTTGTATTGCATTTTAAAGTAAAACACACATACACACATTTGGAATGAGGCCAAATTTAGACTCCAGGGGCATACTGTTCAGTACCTTAAATTACAATCAGATGTATTTTAGCACAGATCAAATTTTCAGTCCAAAGTTGGTGAGAAGCCTAATTATTTGACCAGGTTTCTATTTGTGTAGACCATTCTATGGTTGTCTGTGGTTAATCCACAGCTGGCAGAATGCTAGCTCTGGGAGGTTTTTATTTCATGCTGAAATAGTTTGGGGAGAAATGGGAGGGAGGTTAGCTTTAAACGCTCCTCATTAAATGAAAGACTAAAAAGCAAGTACATACATATTACTATGGAGACAAGATGCTATATAAACTGTTCATTTTAATTCTCCAAGTGACAAAAATAGCAAAGGAAACAGCTTGGATGTTCATAGTTTGCAAGTGACATGGTAGTTGGTTAAAAAAGTAAGGTGAAAACATTTAAAAAATAATGTTACCTAAGACTAAGACTTGTTACCTTTTAGAACGGTTGAAAATTGGTAAAGAATTAATGGATTGGGATTTTTAAATAGTGAGAAAATGTTATGTTATTATAATAAGGAAACATTTTTTTTTTAAGATTTTATTTATTTATTTGAGAGAGAGAGAAAGTGAGAGAGAACATGAGAGGAGAGAAGGTCAGAGGGAGAAGCAGACTCCCGGCGGAGCTGGGAGCCCCATGTGGGACTTGATCCCGGGACTCCGGAATCATGACCTGAGCCGAAGGCAGTCGCTTAACCAACTGAGCCACCCAGGCGCCCCAGGAAACATTTTTATTAGAATTTCATTAGCAATACTTTAATAAGAAACAATTGTACTGTAAAATTCTCTCTTAATATCTCAGAGTTTATAAGGGTAATAAACCCTTCAATCCAAGTATACATGACTCCTACCTCAAAGTTAATTTTTTAATGTTCTTCTAATATTCAATTTGAAAGTAATAGAAAAAAATGTTTTTTTCTTTTTGAACTTTTTAAAGTTTACATGATGGAAGTGGTTAGTCCCTCAGTTGTAGTTGAATATTTCAATATCCCTTTTTATAATTTTAAAAGACATTTCCTTTACATTTTCAAGGTTATTTCTTCCATTTATAAACTAACTCTTCTTTCCTTCTGGTTCCCACTGCCCTAACTTCTCAGGTTCCTTGTTCTTTCTAATCATCCCCCTTGTCTTGCTTCTTCGTTCTTCTCTTTCTGCAGTAGATCCTTCTTGTTAAAGATAAAAAATGCTCCAAATTAACATTGTTCTTAAAAACAACTCTCCCACTCCTCTCCCCCAGTAAAATATCTTTCATTTCTTTTCTTTTCAATTACCTATTCAAACTAGGGGCATTATCTCTAGTCATTTGAATCTAAGCTCCATCACATATAAACTGTATTACCTGGGGGGACATTTCTTCACTTACCTATTTTGCCTTTTTTATGATAAAAGTGAGAATAACAGTATCCACCTCATAGATTTGATATAAGGAAAAAAATGAAAATAACTGGGTTAATATACATAAAGCTTTTTAGTGTATTGCCTGGAATACAATAATTGCTCAGTGAATTTCAGATGAGTCTATTATTTTTCATTGATAAATCTTCCAAAATAATTTATAATCATTACCCCTGCTTTCTCACTATTCTTTAACAGCTGACTTTTTTTTTTTTTTAACCTTTATCCCATAAGTACTTTCTCTTAATCATCAAATCCAGTGGTTTTTGCTCATCCGTTCTCTATCCATTGATAGCATTGGGTACCTTTAAGTATCTTCTTAAAATTTTCCTTGTTGGATTTCTCTGTCATCACTTACTGTCCTCATATGCCTTCCTCTTGTTCTCTACTTTATGTTTTTCATTTCTGCTTTTGACTGTTGTTAAATTGTTGCTGTCCAGATTAACTTTCCTTTAAATTTTCACACAAGGTTGTTATTCCTTTCTTTCAAGGAAATCTTCATTACTCATCATGTGTTCCCACCCCATCTAATCGACTCCTCACCTGCCACTCAAGGCCTTTTACATTCTGGACTCGACTGGCGTTTCTGACTTTATCTTCTTTTGCTCTTTGTGTATTCCTTCACTCTCTTGTGCACCATTCAAACCAATTTCCTATGTAAACATCCATGTCTTTGCTTCTACTTTTATCTAGAAGGCATAAATCTATTTTTAAAAGGCTTTTATTAACATTTTTAAGATGTAGATAAATAGCGTCTTAAAATATAGCTTTCCTGACATAAAATTTTAATTAAATTTTTTTATTATCACTGAATTATTTTCTCGTTATTTGAAAATTTCAACCCAGAATCTTCCTAAAAAATTCATTTTAGACGTAAGTTACTATGATTTTAGTAAACTAATTTCATTTCTAAACTAATTTCATTTTTTAATAAATAGTATGTCACTTATAAGAATCCAAACTGTTTATAAGAAGCTAAAAGGATCCGATCTGCCTTCATTACTATTTCCGTAATTTAATGTAATTATTGTCTCAAATGAGACCTTTGAAATGTTTTTTCTTAGGTGGATTCCCAGAATTCTTTCAGTATTGAGTATACAAATCTAATATGAAATAAGTAATGTGTTATGCTCTAACATAATGGCACATACCAAGCATATTGTACATATATATACTCATATGATAGAGTTTTCTTCTAATCAAATGCTGCTGTTTTCTGCCTCGCATTTTATAATTGTATTTTAAAGTCTGTCTTATATAGATGTTTGTATTTTTTATACGTATCTTTTATTCTGACCAAGAATGATCTGTGGAGATGGCATTTTTAATTTCCTCTCCTTTTTTTTTTTATCCAGGGCTTTTTTCTTACAGTTTCCCCAGAGTCGGTGTTAAAAGTGGCTAACCACGCTTCTGAAAACAACAGAGTTTTCACTTTGAATTTGTCTGCACCATTTATTAGTCAGTTCTACAAGGAATCATTGATGAAAGTTATGCCTTTTATTGACATACTTTTTGGAAATGAGACGGTGAGTTACTTTTTTAAAAAAATAAGCGTCTAGTCTTTTTCTGTTTTTTGGGGTTTAGGGGGGTTTGTGTTTTTGGTTTGTGTGTAAGTTTAGAGATAAAAACTGAAATATTTGCATAAATATAATTGAAAATTACACAACAAAACTGCCTCAGTTCGGACCCTGTGATTCAGTATATGTAGTATTTCCTTCAGTATATACTAGTTTTCTTTCATATTAAAAAAAATGGTCTTTTAAAAGGTTAGATTATTGAGGTTTATAATTTACATACATTAAAATTAAGTCTTGTTAACGTACATTTCTGTGAGCTTTTGCAAATGTATACGTGACATGTAGCCATGACCACAATCAAGATAAAAATCATTTCTGTCACCCTTTTCAATCAACCCTTCCCCTTATCCTGATCCTTTCACATCAACTGATTTGTCTTCTGACCAGTTAAATGTTTTCCCCTGAAATTTTCATGGATTAATAAGGTAAGGGGCATTTGGTCTAAAATTAAAGTTTTATGAATTTAACTATTTATTCAAGGTATGAGTCTAAATTTTGAGTAGATGTTGGTATATTATAATTTGTATTAAATTTTTTTTATTAATATCATTTTTGCTAATATTCGTATGTTGTATTTGAAGGTGATAAAATGGTTTTTTTTAAAACTTTCACAGCTTTTCCTTTTTACCAAGATTATACTTTCTTTTATTCTAAATTAGTGGATAATAATTTTTTTGCTTACATAGTATTTATAGCTTCTGTTTAACCTGTAGACTTTAAACATCCATGAAACAGAAAAAAAAATATCTTCAGTATATCTTCTTGTGACCTTGGCAGTATCACTTAACTTTCATGAATCTCTGGGTCTTTATGTGTAAGTGAACATGTTGTACTAACTATCCCAAAAGTCCATTTTTATTTGAATTATATCGTTATAACACAGTTTGATTATATTCACTGATTTTGTATCCAAATAACTGTGTTTTCTGTATAGAATAACATAAATTTGACCTCAACATAATTTATGAGATCACCTCGGTGATTTGTAGAAATAATATGGTATGAATATCTTCAAAGACACTTTGAAGGAAATGCTACATTCTTGATGATTTACAAACTGACATAATGGCAAGAAATAGTGGTAATGGCCTTGAACTACTGAGTATCTGCTGGAAGTCTCATTTGATTAAAATCTACATTTCACATTTCCTTTATTACTGGTTTTGTTTTATGAAGGAAAATGGAACTAACTAGGAAAAGTGCTAATCTGGCCTTTTAAAATAACATAAAAGAATTGGTTATCAATATGGCGGTCTGAAAATCCTTGGGAGGAGTTGATATTTGAACTCGGAGTTCTTTGTAGTGAGGAAAGATCAAACTGGCAATACTTAAATATATGCTCTGTACTTTAAAAAAAATTTTCGGGGTGCCTGGGTGGCTCAGTCATCAAGCGTCTGCCTTCGGCTCAGGTCATGATCCTGGGGTTCTGGGATCAAGCCCCGCATCGGGCTGCCTGCTTCTCCCTCTCCTGCTCCCCCTGCTCGTGTTCCCTCTCTTGCTGTGTGTCTCGCTCTCTGTCAAATAAATAAATAAAATCTTAAAAAAATAAAATAAAAAGACAAATTTTAAAACTTTTAAAAAGATAAATATCATTCCAAAGAATGAGGCTTTAGAATTAAAGATAACTTGAGAGGATTGAATACCATCAAAACTTCAGCTGTGACTTTATAATATCAAATGACCATAATTAGGAAGAAAATGGGGAGGAGCCTTAAAAACAAAACATTGCAGAACACACAGAAAATTCTTTAATTAAAGTTCACATTTGGGTGTGTGCATGGCTCAGTTGGTTAAGTATCCGACTCTTGGTTTCCCTTAGGTCATGATCTCAGGGTTGTGAGATAGAACCCAAATGGGGCTCCACACTCAGCACAGTCTGCTGGAGATTATCCTTCTCCCTCTGCCCCTCCCCCTACATGTGTGTGCACGCGCACTTTCTCTCAAGATAAATTTTAAAAATCTAAAAAAAAAAGGCTCACATCTGCTAAACACATGTAAAAAAAGGTGGAAAGCATTTATAGAACTAGAGAATAATGCTAGAAGTTTGGCGTAGATTTAGAAGAATAGAAAAAAATAGACGTACAGATTATTAGGTTTGCAGAAAATCCTGATGATATCAAAATGTTCTTCACTTAAAAATAAAACTCCAAATGCATAGCAAGAACAAGAAAAAATAATTGGACTTCATCAAAATTAAAAACTTTTGTGCATCAAAGGACACTATCAAAAAAGTAAAGCCTAAAGCCAGCAGAAGGAAGGAAATAATAAAGGTTAGAACGGAATTAAATGATACAGAAACTAAAAAACAGAACAGATCAGGAGCTGATTCTTTGAAAAAAATCAATAAAATTGATAAACCTCAAGCCAGGCTTATCAAAAAGGAAAGAGTAAGGACCTGAATAAATAAAATAACAAATGAGGAAAAACATCAGCCAATACCACAGAAATACAAATAATTAGAATATGATGAAAAACTGTATACCAACAAAATGAACAACCTAGAAGAAGTGGATAAATTCTTAGAAACATATAAACTACCAAAACTGAAATGGAAAGAAATAGAAAACTTGAACAGACCCATAACAAGCAAGGAAACTGCATCAGTAATCAAAAAACTTCCAACAAACAAAAGTCCAGGACCTGATGGCTTCACAGGCCAATTTTACTAAACATTTAAAGAATAGTTAAGGGGCGCCTGAGTGGCTCAGTGGTTAAGTGTCTGCATTCAGCTCACGTCATGATCCCTGGGTCCTGGGATTGAGCCCCACTTGAGGCTCCCTGCTTGGTGGGGAGTCTGTTTCTCCCTGTGTCCCTCCCTCTGCTTGTACTCTCATTCTCTCTCTCTCTCTCAAATAAATAAATAAAATCTTTAAAAAATAATAAAGAAAAGTTAATAAAAATTAATACCTATTCTATTCCAAAAAACAGAAAAGGAAGGAAAACTTCCAAATTCATTCTGTGAGGCCCCTATGAAGTGTTAAATCACTATATAATGCACACCTGAAACTAATATTACACTGTATGTTAACTACCTGGAATTTAAATAAAACTTAAAAAAAAAAAAGTGAAAGCCCATGGAGTGAGAGGAAATATTTGCAAATTATATATCTGGTAAGGGATTAACATGCAGAATATATATCTCAGTAAGGAAGCAACCCAATTCATAAATTGTCAAAGGACTTAGA
Source organism: Potos flavus (assembly GCA_028534135.1). Classification (NCBI taxonomy): domain Eukaryota; kingdom Metazoa; phylum Chordata; class Mammalia; order Carnivora; family Procyonidae; genus Potos; species Potos flavus. The sequence continues at coordinate 46,128,825 of CM052894.1, read as the reverse complement.
TAAACATTTCTCCAAAGAAGATATATAAATGGCTAATAAGCACACGAAAAGATGCTTACCATCACTAATCATTACTGAAATGAATTTAGAAACCAAAATGAGGGGCGCCTGGGTGGCTCAGTCATTAAGCGTCTGCCTTCGGCTCAGGTCATGATCCCAGGGTTCTGGGATCAAGCCCTGCATCGGGTTCCCTGTTTAGCGGGAAGCCTGCTTCTTCTTCTCCCATTCGCTCTCCTTGTGTTCTCTCTCTCGCTGTGTTTCTCTCTGTCAAATAAATAAAATCTTTAAAAAAAAACAAAACACAAAAAAAATGAGATACCACTTGATACATCTTGGGATGTTGTTTTCAAAAATTTGGAGGGGAAAATATATTGCCAAGGAGGTGGAGAAATTGAAACCCTTTTGCATTGGTGATTGGAATGTAAAATGGTGCTGCTGCTGTGGAAAACATTTTGGTGGTTCCTTAAAATGTCAAACAGAATTATTCCCATATGATCCAGCAGTTCTCCTAATCGGTATATATACAAAAGTCTTGAAAGCAGGGACTCAAATACTTGCACACCAATATTTATGGCAGGATTATTTCCAATAGCCAAATGAATAGATAAAATTTGGTATATACGTAAAATGGAATATTATTCAGCCTTGGAAAATGAAGATGAAACCCTGACACATAATACAACATGAATGAATTTTGCAAACATTATGTTAAGTGAAATAAGCCATAAGCAACTACTGGATTTTCCTATAAGGACTCCACTTATGTGAGGTGCCTCGAATAGTTAAATTCATAGAGGCAGACAGTAGAATAATGGTTACTAGGCCCTGCAGGAAAGGGGAAATTGGGAGTTATGCTTAATGGGTACAAAACTTCTATTTGATATAACAAAAAAGGTCTGGAAATGGATAGTGGTGATGGTTGCACATTACGAATGTACTTAATGTCACTGAATTGAACACTTAAAATGGTTAAATTTTGTCTTATATATATTTTGCCACATTGTTGAAATGAATGATTCTACAAACCTGTAAAGTTAGACCAGGACTTAACAGAAGAGCAAAGATATTATGCTATTATAATCTATATATATTATAGATAATTAAAGAAATTGTTTTTCCCTAACTAGAAGAGGAAGTAGTAAAATTATAAGCTACAAGTTGTGTCAAGATAGCTTTTTACGTGGTTGGGGAAATTAGTATTCACCTATATTCATTTCAGTAGATATGTGGTACCTATTATGGCAGACCAATAAGCAATGGATGTATACTATATTTGAGACCATCTGTCATGATATGGATTATAGGATAATAAATATTAGATAGAGGGCAATTAGATATATTTTCTATTTTGTTGAACCAGTCTCAAAATTTCTGCTGATAAATAAATAGTTTTCTAGTGCTATGCCTGAGTGTTTACTCTGAGCTTTGCTCAGCTATCAGTGATTCAGATAAAGCTGTATTTGCAGATAATGCAAATGCAGAGAATGCAAATAATTCAATACTTTAACAAATATCAAGTAAGTTGAAGGTCAAAATGAGACTTTTGAAAACTTTAATAGACTGGAAATATCAGTTGAGTGATGAAATTTAATAAGGATAAATGTAAATGATTGCATATTGATTATAAAAAGCAAGTGTGGCATTGTTTTCTTTAATCTCATCTCTCATTGTTCTCCGTGAATACTTTAGTAATCATAAACTATCTTTAGGTCCACAGGAAGAAGGGACATTTTATTTCTAAAATACAATGAAGTGTAAAATATATTCCTCAGAGAATACATATAGGATTGTTTTATGTTTCTTTCTGCCCCTCACCCCCAAAACAACAATCAAATCTGTGCTTATTGGGGCACCTGGGTGGCTCCGTCCGTTAAGCATCTGCCTTTGGCTCAGGTCATGATCCCAGATCCTGGGATCGATCCCTGTATCAGGCCACAGCACAAAGGGGGAGATCCTCTTGATAGTCTCTTTTGAACTGAAGAGATGGAGCTAAAAATTCAGGAAATCTAACAGCTGGATAGCTAGAGTTTGCAAGTCAAAGTACCAGAGAGAAAAGAGCTGCATAGACGAGAACACAAATTTGCAGAGTCCCACCCAAGTCTTCAGCTGAGAACTAATCAGTGCATATTTGTCGGGAAACTAGTGAAGGCTGAGAACCACCTGAAAAGATTAGAGGGAATAATCTTCAGAGTGCATGTAGAACCTATAATGATTCTTGTTCTGTGAGCCAGAATGAATAACCTCATAATTCATGGGGCTCCAGATAGAGTACTCAGAACACTGATGGGGCAAATTAGACTAGAGTAGAAGATACTGTGGTTCCTCTCTTAACAATGTTATTCCAGTATAATTGACAGCCTGTATGTAATGGATAAATTCCTTGAAAAACATACAGTACCAAAGCACACTCAAGAAGAAATAGAAATAGAGCTATTCAGGTTACCTATTAAAGAAATTGAATTTTTAGTTAAAACCTTTTCCACAAAGAAAATCCAAGCACCAGATTGCTGCTGTGTTGAATTCTGGCACAAATTTAAGGAAGACATAATAACAGTTCAATACAAACTATCCCAAACTATTGAAGAAGTAGTACCAAAAATCAAATGAAGAATTAAAAAGCTACAGACCAATATCCCTCATAAAAATAGATGCAAAAATTCTTAAGATAATTTTAGCAAATCAAACCCACCAATATATAGAAAGGATAATTACCATGACCAGGAATGCCAAAATCAATCAATATAATCCACCTTCATAAAACTAAGAAGAAAACATGATCATCTGAATAGAGATGGAGAAAACATTTGATGAAATCCAGCATCCTTTCCTGATAAAAGCCTTCAGAATAGTAATAGAAGAAAACTTCTTCAGTCCAACAAAGGACATTGACAAATAATATACAGCTAACATCATACTTAGTGATGAAAGACTGAATATTTTCCTTATAAGATCAGGAACAAAACAAAACTGTCAGCTTCTGTTCAATATTGTACAGTGCCAGTAAGGCATAAATAACATCCAGATTAGAAAGGAAGAAGTAAAATCATGTTTATTATCAAATACCATTATTGTTTTATTTTTAAATTCTATAAAATCTGCAAAAAGCTTTTACAACTAGAAGGGAGTTTAGCAAGGTTGTGGGATACAAGATAAACATACAAAAACCAATTGTATTTCTATATACTAACAGCAAACACTCAGAAATTGATATTTAAAAATACTATTTCTGGGACGCCTGGGTGGCTCAGTCAGTCAAGCATCGGACTCTTGATTTCAGCTCAGGTCATGATCTCAGGGTCATGAAATAGATTCCTGCATCAGGCTCCGTGATCAGCAGGGAGTCTGCTTGGGATTTGCTGTCTCCTGGAGAGAAATTAATTAATTTTTTATAATACCATTTCTGATACCAAGCTCCTGGCTGGCTCAGTTGGAAGAGCATGCTACTCTTGATCTCAGGGTTGTGAGTTCAAGCCCCACATAAGTTGTAGAGATTACTTAAATAAAACTAAAAAATAAATAAAAAATAAAAATGTTATTTCTGATATCATAAAAATGTATGACATATTTGGAATAAATCTGAGAAAAGATGTGCAAAATTTTGTATATACTAAACACTACAAAACATTGTTGAGAAAACTTGAAGAAGAATTAAATGGAAAGGAATAGCATGTTCATGGATTTTAAGACTGTTGTTAAGTGTCAGTTCTCAAATTGGCGTATGGATCCAACATAATTTAATCAAAATCCCAGCAGCGTTTTTCAGTAGAAGTCATCAAAATTTATTCTAAAATTCATATGGAAAAGTCCTGGACTAGACTAGAATAGCCGGGTCAACTTTGGGGAAAAAAAAAAAGAAAATCAGAGGACCTATACTACTACATGGTTTCAAGACTTACTGTAAAGCTACAGTAATCAATACAATGTGGCATTGGCCTAAAGGTAAACAAATAGATCATGTGACAGAAGGGATAGTCCATAAATGGACTCATAATTGATTTTTCTTTTTTTATTAAGTTTTTAAAAGATTTTATTTATTTACTTGACAGAGAGAGAGAGAAACATCACAAATAGGCAGGCGGGGTTGGGGGGAAGCAGGCTCCCTGCTGAGCAGAGAGCCGCATTCAGGGCTTGATCTCAGGACCCTGAGATCATGACCTGAGCCGAAGGCAGAGGCTTAACCCACTGAGCTACCCAGGTGTCCCCCATAATTGATTTTTCAACAAAGTTTCAGAGGTCATTCCATGGGGAATAGTCTTTTTAACAAACCATGCTATAGCAATTGAATTATCCATATCCAAAAAAGCAAACTTCAGTCCATACAACTGTATAGCTCTTTGAGTGTCCAAAATTAAAAAGTGTGACCATTCCAAATATTGGCAAAATATAGAGCTAGAACTGTCATATCCAGCTGGTGAGAATGTAATATAGTACAAATGCTTTGAAAAGTAGTTTTCCAGTTTCTTGGAAAGTTACATATACAACCACCATATGACCTCGCTATTCTCTCATAGGTATTTACCCAAGAGAAATGAAAGTATATGTTCATATAAAGCTATACACAAATGCTCATAGCAGTTTTAATTGTAATACCCAATGTCTGGATAGAGCCCAAATGTCCATCAACTGGTGACTGGATAAACAAATTGTTACATATCCATACAGTAGAATACTACTCAACTATAAAAGAAGTGAACTATTTATACATGCACCTACATGGATGAATCTTAGTATATATATGCTGAGTGAAAGATGAGGTGCCAGGCAAAAGTACACTCTATATGATTCTATTTAAATTAAATTCTAGAAAATTGAAACTAATCTGTAGTGACAGAGAATAGATCCGTGGTTGCCTAGGGATAGATATGTACTGTGAGGCAATGATCACACCAACGGACATTAGGAAAATGTTGGAAGTAATGGATAAGTTCCTTATCTTGATTGTGGTTCTGGTTTCAGGACTTGATTCATGTGCCAACACCTGTCTACTTATTCACTTTTGATTTGTGCAGATTATTGTATGATAATTATATCTCAAAAATTATATCTCAGAATTTAAAATATATATATATACTGTGTGATTCCATTTATAGAAGTTTAAAAGTAGGAAAAATTAATCGAGTCACTCACATAAAAAGTTCCAAAGAATCAACGTCAAAATGAATAAGTACCAATTTATTTTTTTGTTGACCTGTATCAAATTTGTTATTTCTATGAAAGATTTCCTTGTATTTCAATGGTATTATCAAGACAAAGGAGGAGTGCTTTAATAGTCTTAGATTTTAATCTTACAGACTATTAAAAATTATCATACCCCACCATTGAGTAATGCTTTAAAGTTACAAATGTTTTCCACAAAAACCATCGTTTAGGGGCGCCTGGGTGGCTCAGTCGGTTAAGTGTCTGCCCTCGGCTCAGGTCATGATCCCAGGGCTCTGGGATGGAGTTGAGCCTTGCGTCAGGCTCCCTGCTTCATGGGGAGTCTACTTCTCCCTCTCTTCCCCCCCCAGTCTGTGCTCTTACACACTCATGTTCTCCCTCTCTCTCAAGTAAATAAATAAAATCTTTTAAAAAATTATTTAATATACATAATCTGTGGCTGGTTTTCTAATGCATATAAAGTTTCAGCTTTACTCATAGAAAGTACTTAGTTTATGTTAGGTGGTATTGATAGTGTTATTAGGAATGTTGATCTTATTCCTTTATTAATTAAGTTTTACTTAACTAGCTTGCTTAGATAACATACACATCTCATTCCCTTGATAAAACATAATGAGTAGTTAACAGGTAAATGAGGGAGAACTCGTGGGTATTAGGTATTCTCTGGTAGACCGCCTTACTTCTCTTCCCACAATGTTCTTTGTTTACCAAAAGTCAATTTATTTGCTCCTAAACATTTTTAATGCAGTTTATCTTCATTATTAATTAGTTATTATATAATCTCATAAAATGTGAGTACAAATGGAATGAGGATTTGCTTAATGAATTGGGGTACAAAATTCAATAAAGATAAATTGCTTGAAAAGTTGCTCTTGAATTAGATGTGGGCATGAAAATTATAAAATATTAAAAGAAGCAAAAAGCCGTAAATATCTACACTCAGGAGTAGCTTTATAAATATCTACAAGTTTTCACTCTGCTTTAAAGAAACTGAAACTGGAAATCAGAAACTACGAATTATGGGTTTGGTTCTATAAGAAAGATTCTAGAATATCTGTCAGCAGATACACAAAGTTTTGACCCTACTTTAAATATTAGCAAATGATAAATATTTATAAATTAATAAAATGCATAGATTTTTCCTTATTTTAATCAACTTGTTGATTTATTAGTCAACTACTATTCCTTTAATTTCCTCATGTGTAAAGTGAGGGGTTTGTGTAGAAATACTAGATGATTCTTTAAGTTTTTTCTTAGAGCTTAAAATGTTTTTTTAAAAACGTAAGGATGCATTTTCTTACGTATTCTAATATTCAGTAACACTGACCAATTTTATTCAAAATCAGCAAAGTCCTTGTTCTGAAATCTAAAATTAAATGCCTACCATATTTAATTTTAGGTAGTTATTCTTTTTTCATTGTTAGTATTACAGGCTCCACTGTCGTACCTTTCAAGCTAGGTTTTTCCTATTTCTCATCCTATTTCTTTTACCTGATTTGTCCAAGGAAAACGATATTCTTCTCCAGGGAATGTCTGAAAATATTTGATTCGGCAATCCAGACACCAAAGTAGAAGTGTCCACAGGAATACCATTGCTCCATTAGTGTGCTAAAAACAAAGTATAATTATTAAGTGATATAATTTACTTTCTTTTCTTTCATTGCCGTAAAAAATACACAACAGAAAATTTACCATTTTTAAGTGTACAATTCAATAGCATTAAATACACCCACAATGTTGTGCAACCATTATCACTATCCATTTTCAGAACCTTTCATCATCCCAAGCAGAAGCTGTGTACATATTAAACAATAACTCCCCACATCTCTGATAACCACTATTCTATTCTCTGTCTCTATGAATTTGCCTCTTCTAGGTTCCTCGTTTAAGTAGGATCACACAACAGTTATCTGTTTGTGGTGTTATTTCACCTTTACTTAATGTTTTCAATGTTTATCCATGTAACATGTATCAGACTTTTGTCTTTGTCTATTCAGTCATCTGTTAATAGACAGTTGTTTTTGCCTTTCGGTTTTTGTGAATCATGCTGCTGTGAACACTGCTGCACAAGCATGTGTTTGAGTACCTGCTTCCAGGACTTTCAGGTATTTACCTAGAATTGGAATTGCCAGATTGCATAATAATAATTCTGTTTAACTTTTTGAGGAACCACCAAGTTCTTTTCCACTGCAGCTACCCCATTTCTATTCCCACCGGCAAAGCATAGTAGTTCCAATTTTTCTGTATCCTTCCTAACACTTAAAATTTTCCCCTTATTTTGACAGTAGACATCCTAATGGATGTGAAGTAACATCTCTTTGTGATTTTGATTTGCGTGGTTTACTTTTAACTGAGATTCAGAAATGCATAGAAACAAATTTCTCTGTTACCCCAAAATTTTTTGGTGCCCTGTTACATTGCATTTTGCACTTTTAAACGGCATGCCTGAATTTAACAATTTCTTGTTAAGGTTGTTTTAAAATTACTCTAGTATAGAACTTCATTAAATGTTATACTGTATTTTTTTTTTGACATTGTCAAAGTTTAAAATATTTCCCTTCAGCAACAAACATTTGTTAGCTGGAATCACGTGTAATCAGCTTAATAAAGAACTTTCTACATGCAGGTAATTATATCCATTGATGCCTGCTAATGCAAGCTGCTTTGTAGTCATTATCTTGCAATACATGACTAAAGAACTTGATTATTCTTGTTTTTCATTTTTATTAAATTAAGAAGTTTTTTTGAATAGTGTCATTTTGCAAATGGTTCTTAAGAGTAATACCTTTCAAGGCTCCATAATCACTAGATAATTAACCTGCCAGGATTAAGTACACTCAACTTTGCCTCAGGAAGCTTAACTCTCAAATAAGGTCAATTATCTCATGATAATAACTGCTTTGTCAAGAATTACCACTTAATTCCACAGTGAAACGTCACATCACCCATACAATGCACTTTAAGATAGTTTAAAAAATAAAATACAGCTTGAAAATCGGGCAGAAGAATTCAGTTTAATTATTTCAGACAGATTAAGAATGATAACATTTTAGATAAAACTCCCTCTCTTATACCTAGTATTTTGAATCTCACAGATGATTTCTATTTTTTAGATTATATATTACTCTGTTTCATCAGTCCTTTTGCTGGCAATATTCCCATTTTATACATTATCTTGCAGGGAAGTCCATTTTAAACCTCTTGACCCTACAGAGGATTCACTATATGAAAAATCTCTAGTATAGACCAGGAAAACTAAAATTAGTCTTTCTTAAGTGATGATTTAACTTTTTAAAAAAATGTATCTATTTTATCAATGAATGAGTCACTAAACAGTGATCGTAATTCTGCAGTTTGTTGATGTGGTTGTGGTGTTGTTGAGTAGCTCTTCAGTCTCATTAGGACAGTGAGATGCAGCCAAAAACAGGGACGCTACTTTGGAAGAATGCATCAGGACATTTTGAAAGAAATGTAAAATTGGCTTTAGGTATTTGAGTCCATGTTTTCTAAACCTGACTAATGGCTGTGTCTCCTTACAAGTAAACTCTTAAAATCTTTTTACCAAACCTGATGGAATAGGTTAGGTTTTTCTTCTATGTTTACCTATTTGGGCAGTGGGGGTAGGGATTTTATTGGTATTTATTGTTTACACTGTTAAGTCCATTTTAATCTAATAGCCATTGATTCTTTTTTAAATGGCAAAAGTTAATAATTTAAAAAGCAACAGTAGTGCTTTTAATTGTAATGAACCTTTGATAAACTTTTTTTTTAATATTTTATTTATTTATTTGACAGAGAGAGAGAGATCACAAGTAGGCAGAGAGGCAGGCAGAGAGAGGGAGAAGCAGGCTCCCCGCTGAGCAGAGAGCCCGATGTGGGGCTCCATCCCAGGACCCTGAGATCATGACCTGAGCTGAAGGCAGAGGCTTAACCCACTGAGCCACCCAGGCGCCCGATAAACTTTTTATTATCTTAAGTATTTTGTCAGTTTTTGTACATCTGTAAAATGGAAGATATTTGCTATTTCAATATGAAAATCTATGTAAATCTATAAATTATGTGTGCCAAATATGGTAAGTGCTACACATGAATGCATCTTCACTCAGATAATTTCTTTGGTTAGGAAACTTGCTGTTCTTTGTAAAGTTATTATTTTTAATTTTTGGATGTTCTTTGTCTCTCAAGTCTATGCATATTTTATTCTAAGAGAATTTCTTTTTTTAATTTTTATATCATTTCGTCAAATCTAAGTCCTTAAGATACGTGATTTTCAAACATTTGCATAGAGCCAACCTCTCACCGGATCCATATTCTGACAGTAAAAGAGATGGTCTTTTTTTTTACCTTGTTCCAAGGTATTCCCATCATGAATTTGGACTATCTAAAATGTTAATGTTAATGCTGCCCTTTTAGGTATACAGAAGTGCCTTGTTTCTTCCACGGAAAACTGGAAGTCACCTTCCTGAGACTGTTGATACAGATCGTTTCATTCCTCTTTCTTTGCTGTAAGCAGTGAGAGGAGCCTTTGATATAGACAGAATCTATGGTTGTTATAAGATCAGTCAAGGAAGGTAGAAAGAGATGTTTTCAGAGAAGATACATAATCCCTTCAAAAAATAAATAAAAACTTATGGTGCTTTTATAAAATTCTGACATATTTATATCTTCTGCTGAGGATAATGAAATTTCAATTAAGACAGGACTCTGGTATCATAAGATCACTGTTTAGTTCCTGGATTTAACTTTCTCCCTAGGGTCTTTCTGATATATTTTACTGGTCTGGGGAAAAAAAGATTCACTGTAGCACAAGGGAGGTTCCTAATGTCAGTAGCATGTTGTAAAGATGTGCTATTGGAAGGATTCAGAATGAGCCAAAAGCTATGTAACTATGTGATTTACATCTCCCTTCCTTCCCTTCTACTTAACTCCTTTTCTCCTTTTCTCTTCTGATCCCCACCAGTATACCCTTCCTTTCTTGCTCCCTTTCTCTCCGTCCCCTTACCAACTCCACTGCCTCTCCAAAGAGGAATGTTTTTAAGTCAATCCCAGACTACCGTCCATTGTTGGTAAAAAAAAACAGTAATCTGAAATAGCTTGAATTGCTTTGGAGATAATCATATTTTATCTAATGCCATGCATGCCATGTTACTCAGTATTTCAATTAATCTTTTTATTTATTTGATTATTTCGGTTACTGTACTACAAATCTGTGACTATCATAATATCATTTGTCTAGTATGCCATGATATAAAGGTAATGAGCAAATATTTAAAGTTCTTATTTAATTCATTTTTAAATGTCTTATTAAAAGTATTAAATGAAATTGAGTTATCTTTATACATAAAAACTAAATTTATATGACAATGGAAGGAGCACTGGACTTTATTCAGAAAATCTGGTTTTTGACTCAGCTTGAATTTTTTCTGTGCCTTTCCTCTTCGATGTTAGAAGGATAATTAGCAAAATGTAAATAGGTTCTGTAAATTAGTAATAGTATTTTATTAACAGTCATTTCTGAACTTTGATGATTCTACAGTAGTTATATAAAATGTTCATAATTGGAGAATTTCTACTGTCCTTTTTCTGATTCAGACCCAACCTAGGATCCTATATTGCATTTAGTTTCCATGTTTCCTTGGTCTCTTTAATCTGTAACACCTCCTTGGTTTTCCTGTGTCTTTTAGAACCATGACACTTTTGAAGAGTACGGGCCAGTTATTTTATAGAATGTCCTTCAATGTAGAATTGACTAATATTTCCTCTAATTAATGCTTTTTTGGCAAAAATATCTCAGAAATGTTGTTGTGTCTTTTCTCATACTGTATATCAAGATTTTGACATTTCTCATTACTGGTCACATTAATTTTGATCATTTGGTTAAGGAGATGTTGACCCAGTTTATGTACTTTAAGGTTATTTTTCCTTTTGTAATTTAATTAATAAGTATCTTACGGGAAGATACAAGAGACTCTGTAAATATTTTGTTCTTTCATTATATTTTACCCACTACTTTTAGCATCTATCTGATGATTCTTGCCTCCAGTAATTATTGTGGTATTTGCCAAATGATTTTTTTTATGTAAGGTGATTTTTCTGTGCTGCACCTTCTCCCCCAGTTATTAATTTCTTAACTTATAATTTTGGGATATTTATTTTATTCTATGGGTTGTAATCCGTTGTAGTCATTGTGTTGTTTCTCCAGTTGTCCTGATTTGGGCCATTGGGAGCTTCTTCATGTTGGCTCCTCTGTTCTTTTGATGTATCCTCATTAATTTTTGAGCACTTTACTTTCTTGTACCACAAGTCATTCCAAGTTCATCTTATATTTTCTTTGTCTCAGCTCTGGAATCATCCATTTCTCTGTAGAGTCTTGATTCCTTGGAGACCGGTTTATTAGAAATTGGCATTTAGAAACCAAGAGCTGGAAACTAGATGTGCTCAGTGCTACTGGTTGGTTGTCTTTACTTCTGGGTCCTCCCAACAAACAGATCTAAGAAATATGTATATATGAATTTACATATCTGTATCTATCCACCTATCTGTCGGTAGCTCTATTTATACTAAAAAACATGAATATAAGAAATAGAACAAATGCTCATAGGGAAAGGGAGGGAAAGCTGAATGGGAAGAAATCAGAGAGGGAAACAAACCATGAAAGAATCTTGACTCCAGGAAACAAACTGAGGGTTGTAGCAAGGGAGGTGGGTGGAGGGATGGGGTAACTGGGTGATGGGAATTAAGAAGGGCATGTGATATGATGAGCACTGGGTGTTATACACAACTAATGAATCATTGAACACTACACCAAAAACTAATGATATGTTGGCTAATTGAATGTAAATTTTAAAAAAAGAAAAAAAAAAAAACATGACACCATAATAATACCTCAGATTGCAGTCCAACAGCACAGGGTTAAAGCTAACCTTCCTTCTTTCCTTATTTATATTTCCTTTCTTTGGCAGTGAGAAACCTGGCTTTCATTATCTACAATTTAATGACTTATTTGCTCAGATCTAAAGTATATGTAAAGTAGTTTCAGAATTGCAAAACCACCCTTGGGAGAAGGTGAATATATTTTGCATGTAGAAGGGACATGAACTATGGGCTAGAAGACAGACTATGATAGGCACACTGTAAAATGTCCCACATTGATTCCTTCCTCCTGGTATACATGATCTTATATAGTCTCCTCTCCTTGCCCGTGGGGCTACGTAGAGTGACTTGTAACAAATTGACTATGGCAAAAGTGATAATAGGTCATTTCCAAAATTACGTTACGAAAGTACTGTGACTTCTGTCTCATTTTCCCTCTCTTGTTCTCACTCTTAGAACCCTCACTCTGGGGAAAGCAAGCTGCCATGTTTTGAGCAACCCTAAAGGCAGACTTATATAGCAAGGAACTGATGTCCCCAGTCAGTAGCCAGGGAGGACTTGAAGGCTACCAACAGCCATATGAATGAGCTTTGAAGCACATGCTCCCTTGAACATGTGATGACTGCAGGCCTGGCCCATGCCGTGGTTGAAGCCTTTGGAAAGATTTTCACCTAAGCTAAGCCAGCCCTGGATTCCTTATCCATAGAATCTATGAGATAAGCATTCGTTGTTTAAAGCCACTGAGTTTTGGAGCAATTTCTCATACAGTAACAGATAACTAATACTTGCTGTGAAAAAGAGATTTATGAACTAGACTTCACTGTGTGAATAGCTCTTTTGTCTTTAGCTTTAGAGTATATTAGTCAAAATACTTTTTAGGTGATTTAGGTTGGTTCTTTTTTTCCCCAATCCCTCAGGGTGGTTATGATATTTAATTACAATGAGGTTCATTTACTACTGTCTGCATTCTGTTAGGATTCCCCAACATTCTGTAATTTTTTTTAAGTATGCGAAACATTTACATGGTTTTAAACACCAGAACTGTGCAAAAAGCTTACTTATATGTGTCACTCTCGAGGACCTCATTTCTCATCTACTTCTTTCCTCCTTCTCTCAATCTTCCACCTACTCTCTGCCCTGTGGGTAATCTCATTAGTTTCTGGCTTACATTCCTGTATTTCTTTTAGCATAAATTAGAAGCAACATGTGTATTTTCTTCTTTTCTTACATCCCTTCTTTATTACATGAAATGCAGTATACTGTAGGTTCTCTTTGCATTTAGCTCTTATTTGTTGTTGTTAATTATATCTTGGGAATCATTCCATAAAAGCTCAGAGTCTGTCCTCACTGTTTTTAATAGCTCTTTGTACCTCACTGTGTGAATGTACCAGAGTTTATTCAGCCTCTCTCTTACATATGGGCATTTAGGTTGTTTCCGGTATTTTGCAGTTAAAAGTAGTCTTTAATTGAATAACTTTATGCACCCATATTTTCATGTTATTAGAGGTGTTTTTTTCAGGGTAAATTCCTACAAGTGGGACTGTTGGGTCAAAGGATAAGTGTATATGTGGTTTTGTTAGATATTGCCAAATTGCTCTCTAGAAGAGTTATAACTATTCTCATTCGCAACAGCAATGCATGTGAATACCTATTTCTAATGGAGTTATTTTAATGTTTAGTTACCAGATGTTTATAAGACATTGCCATCTAATAAGAATTCATTAAAAGGGTAAAATATTGAGTCTTAGTTCAGTGGCTCAGTCAGTAGAGCATGTTATCTTTGACCTCAGAGTCATGAGTTCAAGTCCCATGTTGGGCAGAGAGCTTACTTAAAAAAAATTTTTTTTAGTTGATGCAAGAAGTAAACTGAATTAAGACTAACATGATTTAGCCAATTCATTTTAGCACAGTAAAAATAATCCAAGAAATAAAAAGTGATATTCCTTAAGGTGTAGTCTTTAAAGACTCATTTCATTTTTGCTTCTTTAAAAACATTAGGTGAATATGAATGAATCCCCATTATATGCTCTTTAGTTTTGTTTTCTGGCCCTTTATTTTAATCTTAAGCTCTTCTCTCCCACAAGCTCATCTTTCTCCTGTACTACGTAAATATTTTCCAGAATGCATGGTGGTCACTTTTGGCTTCATGTCCTTTCATATGCCATTCCTTCTGTCTTAATCCTCTCCAATTGTATCTGGTAAACTTCTACTTATCCATTGAAATTCAGTTCATATACTGGAGTGCCTGGAAGGCTCAGTCAGTAGAACATGTGACTTTTGATCTTGGGATTGTGAGTTCAAGTCCCACTCTGTGTGTAGAGATTACTTAAAATAAAATCTTAAAAAAAAAAACAAAAAACCCTCAGTTCGTATATTACCTCCTTCACACCTTCGCCCCTCCTCTCTACCCCCTCCACCACTACTCACCTAGTCTTTTTAAATGTGATTCTGTAATATTTTGTGTCACTATACAACTTACATTGTTTAGTAATGACATCTTAATTGGTTTTCTTTTACAGTAAAATCTGTTCCTTCACAGCACACTTTCATTCTTCATTAGAGTCCTATTGCCTAACATATATGTAATTATTAAATATTTAATAAATGATTGAATGAATTTTTTCCTTTGTAAGGAGAGTTTGAATCTTTGCAAATTATAGAGAATAGTTATCTTTACAAATATTTACGCTCCTACTTAATCACTACTTTTGATCTTAGAAAGATCCAAGATTTAAGATTTGATCTTAAATCTGAATCTATCAAACTAAATTTTATAACCACTTTATATTTGACAACATTTCAAATATTTTTAGAATAAAATATTGACCCTTGCTTTGACAGTTTTATGTATTCTATGTAACATAAAATTAAAACTATGCAAAATTAAAATTAACCTGTAATTAAATAAATGTGAATGTTCTCTTCACTGCTGACTCATACTTTTCTTTTCCCTTCATAAAATAGAACATTGTACATTACATGGGGTATTAGGTTGGCTCTTGAATGGCAGCCCTAAAATTCATAACTCTTGGAACAGTGTGAAGAAATATTTTGTAGATACATATCAAGTAAAACTGAAGAATATTGAGCCCTATCATTTTTATATTTTAAAAATGCATACATTTTTCTTGCCCACTAGGCACTAACACTAGGTGACAACATGCACAATGTATGCTTGTGTACTTTGCTTTTCCTTGATCATTACTTTTTACCTCAGTTTTGTTTCCACAGCAATAGGGTGGACTGCAATTCAATTCTGACAGTAACTACCCAGATTTAGCATCAGACTTATATAGGTTTAAGGGCTCAATTCTTAAAGGACTTTTATTTAGGTAGGAGGGAAATGTGTGTGGTTTTAAACAGGGGAGTGAAGTGGTAAGATTTACCTCTTAAAGGGATTATTCTGACTGCTATGTTTATTAATTACTTTTAGTGGCTCTTATGTGCTGAATTCTGGGAATCAAGACACAAAAATACTCACCTTCCTAAACTGATACTTTACTAAAAAAGACTACACTAGAAAGGGGGCACAGGAAAAAGCAAAGAGACTCATTCTTAGGTTATACCAATAATCTAAGCAAAAGATGATAGAGGTGTAGACCAAGGTGACAGCGGCAGCAGTAATGAGAATTAAGTCTGGATATATTTTGAAGATGGAACCAACAGGATTTACTAATAGATTGAAAGAAAAGTCAAGGGGGCTCCTGGGTGGCTCATTCGGTTAACCATCTGACTTTGGCTCAGGTCATGATCTCAGGGTCCTGGGATGGAGCCCTACATCAGGCTTCCCTCTCAGCAGGGAGTCTGCTTGTTCCTCTCCCTCTTCCCCTCCCCCCAGCTCAAGCTCTCTCTCTCTCACTTTCTCAAGTAAGTAAATTAAATCTTAAAAAAAGAAAGAAAGAGAAAGTCAAGGATGACAACATTTTCTTGTTAAAATGCCACAAAAGATAATTACTATTTGTGACTACGATTTATATATTACTTTCAGTTGTCACCTTTTCAGAGTCAGAAGGATATAATGAAGCAGGGTATCTCGGGCTTGCTCATCTACATGGGACCCGAGTTCAAGCATAAACAATAGATTTCCCAGTTTTTATATCATTTCCATTTAGCCTCTTCCTCAAGAACTAATGGGTGTAGATATTGACAGATGTACTCTGCGGTATGATGCAGTTAGTAGAGGGCTGGCCTGGAAGTCAGTGGAACCTCTAACCTGTTAGCAGATCAAGCTGTGTGGCAATGACAAATCCATTTAACTTCTCTAGCCCTGAATTTTCTCACCTGAAAAATGGTAATAAACATACTCTAGTTTTGTCAGTATTAAGTAAAACATGTTAATATGATTTCAGAAATACAAACTTACATAAAAACGAGTCAGTGATATTCTATTTTACTTCTCTCTGTTACTGCAGAATACAGTGCAAATAAAGTAGAATCTACATGATCTTGAGCACAGACCGAAGTATGAAAGAATATCTTTCACAATTTTGGTAATACCCAAATTGTGCGTTTTGCTAAAGTGATCAATATAAAAATAGAATTATTGGGTGATGGATTTTGAAAGGAATAGAGTTGAAAGTTTAGTTTCTTCCTTTTAGTTTAAGGTACTCTCTTAGTGATTTAATGTCCCTCAATTTGAACAGAGTTTATTGAGAGCATATTCTGTGTCAAGCATGGTATTCTGTACTAGGTATTCTAAAATCTCTTAAGAATGTTAGCGCTCCTATTATATATATATGTAGTCCATTATTTATCACAGTCTCTCTACTCAACTTTTTTCAAAATAGGAATCCGCAATATGTTTTCACATATTAAGTTCAGGTACAACTTAGGGGTCCCAGCTAATGTAAATAGTTTAAAAGGCCTAAGTTTTGTGGTAACCCTGTACAAATTTAACAAGCGCAGGGACTCTGGTTTCCACCAAAAGCATTTTGTCAGCTCTCTTCCTCTCTCCTTTTATCCATAGTGTAGAGAAGGCTAGGGGAGTGGGACTTTAGCTCCCAGTTGTCAAATTTTGCTACCTAAATAACAGAAGACTTAAATCTATCATTGTTTCCTATATTCAAGAGATGATTGGCTCCTCCTATTTTTAATTCCTTTTCCTTGGAAGGGTGTTTTAATATGCATTCAAAAATATGACTGCTTATAGGATTTGTGTTAGATATTTTCAAGCCTAATGATATGGCATTTCCATTACTGTTGTTTAATGTTTTTTGTTTCGTTTTTTGTTCTTTTTTTTTTTTTTTTTTAGATTTTATTTATTTATTTGTCAGAGAGGGAGAGAGAGAGAGCACGCGTGCACACAAGCAGGGGGAGCAGCAGGCAGAGGGAGAAGCAGGCTCCCTGCTGAGTAGGGAGCCCAAAGCAGGACTCAGTCCCAGCACCCTGGGATCATGACCTGAGCTGAAGGCAGACGCTTAACCGACTGAGCCACCCAGGCATCCCACCGTTGTATAATATTAAACTACTATTCCTTTTGCACTATATGAGCTATTTATAAGCAATAATGAATAATTCGTTTTGAGAGGCAATGCATTTCTTCAGTAACAGATCTGAATAAAACTAATATTAAACATGAAGACATTAGTTAATAGAGTGGTTATTAGCAATCCTTTATTCAAATTAAGGTAGAGTCCTTATTTTGATAAATAGAATTCTGTTATTTACAGCATCAAGCCAACTTGGATTGATAGGTTATAGAAAATTAATTTCTTACCATATGAGGAAATACATATTTTCTTTCTCTCAGCATGGCATTAATTCAGAAATGACCTCTTCAGTTCCTACCTCTTCCAGGAGGAACATTGTTTACTCCTTCATAATCAAACTTCACCTTTGTTATGCTAAAGTCAGAGTTTATATTTCTTGTTATATGGATTAGAAATGCACCACAAGGAACACTGCAAAATAAATTAGCAGAATTATTGCTTATTGTTAAGGACATTTCAACAGCTACAAAATGGGTGAAAGAGATTTAAATTTACCAAGCGACATTATCAGAACTGAATGGTACTTAACTGTTTTTCAAATAACAAATGAAAGAAGTAGAAGATCTATGAGACAGGGTTGCCTTTAAAAATGTGATTTTGATGCATTAATTACTGTGTGGCAAGGGCATAGGAAGAGGTTATGCTTTTCTAGAAATATTCTCATCTCTATTTCTTTAGATACTCTCAGATTTATGTTAACTAATCTCAGAATTTATATTTCTTTTTTTTTTCTAAGCAATAGAAAAATATTCCCAAGACATTGCTGATTTTAATTTTCAGATTCCGTTTGTCTCTGTAAGATAAGTAACATGAGTACAGGGAATATTTCTGAAAAGGTTGCTTATACCTAGATCAATTTCAAGTTAGAGCCTTTAAAAATTACCTGTATTTTAAAAAATTACCTATATTATAAGACAATAGAATGCTCTGGATAGTGGAGTAAAGAGTGGACTTACATTAGTAGATGAACAAACTGTTTTGACATTCATTCTTGGTACCTCTAATTCTTAGGAAAGTAATTGAGATTATATTGAATCCTGTAATTTGTTTTATAATGATCATTTAATAAGATGTTAAAAATAATTTCTTATCATGGAGGTTTATAAAATATCAACATGGGACATCAAAATAGATAAACTTGACAAATTAATGAATTGTGAATTACATATTTCATCAAAGTAGCTTTAAATGATTTTTTTAATTTCCAGCTGTAATAATAATGCATGCTTATTGTAGAGAATGAAAAATATAGAAACATGCAAAGAAAAAATTAAAATCAACATTCATCATATCAACCAGCATTAAAGATATTAAATTTTTTCATATGTTTTCTTAAGGTGTTTTTTCCATATGTATTTTTAAACTGTTTAGTTTGAAATTATTTCCAACTTAGAGAAGAGGACAACTAACATTTCTCCCCTACGCTTTGAGCACTAACTACCCCTCTCTCTGCATATATACACCTAACCACAATACATATTCAAATGTTTCTAGTTCTCCCAAGAATGCCCTTTCTAGCAATTTTGTTTTCCTGCTCCACAATCCAATCTAGGAGCATACATTGCCTTTACATATCATAGCTCTTGTTTTCCTTTAATCTGGAACAGTTCTTTGGTCATTCTCTCTCTTTCATGACACTGGCATGTTTAATGAGTAGAGCCAACTGTTCTATATATGCAAAATTTCAAGAAATTGAAATTATTTCCATTATTATAATTTTATATCCTTGGGGTGCCTGGGTGGCTCAGTCAATTAAGCGCCTGCCTTCGGCTCAGGTCATAATCCCAAGGTCCTGGGATCGAGCCCTGTATCAGGCTCCTGCTCAATGGAAAGCCTGCTTCTCCCTTTCCCTCTGCCTGCCTCTCTGCTTACTTGTGCTCTCTCTCTGTCCAATAAATAAATAAAATCTTCAAAAAAAGTTTATATCCTTTTTTTCATTTACTATTATATTTTGAGCATTTTCTAGTGTCATTAATTGCTCTTTCAGTTATCATTTTGGGTAGCTATATATTTTTTATTTTCGTTAGTCTTGGACATTTTTACAGTTTCTCATTTTTTTAGTATTACTAATACAGTTGGAAAGAATGTCTTATAAATAGATCTTCATTGTAATTTAAATTTCTGAACACATCTATCAAGTGTTAAGTGCTTACAACATGGAGCAATAAAACAAAAATCCTACAGAAGACAATAATTAAATGTTAATCTCTATGATTCTGAATATAATTAGAATGGAAATTTGGAAATGGGGGAAATTACCAGATAATGAGGTTGCCTGATTTAGGAAATGGAAATGCAGGATATCCATTTAATTTTGAGTTTCAGATGGGACACACAATATTTGGAACAGCCACTAAAAAATTATTCGTTGCATATCTGAAATTCAAATTTAGCTATATATTTTGTATTTGTTGACCCTACTGGAGGATTGAGTGTTCAGAAAAACGTCATGATAGTGATGGAGGGAAGTGAAGACAATGTTTCATAGAATGAATAGCTTGAGAATGCCACTGAAGCAAGAGTGAATATAGTATCTATGAAGTATAGTCCATAAGGATAAAGACTTTGTGTCTCATTCACTGCTACATCCCCAACCCCTTTTAAACAGTGCCTGCACACTATAGATACTCAGTAAATATTTTCTGAATGAATGAATGAATGAATGAATGAATGAATGAATTTGCACTAGAATAAAATCAGGCCTTTTGGGACGAAGGTTACCTGTTGTATCTAAGTTGATAAGAATCAAATTTCCATGAGTTTGGAATACCTGGCAGACAGATTTAGACGTCCTGCCTTCCTTTATTCACCTGAAATAGAAATGTGAAATATAAAGATATTTTTAAAAAGAAATATAATGATTTATTAAGTTTCTACCGTGTATCAGATGTTGGGGATACTTCAGTGAACAAGAATAGACATGATTTCTACCCTCATGGATTTTAGAGTCTAGTGAGAGTGACAAACATTTTTTAATTAAGCCACTTACTAATTTATAATTACACACATACTATGAGAGGAAAGTACTTTGTTCTGAAATCACATAAAATAAAGGTATATTCTTAAAAATCTAAGTGAGGGGGCGCCTGGGTGGCTCAGTGGGTTAAAGCCTCTGCCTTTGGCTCAAGTAATGATCTCAGGGTCCTGGGATCAAACCCCACATTGGGCTCTCTGCTCAGCGGGGAGCCTGCTTCCTCCCCTCTCTCGGCCTGCCTCTCTGCCTACTTGTGATCTCAATCTGTCAAAAAAAAAAAAAAAAAAAAAAAACCTAAGTGAGGGTAGGGTTATGTTGTGTCATAAGGGATAGATCCAGTTTCTTCTATGAAATCTTCATTTGTTCACTAATTTTCCCCCTGAGTATATAGAATACTCTTTAGTTATCATACTTGGTTCTTACACAGCTTTGGTTTTTTTATCTTAATATATGTGTGATTTGGTAGTTTATATATTCTTTGAGGAAGGAGAGATTAGAATAGGCAAAAAGGTATTTAGATTTATTTATTTTTATCACCTGTAGTTTCATGTATATAATAGATATAAATTATATGTTGACTCTCTGAAATTATGATGGAGCTTTTGATAGCGGTAGATATGCCATATACATCCAAGAGATTATTTCTTAATTCTTTGAGCATCTTGAAGAAGTTTATGGTGTCTAGGTGTCATTCTTAGTTTATAGACCTTGAGTGGCAATTTAGGTCAGTGATAAATGTCTAGTGATTGGCAGTCAGGGAGCTTTGATAACCATTGTCACATATTAACTTTAATCAAAGCAGTTGCTTTTGAATCTGCCTTCAATATTCATTGAAAATCTGGCTACTTCTTACCACTTGTCTTGCCTTCCTTCTGGTTCCTGATGCTGTCATCGCTTTTCTGGATTATTACGATAGCCTCATAATTGCTCTCCCCTGGTCTTGTCCTGCTTACAGCAACAAAAGGAAGATGCTGGAAGCTTTTGAGCAGTGGTGGTAGCATTACGGGCTCTGTGCTTTGACATGGGCACATTGTGTTTAGTAGATTGGGATAGAGGCATAGTAAATATGTGTTGACTTGGTATAATAGTAGGGAATCAGGATAACAATCAGTTCTTAAAGACTTTATATTCTTAGCAGTTAAATAATATCTGCTTGCCAATATTAGCACAGTTGACCCTTGAGCATGGGCCACTAACCTCCCTCATATCACTCTCTCATATCCTTATAGAGTGTAAATTAATACCTTAATAAAGCTACTTTTTTTTTAAGGACACTACTAAGATAACAAATAGGCCAACCACAGATGAAGAGCAAACATTTACAATTCATATATCTGACAAAGGATTATATACAGAATATATAAATAACTCCTGCAAATCAGTAAGATGGCAAATAGCTCAATAAAAAAAAATTGGGCAAAATAATTTGGACACTTCAAAAAAAGGAATAATATAATGGCCAATGAGCACATGAAAGGGGGCTCAACATCATTAATCACGAGGGAAATACAAATTTAACACCACAGTGAAGATACCATTGCCTACCCACTTGAGTGGTTTAAGGTAATAGAACTGCCAAGTGTTGGCAAGGATATGGAACAACTGGAGCTCTCATTCTTTGCTGATGGGACCACAGATTTGGAGAAGTATCCGGGAGTTATTTTGTTTTATAAAGTTCATCATGCATCTGCCCTATGACTCAGCAAGTCATATACACAAGAAGAGCAAAAACATATGTCATTCATAGCAGGAAACTGAAATGTCCATCAACAGGATAATTTTTCAGCAAATTATAGTATATTCATATTATAATACAGTACTACAAAATAAAAAGAAATAAACTACTGATATCCCCAACAGCAAGGATAAATTCAGAAAACATGTTGAGCAAAAAGAGTCAGACACAAAAGAATATTTGTGTCCTTTATTCCATATAAACAATCTATGATAGAAGTCAGAAGGTGTTTCTTCTTTGTTAAGGAGGCATAGGGATTGACTAGCGAGGGACAGTAGAGAACTTTCTGGGATGATGGAAGCGTTCTATGTCTTGTTTGGGGTGAACATTTAAGATCTGGTGAACATTTAAGATCTGTGCATCATATTATATGTTTATTATACCTCAATAACAATAAAATACAAAATGCTATAAATAACAGCCAATTGCAAGCCAACCAAGCGATTCTATTAATGTCTAACCATTTTTTATAAGAAAAATAAATCCTGCTTCTCTGTTTTCAGAGAAAGAAAACAGTTTTATTAAATGCTATTTTTATATACTTATATATGGCATATAAATTATAAGAAAGTTATCTAAACAAATTGACTAAAGATTACGTGTGTAAAAAGGTGATATTTTGCCTTCTTCATATGCATATATATTGAGGGAAAAAGGTGACTTCCCAGGTAGGCTCTTGTACTCTGTTCTCTTAGCATTTCTTGTGGTAAAATGTGAACTATAATGTTCTGACCATGGAAAAGTAATTATACATTGATGAACTCTTTCTCTTCTCTTACATATTTTTTCTTTATAATGAAACATTTGATATGTATCAAAGAATATAAGTAACACATGTTACAAAGCAGATGCCTCTGCCTCCCTCTTCATTTGAAGTATTTAAAGCTTTTAGCAATCCCTTGCAAAGCTAATGCCTGTTCTGACTTTTTCATTTCCTTGTGTGTGTATGTATCTATCCCTTGCATATGTACATGTATGTATGTGTATATACATATATGTGTGTATGTATACATGTATACTTTTATACAATATATTATGTGCTGCTCTCAGCTTTATAGAAGTGGTGTATTATGGTATTACTCTTTTCTTTCAATAATAGGTTTCTGTGATTCATCCATGTTGTTGTATGTAGCTTAAGTTTATTAATGTACATTGCTACATAATTTTCTATTGTTGAAATTTTTTTTTTGGTCCCATTTCCTTTCTCATCCTTTGACCCCACTTGTTAAATCAGCAAAATTATCAGTGACTTTACATGAATGGACTGCTTCTAACAAAGAGTTGTGATTATGACTTGGAAATATAGATACCATTAGAAATTCCTTCTATTCCTATAAGCCTAGTATGCTATATGATTTGCATTTTTATAGTAGAGTATGAATTATATAGTTATAATGACAGCTGCAGGGTAGAAAGTTTTAACACACTAGAATGAAATGTATCTTGGAGACATTTTTGGTATCTGAAGATCCACATGCCCCATATGGTGCCACTGAACCAATGAGTTTGAAGAAATTATTCTTACTGCTGAAACAGCACAAAGTACGAATTACTCTTTTTTATAGGAACTTATTATCTTTTCAGCTAAATTTTTATATGAGTAATTATATGTATAAAATATATTGACTGTAAATATAATGTTCTTTATCAAAGGTTAGTGTGCTTTTCCTCCATGTTTCAATAAAATGCTACTATATTTTCTAAATTTGAAAATTGTAACAAAAAAAAGTTGCAGGTCAAAGTTAATACCAAGTTATAAGATATGAAGCTTAGAACATTGTCATTCACTATAAAGAATAACCATAATTCTGATGGGTTTTTTAGTAGTCCATTCTGATATTGATATTTGTTGTAGTGAACAGTGTTTTATTTCTCACAGAATATGGTCCTTAAAGAACCTCAAACTGTTTACATAAAGACATAATTTTGTGTACATACAGATATACCTTATTTTTATTCATAACTATAGTATTTTTTTTAAAGATTTTATTTATTTTTTGAGAAAGAGAGTAAGAGAGAGAGTTTGAGCGATGGGGAGAGGCAGAGGGAAAAGGAGAAGCAGACTCCCTACTGAACAGGGAGCCTGGATGTGGGGCTCAATCCCAGGCCTCCAGGATCATGACCTGAGCCAAAGGCAAGACACTTAATTGACTGCACTACCCAGGCGCCTGCATAACCATAGTATTATAGTCATTGTGGTAAGCCATTTTATTAATGTAACCACAGGCTTAAGATAATATGAAATTTGGTATAAATTTAACTTTTTAATATAATTTGCATTGGGGCTGACTTTTTTCTTTATGTTTTATTGTTGAGAGAGAGAGAGAGTGCCTGCACTAGTCCGAGGCTGGGGGGCAGAGGGAGAGAGAGAATCCCAGGCAGGCTCTACACTGGAGCTTAATCTCCCACTTGGGGCTTGATCTCACAGCCCTGAGATTGTGATCTGAGATGAAACCAGGAGTCTGATACTCAACTGACTGAGCCACCCAGGAGCCCCTCATTACATTTTTAACTCATTCAACTTCCAACTAATTAACTTTTTTTTAAGTCGTTGGTGTGAAATCCCTTTTGCTGTTCCACAAATCAGAATCATGGATCAAAAGAGAGGGAGAGAGGGAGGGGTTGGAGGAGAGAGAGGATTGTGAGAGAAACTTGTTATAATTTCTGTTCCTAAGTGGCATCATACAGAAGATTTAAAATTACAGTATTATAAGTATCTCATTAAAATGCAGGACAGTCAGAGACTGATCTAAAGGTAATCAAAGATAATCAAGTCTTTGGAGGATCTTCTTTCTAGGTTTCTCTGGTGAGAAAAGACAAAGAAGTAAAATAACTCTGATGTCAAATCAGAGATTTTTTTTCCTCCTAAATCAACCTAAAAACTTGACTGAGTTGGTCCAAACAGTAGATTCAAACCCCTAGAGAAGATGGTCAGAGCAGTTTTTCTGTTGACCAGGCTGAGACTCCATTTGTCTTTATATCATTATAGTACACTGCACATACTTTTTTAGAAGTGTAGATCTCTAATAACAATAACAGTAATTCTCCATGAAGCAACTGAAACCCTGTCTAAAAGACATTATGCATTTGTTTTCTTGAATGGGGAAGGCATTATGGGGAATGAAGGCTTATTAACCTCATTAAAGAAAAATGTAAGGGGTGGAATTTTATTTTAATAAGTCATGCAGTGAGGAAATTTAAGTTATTGCAGCTCCAAGACAGCAATTACTTAAATATTGACAACTTATACATGTTTTACATGCCCGTTTGCTCTCCTGTTCACTACTGAAATGTAGTTACCATAGCAATGAACATATCACATGGTTCCTGTGCTAGTTCTAAAATAGAGAACAGCAATATGCCATATGAGCCATGCTTATTTTCTACATAAGGACTGCATATACAACTTGAGGCTATTCCATACCCTTCTCAGTGCAGATAGCTTGTCATTGATTCAGAAAGCTTTTAAAGTAAAAACCAATTGGCAAGAGTACACATCAAGTCTCCAACCTTTCTTGTACTATATGGTATATATTCTTTGCCACTGAGCTAAAAGGACAGCTTTACTAGCTTTGACCAGCAGGGACTCTGCTATTATATATTTAACCAAATATCTTCTACTGGAATATCAGTACCACTCAGGAGATTAGATGGGAGGGGCATATATACCATTGATGGAAACATTTTCTCTGTCTTATTGACCAATCCTTAACCAATCTTAGCTTTTCTCCTACTGTTTCCTTTTATGTATCATGTTTTTAAAAAATAGGATTCTTTTGAGAATTTGAGGAGAGGAGGATGCCAAGCACAGTTGGAAATATGCTATTAGTTCCGTTTTAGGACCATTATTGCTCTGTAAGATTTAAGCATCGGTTACACAGCAGTGTATCAATAGAAAAGGACTGCAGATTTCTGTGATTGATGTTGTCAGGTCCCCACTTCTACCTTACTCTTGCATTCTTTTAGAGTATGTAGTAGACTGTCAGACCTCAAGGAATAAAACAGGAGCATACCCCTATTACTGTGGATCTTATATATTTACTTGAAATAGTCCAATGCTTTGACATGTTAGTGAATGATGCTACTCTGTAACTATTTCTAACATACATAAAATAAGCACTGGAATAAAATAAAGAAAGAAATTTAAATTTGAGCTGCCAGTTGTACTACACCTATTGTCACTAGAACTATAAATTAAAATTTTTAAATATTATATACTGAAACTACTAGAAACAGCTACACTATAGATAGTGGAGGACTCCATTGATTTATTTCCTCCTTACCTTATACTCGACTACATTTTGTAAGAGGTGAATCACAGGTCTTCACACACAAATTAGTAAATTTAAGAAGCTAAATAGGGCGCCTGGGTGGCTGTCGGTTAAGCATCTGCCTTCTGCTCAGTTCATGATCCCGGAGTCCCAGAGTCCCGGAATCCAGTCCCACATCAGGCTCCCTGCTCAGCAGGGAGTCTGCTTCTCCTTCTGCCCTTCACCCTGCTTGAGCTCTCTCTGTCTCTCTGTCTCTCTCAAATAAATAAATGAAATCTTTAAAAAGAAGAAGCAGCAGCTGCAGCAGCTGCTAAATAGGCATATGTATTTGGCTGGCTGGCTACTACTAATGAGGGATATGTGTTGATTGTTTAATATTTGTGTTTGCTTTTTCATCCCCTTTTATAATTTGGAAAACATGTGATTTAGTATTACATAAACTATGTAGGTGCTCCTGGTTGGCTCAGATGGTTAAGTGTTGGACTCTTGATTTCGGCTCAGATCATGGTCTCAGGGCCCTAGAGTTGAGCTCTGCGCTCAGCAGGGAGTCCGCTTGAGGATTCTCTCTGTCCCTCTCCTTCTGCCCCTCCCCCTGCTTGCGTGTGTGTGTGTGTGTGTGTGTGTGTGTGTGTGTGTGTGTGCAAGCACTCAATCTCTCTCTCTCAAATAAATAAATCTTTTAAAAAAAAACCTATGTAATATGGGTACTTTCATATCCAGATAATTTACAACAAAGTAGAACAAGTGATCAAAGATGTCATTATAATCTTGTACTTGAACTTTATTTTTTTTTTTCTTGGTCATTATTTAAAAATGGTACACTACACTGATGAACGTAGGGGAAGGAAAGGAAAAATAAAATAAGATAAAAACAGAGAGGAAGGCAAACCATAAGAGACTCTTAACAGTAGGGAATAAACTGAGGGTTGCTGGAGGGGAGGTGATTGGGAAAATGGGGTAATTGGGTGATGGGCATTAAGGAGGGCACTTGATATAATGAGCATTGGGTGTTATATGCAACTGATGAATCACTAAATTCTACCCCTGAAACTAATAATAACTATATGTTAACTAATTTGAGTTTAAATAAAATCTAAAAAAATAATTAAAAATAAATAAATAAGACTTTCTAAAAAGAAATAAGATTGTACACTACAGAAATAGGTAATACAGAAAAGAAACTTTTGTAATACCACCACATCTCATAGTGAGATAATCTCTTAGTTTGGGGTATGCCCTTCCAGATTATTTTTTATTACAAGAAGTACTAAAAATGTTAATTTTGAGAACATACTATACTTCTGCTTTGCAGCTTTTATCTAACAACCTAGACTGCTTTTCTTGTTAGTATAGACTTTGTCTTCCTTATTTTTTATAATAGTTGTATTATTATATGACTATACCATAGTTTGTTCTCTTATTGAAGACTGTTAGGATGTTTTCTATTTTTTGTTATTGTAAATAGTGCTATGTTAATATATGTCTGTATACTTTTATGTAAATTTTTGTGTAGGCTCAATTTCTAGAACTATAATTGCTGATTCTTAGGAAAGAATATTTTAAATTTTGATGTTTTCCTGTTGCCCTGAGGGTTTTTACCAAATCATATCCCCAATTTAAGCTTTGCTGAAATGATAAATTCTAAATGACATCTCATCGTTTTAATTTGTATCTCTAGAGTTATTGTTGAAGTTCTACATCTTTTCATGTTTCTAAGCCATTTATATTTTTACCTTCTGTTCTCTCCTTAATTCTTTGTCCATCTTTCTTTGGGATAGTTCAGTTTTTTCTTACTTTTTTCTTGTGTGTTTCCTTTTCTTAGTTCACTAGAAAAAATTCCTAGTTGACTTGTAAATATTCCTTCCAGTTCATCTTTTGTCTTTATTTTTGGCGTTTTCTGGTATATGGAGGTTTTTAATTTATATATAGTTAGATTTTTTAGTCTTGTTTTTTATAGCTTCTAACCCTTATTTATTAATATTGAATTGTACATTTTATTTGGGTCTCATGTACATATTCATTCACTTTATAGAATCTAACCATCTGAGTCCGATAGTGTATCAGGAGTCTGCTAGATGATGGGTGAATACTCTATGTACAATCAGGACATAATCATATTTGCAACAATGTTTTAGCATAGCAACAGGTCAGATTCTCTAGAATGGTTAGCAGGTACTTCTGAATGTTGCTGTAAAGCAAATTAACACATAATATGATCAAATTCTCTAGAATTATTAGCAGCTACTTTTGAATATTACTGTAAAGTGATAACACATAATATGTAAAGCAAAAGTAAAAAGCTACATATAACAAGTACTTATAGTTATGATAAAATAAATTATAATTATCTAATGATGTATAAAGACCCCTTACCAAAACCAAAATAAAACAATAGAAAAAACTGTCTGTCTCTTCTGGAGTAGTATTATCTACTAAGGAAATGTTACTGGTGTGGAAGCTTTGGCTACAGTCTTTTCTAGAATGTAAAATGAAGAAATCTTAAAAAGCCTGTATCTCCCACTCCCCTTCACCCATTTGCCCATTCCCCACTCCCTCCCCTCTGGCAACCATCAGTTCTCTGTATTTATGGGTCTCTTTCTGCTTTTTGTTTGTTTTTTTATTTATTTGTTTTTTTTTTTAGATTCCACAGATAAGTGAAATATGGAATAAACGTTACGGAATAGGGAAAATATAGTCAACGATATTGTAGTAGCATTGTGTGGTAATTGATGGTAGCTATACTTGTAGTGAGCATAGCATAAAGATAGGCTTATCAAATCACTATGTTGTACACCTGAAACTAGTGTAACATTGTGTGTCAGTCAAACTTTAATTTTAATGAAATGGTATTTTTAAAAAAAGAAATCATCAAAAAAACTGAATGTGGCCAGTTTACGAGTAGGCAGAATACACAGTCATCTGAGAGTTTATGAATTTTAAGTCTGCTTTTTCCACCACTTGCCAAGGTACTCCTCTGTGTTAAAACTTTTACTCTGTTAAACTTGACGTACCTTGGAAATTTTAGCATTCTAAATGTTGTCAAGTATTAACACCACAGTGTGAATAAGTTTAAGAGCCTTTTCTCATCTCAGTTTTGGATAGGGAAGGTAAGAGAAAATGAGAAGACCAGTAGTCTGAGGTAAGGGGAGAAGATGAATAGTGTGAATCTGAGGATAGGGCATCAAAGGTAACCTTTGAATACCTCAGAGGTTTTTCTGAATACAAACTTCATCTGCCTAATATACATTGGGCATGTCTATACATGTCTACTCCTCAGCTTCACTCACTTTATTGAAATTGATTGGAAATGTTAAAATATTTTAAGGTGTTTCCTGTTTATAAAGCGTCATTATATGAATCAGAGTTAAAACAGAGAAGCAGAACCAGTAGATATAGGAATTTGTTACAGGGAATTGGCATATGCAGTTCTGGAGGCTAGCAGAGTAAACCCAAAATCCTTTCAGGAAAGGAAGATCATAAATAGGTTGAAACCCTGTGTATATAATGCTGGTTAGTATCTCAGCTCAGGGAAAGTCGAAGCTCTCTTTTACAGGGCTCACCCAATTAAATCAGGCCCACCTGGGATAATCTCCCCTTGATTAACTTAAAGTCAACTGATTAGGGACTCTAATTACATTTGCAAAATTCCATCACTACAGCAACTAGATTAGTGCTGGATTGAATAACTGGAGAAGATAGTTCAACCTAACCAAGTTGACACATTTAAAAAAAAAAAGCCATCATAATCCTTTAGACATCATTTAAATAATTATTTTCTTGATCATAATTCACAAAAAATACTTCCCCCACAACTGGTAACTCCACAAATATTTTCATGTACTATAATCATACTACAGGAACCTCAGTCACACTCTGAAAATAAGCTTCATTACTGGTCATAAAGCAAGGCTTAGAAAGGTCCCCTTAAGAGGCTATCTGAATCTATCCCTTCATTTTATAGTTGTAAAATCTGAAGCCCATAAGGGCTGTCAACTTGATTTTTTTAAAAAGATTTTATTTATTTATTTGATACAGAGAGGGAGATTACAAGTAGGCAGAGAGGCAGGCAGAGAGAGGGGGAAGCAGGCTCCCTGCTGAGCAGAGAGCCCAATGTAGGGCTTGATCCCAGGACCCTGAGATCATGACCTGAGCCGAAGGCAGAGGCTTTAACCCCCTGAGCCATCCAGGCGCCCCAAGATTTTCGTTTTTTAATACCACAAAAGGAAATACCTCATTTAGGAATATATTTTAGTTGACTTAGTCTTTCACCCGAGGCCCTATAAGAATTACCTAAGAAAGTAGGTGGGACACTGAAAAGTACTCCATTTTGAGTTCAATTAAACCAGTTGCCACTTTATATTGGTTTTATATATGAGAGATCTTCGTATGCAGAAATATGTTTCTTAGGTTGCAAAACTGAAAGTCTGGATATTTAATGCATTTTGTAGACATGGCTTTTATCAAAATGAATTTTATACTCTTTGGAGGGTCCAAACATGTTCTAAAAGGTCTTGTGAGGATTACAGACACAGTTTTACGGTTTCTCCATTGCCTTGCCTCCCAACTTTACCTTATCATTTTTTTATAATGGATTCCTACAGTATGCCTTCTGATACTATGGTCTAGAGTTAAGTTCAAGTGACATTTATATCTGGTGTTCTTGAACATTTACACAAACTTCTTACCACTAAAGGTCCCTTAAAACCATTTATTAATTCAAAAAATACTTAATTGCCTTCTAGGTGCTAAGCACTTCTGATAAAACAGTGAGCAAGATAGATAGTCTAGGAGGAAAGTGAGACAGGGAAACACCAGCATTAATTGTGGAAAATACCATTATAGGAGAAGTATAAGGATATGATTCCTGTCTTTTCTTTATGGCCCACTGCCTTCACATACTACATACTTAATAAATGCTTTTTGAATAACTAAGGTGTATATGGCATTTTTAAAGGAATATAGACTTTTAAAAAATATAGGTCTATAGGATACTTTTTACAGAACCAGGGTAAGGAGAACAGGTAGAAAAGCCATAAAAAGTTCTGATTTGGGGATGGATTCAAGGACTAGAGTATATTGGAATGGGTGCAAATCCATTTCCACTGATTAGCAATTTGTTTCATTTTCTTTAGAGATGGTCTTATTCTCCTTGTTCATGACCTTTAACCTTTGAAATTAGTGCATCAGTTTGTGCTAGTTGGAATTGCCAGTGACCAAGTGAATATGACATATCTATAAAAGAACAGAGAAAATTAGGTCCTTATTATGTTACTGCATCACTAATCCAGGCTTCCAGCTAAATGCCAGAATATAAATTAGATCCCTTATCAAATGTGGCACATAAAATTTTAGGATCCTTTTTAGTGTAGTACATGTGCTTTCAATAAATGCCTGCTTTGGCAAGAAATTAAATCAGTGTTCTTTGTGTCAAGTACACTTGCATTATATTTTATGCTCTATAACTTTAAAACTGTCTTTGCAAACCAGGTCAAGGGCAAAATTAAATTTGGTTTCTGGGTTTAGTTTTACATTGAACAAATACCATTTTTTCTTTGTTTGGTTATATTGTGTTATGGGTATTTGCTTTATTTTGTTTTTTCACTGAGAACAAAATTCAGAATCCATAACACTGTCTCTCCACTAACTATTCTGCTGCCACACTGGCCTATTTTCAGTTTTAAAAACCATTGAACTTTCTCCTGTCCTCTCAGGCTCTTTGCAAATGCTCTTCCCTCTCCCTTGACCTATTTCTACCCCATTATTCAGTATTATTCACCCAGCTAACTCTTACTCATTCTTTAAGCCTCAACTATCATTCTCTTAGAGATTCTTTCTTCATCCACACCACAACCAACCCTAAAATACAGTTTTAAACACCCTCCCTAATATTACTATATTACTAGTTCTTAACAGTCCCTGGCACATAGTGGGTGCTTATTAAATGAAAGGATAGATTAATATATTGAGTACTACTTACTACGTTCTAGTCACTATAAAATTACCTCAAGGAACTTTATCAAGTCCGAATTTCAAAGGCCCATGTTACTTTGTAAATCATATACTTACTTTTACTTTAGGGGACAAAATTAGCAGTTCTGAGTGAAATAAGTATAAAAGATATGAGGATATACATTTATATAAATGCACGTGTACATATGTTTGTGTATGGCACGTTGCAAAGTAAAGTGAATATTTTACTGTGGTTGCTGTCAAGAAACCTTGAAAGCTACTACTTTAGTGAATACTGTTGTACAATAATTGCCTAACAAGTATGTCTAGAAAAACAACCTGTTTCACTTATAAACTTCCCCAAGCATCTCTCTGCTGTTTGTATCTTTGGCTTCTAATAGTTCTTTGCTTAGAATCGGAAGTTAGAATCTCTGAAATCTCCCAGAAAAGACCATTTAAATTAAATGAGTCCATCAAGATGTGGAGGAAAGCCACTTGGAAAAAAGAAAATATATTACATTCTACCTTTAATTTTCAAAACCTGAAAACTAATGGTATTTCATCTATTCTTTTTGATGGCCCAAGTGCCCCAGTCCTGTGATTTCCTTAGCATCCTGTAGTAGTTTCTGCTTTTATGCTTTTAGTATTTTTCTTCCCAAGATGTTCTTTCAAGGTCCAACACAGAAATCCTTTTTTCTCTAATGAACTTTTCCTGACTAGCCCTATTCCATTTTTTTTGAACTCTGAGTTTTTTCACCGTGTTAGTATATATTTCTCAACTTTTGTACACTATACTATCATGTATTTGATCAAATATAAGTTATTTTTTTTATCGTAGCCTTTGTGTGTGTGTGTGTGTGTGTGTGTGTGTGTGTATTTGCTGTGTTCTTGCTCCTTAATCTCACATGACCCATACACACAGTCCAAATCACTTTAATCTTATTTTCCTTGAATTAAATTAAATACAATTTTAAATCCTTTCCCTGGAAAATTATAAGTCATTACTGGGGTACTTTCCTTCACCTCCTCAAGGTTCTTACAAATTAAAACATCCCCCCCACCCACCACCAAATCTTCTGTCCCCATTGGCTCTACTGAGAGACCCACTGTTAGACCTTTTGGTCTAGTGGCTCTGCTGCTTCTTGGAGTGTGAGAATCTTGGCCAAGGCTGGTAGCTATAGTAGCTTAGGTATAACTTCTCATGTTTGGTATTTTCTGTTGGCACTTCAAGATTGACATTTTATGAGGTACCTGGGTGACTCAGTTAAGTGACCAACTCTTGGTTTCAGCTCAGGTCATGATCTCCGGGTCATGGGATCGACCCCTGTGTTGGACTCCTTGCTCAGCACAGAATCTGCTTGAGATTCTCGCTCGCCCTCTGCCCCTCCCCTCATGCACGCGATCTCTCTCTCACTTCCAAATAAATAAATAAACAAAATTAAAAAAAAAAAAAAAGACTGACACTTTACTCTTTTCTTTCCCTATTCTGTCCTCGAGGACCCTAAGAAAATTGCTTAGTAGCATGGACAGAAAAGGTATATAGACCTTGTGGGGCCCTAAATATTTTTAAATATAGTTTTAAAGCCCTGGAAGTCTGAAGGTCAGGTCAAAGTAAAAGGATTGAGAAAAGGGAAGTTACAGCCTGGAACGTCAAATTACGGTCTTAGAATTCAGTCTAGCTCCAGCAATGCTCCAGGAACATTACTGTATCCTTAATAAGTACTTGTTGAGTTGATGAAACAATATTTGCAAAACTATTCCCTACGACGAATTAAGAGTGTTAAAGATTTTAACATTTTCAGGATTACTGCCTGTGACACTGGTGATCTTTTAAACAAGTGGTCATATCAAAAATAAGACATAAACCTCGTTTTAAGAAGAATAACAATGTTATAAGACCCCACTTGCAATTGTAGTTTTCAGATTAATGAATATGATGTAATTAAGATGGAATAAAAATTTTAGAAGACAGTTAAGTAAAATCCAAATTGGATGTGGAATAAAGGCCAAATTGTTATTTTCAGTCATGTGGTGCATATTTCCATATGTTCTGAAAATCCTCAAGAACTTGGCACGAAGTTCTGCTGAAATAATTTCTGCTTCTTAAATGACAGGTGCCTCATCTTTTATTGTAGTGTTAATTCAGAATCCCATCAAATAAGAAAATGCATAACACAAAAGATAAATTTATAAGCATTTGCCTAACTCTAACCATAGAATCGTTACTTTCTATTTCCTTCCTCTCCTTCACCTTCTGGCCTCCTTATGTCTTTATTTTCTCCTTCTTTTCGTTTTAACCACAATCACTACTCTATCAGATGGTTCTTGTTTCTACTTCTGAATATATTTAAATGCCATGTATAAAATCATAAATTCTTATTGAATTTATGTTTAAAAACCTAATGGGATTCAGCAGTAGTTTGAAACTGCAACATAATTATTAAATGTAGATTTTAATACCAGTGATGATTCACATTTTCCAACCTCCACATTTTACAATTTGTTTTTCTTGGCAAGGGTTTAAGTATCCATGAATAAGGCGAAAGGTTTCTTGAATTTTGGCGTTTAAAGAAGGAATGAATCTTTTCCTGTCTTCTAAAAAGTTACTTTACCTTTTGCAAAAAGATATAAGCAGTAGAAAAATGATAGATATTTAAATCTACTCACTAATTTAGGCCAAAGTCGCTGGGCTTTTGTTTATGAAATCCTCCCTGATAGGAGGTTGTCTGGTTGTTAAGGACCTTCCAAAAAATCATTTTTATGGTCATTGAATTTTAGAATCAGAAGGACTTGAGAAAGTATTATAAGCCTCTAATTTTCGAGATGAGGAATCTGAGAAAGACAATTTGTGTCTTGCCCAAAGTCACATAAGACATAAAGTAAGAGGCAAAGCAAGAATTAGAAATTATTCTAACTCTAGGACTGTTTTTATACCATTATTTTATGAACATGGAAGGCAAGCTGATTATTTACCTAAAATTCATTATATTGTGTGTATCTTAGAACTTGTCATTTCTTTCTTTTAATTTTTTTAAAGGTTTTATTTATTTAGAGAGAGAAAGAGAGCGTATGAGCAGGGGGAGGAGCAGAGGGGAATGGGGAAAGAATCTCAAGCCACTCCACACTGAGTGCGGAGCCCAACGTGGAGTTCCATCTCACAACCCTGAGATAATGACCTGAGCCAAAACTAAGAGTCAGAGGCTTAACCGACTGAGCCACCCAGGTGCCCCAGAACTTGTCATCTCTATACTTTATTCTTTGAGTTAAAGTATTTTGTATTAGTCATCTGTTTTCTGATTTGCCATCTAAGAATCTTCATTTGTCTTCCCTTTTATATCCAGTCTGCATAATGCTGAAATCTAGTCCTAATTATGCCACTTACCTGCTCAAAAACTTCAGTATCTCTCACCTTCTCCATCTACCTACCATATTGTTAAATAAATTAATAAATCCGTTGTCCTAACTTATTTAAGACTAACTCTACCTTTCAAATTGTTGTGCTTTCTGCTCCTCTACTCATTCCTTATGATCCAGTCTAATTGGACCACTTGCTGTTCTCAGAATACACCTTTCATTTTCCATACCTCTGTGACCTTCCTTGTTATATATTCACCTAAATTTTTACCTATCTTTCTAGATTTATATCAAATTCTGGGGCATCCAGCTGCCTCAATCAGTAGAGCACGCAACTCTTGATGTTGAGGCTGTGAATTCAAGCTCTATGTTGGGGGTAGGGTTTACTTTTTAAAAAAACTACCCTTCTGCCATAAAGCCTTCTCTTGTTCACTTCGTTTTAATTTCAATTGCAACCTGCTATACTCTGACTTCAGTTTTTGCATTCATCTTAATTATTCTTATTTTTAGTTAATCAGATGAGTCTAGCAGAGTGCCATATAACCGTGGAAATAAGTGGTATCTAATATGTTCATTGGTTGCTAAAGTTCTTGAAACTGATGGAAGATACTTATTGCTACCCCCTTTTATTCCTACAACAGATAATCAAAAATCCGCCCAGATCACAACCAAGAGAATTCCTACAAGTATATACTAGTATTTATTTGTTAGAGAAAAAAGAAAGGCTTCATTTTAAAATTCTGAAGTGTACCATAATGACTTATTGCTTGTTATAAGCTTTTTTAGACTTCTGTTTTTATCCCACATGCTGTAAATTTTATAATTATCTTGCAGGTCAGCAAAGTAAAATAAAATAGTAGCTTGTCATAAAAGTGCTTAGTTGGTAACTTACCAAGTCCTCAAACTGAATTGTGTTTACTATTTACCCCTGTTATTTAATCTGTATGTAGGGTGTTTTGTGATTTTTGTTTAATTAACGTATTGGTTTGTTTTTTGCTATTCTTGCTGCTTCTATCATAAATCTTTTGACACTTATCCTTATATTGTATTCTTTGATACCCAGTATCTGCCAGTGATGTCTGGACTCTATATGTCTTTGCAAATATAATTATAATTTTAAAATTCAGGAAAGTATTCTCTTAGGAAATCTATCACCCTGATTATTTGTATATTACTTGGAAATGAGGCAAATGCCAACATCCTTTATGGTAACTTTCTGGGGAAGGACTGCAGATATGACCAAGATATGGATTGCATAAATACTCTCACAGAACACAGCAGACCAGCAATTTATGAAATATTTCACCAAATCGTAGATCTCATTCTTGAAAATCTCTATACTCATACGTACAAAGATCTTTGCCTTTTTAAAAAACATTCTGTTGATCAGTTTAATTCATACCAGTGCACATTTATTTAATCACTTTATGTGCGAGGCAGAGTTCTAAGATAAGATATAAAACCCAGTCCTAAAGAAGCTTATAAACAAGGGGAGAAAATAGACCATGTAAGTAAATTACAATGCAGTACAAGAAATAGCATAATAGAGGCATATACATAGCACTATGTCAGTGAACTCTGATCCCAAAAATAAAGTATGGACACAAGAAATCAAGTCAATATAAATCTGTTGCAGAAGTATTTCTTCTTTGCTTAATGTAAGCAAGTGCTTTGTCTTTATCATTTGGTAAATCAACAAGGATTTATTATCTATTCTGTGCAGAGCAATATGTTAGATGCTTTGAGGATACGAAGTGAGAAAAAGTTTCTACACTAAGAATTCATAATCTAGTAGGAGAGATAAACTGTCTATACAAATATCTATGTTTCCGGCCTGCACATAATTGCCATAAGAGAAACCTTTACAAATTGAGCAAAACTCCTCTGCAATGCAGAAAGCCACTTGTGGAAATAGGGAAAGGAGAGACCATGAACAATTCAAGAAGGCTTCCATTAAGCAGAAGATGGTTGAACTAACCCTGGAGGGATCGGTAGGATTTTGACAAGGGTGGTTGAAGGGTATTCTAATTCATTTAGTGCCTACATATGCAAGGTAGCATGAAGGCAAAAAAGCCTGAGGCGTGTTCAGAGAATAGCAAGTATTCTAGTTTGAGTGGCATCTAGTACATGTATAAGTGAATAGTAAAAGATCAGGCTAGGAAGGGAAAGTAGGGGCACTTACGGAGGACCTTTGAAAGTCAGGCTGTGGAACTAGAACTTTTATCAGGAAGCAATAGGTAGCTTTTGGGGCAAAGGCTAATTGAAGTTGATATTTAGGAAGGTGAATCTAATGGTCATGTGCAAGGATGCATTCAAGCTGAGGGTGACTGGTACCAAAGACTGCTTAAGTGACTGTATAATCTAGGCAAGAGGTAGTACAGGCCTGACCTAGGGTTGTGTTGGTAGGAATGGAAACAAGTTTACAGATGCTATAGGCCTTATGCTTATAAATGTACTTGGCACAACTTCAGAGCTATCAGATGCAAAGAGAAAGTGTAAAAGGGACTCTGGAAGTGAGACAGGATATATGATGATGATATCAAATAAAAATAATAGAGGAAATTACCCCCAAAAAAATGTAAAGAGAAAACATCAGAAAATTGGTAACTGAATTCTAGAGAAAGACTGTCTTTAGGGAATTTAACAAATGACAAAGAAGATGAGCAACAGAAAGATGAAAGAAGAAAGGAAAAGAAGAGCCCGAGTGGCTCAGTCAGTTAAGCCTCCAACTCTTGACTTCAGCTCAGGTCATGATCTCAGGGTCATGAGATCAAGCCCCACATCAGGCTCCCCATTAGGCAGGGAGTCTGCTGGAGAGTTTCTCTCTCTCTCTCCCCCTTCCCTTCCCCCCCCCCCGCTATCGATCTATCACTCTCTCTCCGTAAAATAAATGAATCTTTAAAAAAAAAAAAAAAAAAGGAAAAAGATATACAACAGAAAATTAGGAAGGAAGTTTCTAGGACAGAGACAGGAAATTCAAACTCTGAAGAATCAGTAAGTCTCATTTCTCATCTATTAAGTTATCCATTGGAATTGGGAAATCCAAACAAAAGAGCTTGAATGTACAGGAGTAAGTTGAGGGAAATTGTCCAAAGACCCAAAGGAGAGAAAATATTTCCTCGAGAAATGAAGAGTAATTGGCAATGCAAAGAAATTTGGAGATTAAAACTAAAAATTTGGAGATTAAAACTAAACCTCTGAAAGAATAGAAGGAAATGAGTACTCATTTTTAAAAATTATTCCTAAATTTTACACTATGCAGAAATCCCTCTTCCCTCAAGAAAAGCAATTAAGTCCTATTCAAAAAAGTCAAGAGGGAAGGCTAAGATTGGTGAGAACATAGTCTCTGAAATCGATGTAGGTGGAAACCAATACATGTAATACAATGGACAATAAGTAAAAATTGCTATTAACAAAATACCATCTGTTAGCTCAATCACTTTATAACATTTAGTACAATAAAAATGCCAGTATTTTGTCACTAGCTCTGTGCTGTATTACCTTCAATTACCCATGTGTTGTCGATACCCAATGAAAACCCATCCTTTGTCATGGAGACTCCAAAACTCCACAGGCAAACACTAAGATTGGATAATGTGTTCTCTCAGATTCTGAAAAGAGGTAGAAATATGGACATTTCTTGAATTGTAGTTTTTAGACTAAAATGATTGGCTCCCACTTAATTATCAAATGCAATATGAGCTTTTCAGAAATATTCAGTATCTTTTGAAACCTATTTCTTTTTTCAAACAGCAAGGGTAGGTGAAATCACACTTTCCATCTGCCATTTATTGAGTACCCTGCTACGTGCTCTGTTGGGTGTTTTCTACCATTTTTTTGTGATTTTTTTTTTTTTTAATAGCCTGACTTGAACATTTGGCTTATTTTCTTTTTCATGCACATTGGATTTTTTTCTTTGACTTCTTTTTCTTTTGTCTGAAGATACCTGTGTTGATCATTACTTCCATTGCTATCCTTGCTACTTTCCAGCTGGCCATTGTGAAAATTTTAAGTTTGTTTATATGTTGGACTTGTTTCTAAAGCAGCATTATAATACACTCTGTACATAATTATTAGCTAGCAAAAAAGAAGAATAATACTGGTTATTGGTGATATTTGAAAGTATGGATATATACATATCCATAGGTTAAAATTGAGCTCTGGGGAGAAATTACCTTTCTCTTGTTTGTTTGCTTTTTTCTACTAGAGATAGGAGACTAGATGCTTTTTTGTTTTTACTATATTTTGTTATGTTATTAAATCACAGTGTAGTCCTACAAATTCCCCTTTTTACTTAGTCTAGTAACATTTTGGTCTATGAATATTAATATTCTCTCTTCTCCTCAGAAGACCAAGAGACCTAAGGAATAAGAGAACTTTTGTGATAGGTCTGAACTTAACAGTGAAAACAATTAGAAACTGGTGATCTCTGTAACATCCACATTCCTCTGCCATATCTCACACCTTACCTTTCCCACTTTGCTCACAGAAAAGTTTATAAAAACAACTCTGCTCTGTGCAGTTGTCCATTTCTGTGTTTTATATATTGTTTTCATTTTGTTTTTACCTTAGTTTATAAAAGTTAATTTTGTACAACTTCCAGACTAGAATAAGTTGGGCCATTGGAGTGGCCCCAGTGGGCAGGCTTTATAGTGGAGGGGTATCATACCTTGACAACTTGGGAAGGATCATGCTTGGAATATGGAAAATATAAAGGATATTCATACATCTTTAAACTGATAGAAAGGAATCATTAGGCAGTTAACAAGAATGCTAATCTCTCCCCATCTGAGATCTCCCCTTTGTCTAATACTTAGCACGGGTCCATAATGCCTTTCTTGTCCTGCATACGTATGTATCTAAACTCATAAGAATTGGTTATTTATCTGACTTTTACTGTCTTTTTTTTTTAAACATAAGTGATTTGGGTTTTAGATTTATTTATTTTTTAGTTTACTTTATTTTTTTGCCAGTGAATGAAAGAAATAAGACCTGTCAAAAGATACATATTTTACTTTTCTCAAGGCTCATAAGCTAGAGTCTGCTCCCCATAGGGCCTTAAATTCTCCATTGGTAACTTAATTAAAAAGAAAAAAATCTGTTTTGAAACATATAAATATCCTAATAATAGCATAATTCAGGGGTCAGCAAACTTTTTCTGTAGAAGTCCCGTTAGTATGGTCTCTGTTGAACTAGTTAACTCTGCTGTGGTAACATGAAAGCAATAATAGACAATATATAAATGAATGACCATTGCTGTGTTCCAGTAAAACTTTACTTATAAAAGCAGGCAACGGGTTGTATTTGTCTTGCAGGCTACTGACCTGGGCATAATGTGTTGATCATACGTTATAGTAAAGCCCTCTCTATTGGTTGAAAGAGAGAATCAGGGAACAAATTTTTTAAAAAGGAAAGATGTCACTACCTATCTGGGGCTTTCTAGTTGGTAAGATAAAAAGCAAGAAAATGACAATTATATAGGACATGAAAGTAAAAAAGAGTTTAGAACTAAAGTTATTCTTCAAAGGGTTTCAAATATAGATTACTGATAAAGTAGAATGTTTATGATTTAGTGCAGCAGCTCTAAGTATAGGAACTGTATCCTTTGTACAATAAGATGTTAAAAGCAATGTATGAGATGCTTAAGATAAATGATCTATCTGTTTTGTCTTTGGCGTGGTCATAAGCTTTTTAACCATTAAATAGAGAACTACCAATTTGTTGAATGTGCTAGGACATTTTAGGATCTGTACTTTAAGATGGACCCACATTGAACTTCTGCTGGATTAACTGAGTAAGAGAGACCGAATTTATCTTCCCTCATTAAACAATGTAAAACCAGACAAAATATATAAAACAACAGTCTCCAGACATTAGACAACAGGCAGCCCAGGACAGTGATCCCTTAGAGAAGGTAAACAAATGAGAGAATCCTACAACTGTCATAGCATTCTGTTTAAACAGAATTTCTAATCTACAGTGCAGGAAGGGGGTTCCCAAACCCAGCGGTTCAACTGAACTAAAACCGAGTTAAGAACTGAAGGAGGCCAAGATGGCTACAATTTACAGGAAAGAGTACCAGAGAAGAAAGCTGCACAGAGACAAAGCGCACACACTAAATATCTGCAGGGGCTTCTGTGGAGTCTTCAGCTGAATGCTGGTCAGCATGTGTATGAGGATAGTATTCAAGGTAAAGGATGAAAACATTGGAAAGAAGCAGACAGAGCATTCCCCCAAGTTCACATAGGCTAATAGCAGTTTATGTCCCCAGGAGCCAGAGTGGAGAAACCTCTCTCTAATAAATGGGATATTTTATTTAGTACTCAAAAAGATATTATATCAGTAGGGTACC
Organism: Potos flavus; assembly: GCA_028534135.1. NCBI lineage: Eukaryota > Metazoa > Chordata > Mammalia > Carnivora > Procyonidae > Potos > Potos flavus. The sequence continues at coordinate 46,086,671 of CM052894.1, read as the reverse complement.
AAATTTGCTCTAGATTAAAGGCTGCTCTCATTTCACCTGCCAAAGCTTAAAAATAAAGCTAGAAAGGACCAAACTGTTTCCAAATAACCTAACTGAATTTCAGAATAAACCTCAAAAATGTGTAAAGTAATACCAAAGATCCAGAATCCCAAAACATAAAATTCATAATGTCCAGCATCCAGTCAAAATTACTGAGCATGCAAAGATGCAGGAAAATACAACACAAAATGAGGACAAACATCAATCGATAGAAATGGATTTAGAAATGGCACAGATGTTACAATTATTTGACAAGGATTAAAGTTTCTGAATATATTCGGTATTTCAAGAAGGTAAAGGAAAGTATAAGCCTGTTAAGAAGAGACATAAAAAAAGGTTGAACTTATAGAGAGGAAAGATGCGCTGGATGAAAACAGACATTGGAGAAGAAAAAAAATAGTAATTAGTGGAAGGAGCAAGATGGCGGAGGACTAGGAGACCTAAATTTCATCTGGTCCCAGGAATTCAGCTAGGTAGTTATCACACCATTATGAACACCTACAAGCTGAACAGGGATCAAAGAAAAGAATAGCAGCAATTCTATGAACAGAAAAGCGACCACTTTCTGGAAGGTATGACATGCAGAGAAGTGAATCTGAGGCGATATTTGGGAAGATAGACCACAGAGAGGAGGGAGTCTCCATCAGCGGGCTACTAGCAAGTGATAGAGCAGCAGAACATGACATCAGAACTTTCAGAAGTCTGATCCGCTAAGGGATGTCACTCCAGTGGCTAAGCAGGCAGTGGAACCCTCACTGGGACAGTGTGGTCTCAGGACCCAGGGGTCACAAAAGGACCGGGGTGCCTGAGTGTGCCAGAGCTCCCAGGTATTAGAGCAAGGAAACCAGCTACAAAGACTGAGCTGAGGAGTGGGCTCTCAGCTCAGGATTCCATGATCCAAGGCACAGTCAGGCCACTAATCTTCCAACAGAGACCCCACAAGTGGCAGATCCGGGGAGACTCCAAATGGGGTCGTGTGCCAGAGATAGAAATGCTCAGTCACAGGCTAGGTGAGCACGGAGAGCGACCAGAGACCAGGGAGACAGGAGGGATTAACTGCTTTTCTCTGTGGGCGCACTGAGGAGTGGGGCCCCGAGTTCTTGACTCCTCTGGGCCAAGAGATTGGGAGGCCATCATTTTCATTCTCGTCCTCTAAAGCTGTACGGAAAGCTTTCAGGGAACAAAAGCTATCAAGAGCAAACCCGAGCAGATTACTTAGCCTGACCCCTGGCAGGGGTGGTGCAATTCTTCCTGGGGCAAAGACATTTGAGAATAACTGCAGCAGTCCTCTCCTCCAGATGATCAGCAAGAACATCGAGCCAAGACCAAGTTTACCAGTCAATAAGAACTGCAAAACTCCAGTGCTAGGAGAATACAGCACATAGAATTCATGGCTTTTTCCCCATGATTCTTTAGTCTTTCAAAGTTAATTTTTAAAAGTTTCTTTGTTTTTGTTTTAATTTTTCTTCTTTCGTTTTTCAACCAACATCTTATCAATTCCTTTTTTAAAATCTTTTTTAATTTTCATTTTTATACTCATATTCTATCCCTTCATTATATTTAAACTTATTTTTTTGTATATATATATGTAACTTTTTCTTTCTTTAAAATTTTGGGTTTTGTTAGTTTCTTCTAACAGACCAAAATATACCCTAAATCTAGTGTATGGCTTTGTTCTAGTCTCCAGCCTGATCACATTCTCTCCTTTTTTTTTTTTTTTAATTTTTTTTCTTTCTTTTTCAACCAACTTCTTATCAATTCCTTTTTTAAAACTTTTTCTTTTACAAATTTTTTTTTGGTTTTTTTTTTTTAAAGATTTTATTTATTTATTTGACACAGAGAGAAAGAGATCACAAGTAGGCAGAGAGGTAGGCAGAGAGGGGGAAGTAGGCTCCCTGCTGAGCAGAGAGCCCAATGCGGGGCTTGATCCCAGGACCCTGAGATCATGACCTGAGCCGAAGGCAGAGGCTTTAACCCACTGAGCCACTCAGGCACCCCTAAAACCTTTTTTAATGTTCATCTTTACAGTCATATTCCATCCCTTCATTGTGTTTACCCTTAGTTTTTTGTACGTATATATATGTAAGTTTTTCTTTCTTTAAAATTTTGTGAGGCAGTTTCTTCTAACAGACCAAAATACTCCCAAAATCTAGTGTGTGACTCTGTTTTATTCACCAACCTGATCATATGCTTTTTTTTTTTTTTTTCCCTTTATTATCCCCTGGTTTTGGGTCTCTTCTGATTTGTTTAGTGTATATTTTTCTGGGGTCGTTGTTACCCTTTAGCATTTTGTTTCTCATTTATTTATTCCTCTCTGGACAAAATGACAAAATAGAAAAACTCACCTCAAAAAAAGAACAAGAGGCAGTACCGACTGCCAGAGACTTAATGAATACGGACATTAGTTAGATGTCAGAACTAGAGTTCAGAATGGCGATAATAAAGATACTGGGTGGGCTTGAAAAAAGCATAGAAGATGCTAGAGAATCCCTTTCTGGAAAAATAAAAGACCTAAAATCTAACGAAATCAAAATCAAAAAGGCTATTAATGAGGTGCAATCAAAAATAGAGGCTCTAACTGATAGGATAAATGAGGCAGAAGAGAGAATTAGCAATATAGAAGACCAAATGATGGAGAATAAAGAAGCTGAGAAAAAGAGAGATTAACAACTACTGGATCACAAAGGGAGAATTCGAGAGATAAGCGATACCATAAGACAAAACAATTATTAGAATAATTGGGATCCCAGAAGAAGAAAGAGGGGGCAGAAGGTATATTGGAGCAAATTATAGTGGAGAACTTCCACAATTTGGGGAAGGAAACAGGCATCAAAATCCAGGAGGCACAGAGAGCCCCCCTCAAAATCAATAAAAATAGGTCAGCACCCCATCATCTAATAGTAAAACTTACAAGTCTCAGAGACAAAGAGAAAATCCTGAAAGCAGCTTGGGACAAGACGTCGGTAACCTACAACGGTAGAAACATTAGATTGGCAGCAGACCTATCTATAGAGATCTGGCTAGGCCAGAAAGGACTAGCATGATATATTCAGAGCACTATGCAAGAAAAATATGTAACCAAGAATACTATATCCAGCTAGGCTGTAACTGAGAATAGAAGGAGAGATAAAAAGCTTCCAGGACAGGGATGCCTGCGTGGCTCGGTGGGTTAAGCCTCTGCCTTCGGCTCGGGTCATGATCTCAGAGTCCTGGGACTGAGCCCCGCATCGGGCTCTCTGCTCAGCGGGGAGCCTGCTTCCTCCTCTCTCTCTGCTTGCCTCTCTGCCTACTTGTGATCTCTCTGTCTCTGTCAAATAAATAAATAAAATCTTTAAAAAAAAAAAAAAGCTTCCAGGACAAACAAAAACTAAAAGAATTTGCAAACACCAAACCAGCCCTACAGGAAATATTGAAAAGGGTCCTCTAAGCAAAAAGAGAGCCTAAAAGTAACATAGACCAGAAAGGGGCAGAGACAATATACAGTGACAGTCACCTTATAGGCAATACAATGGCACTAAATTCATATTTTTCAATAGTTATCCTGAATGTAAATAGGCCAAATGCCACAATCAAAAAACATAGGGCATCATATTGGATTAAAAAAACAAGACCCATTGATATGGTGTCTGCAAGAGACTCATTTTATTTTTTTTTTTAAGATTTTATTTATTTATTTGACAGAGAGAGAGAGAATGAAAGAGGGAGAGAGAGAGAGAGCATGAGAAGGGAGAGGCTTAGAGGGAGAAGCAGACTCCCTGCAGAGCAGGGAACCTGATGCGGGACTCAATCCTGGGACTCCCAAGATCATGACCTGAGCCGAAGGCAGTTGCTTAACCAACTGAGCCACCCAGGCACCCCAAGAGACTCATTTTAGACCCAAAGATCTCCACATTTAAAGTGAGGGGGTGGAAAACAATTTACCATGCTAATAGACATCAAAAGAAAGCGGGGGTGGCAATCCTTATATCAGACAATTTAGATTTTAAACCAAAGACTATAATAAGAGATGAGGAAGGACACTATATCGTATTTAAAGGGTCTTTTCAACAAGAAGATCTAGTAATTGTAAATATCTATGCCCCTAACATGGGAGCAGCCAATTATATAAGCCAATTAATGACAAAATCAAAGAAACACATCAACAATAATACAATAATAGTAGAGGACTTTAACACCCCTTCTTACTGAAATGGATGGACCATCTAAGCAAAAGATCAACAAGGAAATAAAAGCTTTAAATGACACACTGGACCAGATGGATTTCACAGATATATTCAGAACATTCCATCCCAAAGCAACAGAATACACATTCTTCTTTAGTGCACATGGAACATTCTCCAGAATAGATCATATCCTGGGTCACAAATCAGGTCTTGACCGGTACCAAAAGATTGGGATCATTCCCTACATATTTTCAGACCACAGTGCTTTGAAACTAGAACTCAATCACAAGAAAGTTGGAAAGAACTCAAATACATGGAGGCTAAAGAGCATCCTTCTAAAGAATGAATGGGTCAACCAGGAAATTAAAGAAGAATTTAAAAAATTCATGGAAGCAAATGAAAATGAAAGCACAATTGTTCAAAATCTTTGAGATGCAGCAAAGGCAGTCCCAAGAGGAAAGTATATAGCAATACAAGCCTTTCTCAAGAAACAAGAAAGGTTTCAAATACACAGCCTAACCCTACAGCTAACTGAGCTGGAGAAAGAACAGCAAATAGAGCCTAAACCCCACAGAAAAAGAGAAATACTAAAGATCAGAGCAGAAATCAATGAAATAGAAACCAAAAGAACAGTAGAACAGATTAACAAAACTAGGAGCTGGTTCTTTGAAAGAATTAATATGATTAATAAACCCCAGGCAAGACTTATCAAAAAAAAAAAAAA
>CM052894.1:46020787-46081245 GCA_028534135.1 Potos flavus | reverse complement strand
ATCCCAAAACCAGACAAAGACCCCATCAAAAAGAATTACGGGGCGCCTGGGTGGCTCAGTGGGTTAAAGCCTCTGCCTTCGGCTCAGGTCATGATCTCAGCGTCCTGGGATCGAGCCCCGCATTGGGCTCTCTGCTCGGCAGGGAGCCTGCTTTCCCCTCTCTCTCTGCCTACTTGTGATCTCTCTGCTCTCTGTCAAATAAATAAATAAAATCTTTTAAAAAAAAAAAAAAAGGAGAATTACAGACCAATATCCCTGATAAACATGGATGCAAAAATGCTCACCAGTGGGGCGCTTGGGTGGCTCAGATAGTTGGGCATCTGCCTTTGGTTCAGGTCATGATCTCCAGGTCCTGGGATCACGTCCCACATTGGGCTCCTGGCTGGCTCATCAGGGAGCCTGCTTCTCCCTCTCCCTTCAGCTCTGTCGGTCTCTCTCAAATGAATAAATAAAACCTTTAAAAAAGAAAATCCTCACCAAAATACTGGCCAGTAAGATCCAACAGTCCATTAAAAGGATTATTCACTATGACCAAGTGGGATTTATTCCTTGGCTTCAAGGTTGGGTCAACATCTGCAAATCAATCAATGGGATACAATACATTAATAAAAGAAAGAACAAGAGCCATATGATACTCTCAATAGATGCAGAAAACGTACTTGACAAAGTACAGCATCCTTTCTTGATCAAACTCTTCACAGTGTAGGGATAGAGGATACATACCCCAATATCATAAAAGCCATCTATGAAAAACCCACAGCGAATATCATTCTCAATGGAGAAAATGTGAGAGCTTTTCCTCTAAGGTCAGGAACACAGCAGGGATGTCCTCTATCACCACTGCTATTCAATGTAGTACTTAAGTCCTAGCCTCAGCAATAAGACAATAAAAAGAAATAAAAGGCATCTGAATCAGTAAACAAGAAGTCAAACTCTCACTCTTTGCAGATACTTTATGTATCTATTATTAAAGATTAAATGTATATTATTAAAGATGATCTATTATTAAAGATACTTTATGTATCTTTATGTATCTATTTTGATACTTTATGTGGAAAATCCAAAACACTCCACCCCAAAACTGCTGGAACTCACACAGGAATTCAGTAAAGTGGCAGGAAAGAAAATAAATATACAGAAGTCAGTTGCATTTCTATACACCAACAACAAAACAGAAGAAAGAGAAATTAAGAAGTTGATCTCATTTATAATTGCACTCAAAACCATAAGATACCGGGGCACCTGGGTGGCTCAGTGGGTTAAAGCCTCTGCCTTCGGCTCAGGTCATGATCTCAGGGTCCTGGGATCGAGCCCCACATTGGGCTCTCTGCTTGGCGGGGAGCCTCCCTCCCCCTCTCTCTCTGCCTGCCTCTCTGCCTACTTGTGATTTCTCTCTCTGTGTGTCAAATAAATAAATTTTTGGGAAAAAAAAGAAAAACCATAAGATACCTAGGAATAAACAGATGAATGAATAAAGAAGATGTGGTATATATATAAATGGAATATTATGCAGCCATCAAAAAATGAAATCTTGCCATTTGCAATGACATGGATGGAACTAGAGGGTATTATGCTAAGCAAAATAAGTCAATCAGAGAAAGAATTATCATATGATCTCACTGATAATGAGGAATTGGAGAAACAAGACAGAGAATCAAGGGGAAGCGTGGGAAAAATGAAACAAGAAAAAAAACAGAGAGGGAGACAAACCATTAGAGACTCTTAATCTCAGGAAACAAAGTGAGGGTTGCTGGAGGGGAGGGGGAATGGGAGGGATAAGGAGGCTGGGTGATGGACATTGGGGAGGGCATGTGTTATGGCAAGCTCTGTGAATTGTATAAGACTGATGAATCACAGATCTGTACCCCTGAAACAAATAATACATTATATGTTAATTTTTAAAAAGCAGTAATTAGTGATCTTTAAGACACAGCAGTAGGGGCGCATGGGTGGCTCAGTGGGTTGGGGCCTCTGCCTTCGGCTCAGGTCATGATCTCAGGGTCCTGGGATCGAGCCCCCTATCAGGCTCTCTGCTCGGCGGGGAGCCTGCATCCCCCTCTCTCTGACTGCCTCTCTGCCTACTTGTGATCTCTCTCTCTCTGTCAAATAAGTGAATGGAATCTTTAAAAAAAAAAAAAAAAAGACACAGCAGCAGAAGCTGTTTGAAATTAAACACTGAGAGAAAAAAAAAGTCTTTGAAAAACAATAAATTGTGCATGAATGAGCTGTGGGACAATATCAGGTGATCTAATATACATATTTGGAGTCTTAGGAAAGTGAGAGTGAATGAAAAAATATTTGAAGTCATAGTTGTTCCAAATTTGATGAAAACTATAAACCCACAAATCCAAAGAAGTTCAACAAATCACAAGCAGAAATAAGTAAGGAGAAAACCATACCAAGAAACATAATGAAATGAAATCAGTGATAATATCTTAAAAGCAACCAGGTTGATTTTTTTTAAGACACATTATATTCAGAGAAACAAAGATTAGAATGACAGCAATCTTAGTATTTGAAACAATGCAAGCATAGAGCACCGAAAGAAAAAAATGGACAACCTAGAATTCTATATCCAGCAAAAATATCTTTCAAAAAAAACAAAAACAAAACAAAGCCTTTTTTAGACATATTAGAGCTGAAAAAGTTTATCAGTAGAACACCAGCATAAATCATTTAGGAAGGCTCAGATCCACGTGCTACCTATAACAATTACTGCTACATGGTCTTGGACAGAACTTTAATTTCTCTGAACCTTCAGATAATCATCTGTGATATGAAAAACTTATTTTATGGGATTTTTATGAGGATCAAATCAGATAAGGAAAATAATAGTTTTTGTTGAGTGTTTCCTTTGTGCCAAGCATGTGTTGTCTCATTAAAAATGGAAATATAATATCCAATAAGAGGCCCAAAAAAGAGGTCTGAGATTTTTCTTATGCTATCATCTCTCTTCTTTCTTCAGTATATGAAAAACCTGGGCTAGTCTAGAAGCTAACAAAATAGCTAATCAATCAAATTTTGTTGAAGTATTTTCCTAACTTTGTTTTCCTTTAGTTACCACCATTAAATATGCTTAAAGGTGGGAATGAACAACTTTCCTTGCTATAATAGACTCATCAGCTAATAAATCACTTTGTGAAAGGGTTAGGTATGTCCTAAACTAAACCTAATGTTTTTGGCTTGTGTTTTGGCTGCCTAATGTGTTGTGTTTTTTTTTTGTTAGTCATGTTTATTGAGGTATAATTTATATACTGTCTATGTAACTTTTATTATAAATCTATTGGATAGGGGCCTTGAATGTCTTTATAGCTTATACTTTGCCCCACTGAGTTTTTGGCACTCAATAAATGTTAAATAATATTTCTATTCAGCATTCTGCAGACAGGAAGCATATGGTAATAAATGTCAGAGCACAGGTTGAAAATCCCCAAAAAGTCGTGTGTTATATTCCTTGGAAAAGCCAGTACAGAAATTTTTCTGAATAAAATTTATTTTAGAAAGCAGTTCTCAGGCACATAATTTACTTACTGATTTTTCTCTACCCTTCTTTTACTTTATTTTCAAATTAAAACTTTTCCTCATCAAAACTAGTATGTTAAAAATAATATAACATTCATGCAGTGTCAAAAAAAGTATATAAATGACTTTTTAGATAAAGAAAAGGTAATTCTTAGTCTGAAGGACAGCATGAGGAAATATTTAAAAGCTTAAGCAACATAAGTCTTTATGATATATTGTATGAAAAGAAATAAACAGCAGGTAGTTATTTATTATTAAATATCAGCATGACTTAGAAGTGTATCATTGCTACAGCTGTCTCAGACCTTATAATGATGTTAGACTTTGATTCAATAATATTTTTTCTCGCCCGAAGATCTGGCACTACTTAAATATCTTACTTTATTCTCAGTAAGGTAATCATTGCTTCAGAACAAGGAAAGATATTGTTAATTGAAACAAAACTTAGTGCCAAAAAACAAATTTTATGTAAAAGGTAATATATCCCAGTTATCTGTATAGAAGAAATCATTAGCCATAATCAGTTACACAAAGCCATTTAGATAGTATGTATCTAAATTATCTTTTCATAATTTTCTCACCCTGTGATTGATCTGTTGACCACACTTACTTTAATTTGATTTTTGTGAGAATTTTTGTAAGGATTAACATAATCTGAACTATCTTAATTCGGATGTGTTACTTAACCTCTCTAAGGCTTAGGATTCTCATACATAAAATGTAGATGGTGATTCCAAACATAGCTTAGCTTGGTGCCTCTAACTCGAAATCTCTCAAAAGGCTGTAATCAAGATGTCAGCCATGGCTGTAATCATATCACTACTGGAGGAGAATCTACTTCCGTTATCACTCATGTGTCTCTTGCCAAGCCTCACATCCTCACCAGTTGTTAGCCGTGGGCCATAGGTGACACCTTTTCTCTAGAGCAGGAGCTCAGAGAGAACATGTGAGCAAAAGAATAAACAAGGCATCCCATCACCTTTATCATATATATACATATATTTTTTAAGATTTTATTTATTTATTTGACAGAGAGATCACAAGTAGGCAGAGAGGCAGGCAGAGAGAGAGGGAGAAACAGGCTCCCTGCTGAGCAGAGAGCCCAATGCAGGGCTCGATGTGGGGTCGATCCCAGGACCCTGGGATCATACCTGAGCTGAAGGCGGAGGCTTTAACCCACTGAGCCACCCAGGTGCCCCACTTTTGTCATATATTTTTAGAAGCAAGTCATTAGGTCCAGCCCACACTCAAGGGGAGGGAATTATACAAAAGTTTGACTGTGAGCAGTCAAGGGATCATTGGAAGCCAATCTGGAGGCTATCTACTAGAATGTGATCCAGAGATAAGACAAATCATTGAATGTCCTTTGGATGCTCTGGAACTTGTTTAAACTATCCTGAGATCTTATCAAGAACCTGAATTCAATAGGCAAAATGATTTTACCTGTAAGGTTCACATTAAATATTCCATTTATTCCTAGCAACAATCTAATGCAACAGATACTATTGGCATCAATTTTATAAATTGATATACTGAGCAACTTGCTCAAGATTGCTGTAAAACTATACCCTTAGTGTAGGTCTTCTGATTCTAAACCCTGTACTCTCTCCCCTTTTAAAAATTTTTTTAAGATTTCCTTTTTTTTTTTTTTTTTTAAGTACTCTCTATACCCAATGTGGAGCTTGAACTCACAACCCCCCAAGATCAAGAGTCACATGCTTCACCAACGAAGCCAGCCAGGGGTACGAAGGTACCCCTACCCCGGTACTCTTTCCATTTGGCCTCCTGACCAGTACTATCTTATACTTAAGGCCATTCAAAGAGAGCATTATAAATCTAAATGTATATACAAATACGTGAATTTTATATTTAGAAAGAAAGACAGATAACATTCTTTGACTCTTAACATTCTTAGACACAGAAGACTGTGTGTTATAGACTCTCACCTATACCACACCATTTAGGATTTACAGTATTGTTTCAAATAGTATTGAATCAAAGTCTAACACCATTATAAGGTCTGCAACAGCTATAGTGGTGATACACCTCTGGGTTAATAGTACCCATTAGCCTAAAACTGTACATCAGAGATGAATACTTGTTGAATGAAGAGGTAACAAAGTAAAAACAACATTACTGATTTGGTGGCTCCATACGCCCTTGGGTTTTCCCAAAGCTCTGGACTTCTGTTACTTGCGTAAGGACCATGGCAAGCCCCCCAGTGAATTTTCTGCTTCTTCCACGCTTTGGAGCAACGAAGTAGTTTATCTGGATAGATGAGCTGCTTTCTGTGGATAATTGTCAGAAGTTACCTTTCTTTGGTCCTGACTTGGATCTTCTCCTTTTTTGTTTCATTCCATGAAGTTTCAGCCTATACCAGGACCCCTCATGTCTGAGATCAAAAATAAAGTGGTAACATTAGCAAGCAGATAATGGTTCTAGCTGGGTTCAGTGCCTTCAGGTGCAGAGCAGGAAGTGCAAGGGCAAGGGTTATGAACTATGGTAGTGGTGGTAGTTAGTAGTCATAGCCTTCAAATCACCCTAGAGAAAACAGAGGTAAATTTTGTTTTTAAAGGCATTTGCTAACTTCTCAGAATAACTTTGTGGTATGTTTAATAGGACCATAGAAAACTATCTTTCTTTAAAGAAGCAAAATAATAGTTCCTACAACTAAGAAGTATATTTCACAAAGTCAGAGGGTACAAGGTCAATGTAGAGAAATCGTTTGTATTTCCATATAACTAGTAACAAATAATTGGAATTGAAATGAGAATATGGACAACCTATGCTTTTAGTTTAATATTAATTAAAGATCATTCTGCTTTATAAATTAAAACTGGGGTATTATCAGGCAAACTGCAGAGAAAACAGTTTTCTCAACTGAATATGAAGGAAATAGCTCTTTGATACACACAAACATGCACCTGAGTTTCTCCTTCCTTTCTATATAATCTGAGGATTGTGCTTTCTAATAGTGGCTTGCTAATCCCTTTAAATAGCTCATAATGTCAGTATTCCATAGTTTTCATTAACCATGAATTTCAGCTTCTTTTTTTTAAACCTCAAAGCTCATACTTGGTGGTTGTTTCACTAGCACCCTTTTAGCCTGGTTGATGAAGCAGCAAGCCTACTGCAAATCCTAAATAACGTGGTGTAGATGAGAGTCTGAGACTTTAATTATATGTCATTTTATTCACAACACTCAATTCCAGGAAGGAAAAAATTACTTTGCTGTTGTAAAAGACATATTATGTGAGTATCATTCATTGTAAACCAAAAATGATACTGTATTAGAGCATAGACAACAATGGGAACTAATTCCGAAAATGTGACCTGTCTGGGAAACTGCATAATAGTGAAAGTTATCAAAATGGAAAGAAGTGTTAATGTGAAATCCAGCCTTCTCAGAAATACTCTTTCCTGGCCTGTTTGGTTTTGCTTTTGTTGCTTGTCATGCATGAATGAAAGTGCTACACTCTCAGGGGAGCAGGAAAGCCTCTGTCGGTTGTTTATTTCCTTAATCCCTCCTCCTTTGTGATTTTTGATGTCAGATCTAAAATGGAAAGCCTGTAAATATAATGATTATCACATGGATAATCACCTGCATTAGGAACCGCCCTGCTTCTCTATTCTACCCTAGCTGTTCTCCACATGTCACATCCACTCTGCGGTTGGATTTTAACCTGACTGCTTCATTAGATTTGTGAACTCAGTACGTGGCGCCCTGGGGCAGCACAGATGGGGACGTGCTTGTTTTCTTTTCTCACTTTTACTGCAAAGACACACTAAAAAGTCCTTTTCAATTTAGTATGATCAGTTCACTTGGAATTAACCCTGATATTTGGAAACTGCCTTACTCTTCTGCCCACCATCCATGCCCCTTTTTCCTTCCCTACTTCCAGACCTAATGCCTTTTCTTTTTGTCCCTCCATGCAGTGAATCTGAGGGCTTAGATTCTGGTTAAAATTCTTACTAGGTCAAACTGTTCCCCTGTGTTGTTTTACTATTTGTTTTGCTGGGAGGGAAAAATAAATGTTGTTCCATCATTGTATCTACAAACACCTTCAGATCAGAGGTTAGCTGTGGGAAAGTCTGCAGTGATGTGAGACAGCTGCCTTCTCTAATGGAGCGACTGGGGGCACCAGCTCAAGATCAAAAGAAGGTGGGAGGAAGTCAGGAGATAAGATCTTTTTAAGCTATAGAACAGAGCTTAGCTTTTCAGTGATAGGGCACAGCTCTGCAAACCTGTGTGAGGGGGCGCTAAGATAAAAAATTGAGTTGACTTTTCTTCAGCGTGTCCTTCCTCAATCAGAAATATGTTGGCGCTTCAAATAGTTTACAGATGTGTAAGTGTCCTAGGGCCTGGTTTCCTTAAAGAATAATGATCTGACATTTATATATGTGTCTTCTTGCAATTAGTCAGTTTCACTGTACCATAACAGATCAGTTAATTGCTTCTTACATCTGTGTGAGCAAAACTGGACATTAAAAAAGCATTTTAACTACTGTATGTTGAATTTTGAATTTTTTATGTCTTAGTGCAGTTTTGGTCATACAGATTCTTCATATTAATTTTGTCTTCTGGTTGTCTCGGCATTTTTCATGCCTCTGATGAAGCTCTGTATAAAGAAGCAGTTCTAGCAGAGCTTTTCAGTTATCTTTTTGATGTAAGAATTAGCTTGGTTAATTCTTGGATTGGACAGCTCGGAAAAATATTGCATCGATATCTTTTGAAACTTTTCCTTTTCCTTGACATCCAGGCCAGCAAATATTATTGACTATATGATGTATCAAGTTCTGTTGTAAGTAAATTATCAAAGAGGCCAACCTTGCTCGTACCAATTGTTAAGATCATAATTCAATTTTTCATTAATCTACATCACCAAGGCTAACTCGATCAGCTTTATGCTTCTCTAGTGAACAGCCTAAGAAATTGTACTTTCAGCTTATCTCTTTCTATTAACTTCAGCATTTAGCTGTAGACATCCATTTCAACTTTTCAAGCCCTCACAATGGGTCTTTAAGTCTATATGTCATTAGTATATTGGACCATAAGTGCATACATACTTCTTTTTCCCAGTGTTTTCCTTAACACGTAGATAGTACCCAAATTTGTGCTGGAGACACTGACTTACTTTCTGCCTTACATGGTTTGGTGCAGCAGTCGTTTCAGTTGAGTTGGATCTGCTCACTACTCAGGCTCAAATCCCATCCTTCTATTAATATCTCTTGGCAAAGATAATTTTGGAGGAATGTAAGTTAAGATGTAGAGGCTCTTGACAGTTGTCTGCAGTATTTTTTTTTTTCATTTTCAAGAGGGAAGTTGAGTTGAAAAGTAATATTGCTTCTATTTTCTTTATCAGTCCTAAAATTAAAATATATGCAGAGAGTACAGAAAGGGAAAGGATTTGGTTACACAGATGTGTTTTTGTTATCAAACGATAGCCTGTTTTGAGAGCATTAGTGGATATAGTAATGTTCATCAGATTGTGCCCTTAAGATATTTAGGAACCTAGAAAAACTGTGAATTAAAAGTTTTAACTAGGGGTGTCTGGTGGCTCAGTTGGTTAAGCGTCTGACTCTTGATTTCCACTCAAATTGTGATTTCAGGGTCATGAGATCCAGCCCTGTGTCATGCTCCACGCTCAGCATGTAGTCTGATTGAAATTCTCTCTCTCCGTCTGTCCCTTCCCCCTTTCATACTCTCTCTCTCACTTGCTCTCTAATAAATAGATAAAATCTTTTAAAAAATAAAAATTTTAACTCTTTTTTTTTTTTTTAATGTTCAGCCTTTGTTACCCTGACATTATGTAAAAGAGAAATTGGGGAGAGGAAGACTGTGCACTATAAAAGTTTTCAAACAGACAAAGTAGAAATACTAAATACATCTGGATTTTTTTCCCCAGAAAATCATCCCCCAAATCTGACTTGATAATTCTGAATAACCTCAGTGAGAAAGAAAAAATGGAAAATAGAAAATATCCAAAAAAGTGACATCTTTGAACGGTTAGCTCCATGAAAAACTTAGATTGGAAAAAAGGCAACAAAATACAAATTTGAAACGAGCATCAAACAATAAAGACAATGCTAACAAATGGTATGACATTATTTTGAAAATTTCAGTGATAAAATAACATCTAGATTTAATAGTTGATAACATTTTGCCATTTTTACTTTACTTCCAATTTTTTTAAATATTCTAAAGTAAATTACATATATTATGCCATTTTATCCCTAAATACTTCAGAAGAAACCTCTGAAATTAAGCACATTTACCCTATCAAATAATAATTCCTAATGTTATCTCAATCTTGTTTTATAATGAAATTTCTGTAATTGTCCGAAAAATGCCTTTCTTGAATGTTTGTTAAACACAAGATTCAATTAAGGTCTATACATTGCTCTTGTCATTTTTCCCCTCCCCAAGTTATCATGATATTGATTTATTGAAGAGACCAAGCTATTTGTCCTGTAGGATGTCCTGCTTTATGGATTTGTCCATTTACTTTCTCATTGTATCATTTAACTTGTTCTCCTATCCTCTTTATTTTCTGTAGCCTGCAGTTATTGAATTAAAGTTTTGATTAATTCATGTTAAAAATGTGGTCAGAAAACTTTATGGATGGTGCTGTGTTCTTTTAACTGCATCATAATGGAAGGCACAGAATATTTGGTGATTCTACTATTAATGATAAAAACTGATAAGATCGATCACTGGGTTAAGGTGATGACAGCTTGATCCTTCCATTATAAAGTTATACTTTGCTCCCCGTGACCAGCATATAATCCATGATATTTTGATTCCATGAAATACCCAGCTTACCCTCATTCTTTTATCTAAGAAACTTAGCATCCATTGATGATCCTTGCCTGAATAAATTTCATTAGAGATTGCAAAATGGTGATTTTCTGAATCCATACATTTATTAGCAGGCATTCTTCTCTGCAGAAGAGCTTTCTGAACAGTATTGTTTCAATTAAAAACACAACCACCAGTATGTTCCTTAGGTTTCAAATGATTGTCTTTCTTTGCTGGGGTCAAAACACCTGAACTCACTGTGACAGCTACAGTAAAAACATGTACTACATCTTCTTTATTCCAACTTGCGAAGTGTGTTGACATTGTGTTGCCTTTTTTTTTTTTCATGCCAAGAAAAAAAAGAAATCTTTTTTGGTGTAAGAATAAAAATTGAACTATGTGGGCATATTGAGATAATTGTATAAAAAGAAGACTATTTGAATGAGTTTCAAAATGGATTATTTCTTCATTACCTAGCACTTTATAATTAACTGTTCTTTTTTTTTTTATTTCAGGAAGCTGCCACTTTTGCTAGAGAGCAAGGCTTTGAGGTGAGTTAACCCACAATTGCACACTAAACAGATCCTAAAGGTTTTTTCTAGCTGATAATGAAGTTCTTTTGGACAGTGATTGATGTGCTATTATACTCTCAGAGCCTCGCAGCAGTTGCCATGGAAACTTGGCAGTCGTCATGGTTTCTTTGTTCTGCCAGCACAGTGTTATGACGCACTCTGCTAGGTCTGCACCCAACATCGCCTACAGATGTTATTTATTGAATTTTGAAAAGCCTCTTGGGAAGCCAAGAGGTTGGGCACGGTTTCAAGCTGCCTCTGCAGATATGGGGCCTGTCAGTTTGTTCAGTTAAAAAGCTACCTCATTAGCTGTATTACATTTCATAAGGATTCACTGCTAAAGCAGTGGTGGAGCAAGACTAAATAGTGAAATATAATGTCATTTAAATAATTTCACCCCTACCACATGTAGATTGTCATTATGCAAATTAATTTCCAAAAGGTTGTACTTAACAGTTGTTATGAACTGATTAATTTAAATCCTGCTCATATAAACTTCCTGCTTTAATCTTTTTTTTCCATCTCTCTCTCTCTCTCTTTTTTTTTCTTTGGATAGCATAAAACATATAAATTTTCTAAAACCAAATATCAATAATTGGCTTTAATTTCCAAGTCCTAATTCTGTTTTCCTAGTGGAAGTATTAGTTGTCACGATTCAAAACTCCATGTGGTGGTTGTTGGCAAAATTAGGATAACAGACAAGACCATGTTTTTATCTATATAATATCCGTCTTCTAGGTAATTGTTAGAAAACACTGGCTTTAATCTGAACCTAGGTTAACTGACAGAGAATTCATAAACTGAGTTTATAAGTTTTATAAGCATCATATTTATTGAGCCAGAACTATGTAGAATGCTGTGTTCTGTACAGCAACTTGGAATGTTGCATGGTAGTAATTTTTAAAAATTAAACTGAGTAGAGCTGGAATATAGAAACTCTTTATTTACATGCTCAGTATTGTCTACCATCTAGAGAAGCTGTGAACATTGATTAGATCTATCAGTAAGTTCACTTTTAACTCTTCAGAGTGTTGTATGAATTTGTGATGGAACTATTATTTAAATGTACTAAAGGCAGATTCATTATCGAGCAACAAAGTAATACATGTGTATGTTACCCATGCCATAGGACTTGACAACCAGACATAAAGCTTCTTCTTCTTGGAGGAAGACAATAGCTTGTGGTATACGTATTCTATGAAAAAACCATATCAGGGCACTAAAGCTTGCCTCAGAATACTTGATTATTAGAACTATGCTAGCTGCTTGGGAGTTTTCTTTTTTTTGTTTTATTATATTCTTATAAATACAGGGTGAGTCACATGTAGAAGGAATAAAAATTTCCAAGTATTTATTGAATCTAATTTAAGTTTCACTTTGTAATTTCCCAAACTGGCAGTTGGTATTCACAAGTAAATATACTCACGGTAATATTCAATTCAAATGTTTTGATCATGAAAATATAAGTAAATGTTTTCAGTCATGTCTTAAGGTTTCACTAATGTTAAGTTTTAATATTAGCAATCAATATTCTCTTTTGTTATATCAGTATTCTCCATAGAGAAGAGCTCGTCGAATGTAAATTTATAGCTTGTTTTCAGTGCTAACATTAAAAAATGTATTTTAGTTCTAGAAAATAACTGGTTTTGTATATGCTTAGAAATATAACATGTTGCATAACAAATGATCATGACTCTGTAGTACCCGCAGATAATAATTTTTAAATAGTTTATCCAACCCAAATGCATACTTTTATTGCCCACTTGAGCTACATGCTTTGAATATGCTTGGTTTAAATTCAGTCTTAGTGACAAATTACTTTTTCTATTTTCTACTAACCAGCACCATATTAACCTTTCCATTAGTTCTTATTTGCTGATACCTAGAATTGTTTTTTGAACCATAAATCTGCCATAATTGATTACAGCATATAAACATGATGATGTTTATAATAGTATATCTTATTACCTTCTGACATAGCAAAACTACTCTGTTGGTGATGCTGACAGTGATATGTTAGATTAGGTAAAGCACACCGTGTCTTGATGTGTCCCTTCATGGGTTCCCTAAAATACTCCAAGCATTGCAAAATATATAAGAGCCATGAGTAGAATATTTTTGTTTTTAAATATCCACTTATGCAATGATATCTAGGGGAATTCAGTTATTTTAAAATGTCATTAAAGTTTCCTTAATCCATTAGACAGTAATAGGAAAGCCTATATTTGAAACTTGTTTTTAAAGAATCAAACAAGAATAAATCACTTTATCTTAACAATTTAATACCTATAGAAATGTGTCAGTGCTCGCAGGTCTACTGTGACAAACTAGAAAAGATCTGCATTTTATCCCTCTCAGCCTTAATTTTACCTCTAAATTGGGGCATGAATGAGGAAAGAAATGAAAAGATTAAAAAGAAAGGTGAGCATTTTTTTTCTTTCCACCAGCTCTGCTGTCTACCCTATTATAAATCCCAATCAGTTCCCAAAGCCACTGAGTATTCCACTAGTGATATGTCTGTTAACAGACCAGTCCAAATGCCTCTAAAAATAACTAGTGTTTATTCATCAGGAAATATCTTCAGTGGCATTGTTTATGATAGTCTGGTTAGCTTCTCTGCAAATTTTAGATAATCTTTTTTTTAAAAAATCTTTAATCTTTAAAATGAATTGGGCAATTTTTAGTAAGAAGAGGCAGCTTAGGAGGGCACTGGAGAATGAGATAAAAACTGGAGCTGGGCAGAGCACAAAGCAGAAGAGAGAGGATATATATATATATATATATATATATATATATATATGATAGAAAATTGCATAGAGCCTGATTTAAATGACAGACCTGCTAAGAATTTAAAATGACAATTCTTGAGGTAAAAAGTTTCATAAGGGCTTTTATTATTCTGAAAAATCAGTTCAGACTGAAGTGTGTTTTTAAATCTACTTTAGCTTGAACTGAAGCAATTAAAGGTTTGTATTCTTAGAACCTAAATAAAAATAAGGTACTTAAAAATATGTTTCATTATGAAACCTTTTAAAAGCTGTATTGAAAATCGACCAAAATAAAATAAAGAAAATAACTCCAAAACCTAAATACAGTATTCTTTTTATTTTCATTCTTGTGCAATCGACTCTATGCCAAATGATGAGGATAATTCATACCTTCTCTACGGGGTCATTTATTCCAAGCAATAAATTTTAATTTTATTTTCGATCTCTAAGACATATTACCTCTGACCATAGAGGAAACAAAGCAATCCTTTTTCCTTTTCCAACTTTCCCCCACAGGCCCTGACTCTATCCAGAGGATCTCAGACTTGTAATCTTTCTCTGACCATTGATGACTCTATCATCTTATACCAGAGACAAGAAAGTATTGAATTACGTTATCCAATATGGCATCCATTACCACATATGGCTATTTAAATTCAAATTCATTAAAATTAAATAAAATTTAAAATTCAGTTCCTAAATCTCAACAGGCACATTTCAAGTGCACTCCATAGCCTATGTAGCTAGGGACTGCCATATTAGACGGTCCAGATGTAGAACATATCTATCATCATAGAAAATTCCATTGATCAACACTGGAGAGAAGGTCCACAGAGTATTCAGGACGTGTTGATTCCCAAAGAATTCTCCCAGGATTTTTCTAAGGTTCTTGTGTTCCTCACAAATACAAAGAATACAATGAATGATCACCCAGAGTTTCTGGAAATAAGACACTGTGTTAGGTCCTGCTGGCTAAAGAGTACAATGCTGCTTTTCTAGGTGACTGAGTCCCAAAAGAGGACAGTTTTAAAAGAGTAACAGAAAGAGAAAGGTAGTCTTTTAATTCTCTTCATTTAGTCATTTATTCATCCAATAAATATTTACTGAACACTAACTCTGTGCCTAACACTTTGATAGACCCTGGAGACAAGACAGAAATAATCAGAGAGTAAACTGTGAAAGAGAACGTTGGAGGGGTTCCTATTTTTTAGATACAATAGTCATGGAATGACTCTCTGAGGAAAGTAAAACTTGAAAAATATGGATATCTAGCACTGATAGAAAAAAGCAACAAACAAACAACAGGGAGACAAATTTCAAACAGAGGGAACAGGAGTACAGGCCCCCCAAGGGGAGAGAGCGTAATGTGCTGTGTACGCCAAGAATTGACAGAAGGCCAGTGTGACTGGAATGAAGTAAGCGAGGAGGAGGTAGTAGGAGATAAGACTCGAGAGTGACACGTGAAGTGAACACCATAATTATTATAGGAGTTTCTATTTGGAAAACAAAAGAATGTGATATGGTTAAGTGAGGCAATGTGTGGGAACACCGCAATTGGTATTCTATAGGAGTAGGTAGATTATGACAGTATTAACATTTGTATCATCAGCTTGTTAAAAATGGAATGAAGAGAGTGTATTCTTTAATTTGGAAGACAATGCTAAATTTAAGTGTGTGATCAGCAGTGACAATAAAAGCATAATTTAACATTTATAAAATATCTCACAGTTTATAAAATCTTTTTCAACATATGATTAATACATTTAACATTCACACAAACCTTTTGGGGGTAGGTAGGGCGTATATTGCCATATCAGATCAACAGATAAGAAAATAGGCTACATGACTTGTTCAAGGTCACACATAGCTAATATATCATGGAGCCAGAACCAGAGCCAGCTCTTTAAGTCTTGTACTCTTTATATACTACACTTCTTTCTTACTCACATCCTAACATATTGGAGAAGGAGATTAGATTTCCAAATGACCTTGGAAAATGAGAAATATCTTGGAAGTCAAAAATTGAAAATCAATAGGGTAAAATACAAGCCAGAATAATTAAGAGGAAAAAATAGCAAACTTAAATACAAGATCATTAATGACTTGTGCATGTGGCAGAAAAATTATTTCAGTTGAACATGCTATAGTTTTGTGATAACAACAGAAAGCACACTGCCGGAATTCAGAAAGCAGTACAATCTGTGGATAGCATGGAATATTGGTTAAGAGTGTAATTTCTGGAGTCAGACTTTGTGGGTGCTAGCCCTGGCTCCACCACTTAGTATATTTATGACCTTAGGAAGCTTCTTACTCTCTCTGTGACTCAGTTTACTCACCTACAAAATGAGGATATAGGAATAATACCTATTGCCTGTAGAAGTTAAGATTTAGAGAGTACTTCAGAGCTGTATCCATGGCTCATAGCTAAATTGTATCAGCTTTCTTCTACTCCTCTCCCCTTTTTCCTTTCTCTCCTCCCTTTTTGATACCATACTTGAATTCCCAATGCTCTAAACTCTTGAGGCCCTTTCTAGAGATTTTGGGGCAACCTCTGGATATGACAGTTTTGGAGAGTATTAAAATGATGGTCATTAGAGGAAAGAAATTAATATTTATTAAGTACTTAGCATGTGTTAAATATTGCATTAAGGTCTTTCACGTACCTCATCTTCTTTCATCCTCACAACAATTATTTTCAACTTTTTGTTTTGAAATAATTTAGACTTAGAAAATTTGCAAAAATAGTACCCTCAGCTTTCCCTAATGTAACATCTTACACGAATTAAAGTATAATGATCAAAACAAGGAAGTTAACATCAGTATGCTACCAATAACTGAACTACAGTCTTTATTCTGATTTCACAGGTTTCTCCTTAACTTCCTTTTTCTGTTTGAGAATCTAATCCCGGAAAACAAATTGCATTTATTTGTCATGTCTCCTTTGTCTCTTCCTGTCTGTGACAGTTTCTCATTCTTTCCTTGTTCAAGTACTCATCCTTTTGATGAGTACTTGCCAATCATTTTATAGATGCCCCTCAATTTGAGTTTCTCTTATATTTTCTGTTAATTAAGTTGAAGTTATGCATTTTGCTAGAAATACCGCAGAAGTGATTTGCCCTTCTCAGTGCATCATACTGGGGATGTACATGATGTCCCATTGTCTTAATGTTGGTGATGTTCACTTTCATCACTGGGTTTAGGTGATGTTTGCCAGTTTATTTTTTACAAAGTTACTATTTTCTCATTGTATTTAATAAGTATCTTGGGAGTGATATTTGGGGACTATGCAAATATTTCACCTATTAATCTGTAATGAGAAGTATCTTAAGAGAGATACTTTGAGACTATGCAAATATCCAGATTCTCTTGAAACTTCTGCCCACTCTTTGAGCATATTTCTCCCCAACATCATTTTTTTTTTTAAGATTTTATTTGATAGAGACAAACAGAGAGAGTATGCAAGGGGAGGGGCAAAAGGAGAGGGAGAGAGAGTCTTTAAGCAGACTCCCACTCTGAGCACAGAGCCCAGGCAGGGCTTGATCCCATGACCCTGAGATCACAACCTGAGCTGAAACCAAGAGTTAGATGCTCAACTGACTGCGTCCCTCAGGCGCTCCCCACCCAATGTCTTTTAACATAAATATTTTCTTAGTTTTGCAGATGAGGAAATGAGCCTCACAAAGGTTTATTACAAAGAAAGGTTTATTTACCTGCTCAAGACGCACAAATCTAGGTGCACTCTGAAGTCCCTTGTAATGTTGTGATTCTGCTAAGATGTTAGCCCAAGTATAAGGGAGAAGAATCTATAGGCAAGTGGAGGTAGCTGCAGAACTAGAAATATTTAGCTTTGAGAAGACAAAATTGAGGTTTTCAGAAAAGTTTTCATACTAGATGAGGATCAACTATTGAGGCCAAAGCAACGGCTCCTCAAAGGCTTAGTAAGACATTTAGATTTGGTATTCACTGACAGTGATCCAAGAGTAACAGAGGAAATTTATATGAACTGTGGACATGGATACAATTAGAATAAAGTTTAACCATCCTGTAAAGACTTGTGTTTTATATTTGGGAAGTTTATTTCAATCTTGAATTGCCATTTTTATAAGATTTCATTTCAGACATAAGAAAGGTTTCTTTGATTAGGTTACCAAAACTCCCGTAAAAAATACATATATCTTCCTACTGGCTTGGTAGAAGACAACCATAGATTCTCATTCTTAATTTATTCCTCATACCAAATTGAAGAAAGACCTCTATTTTAAAAACATTGCATACATCGTATTCTGCTCCCAAGCTGATAAAGTGAATGTGTTTCTGGGCTTTATCCCTTTATCTGTATTAAATATGAATGTACTTGATGATCATAAGCCAAACTCCGACAGTTGTAAAACTTAAGTGTGGTAAGGAGATTGAGAGACTATATGTCAGTCATTTTAATTAAATATATACATTTATTTGAGAGAGTGAAAATATTGTCATTATGTGGCTTTTTTTTATTTTTTGGGGGGGTCCTTTCAGCTGTTACTAGTCATTTCTAGTAGTCGTTCCCCAAAAACAGAGGAAATTTCTTTTCTTATATTATCAGAGTTCAGGCTTAGTTTTGTTCTAAAATAAGCAACCAAAAGTGAAATAGTCAGCAGGTTTGAAAGGTCAGCAGCATTGTCTTACCACACATGGCTATTCTTTTCAGAAACAGCGGTTGTCTGGAATTATCATGTTAGGTATAGAAGAAGCTTAGCTTCATGTATCATCTGGAATTTCTTAAGTATGTAGTGAACAAACAACATACAAATATTTCACTAAAGAGTTTCAGACCTTTAAAAATGTCATAGTTTCTGATGTTCTTAACCATTCTGACTTGTCTACCTTGAATACCTAAATTTTTCTGTCCTGTATATTCTAATTAAACTTTCTTGATACCACTCAGATACATTTCTCCTCTGGTATGTCTCTCTCCATAACTGTTTGAAATTGTACAGTGATAGAGTACCAATAAAGTCCAAACCATGGATGGATTAGAGGCCCACTGAATTCAGACGTGGATTTTTAAATTACCTAAAATTGTTGAAAACATGATTCTAAAAATCCTATTGATAATAGCTCAAGATTTAGATTTCAAGTAAAAACATTTATGATGTAAAACATCATGACCTATGTGATATGAAAAATAGCATCAGGTTTCTAGAATTAATTTGTAAGGTTTTTTAACTTTATCTTTTTAAAATAAAATTAAGTCTATAGGAAACAGCATCTCTTTCTCTCATTTTAGATCTTTGAAAAATTTGGCATTTTAGCAACATTATTTCCAGAGTCAGCAAATTCTCCAAACCTCTAAAATAATTAAATATCCCCCCTTTTTTTTTTTTTTACAAATCTCTTTAATAGGAAATTTGAAAATTGGCTATTTGCTAATATTGAGAAATTATTGTTAATTTTTTAAAATATAATAGTTATGTGGTTATGTTTAAGTCCTTACCTTTCAGGGGTACATAATAAAACATTTACAGATAACATTATTTGGTATCTGAGATTTGCTTCAAAATAATATAAAGGCAAGTGGGTGAGACTATAGATGAAATAAAATTTATTGTAAATTTTAAATTGTTGCAACTTGATGGTGGGTTCCTTGGAGGCTATTGTACTATCTATTTACTTTTGTATATGGTTAAACTTTTAAAAGAACAACTCTTATAATAGGGGTATGTATCCCTCCTATTTTGGGGGTATGTATCCCTCCTATTTTGAACATGACAAGCTAAATCCTTAATCTACTAGTAACTTTTGCTTTATTATACTATTATGAGAACTTTTTCCTCCTTTTTATTAATAGACTGAAGACATTAAAGAGATAGCCAGAAAGACACAGGCTCTGCCAAAGGTGAACCCGAAGAGACAGCGAATCGTGATTTTCACCCAAGGGAGAGAAGATACTATAGTGGCTACAGGTATGTGTGGAAATTGTATGCAAAGCCCAGTATGATGAAGGTTAATCATTTATAACAGAATTCTGTATTCTTTATATTATAATTTATTTGAAAACAACATACTCTTTTTTTTTTTTTTTTTTTTACCACCTTCATGCATTTTGCTTACCTCATCCCAAACCCTGCATCTGGCAACCACCAATCTATTCTCTGTATTTATAATTCAGTTTTGCTTTGTTTTTTTTACATTCCACATACCAGTAAGATCATAATTTGTCTTTCTCTCTCTGGATGATTTCACTCGGCATAATGCACTCAGGTTCATCCATATTGTTTAAATGGCAGGATTTTCTTCTTGTTTTTTATGGCTGAATAATATTCTATCATATATGTATATATACAACACATCTTCCATTCATCCATCAGTGGACACTTAGCTATTGTCTTAGCTATTATAAATAATGTTGCAATGAACATGGGGTGTAGATATCTTTTTGAGTTAGTGTTTTTGTTTCTTTCAGATAAACACCCAGAAATGGAATTATGGATCATATGATAGTTCTATTTTTAATTTTTTGAGGAACTTCCGTACCAATTTAGAGCCCCACCAGCAATGCACAAGTGTTCCCATTTCTCCATGTCCTCACCTACATTTATTTCTTATCTTTTTGATAATAGGCATTCTAACAGGTGTGAGGTGATGTCTCACTATGGTTTTGATTTGCATTTCCTAATGATTACTACTATTAATCATCTTTTCATGTACCTGTTGGGCATCCGTAATAACGATCCAGTTTCATTCTTTTGCATGTGACAGCTTCCCCAGAGCCAGTCATTGAAGACACTGTCCTTTCCAGGTGTCTGTTTTTATGCTGGTACCATACTGATTTGATTGCTATCTCTTTGTAATATAGTTTGAAATCTGGACGCGTGATACCTCCAGCCTTGTTCTTCTTTCTCAAGATTGCTTTTACTATTAGGGGTCTTTTGTGGTTCTATATAAGTTTTAGGGTTGTTTGTTCTATTTCTGTGAAAAAGTACCTTTTGTAGTGTTTTTATTTTAGTAAATATACCTACCTTCTATCTCAGTAGAAAAGATTTCATTTTCAAGAAGGTAATTTATTAAAATTCAGTTGAGTAAATCCACTTTGATTTAGCTTATTTACTCTGCTATTTTGGAGATAATATCAGTCTAGTAATGTCTTTCCTGAAAAAAAGAAATTATTTAGCAAGTTCCTATGCTTAACTTAAATGAATTTATCTAATTATAAACAAATAAAATCCAGAGATAAGTTACTTCCTCAGCTTTAAACTTTAAGAAGTAAACCTCACTTCTGTTTTTACTCAGTCATCTATTTTATGACACAGAAATAGAATAGGAATTTCATCTAGTAAATGAACATTTTATTGGTTAAACTGATTAATATTGTCAGTATGATGCTACCTACTATTAAAGCCAAATACAAACCTGTTAATTCTGTCTGAACCATTAAGATTAAAACCCATTAGTTAATTAATAATAAACAGTAGCAATTAATTGCCTTTGTGGGTTTTTTTAGTACACTGCTAAACAGAAATTTAAGGTATAAGCCTTAAACATCTAACTGGGAAATAAAATTAATATACATAAAAATATAAATACAAAGAAGCAAATTATACTTCTTGATTATTGGTACAGACTATATGGGTTGTATTGACTCAGAGGAGATCAACTGATTAAGCCTGAAGAAAGATGTTATAGTGACTATGAAGTAAATTTTTGTTGAATTAAATCTATAAGCCTGGAAAGGGTCAAAGAAGAAATTATTGTCAAATTTTGGGGAGAAGGAACCTTAGAATGAATTCATTCCAACTTTCTTACTTTAGAATTGTCAATAGCAAGATTCAAAGACTTACTTCCAAAAATATTTATTTCATAATAAATCAGTGAGTGACAAATAGTGAAGTGGGGTTATAGGTAAAATGAGATTCACCATGAGTTAATAATCGTAGAGCTGGGTGATGGATGTACAAGGGGTGGTCATTATGTTATCACCTCCACTTGTGTATATGTTTAAAATTTTCTATGATCAAAATTATAAAACTGAAAGACAGAAAACTAAAAAATAATTTTCAATCAAGAATCAGATATGGGGGCACCTGAGTAGCTCAGTCAGTTGAGAGTTCAGCTCTTGGTTTCTGCCTAGGTCATGATCTCAGGGTCAAGGGACCAAGCCCTGCATCTGTCTCTGGGCTCAGTGGGGAGTCTGCCTGAGATTCTCTTCCTCTCCCTCTGCCCCTCCCCACGCTCATGCTCACGCTCTCTTTCGCTCTCTAAGCCTTAATAAATAAGCCTTTTCCAAAAAAAAAAAAAAAAAGAGCAGAGATACTAAGTGATTTTCCCAAGACACATTGATATCCTTGCTGAGCCTTGAATTCTAGGAAGGATTTAAAGAAAGGAGGGCAATCCAGTAATATTATCGAAGAGGATCATATGAGCAAAGGCATCAGATACCAACCATATAATCTTTAATTGTTATGACAGAAAAAGCCACGCTGTTAATTTGTGCAAGAAAGAAAAGAAATGTCATGAGAAGATATCCCTGCATTGATAATAACTATCTGGATTGCTGTCTTCATATATAGTATGTGACCTGTTCCTGTCTTAGCAATGCAGTGTTTGGAAAAGTGAAAAACATGCAGACTTCTTATCTTACAGGAACTGTAGTATGGCCTGCAGATTCATAAAATGCTATTTTGTTGCTCTTTATGGAGACATTTATTTTAAGGCTTTATATATTCCAGATATACATATCGTACAAGTGTCTTCCTCATTGTGAATTTGCAAATTTCCCCAAAGTTGAAACCTTTAAAATTAGCCCCCCTTCCTGTGACTCAATTTCTTTGTCAACTCATTTTGTTCTTTATTAAATCTATTAAACCAGTCTTAGGAATACTTACTAGCAGGAATTTATTTGAGGAAAGACATTGGCTAATCTTTGCTCTTCCTACTCTATGAAAATGAACTTAAATTAGAGGATGCACTATATCTGCAATGCATGATAAATACAAGATGGATAGAGAATCTGTTCAGTGGTGTCAGCTACAAAAGCAAACATGATAAATGTTAATGCAGTTTTGAGCCCTGGGATAAGCTATTCAGTGCACAAGCGTAGCTGAATCTCTTTGCTATGTTGTTATTCATGGCAGCCAAATAAATGTCAATAATAAAAGAGAATTAAAGATTTTCATTTCCCAGAGGCAATCCTCTAATACGGCTTGATCTTTCATTTCATTTGTAATTCGTTCTCATGTCAGGATGCAATCATTCGCCAGGCTCTGGGTGTCATGTTAAGTCATTTAATAATGATTAAGAACATAAAAATACTTGGCCTGTGGGGCAATTCACAGAAGAGATGCCAATTTGTTATTGTTTTTCCTCCTTTGCTCTTGAATATGGATCAGCTTTTTCCCACCTCCTAGCATTAAAATACTAATGGAAGATGGGGAGGGAAAGTATCCCTTAATTTACCATAAGTGACATTCCAGAATGGCACAAGGCAGTGCTAACACACTTATTAAAACACTAATTAGGAATCATTGTTCCTTAAACCTCACACTATAGAGTATTTTTAAATGATCATTGCTAAGTTTTTGGCATTTAGCAGTAATGTAACAAAATCATTTTTCTTGGTATTTAATTCTAGAGACCTTTCTCCTTTTGAGATATGGTGTCTATAAACCACTTTCTGTTATTTTATATGTAGTTCTTTGAATTCCTCTTTGCTAAATTGTGAATCTAAAGTCTTTAACACCTGGGTTTTCTTGGTCATCTCTATTTCAGTTGTGTATCCATTTTGTATATCCATCTAGCCCAGAGGTTTTGTCACATATCAATCATTGTCTCATTGTTTGCAGGCTAATGGAGTTTCAAGCTTTTTTGGAGTATTAGGGGGGGGTGGCAAGGAACACTGGAAAGTAATAAGAGTAAGAAGCCAGGAATGATGGCAGGAAAGAAAATATGATTCTGTACATTTTGATCCTTTTAATAAATATTGAATGAACCTGTTAGGTAGCATGAGAGTCAGGTCAAGGAAGTCATTCCTGTATCTATAAATGTAGAAAAACTAAGACTAAAGATTTTTATTACCTACCAGACAGCACCTACTAGTGAGGTCTTCATATATTAACACCTATTACATCAACACTTGTATAAATAAATATTTTATATACACGAATATTTACATACACACATATACATATACAGATATATATATCTTTGCAAAAAGTTTACATTTATCC
Source organism: Potos flavus (assembly GCA_028534135.1). NCBI lineage: Eukaryota > Metazoa > Chordata > Mammalia > Carnivora > Procyonidae > Potos > Potos flavus. The sequence continues at coordinate 46,057,379 of CM052894.1, read as the reverse complement.
AAGTTTCTGTACTAAGTATGTCCCTAAAAATTGGAAAAAGCAATAAGATTTTTATTCTAAATTGAAAATAGTGCATTTCACACTTTGGCTTATATGTGACACAGTGAAATAGGTCCACTTAAGAATAAATTGTAGACTTTTCTGAATACTTTCAGAATTCTTTCTGGGCTGTTTGAATTGTAATTTTGCCCAACAGGAGAAAATAGATTAGGTCATTATGTTTTCAACTGGAAGACAGGGGCTGCCATGTCAGAATCACCAAGTGGACTTTTAGTAAATACAGCCCTGCCTCCATAGAAGTATGTTCGATTCAACCTGATACATCCCTGTGAAAAGCAGTAGAATATACATCCTCAAGAAGATGTATGAGAATGGGGGTTGTAGAGTGGGGGTTGGAAAGTATAGGTTTGTGTATTTGTTGAAAAGATCCCTTAAATAATATAGCAATGCTGTCTATCCTCCATCTCTTGCTTTAAAAACCATTGGATTAGGTGGTTTGATAATGTTGCCTCAAGTCTGTGAGATCATAGAAACAGAACCTTTTAGCAGCTAAGCATCTAGTACTTCAATAAGTCTTGGTGGATGCTTCTCTTCTCTTGATAAATCACCAAGTGTCATGTACTCATCTATTATAGCAATCTACATATATTATTTAAGATAGTAACTACATTTGATTTGCTTATAATTTAACACAATCACATCATAGTGCCCTTTGTCATTTCCTTATAAGTAAATGGGGTTATTGAAGTTACTTGTCTTCATGGTCCTGAGACCTTAAAGAAACTTGTCACCCCATTTGCTAGTTAAGTTTTCATGTTCTTTGATAGTACTCAGTGCTGTACACTACTCTATAAGAAAAGGCCAATGTGCTTTGCAGTTCTGGTAGACATAAAGTACAGAAAGTGTGGAATAGAAAATGCAAACTCTAAAGAAAAACAACTTCAGCAGCTGGAAGAATAATGTCAGCACATCATCACAACTCCTACTCTTACAAAATATTGCTATAAGTCATTTTGAAAATGTTATCTATACTACAGCCAAAACATTTAAATGATGATCTTGTTGGCATAGGTTGGTGATGGTGTGGATAGAACAAATTAAGTAGCATTCTTTCAGAATGTCTATGTATGACATTCATAGAAATAAGTTCCTTGAATTTTGAAGAATGTGTATTTCTTAAACAGGAATATAAACAACTAAGTTATTAACTCATGTTCCATTTTAGATTTTTGTAACCACAGAAGACAGAGTCCTTTAGTTAGCCGAGAGGTCAAAAATACTTTAGAATAACATCTGTGGAACTGTCACATTCCTGGCAAAGGAATATCTTTGGGGCATGGTTTGTATGGTATAGTAATCTCAGACCCAGCCCTAGAGACACCTAGCCCTGGGAGACTAGCCTAGGCAAATGTTAACCCTATTATAACATTATTTTGGTGGGACCTTTAGTCAGATTTATTGAGGTATAGATTACATATATGTATCTATATAAAATGCACTTGTATTTCACTAAATAATCACCATAATCAAAATATAGAACATCTTATACTGTTTTTAAGTTTTATACATATGAAGTTGGTACTACTTTTTATTAAGTGAACATACCTGTGTCACTACCACCAGATCAAGACAGAACACTCGTAGCACTTAGAAACCACTATAATTTTGGTTTCTACTACTAACAATTAGCTCTGCCTCTTTTTGAAATAGAATCACCCAGTATATAGACTTTATCTTGCTCTGTCACCATCCTTTTCTAAGCATTATCTTACTTTTTGACAACCTATGATGCTTTAGGTGCTTGTATTTTCCCTGCTTCAGACCTGGAATCAACCTCTTCTTCAAGTAACCCTGGTTCCTTTAATTAGCAAACGGTATTTAGAAACCCAGATCTGGTTGCTAGACATGCTCATTGCTAATTGAGAATCATTGCTTTGGGACCCCTCTTAGCAAATAGATTGGCAATATATGTACATATAATAACTCATGCATACATATCCATCTGTATTTATTTCCATATCTATCTATCTATTTATATATTTGAATTCCATGAGTTGAAACTGCTGATACCTTTGATTCCAGTCCAACAACAGAGTTCATTCTAGCCTACACCCTTTCCTTCCGTTTAACTTCTTCCTCTGACATTGAAAGTTCTGGCTCTCATTATCTAAAATATATTTACTTATTCGTTCCATCCTAAAGCAGTTTTGAATTACTTACCCACACCCTTATGCAAAACATATTTACTTCCTAGAGTATGTATTTGTTTACAGTTCTTTTTATCTTTAGCCTTCTGATGTCTAGTCAAAATACTGTTATCCAAAGTCACTTCAGGTTAGTTCTTTTATTCTATCCACTTCAATGTGGTTACATTATTCATTTGTAATACAGTTAAGTTTGTGTTCCATTTTTATTTCTTTTCATATCTAGGTTGGTTTTTTTAGTAAGTACAGTTTATCCCTCATGATGTCACAGTTCTGCGGGCTTTAACAAATGCATAAGATCATGCAACCACCACCATAGTTACACTACAGAAGAGTTCCATTTTTCACTTCTGGTTTTCTGAAGTGGTGGTACCAGTTTATGTGCCCACCAACAGTACATAGAATGGCTTATATTTTTCCACATTTTCATCAGCATTTTCTACCATCCATGTTTTTTATTTTAAGCTATTCTGGTGAGTATGCTATAGTTTCTCGTTGTGTTTTCATGTGATGTAAGACACCTTTTCATCTGCTTATTAGAATTTAGATATCTTCTTTTGTAAAGTTCCTGTCTTTTGCCCATATTAGATTATCTTATTGATGTATAATTCTTTTTGCAGTCTGCATACAAGTATTTTCCTAGATAAATGTATTGCAAATATATTCTCTTACCTTGTGGCTTGCCTTCTCATTCTCTTCATGGTATCTTTTGATAAATAAAGCTTTTCATTTTTAATATAGTCCAGTTAATAATGTTTTCCCCTATGGGTAGTATTTTTCATATTCTTTTAAAGAAAATCTTTGCATATCCTTAGCTCATTGAGAGATTTTCCTGTTGTTCTCTTTTTTTTTTTTTCCTAAAAATTTTATGTTACTCTTTTCATCTGGATTCAAAGTCCTTCTGGAATTAGAATTAATTTTTATATATGGTATGGGGTAAAGGGATAATTCATTTCTTTTGCCCATATGAATAACCAGTTGACCCACCATCATTTATTAAAAGGAACATCTTTCCCTTACTGTGGTTAAATTGACACGTTTGTCACATTTCACATTACCTTATATCTGTGAGTCTTTTTTAGGCTATCTATTCTATTCCATTGTTTTCTTTATTCTTATAACCAGTTTACATTCTCTTAATTACTTAACTTATAATTAGTCTTTTTATTTGGTAATCCCAGACTTCCAACTTTGTTCTTCAAGGTTGTCCTGGCTTTTCTTAGCTCTTTGCATTTCCACATAAATTTTAGAATCAGATTGTTTTTGCCTCCCTGAAATTTTTTAATTTTTTATTAAATTTATTAAAATTTATTAAAATTTTAAATTTTTTAATTCTTACTAGAATTTTATTAAATTGAATTTTATATTGAGTCTGTGAACCAATTTGGAAAGAATTGACATCTTTACAATATTGTCTTCCAATCCATAGAGTGTATTTCTCTGTTAATTTAGGTGGTCTTTAATTTTTCTCAAAATGTTAGTTTTTTTGGTATAATGGTCTCACATATATAACTTTTATAAGATTCCTATTATTTGTTTTTTGTATTTTTTTAAGTGACCTCTATGCCTAACATGGGGCTTGAAGTCATGACCTTAAGATCAAGTGTCACATGCTCTACCAACTGAGCCAGCCAGGCATCCCACTTATTATTTGTTTTTTGATACTATTCTTTTTTTTTTTTAATTCTGAGCTCAGATCAAGTATAGAAACTTTCATAGAACTATCATTGCTCAAAACTGATTAGTGTTTCATTCACATATCCACCGCCCAATCTCATCATCCATCAACAAGTCCTCAGTTACCCACTGTCACCTTTATACACACAGATGCACACACACTCTCACAACTCTAGATACAAGCCCTTATTGTTTTAAATACTTTTGCTTCTCTGTAGTTCTGAGCATCAGATAGACTGGAAGGTCTTTTATGCTCAGATTTATCCATTTTCATATTGACCCGTTTCAGTAAGAGCAGATCTCAGGGAATGATGCTATCCATTTTTAAATGGCATCCTTTTAGTTTCCGTTTCTGTTTGTGCTTCACTGGTGTATAGATTTTTTATAATGACATTGTTTCCACTTATTAATCGTAATAATATGTCTAATTCTTTTGGATTTTCTATGTATATAATGATATCATCTGTGAATAATGACGGTTTCATTTCTTCTTTCTCAATCTTTGTATTTATTTTTTTATTTTTCTTACTGCACTGTTAGCACAGTGAAGAACAATGAGTCTGAGTATAATTGAAATGGTTATAAGTACCTCTGTCTCCTTCCCAGTTTCCTGTGGAAAACCTTCAGTATTTTATCAGAAAGGATAAAGTTTGCTACAGTCCCTAATCTGTTAATCTCCTAACAGATTAAAGAAGTTTCCTTTCATTAATAGTTTGCAAAGAATTTTGTTGTTGATGACATTAAGGTGTTTTTAGTTGTCGATGATATTAAGATGTTTTTAGTCGTGAAAGTATCTTGAATTTTATCAAATAACTTTTCTGCATTTATTAGAAATTACTATATAATATTTCTCCCCTCCCCCTATTTTTTTAATGTGTGAATTATAGCTTGATTTTGGAATGATAAACCACCTTTGCAAGAATTTTGTTGTTGATGACATTAAGGTGTTTTTAGTTGTCAATGATATTAAGATGTTTTTAGTCGTGAAAGTATCTTGAATTTTATCAAATAACTTTTCTGCATTTATTAGAAATTACTATATAATACTTCTCCCCTCTCCCTATTTTTTTTTTTTTCTCCCCCTATTTTTTTAATGTGTGAATTATAGCTTGATTTTGGAATGATAAACCACCTTTGCATTCTTGGGATAGTCCCAATATAGTCATAATATTCTTTTAATATATCACTGGATTTGATCTGATTATATTTTTCTCGGATTTTTACAGTGTTGTTATGAGTGTTTCTTAATTTTCCTTTTTTGTAACATCCTTGTTAGGTTGTGTAGGAACATTATAATCACTTATAAAGTGAATTAGGAAGTGCCCTTTTTCAGTTCTGGGAGAGGTTTATAAGCTTGACGTTCTTTTTACATAAATATTTGAATGAGCTCACCCATCAAAATATGTGGGCCTAGAGAATACTTTGTTGGATAGTTTTTAATTACAGATTCTTCTTTAATTGAATAAGAATGTCTGATTTTTTCTATTTCTTCCTGTGTCAGTTTTGATAGTCTTTCTCTCAGAATTTGTCTATTTCATCTAAATATTCAAATTTATTAGCATAAAATTATTTCTAATATTCTCTCATCCTCTTAATTACTATAGGATCTATAGTGATGTTCCTTTTTTAATTCCTAGTTTTAAAATTAAATTTATGCCCTTTCCCTTTTCCTTGATTACCCTTCATAAAAGTTTATGCTAATTTGGATTTTCAAAGAAATAGATGCCAAGATGAGGTTAGACATTCAAGAGATTTATTGAAGGAAACACCTGTAATGGAAGATAAGTTAGGAGCCAGAGGAAACAGGGAGACCTCTCAAATTGTGGCACAAGTCTGACCCCTGTGTTGAAGAGCAGGACTGAAATAAGGTTGGGCAGGAAGAGGCATAGATTGCAATATAGTTAAGTTTTGACAAGACCAGAGAGAAGTCCTCAAGCTAAAATTGCCCAGAGGAGTCCCACATATCTCAGGAATAGGTCTCCATGCTATTTCTGTTGTACTCATGGGAAGCAGGCCTCAATATGAATGCAGTGGCAAATTTCAAAGCATAGCTCCACTTGGCACATCTGAGAGGCACATTTTCATGGCCATGACAAGTTTTATCAATTTTATTAGTCTTATAAAGAACTGGGGTACCTGGGTGGCTCAGTTGGTTAAGCATCTGCCTTCAGCTCAGGTAATGATCCCAGGGTCTTGAGATCAAACCCCTTGTTGGACTTCCTGCTTACCATGGAGTCTGTTTGTCTCTCTCTCTCTCACTCTCCCAAATAAATAAATAAAACATTTTAAAAAGAAAACAACCAACTCTGCCTTTGTTGATTTTTGCCATTGAATGTTCTTTTATTTTTTAATTTTTTAAATTTTGGATACTATTTTCTTTCTTCTGTTTTCTATATATTTAATTTGTAAATTTTGGTATGTCTATTTTCATTATTTTTAGTTCAAACATTTTCTAATTCCTGCTGCGATTTCTTCTTTAATCTGTAAGTTACTTGGGAAGTTTTGCTTAATTTTTAAATATCTGGAATATATTTGGAGATTTTCTAATTATCTCTTTGTTTTTGATTTTTGGTTTAATTCCATTGTGGTCAGGTATGCAGAATGATTTTAGTTCTTCAAAATTTGTTATAATTTTGTCTTATCGAATATCATATGGTCAATTTATACATGTTCTTTGTGCATTTGAAAACAATGTATATCTGACATTCTTTTTCTTTAATACGCTGACATTCTTAAACATAGTCTTAGTATATACAGTAAAGTCATGTTTGTTGAGTTTGTTGTCTAGATCATTTATACTAGATCATTTATACTCTTGTTTGGTTTTTGTCTGCTTTTTTTTATCAGTTATTGAGAGACATTTATTAAAGTGTCCTGCTATGATTGGGATTTTTTTTTAAGATTTTATTTATTTATTTATTATTATTTATTTGACAGAGATAGAGAGAGATCACAAGTAGGCAGAGAGGCAGGCAGAGAGAGGAGGGAAGGAGGCTCCCCACTGAGCAGAGAGCTTGATCCATCCTAGGGGCTCCATCCTAGGACCCTGAGATCATGACCTGAGCTGAAGGCAGAGGCTTTAACCCACTGAGCCACCCAGGCGCCCCTATGATTAGGATTTTTATCTCTCTCCTTTTGGTTCCATCTACTTTTGCATTATATATTTTGAAGCTGTCTTTCATGTGTAAGTTATATAAGTTTAGAATTCTGTTATCTTCCTGATGAATTGAACCTTTTATCATTTGGAAATATCCTTCTTTACCTCTAGTGGTGCTTGCCTGAATATCTTTTGTGTCTATTATTAGTATAACTATGCCATCTTTTTGTTGTTTTAGTGTTTGCATGGTTTTTTCCACCCTTTTACTTTTGACCATTCTATGTTCTTAAATACAAGATTTTTTTTGTAATTTTTTTTGTAATTGGAACTTTTTATTGTTTCTTTAATTCATTCTATGTTTTAATTGGAGTCTATTTATATTTAATATACATTACTCATATAATTGGATTCCTATCTCACATCTTACTTTTCTTTTCCTGTTTGCCACATGTTTATCTTCTTTTTTTTCTTCTTTCCTGCTTTTTTTGGGTTGAACAAGTATTTTTTATTCTCATTTCCTTTTCTATTTGCTTGGCAGTTCTATATCCTTTTGAAGTTTGCCCTAAAGATTACAAAATGTATCCTTGACATATTAAAGTCAAATATAAACTATAAGGTTTGCCACTTCTCATACAATGGTAAGATCTTACAACATTTTAATTCCATTTAACATTTCCAACCTTTTGTATTATTGTTGTCAATCACCTTAATTCTACATTTTAATACCTTGTAGTGACAGAATACTGTTATCATTTTGTGTGGTTGAATTTTACTCTTTCCATTGTTTTTCTCCTCTTCCTGCATTTCCATGCTTTCATCTGGATAATTATGAATTATTTTATCATTTTTCTTCAGCCTACACAGCTTCTTTTAGTTTTCACTCAGTGTGTGAATTCTCTTAGTTTTTGTTTTGCAGATTTTTTTTTTTTTTTTTTTTGAGAAAGAGAGAGAGGGAATGAGTGTGGAGATTGGGGTGGCATGCAGAGGGAGAGGGAGGGAATCCCAAGCAGGCTCCTCGTCCCGCACAGAGCGCAACATAGGGCTCAGTCTTATGACCCTGAGATCATGACCTGAGCTGAAAACAAGAGTGGGATGCCAACTGAGCCACCAGGCGCCCCTGCAGATGTCTTTTATTTTGCCTTTCCGTAAGCACAGAACTATACATTGGAAGCTATATTCTTTGGCTCTTTAATGATGACCTTCCATAATCTTTGGATTCTCTTATTATTGTCACGAAGTCAGTTGTTAGTCTTATTCTTGCTTCTTTGGATATATATATTTCTATTTTCTTTGTCTGCTTTTTAGAATTTTTCTTTGACTTTAACTTTGGACTTGATTCTGGTTTCTATTGTATTTATCCTGCTGATGTTTAGTACTTCCTGAATCTGTAATTGATGACTCCTACCAGTTATGGAGATTTTCCAACCATTGTCTCTTTAGATACTGCATTCCTCTCTTTCCATTTGGGACACCAGTTGTTCATATCTTAGGTCTTTTTATTGTATCCTGTATGTCTTTTATGATCTTTTTTGCATTTTCTATCATTTTTCCTCCTTAAGTTTCAGCTTATATATTTGTACTGACCTGGCATTTAGTTCACTATCCTCTCTTCTACTTTGTCCCATCTGCATGTCAGCACATCTATTGAGTTCATCGTTCCAGTAGTCACATTTTTTATTTATTGTATTACTTCTTTTTTATTGCTGTCAGTTCTGTACTATAATTGTCTACCTTGTCATTTATTTTTTGAACATGTTAATCACAGTAATAACAAATTGCATGTCCAAAAATTATAATAGACTCAGTCATCTTTGAGTCTGGTTTACTTACTTCTTTTGGGACGGCCTTATATCTTGGCTTGCCTGATACATTTTCATTAAATGCTAAATACTGTCCATGCTAAATTATAGCATTTTTGTTGAGGACTGAACCAACTCAAGGTTGAGTTACAGTTTTCATAAGGCTTCTAATTTACCTCCACTCATATGCTATAGCTCTCCTGAAATCTCAGCTGAAATCCTACAGTATTCACTAGGGTACATACTCCTTGATAGGTTGTCATTGGCACCATATGACTGCTAAAAATACTACTCTGCCTTTTAGAGATCTTATGCTTAGTGTCTTGCCTTCTTGTCCTATAACATTACAAATTTAACAAATACCTCAAAGGAGAAGACCCCTGGTTGTCAGGCTTACTCCACTGTTTCCTTCTCTTCAAGAACATAACACCTCAATTCTAACTGCCTTGGCAGCCCCAAACTCCAATTTTTGTCTCAGCAACCCTGGAGATTGTCAAAAGTTCTGCTGGCTTCTCTACCTCTTATTAAAAGCCCTTTTCCTAGATTCTCAACCTCTAACCAAAAATTTGCAAATGCCCTGAGGGGAAAATCAACTTTTAAAATGTCAGCCTAGCTCTTTCCGCTCCCAGGGATCTTGTCTTATCAAGTCTTGGCTACCTTGACAGCGCTCTCGTACCTCCATTTATTATTCTTTTATTTTTACAGCTTTTCTAGCTGTATAGGAAGTGGCATAGGAAATGGTTTATCACAAGCTATGGCATTAGAGCCTAAATCAAAGTTCCTAGTTAATATTTTTAATTACAAAATAGAAAAATATATGGCCCAACAAAGTTAAGTGGATTCATCTGTTATATAAGGTTCTTAGATGATTTAGCAAGACCAGCATCCATAATCTACTTTGACAATGGCTGGGTGCAGTAATTTATGCAAGATCCCAGAGTTAGAGCCAAAAACTGTATCAGAATCCAACCTCTTGAACCCCAATATAGCCTAATCTGTTCTGTACCACATTGCCTCACTTATTTACAGCAGTGGTGCTCAACCAGGAGCAATTTTTCCCCTCCCTTTTGGTTGTCACAGCTGGGTGGGCAGTAGAGAATGGGGGAATTTAACTGGCATCTAGTGGATAGAGGCCAAAGATGACACTTAAATGTCCTGTAATGTACAAGATAGCCATCTACAACAAACCATTTTCTGGCCCAAAATATCGGTTGGGAAAACCCTGGCTTATACTGCATCTGAGAATGTATATTTAAAGAATCACTTTCTGCTTCTTCATTACATTTAACCATTAGATCAATACCAATAGATTTTAGTAGGATAAATCTTCTTGTAGGAATATATCCAGAGACATGTGACACAAGAAAATGTCCGTATATGATCTAGTAGATATTTGGTTAACTGTGTTTCTCCGAGCTTCAGCCAAATAATCTCCAATTTTAAGACTTTAGATATTAGTTTCTTAATATAGAATATTAATAATAAAGATTTAAATTCTTTAGATAGAATTTTTTAGAGCTGGTTAAAACATTTTCATGTGGAGGCGTGTATACATATCTTATAAATGCATTATGTATATGTGAATGGATATCTTGATGAGAGCTACATTTACCTACACGTTTATAGATATGTATGTACACATTAACGTAAATGATTCTTAGAGAATGTTTCCATCTTCTTTTAAAACTCCAAATAATCAATTTCTTGAGAGTCCTTGAAAATATATTACAAATGGATATTTGCCTAGGAAGTATATTACAAAATGTTTTTCAGAATAATTATTATTTGTACCCAATGAGTGATTCTTCTAAAATGCAGTTAGACTCCAAAATTTTTTTTTCAGAGCATTACAGCTTGGCAGCAGAACTTTATTTTGGCTGAAACATGACATGCGTATTTTTGGCTCAGATAAAAGTCTGGAGGTGTAGCAGAAAAGTCTGATTCAGATAATTGAACAGTTAAAATTTTCTTGGGTTAAAAGGAATAAAGTGTTGCTCATTGGATATTAAAAACTATACTTAAATGAAGACTTGTCTATTGACTTATTCCTTTAAACCTTAGCCAAGACAGTTTATCTTAATTAAACTTCTTTAGAAGCGTACATCATTTTTTATATTCATTGACCTTTGAAGTTGCCAAAATAGAAGCCACTATTCCTAAGGATTTTCCCCTGTTGTTTAATCTTGGCCCATGAAGTTTATTTAGCTTTTCTCTGCTTCTATTAAGCTATTTTAAGTTCTTCTATTAAGTGCCTTTCTGGTTTAATAAGCAATCTAAAGTCTCAAGAAAATGTCCTGATTTTTTGTCAAATTAATCATTTTGCACTTAGCCCCCATTCAATTTATTTATCAAATATATATATGTGTGTGTGTGTGTGTATATATATATATATTTTTTTTTTTTTTTTTTTTTCTGAGAGAGAGAGTGAGAGAGCGCACATACCTGTGCACACAATTTGGGGAAGAGGGAGAGAGAGAATCTTAATCTTGCTCCACACCAGCACAGAGCCCAACACAGGGCTCGATCTCATGACCCTGAGATCATGACCTGAGCCAAATTCAAGTCAGATGCTTAACTAACTGAGCCACCCTGGCACCCCTGATTTATTTATCATATTAAATTTTGCCTATACTCTTAATTATTTCATTTAGTCCTAGAACTCTACCCTTACGTACCTATAACAAAAGGCATATTTTTAAAAGTGTTCTGGGAATAGGCAATACATCTACATGGTTCAGAATTCAAAAGATACAATAATTAGGACTCTTCAGCTGTCCACTACTTGTGAGGAAGTAAGCAGGTTTTCATTATTAAGATGACCATAAAACTTAACAAAACTCAGATAGTTTTGAGAGTGAACGAGGGTGCCATTAATTATACTAGGGTTATCCTGAGCAAACCAGTCCATATGGCCCTGCTTCTTATTAGAGATAGTTAAAGGTATTTAGTAAAATGAATTCTTGTATTGGTTGAGTTTTTGGCCTGTACTATATCTAACATTTCTTCCAACTCAAAGATTCTTGATCATGTGCTAAGAATATCTCAGGTAATATAGAACTTAAAGAAATCTGAGACTCTCTAACAGGACAGGTCAGAGAGGCAAGATACCAACAGATAAAACAGTAAAGTAACAGTACAAATGAATACAAATCAGTATGGTTTTACTGAGTGCCTACTATGTGTCAGGAATTGTGGTTGTAAAGATAAATAAGACAAAAACTCCATTTCTTGAAATCTAGGAGAGACATAATCCTATAAACAATAATGAGAAGTAGTGTACGACTTTAATGAACTACCCTTTATAGTATAGAAGGCACAAGGAATTGGGGAAAGTTTCACAAAAAAAGTGATTTGCTTTGGAGGCTTTGGAGGCTTTGGAGAATGTGGTTCATTTTTGGCAAGCTGAGATTACAAAGGAATGTAAATTAATGGTATAATAAGGTAAAAAAGCAGAGAGTCCTTAAAGGGTATAATGTATCACAGAGAATGTCAAATGTTAGGAAGAGACTTGTGGGTAAGCATGAATGATAAGTTGTGATAGGCCTTTGAATGCTTTGCTGGGCAGTACATGATTAAGTGCTTAAACTACATACAGAGGAGGACGCCTGGGTGGCCCAGTGGTTTAAGCATCCAACTCTTGATTTTGGCTCAGGTCATGATCTCAGGGTCATGAGACTGAGCTCCACATCGGGCTCTGCACTCAACGTGGAGTCTGCTTCTCTCCTGCCCCTTCCCTGCTCACTCTCACACTCTCTCTCTCTCTTTTATTTTTAAAGATTTTATTTATTTATTTGACAGAGAGAGAGAGAGAGAGAGAGAGCACAAGCAGGGGGAGCAGCAGGCAGAGGGAGAGAGAGAAGCAGGGAGCCCAGTGTGGAACTTGATCCCAGAGCCCTGGGATCATGACCTAAACTGAAGGCAGATACTTAACCAACTGAGCCACCCAGGTGCCCTCTTTCTCTCTCTCTCTCTCTCTCTCTCTCAAATAAAATAAATAAATAAAGTAAAATCTTAACATGCATTCAGAGAAAGAAGAGATCATTTGGATTGAGAAACATCTTGTGATCAGTTTCTCATAATGCACTTCTATTTGTTTATAAAGCCCTGTTTCAGAGGAATCAACAAATACTAAACATGAAGATCTTTTTTTTAAATTATATACCAAAGAATAAAAGCTGCAGTAATCCCTCTAAAAGGTATTAGTAATGAACAAACCCACGGGATTAAAGTGAGACAAATTTAATAGGGTTAGGAAAATTGTAGAGAAAAAGAGCTATATATAAATCATGGTAAGAGCACTAGGGAAAATGCCTTAGAAAATTAATAAAGATTGGTTTGGTTTAAAGATGATAAACAAAGACTAATGCAAAAGGGTAATGAATTCAGTCATGGAGACAGTTCATACTAAAGTGCTTTCTAAAAGAAATGCTGCTGGACTGGCTTTATACTTAATAAACTATTTTTCCTTAGATTAAGGAAAAAGTGTAATAACCCATTAATAAAATTTACAGTTGACACTAAATTAGGAGATAATATAGCTGTTAATAAAATTATAGAAATTCTGATAATAAACACTGAAAGCTAGAAATAGAAGTTCAAAATAATGTTTAAAATTAAACTATATTCACCCCATTTTTAAATCTATATAGAAGCAGCAGGTAACACTAGAGAAATGTCTCCATTTCCAAGAGATATTCCTGGTTTAGGGTTTAATAAGTGAATGATAGAGCCACCTAAAATTGAGAGCAGTAGGAATGCGTCCTCACTAAAGAGTCTACATTTACAAACTGTATAATGTGATTATATTCTATGATTCAAAGTGGATTTTTTGTGAAATTTTCAATGTAAATCTTTGTCGTTGCATTTTCTAGAGAACACTGTTCCTTCTGTGACTCACATTTTAATGAAGAAACTGTTTTAAAATGGTCTTATTCCTTCTGGATGTTGCTTAAATATCTAGAATATATCTAGGTCTTAAAAAAGATTAGATGAGGAACAATGAATGGAGGCCTAGACAAAAGGTCTAGTTCCCTGAAACAGTTACTTGGATCACTAGCAAGGTTCATATTTCTGTCTGAACTGCTAGTTAATCTGAATATGCCCATGAGTCCTAGAAAGTAAACCATGGCCTTGAATTTCTGTGGCTTGCAGTAGGATTAACCATTATATTTCCATCATAAATTACAGATCGTAGCATGATTATTGTGAAAGATCAACAGTGCTCTTTGTTATGATCAAATAAATAGTTTTGCAGTCAGCTATTCTGGAATCTGTTAAAGCATTTAAACCTTAAGCCATTATAGCAAATCCATATAGATTTAAGCTTTTTAGAGCCTTGGCTATTTTGAGAATTTGACACAAAAGGTAATCAAAAAAGCTTTATTTTGAAATAGCCTTAGATTTATCCATTTCTATCTTCACATTTCTCTATAAAGGATATCTACATTTAGATTTTTTTTATTGGGTGTTTTATAAGTACAAAGAACCATTTAGAGGAAAAAGATAAATAAATGCATATTATATGTAATATATTTGTTAAATATATTAATATATTGGTTTATATTGTATATTATATGGATACGTTATATATGTTTAATATGTATATTAAAGCTTAACTGAAATTCAGCTGCAGTAAACTTTTAGAAATCTGCTCGTTGGTATGCCAGCTTAAAAAGTAGATTATAATGGGAGTCATTAGGTGTCTTTGACACGTGATAGCAACAACCCGACCCAGCATGCCACTTGTAAGCTTATCTATAAAGCATAAAGGCATTTGTCACCATTGACAGTACTGACATTTCATCTGGGATCTGTTTACAGCTCAGTTTTCCATGTGTTCCTGTGTATTATTTGGTGGTTTCAATTCAGCTTCATAGCATAGCTAGCTTTTCCCTTTGAGTTATTCTGAATTTTACCTAAACAGAGGAAAATGGAAATATTAAATAGATCCTTTTGGGGGTGATAATTTTTCTCCAGGTGAATCATGCCAATCAAAAAGGTGTCAGGTGTTGACCTTTTGTGCTGTTTCTATAGTTTACGAGCCAAAGCTGTGATAAGGTAGATTATAGCAAGTTAGATTAATGATCCAGGATGGAGGCATAGCGGATTGGTTAAATAGGAAAGCCAGGAAAGCAGAGCCAGCAGGGACTGGGGAAAAACCTAACTCGGGTGAGGGAGATGTTGAGATAAAGTGTCTGGACACAGGAGCTGGTAGCAAATCTAACATTAAGTCATTTTAAGTACAGCCTCCAAGGTTACGGCAGCCTCAGCGATTCTGGTATGAACACACCAACATATCTTGTGAGCTAGGAGTGGTAGTGGAAAAAGGAAAAAAGCTCTTTCTCAGGAGGCAATCAGTATCATTCAGAGAAGTCTATTCTTAACATAAAAGGAGCTGTGCTGGTCTTCTAAAAGGAAGGGTTACCAGGAGCTAGCAAACAGTTTAGTTTTTAGAAGGTGGAGCCTAGAATGTTAGGAAGGATAATCACTCAGGGCTAAGGATAGACAATCTAGACTGAAGCCCAGGCCAGTTCTTGGGATCGATCAGTGCAGAAGATAGTTTATTAAAGTAAAACAAAAGCTTTGCAGTTCCAGTTGGGCTACCACCGCTTACATCTCAAAGTCTAAAGTAATTCCATGCCCTACTCTTGATACATATCCTGCCCTTGTTGGGACTAGCTTAAAGTTGGGGTACCCAACTCTGCAAGCACAGCCTGAACTGTAAAGACCCAGGAAGGATATAAGGAGGACAAAATGAGGAAGGACCTCACGCAAACAATACAGGACTTGAAATATCAGCTGAGGGACGCCTGGGTGGCTTAGTCGGTTAAGCCACTGCCTTTGGCTCAGGTCATAATCCCAGGGTCCTGGGATCGAGTCCCGTATCGGGCTCCTTGCTCGGCGGGGAGCCTGCTTCTCCCTCTGCCTGCTCTGTCTGCCGCTCCCCCTGCTTGTGCTCTCTCTCTCTGACAAATAAATAAATAAAATCTTTAAAAAAAAATATATCAGCTGAAAAGGTATCTGAACATGTCTACGGCAAGACGCAAGTTGCAAGTTAGGACTTGTGTATCTTTACGTCTTTATATTGTACTCTAATAAAAAAAGTTTTAAAATTTCAGAATTAAAAAAAAAAAAAAGAAGAAGCAAGTTGCAACTTAACTCCTGAAATGCTAAACTGAACCACTGCTGTGTATAGCATATATACTGTGCTGGGGTAATATTGAAAACAAAGGTATATGGCCATTCTTAAAGAAAGCAGGTGAGATATACACTGGAAAACCGTGTATAGAAAACATTATTTGAATTTTACCAAGAAATGGGCTGTAGAAATAATGCAAGCATGAGTTCACTTTACACTAGTGATCAGGAAAACAGTATATTTTTTAAGCGACGTGCAAATTGATTTGTGCAGTATAAGTGAGGTTTTGATGCAGATAAGAACTAGAAATGACCTTAGAGATCATCTGGTACATCTTGGAAATTTGAAAAATAATTGAGACCCACTGCTGGTGGGAGAAATTTTGTACAGCTTTCCTGGGTGACAGCTTGAGAATACATATCAAAAGCCTTTAAAATATGCATATCCTTTGACTCAGTAATTTTAGTTACAGGAATTAATCCTATGGAATAATTTAGCATATGCACAAAGATTTACATACAAGGATATTCATAACAGCATTGATCTTAAATTTTTAATATTTTTAACTTCTCATTTTACAGCAAAGAGATTGCAAAAATAGTAGCGATCTTCCATATATCCTTCACCCAGCTTTCCTAAACACTAACATTTTATATAACCATAGTACAATTACCAAAACCAGGAAATTAATATTGAAAGAATACTGTTCATAAAGCTACAGACCTTATTCAGATGTTGCCAGTTCTCTCACTAATGTTGTTTTTCTGGTCTAGAATACAATCCAGGACCCCACATTGCATCATTAGTAGTTAGTCAATTTCTCTTATTCTCTTGCCACTCTGGCATAGTTCTTCAGTTTTACCTTTGTCTTCCATAACTTTGACACTTCTGAAGAGTGCCACCCAGTTATTTTGTATAATGTCTCTCAGTTTGGGTTTGACTAAATTCAGGTTATACATTTTAGGCAAGAATACCACAGAAATGAAATCATGCTCTTTGCACACCATATCAGGACACTTATAATACCAATATGCCTCATTAGTGATGATGTTAATTTTGATCACTTGATTAAAGTGGTGCCTCTCATATTTCTCCATAAATATCTTATGGAGAAATACTTTGAGATTATGTGTCTTTCATCCTTTTTTTTTTTTTTTGGTCTCATCATACTTTTGCCGTCAATTTTAGCATCCATTGATTAATCAGTAATAATTATTCTGTGGGGGCACCTGGGTTACTCATTCAGTTAAACATCCAACTTTTGATTTCTTTATTTCAGCTCAGGTCATGATCTCGGGGTTGTGAGATCAAGCCCCACATCAGGCTCCACACTCAGCATGGAGCCTGCTTAAGATTCTCTCTCTCCCTCTCTTGCTGCCCCTCCCCCTGCTCGCACGTACACTCTCTTTCCCTAAAAAAAGAAAAAGAAAGAAAGAAAAATAATTATTATTGGGGTGTTAGCCAAATAATGATAGTCTATTTTTAATTATTCCCTATACATTATAAATTAAAATTATATTAGCAGAAAAAGCTTTCTCTTTTGCCCATTTCTCTATTCATATACTTGTTTATATCAGTATGGACTTTTGGGAATTCATTTTATTCTATGATTAAATTCCTCGCTATCATTTTTTATTTTTTGATCAGATTGTCCTATAATTGGCCATTGGAAGTGTCTTCAGGACAGCTGTTACACCCTTTTGACATATTGCCATCAAATTTGACTTCTTTCTGTTCTGACACAAGATGCTCCAAATTTTCCTGCCCTAAGCACAGAATCAGCCATTTCTCAAAATTCTAGTTCCTTTTATTGGCACTAGCTGTTCTCATTGCTACTGGCTTGTTTTTTTCTCCTAGGTTTCTCTGTGGATGGAATTAAGAAATATATGAATATATGCAAACATCTCTATTTCTTTATCTACTTGTCTATATCTATTCCTATATCTATCTCTGTGTGTATATATATATATATTTTTTTTTTAATTTGAGTTCATACTGATACTGCCTACTCCAATATAACACAACAGCATTTCCCCCCCATGGTCAATTTTAACTTTTTAAATGATATGTAGAAAGTTACCATGCTCTATAGATATCATGGTATTTATTTATAAATCTATACTCAGTGAATTGTACCTCTCCCCAAACCCCTTCTACATTCGCATTTTCCCATTCTTTTATCCTTTTTCCACTTCTCTTGGAGGCAGCTGAATTCATTAGTTTCCGATTTGTCCTTCCTGTATTTCATCTTATTTTTTCCCGAACAGCTTTATTGAAATGTAATTCACGTACCATATAGTTTACTCATTTAAAATGTATGATGGTATAGTCACAGAGTTGTGCAACTATCACCACAATCAATTTTAGAACATTTTTATCACCCTAAAAGAGACTCTCTCCTCAGTCTCTCCAAATTCTGCCAGTCCTTTGCAACCACTAATCTGTCTCGGTGCACATGCCTATTGTGGAAATCCACAAAAAATGGAATCTTTATGTGTTTTGTACAAGCTTCTTTCATTTGGTGTAATGTTTTCAAGGTTCATCATTTTATAGCATGTATCAATGATTCATTCCTTTTTGTTGCCATGTAATATTCCATTGCATGGTATAATTTCCTGGGGCTGCCATAACAAATTACTATAAATTAGGTGGCTTAAAACAACGTAAATTTATTCTTTCACAGTTCTAAAGGCTCAGAGTCTCTAGATATCAGCATGTAGAGTAATAAAGATATCACAGGGCCATGTTCCCTCTAAAGTCTATAGGGAAGAGTTCTTTGTATCTTCCTAGCTTCTGGTGGCTCTTGGCAATCAGTCCTTAGCATTTCTTAGCAATCAGTTCTTAGCATTTCTTGGCTTATAACTGTATCTTTGTATGTCCGCACCTCTTATTATAAGGATACTCTTAACTCATTACATATGCAAATATATCTACCTTATTTTTATATAAGTTCACATTCTGAGGCTCCAGGTGGACATGAATTTTAGGGGAACACTGTTCTACCCATTATATAAATTTTACCATATTCTCTTATCCATCAACAGTTGATAGACATTTCATTCCTAAATTTGTTTATCCCCAAATGAGCAGATACATAAATATTTTATTTCCTTTTTATTTGAAAGATGGCACACTATTGGTACTCTTTTGTACTTTGTTTTTTCACTTTGTAACATATCCAGGAAATCTCTCCATATTACTTCACAGAGATCTTATTCATTCTAGTCTAAATATTCAACCATAGAGAATTTATCAACATAGCCATAAATTAAAATTGATTAGTCCTAAAAATGTTTAACATGGGAAGATATACATAATATATTTGTGCTTTTCTATGAATTTGTTTTTAATGTATCATACATTTACAAAACATGAAATTTTTCTTCTTAATCTTTTACCTCATCTATTCCTTTCTTTTTCCCAGAGTCAACCAGTGCTTCTATTGGAAGTCAATTATGCATATTTTTCCACACCTTGCTTTTTCAGTTAGTATATCTTGGAGATCGTTCCATGTATTTAGGACTACATAATATTCTATTTCATTAATGCACCACCATTTATTTTACTAATCTTCCAATGTACATCTTGGTTATTTCTAGTCTTTTGCTATAACAAATAGAGCAGTACTATTTATAATGACCAAAATAATTAGAAACAATACAGATGTCTCTAAACAGTAAATGGATAAATAAATGATATATTAATATAGTGGAACATATAATGAAAAGAGAATGAATGAATTACTACTACACTTAACATTATGAATAATATAACAAACATAATGTTGATCAAAATCAAACCTGAAAGAATGAATGCTGACTTCCAACTTGGAGTAAAAATAGTTCCTTTTAGACCATTCTTTCTTCAAGGAAGCAATTATAATGCTGAACAAAATATTATAAAAGCAATGACCTGAGAACACTAGAAAACAATGAAAATTAGGCAGAAACTGAAGTAGAATCTATCTTTGAAGCAAGGGAATGGTTGTAAGTTTCTTCTTTTCATGGCTTTTATCTCTAGGGCAAGCCCAAGTTGGCATTTAGTGGCATGGCTAAAACTTGATAGAAAACATGCAGTCTAACAGGTTAGAATTTGAGTCTAGCAGAAATTAGCTGTCTACTTTATGAAAAAAAAATAATAAATAACTCTCTTCATGAAAACACAGTTGACTGGTCTCTACAACAGAGGTCAGCAGACTTTTTCTTAAAGGGTTAAAGATTAAGTATTTTAGACTTACAGGCCAAGTGGTCTCTTTTGCAACTACTCAACTATGCCATTATAACGCAAAAGCATCTATAGACAGTACATGCACAAATGGGCATGCCTGTGTACCACTAAAACTTTATTCACAAATCAGATGACCTGCCCACTGGCTGTAGTTTGCCAGCCCCTACTCCACAACATGTCATTTATAATATTCAGGATACATCTAAAATTATAAGACATACAAAGAAAAATGCACAACGAAGAACAAAAGAAAACAGTGGGACGAGGTATCTACCCAAAGAAAATGAAAACACTAATTCAAAAAGATATATGCAGCCCTATGTTCATTGTAGCTTTGGCATTATTTTTTTTTTTAAGACTTTTATTTATTTATTTGTCAGAGAGAGAAAGCAAAACACAAGCAGGGGGAGCGGCAGGCAGGGGAGAAGCAGGCTTCCCACTGTGCAGGGAGCCCAATGCAGAACTCAATTCCAGGACCCCTGGATCATGACCTGAGCCGAGGGCAGACACTTAACTGACTGAGCCATGCAGGCACCCACGCCTTGGCATTATCTGCAATAGCCAAGATATGGAGGCAGGCAACCCAAGTGTCCATTGATAGACAAGTGGATAAGTGAGATGTAGTACACACACACAAACACATACACATACACACACTGGAATATTACACAGCCACAAAAAGGATTGTGTCATTTGTGACAACATGACCTGGTGGAGAGTATGCTATGTGAAATAAGTCAGACTGAGAGGATACAAATACTATATGATTTTACTCATGTAGAATCTAAAAAACAAAACAAATGAACAACAAAAAAAGCAGAATCAGAAAAAAAGGAGGGGCAGAATTTGACCTATAAATACAGAGAACAAACTAATGGTTGCCAGAAGGGAAGGGAGTAGAGGGACAGACAAATGGGTGAAGGGGAGTGGAAGATACAGCCTTCCGGTTATGGAATGAATAAGTCACAGGAATAAAAGATAGAGCAGCGAGAGTATACTCACTGCTATTGTAATAGTGTTGTGTGATAGCAGATGGTAGCTATACTTGTGGGAAGCATAACATAATGTATAGAGAAGTTGAAACACTGTGTTATATACCTGAAACTAGTGTAACATTGTGTGTCAACTATACTGAAATTTTTAAAAAAACCTCAAAAGATAAAAAGAAATCAGTAGAGATCAACTCTGAAATGATTTTAATGTTAGAATTAGCACACAATTTTAAAATAGTTATTTTAACTGTACTCTAAGATGTAAAAGGAAATTTGCTCATATGAATGAACAATTAAAAAATCTCAATAGAGAAATAGAAACTTTTAAAAATGGAAATTCTAGAAATGAGAAATATAGTCTCTGAAATAAAAAATTCAGTCGGTGCTCTTTCAACAGTTTAGAGATGACAGGAGCAAACTTGAATATAGAGCTATAGAGATAATGTGTGAAGAACAAACGTGTGAAGAATAAAGAAAAGATTGAAACAGAATGAAGAGAGCTTCTGTAACCTGTGGGACAATATTAGAGGGCGTAATGTATGTGTAATTGGGGTCCCAGAAGGAAAGGAGAGAGAGAATGGGGCAGGAAAAATACTTGATGAAATAAGGACTGAAAGTTTTCCAATTCTGATCAGAGACGTGAACTTGTAGATTCAGGACATTCAGTGAGCCACAAACAGAATAAATAC
Source organism: Potos flavus (assembly GCA_028534135.1). Lineage (NCBI taxonomy): Eukaryota > Metazoa > Chordata > Mammalia > Carnivora > Procyonidae > Potos > Potos flavus. The sequence continues at coordinate 46,035,556 of CM052894.1, read as the reverse complement.
AAAGAAAACCTAAACTAAACATATAATCAAACTACCAAACCAAATGATAAAAAGCTATTGAAATTTGCTAGAGCAAAATAGCACATTACATACGATGGGGAAATTATATGAATAATTACAGATTTCTTATCAGAAACAATGTTGTTAGTCAAAAGAGAGTGAAACAACATCTTTAAAGTGCTGAAAGTGGGGGGTGTCTGGTTAGCTCAGTCAGTAGAGCATGCAATTCTTGATTTCGGGGTTGTAAGTTCAAGTTCCACATTAACCGTGGAGATTACTTTTTAAAAAAATCTTTAAAGTGCTTAAAGAAATCTACCAACCCAGAATTCAATACCCAGTAAAATTTTTCTTCAGGGATGAAGGTAAAATAATGACATTTTCATATAAACAAAAATTATATACCATGTGATTCTGTTTATATGAAGTCAGTGGAAATAGAAGTCAGGTTACCTTTGGAGGGGATTGGTATTGCAAGAAGAGAGTATTCAACATAACAAACCACCCCACAAATTAGTAGCTTAAAAACAATAGTTTTATTTTCTCACAATTCTGCAGTCAAGGCTAGACTCAGCTGGGCAGTTCTTCTCCTGGCCTTAACAGTGTTCACTAGTGTGGCTGCATTTAGCTAGATGTTGACTGTAGGCTGGACTCATTAGGGATGGCTTCTGTAGAAGATGGCTTCTCTTAGAACCTTCTCTAAAGGTGCTAAGACAGAACCTTCTCTGTCTGTCCATTTAGTCTGAATCAATACTTTAGGATCAGGCTTCCACTTTGTACACTTTTCTGTATAGGTGTTATACCTCAATAAAAAGTCTATTTTCAAAGGGGGTGCAAAAAGTAGAGAACTTATTTTTTAGAGAATAATGTAGCAAAAATAGAGACCACAAGATGTTCCAGAACATACAAGCACTTCTATATGACTAGTATAGGGTTTTTGTAAGGAAAATTCGTAGATGATAAACCAAAAGAAAGAGAGAGAGAACTTAGGGTTAGATTGCACTGAGATTTTGAATGCTTGATTAAGGAGTTGTGTCTGATTTGAAAGGGTGTGGGAAGTTATTAAAGAGCTTTGAGCAGAGAAATAATATGATCCAAAACAGCAGTTTAGGAGATATAATTCCATGTTAGTATATAAAATCACCTGAAAAAAGCAGAGGTTATAATCAGGCAGACCTCTTTGGAAGCAACAACTTGGATATGCACCGATAGGGATTTGAATTAGAATGGTGAAAAGCTAATAGAAAAGAATTTATTTAACCCACATATGGGGATTAAGGGCCTACTGTATTCCAGGCAGTAGTAATATACTCTATATGTGGTGGTGTCTACCTACAGGAAATTCACAACATATGAAATAGAGATTTGTAAAGAAATAATCACAATTTGTTGTAATAAGAGTTGTAGTAGATGAATGCTTAAAGTGTTAGAGACCTAAGAAGAGGGAACAATTAATTGCATGGAGGAGTCTAAGAAGTGCTTTATACAAGATTTAACATTAGATGGGTGTTTGAGGCAAGCAAAAAAGACCCCCCCAATAAAAAATCTACACAGAAAAAACAATGTATGCCAAGGCATAAGCAAAGAAGAGTCAAGCATCATGCATTGGGGGACATAGTTCATAGGCCTACAGTGCAAGATAAGCATAGGTACAAGAAGCTAGAAAGATAAAGAAGGATCACATTACTAAAGGCAAAAAGACATCATGAAAGAAGGTTTAATAGGATTTAGTGACTATGTAAGAAGACAAAAGTGATTCAAAGATTTTGAATTTAAGTGACTGGAAAGATGATAATACAAAGAAATAGGAATTCAGTATTAAGAATTACAGTGTATAGATAGTTTTCATAGTGGACATAAAATATCTAGGAGGTCTTTTTTAAGTATGTGTGAAGAAGAACAGTAAATCAATGAAAGTCTGAATATCAAATACTCACATAGGTTCTAACAGTCAACCAACAACCTAGAATTGATTATTGTGCCAGTTGACCGCTGGAATAATTACAAACCATAAAAGAAAAGAAAAATCATCTGAATGAATGTTTTTCTTAACGCAGAAGAAAAGAAATCTTTAAATACATATAGGATAACTGAAGAAGAAACAGAATTGCTATGAATGTTCCAAAGGTTTGGTTTTAAATAATCAAATTAATTCCTCTTTCATTTGTTTTAAAATACTGTTGTTTCAAGAACCACCAATTATCAGCTAATCTTGGAAGTCTGTAATTATGTGTTAATATATGACAAGACTGGCAATCTCCACAGAAGACTGGCACTTAGCAGAATGCTTAAAGCTGCTATTGGTCCAGTGAATCTCTAGCTCAGAAATTTTCATCGAGAGTAACCTCTGTTGTTCAAATTACATATCCATTTATGGAGAAAAACCCCACTGAGTACAGGCAGTGTTACCTGAATCATTATAGAGTAATCGATTAAAAATCCAAATTAAACTTTGATACTATGGATAAGGATGAATGGTTGCTTAGGGCCTGGAGTGCAGAAAGAGGTGGGGGCTTACTAAGAAGCACAAAGAAGTTTTTAGAAGTGATGGATATGTTCATTATCTTGGTTGTGGTGATAGTTTCATGGATGTATACATATTCAAACTTATCAAATTGTACACTTCAAATATGTACCATCTATTGTATGTCAGTCGTACCTCAATAAAGCTGTTAATAAAAGAAATAAATTTAATTTTAGAATAGTCAGATATAACATTTTTTAGTCCTGCACCAACTTATCCATATAAAAAGTTTAGCCATTTTTAAATATATACACAACTTGAAGAATTCTAAGCTACCTGAGTTATGAAGAGTGTAGTGGTTTTTAACTAGTCTTAATATATTTTATTAAGCTGTACATTTGTGTATGTATGTTTGTGAACCTGTGCTGATTCTGGTGATTATTTTTCTTGAGAATTGGTATCTATGGAATGGATGTTAAACTGGCTTTTTTTTTTTAAAGATTTATTTATTTGAGAGAGAGAGCACGAGTGGGGGGGGGCAGAGGGAGAGGAAAAGCAGGCTCCCCACTAAGCAGGGAGCCTGATTAGGGGTTCTATTCCAGGACCCTCGGATCATGACCTAAGCCAAGGTAGACACTTAACCAACAGCCACCAGGCACCCCATTAAACTGGCTTTTAAGCAGCTTTTAGAATACATCAGTATCACATTAGTTTGAATATTTTTTCCTTGTGACAGATACAGAATTAGTGTTTCAGGTGCCTCAGATTATAATAAACACTTTTAATAAAACTTTCTTCTAACCTTTGTACACTTTTGGTTTATTAATGAGCTTTCCTTTTAGAATCAGACTATTAATGGCTTTCTGACAATGTCATCCTGGCTATGACTTTAATAAAGACGTTCAAATTGGGATATGTGATATAAGAGAAATTTCCAAAAGAATTTGCTATATGATGCTTGGAGTGTGGTCAGTCAGATGCCCTTATAATATTGCTAGAGTTTAAGTAGTGAAAGTATACTCTTTTATACAGTAACTTCAGTTCATTGAATTTAATCTAAATAACTAAAAATATGGGAGCAAATACAAGTGAAAGTATATTTGTGTCATTTTTACATGTAATAGTAAAAATTAAGAGAGTCATTTTTACATATAATCGTAAAAATTAAAAGAAACTTTAATATAATGGGTAAACTATGTTATTTATTGATACTACCATTAAAAATAATGCAGCAGGGGCACCTGGGTGGCTCAGTGAGTTAAGCCTCTGCCTTCGGCTCAGGTCATGATCTCAGGGTCCTGGGATCGAGCCCTGCATCGGGCTCTCTGCTCAGCGGGGAGCCTGCTTCACCCTCTCCCTCTGCCTGCGTCTCTGCCTACTTGTGATCTTTTTCTCTCTGTCAAATAAATAAATAAAATCTTAAAAAAATAAATAAATAATGCAGCAGTTTGAGACTACATGTATGTTAGATGAAAAGTAAACCAAAACAATGGGTTCATTCATTTTGTGAAACTTCATTAACTTAAAATTTAAGGACTTTTCTGTAAGTATAAGAAAATCAGAATATAAAATTACCATTACCATCAAAATAGCAAGAGTGATTATGGTAGGGGGTAAGGTGATAAATACTATGTGTTTTCCATATCTTATTTTTATTTTATTTTTTTAATTATTAGTCATTTTTAAAAGAACATACTCCTCTTAATTAACAATTTTAGCTACCCTAAAGTAACATAGACAACTAGTGGCTGAAGCTCTGGGGTTTCATTAGTACCGTGATGACTTAATTAACAAATCCTCTATGAACAAAACCTCTTTCCCAAGACTGGCCTTGCAGCAGGCATGAGGGAAGGATCAATTTTCTCTGAGCTAGATTGGTGGCAGCAGGGACTAATGAGGCAGGGCATTGAAAGTGGCTCTCTCTCAGATCTAACTCCTCGGGGGTTGGCTAGAACTGATGCTGAGGGCACTGCTGCACTCCCGGGACCCACACAGACTGGTTACCCAGGTGTTGAAAAAACGATTTCTGTGCCAAGACCATATGTGGCTTTTAAGAGACTCCACAGGACTCTTGCTTTAGGCAGAGCTTTCCTGGTGTGGAATGAGTAGGCTAGAAAATAGCAAAGAAGGAATCCCATGTGCTAGGGTGCTTCCAGTTGTCTTCTGTGTGCTCACTGTGCCGCTTTTTCGATTCTCTGGGCTTCATTTTATTCAACTATAAAATGAAAGGACTGACTAGAAAATCTCCAATATATCTTGCAGTCCTAATGGACTATGTATCTAGATCAGGAGTCTGAACTTTTTTGTAAAGGGCCAAACAGTAAATATTGTCAGCTTTGCAGTACTGACAATCTCAGTCACAATTGTCAACTCTGCTTCTGTAGCATGAAAGCAGCCATATGTAACAATACACATAAACAAATGGGTGTAGCTGTGTTCCAATAAAACTTTATTTACAACTTTATTTACAAAAATAGGCACTAGCCAGATTGGTCCCCAAGCCACCGTTGGACAATGCCTGGTCTAGATATTAAAATAATGGAAATGTAATTAAAAGAATTCTTTGGGGGATAGGCTGTAAATCTTATTTCTGTGGCAACATTCTTTCCTTCATTTTTCTTTTAAGGATTAGTCAAATATAAAATGATATTTCACTATAAGGGTTTAACACCATGGGAAAAGGATAAAAATATCCTGTCACCAAACTGCTGTATTAAATTCTCTGCAATTGAGGAACCCTGAGCTGTCTCGATTAAGGAAGAATAATGGTGTCTACAACACTTAATAATTCTTTTAAGTCTTCAAAATTCTTTGAGCCTAGTAGGACCAAAGTTCAATGCCTGTTAATTTTGTTTCTGATAAGATCAGCTAAATCCTGCCTTTCATGATAATGTGAGCTTCAGACCGTGTGTGTGTGTGTGTGTGTGTGTGTGTGTGTGTGTGTGTGTGTGTTTCAGAAAGGAGCGACTGCCATGCTAGGCCAACTTCAGATCTCCATCTGTCTTGGGTTGGGTTTATGTCTTGGTCTTAAGTTACCAGGATTCTAATGTGGAAATTAGTCTGTCTTCACTTTGGAGATCTTTGTTAGTTCTCCCACCTCAGGCCTCAACTAATCTACTTTGTCTAGTGCATTTATATCAAACTTTACTTCTGTTTGCTGTAACAACAAAGCAACCATGGGTTGGGATAATTAATCCGGGCCTACTATTACATGAAGGGATCAGCACAGTGACACTTTGTCTGCCTAGAGAAGTCTAAAATATTCTTATTTGCCAGCTTGCTTTCATCTCAGCACTGTTTGGGATCTTTACTTTTTAAGCTGCAGAGCATTAATTCCTTACTGGCCTATTCCTTACTGAACACAGCTGTAAGCCCAGCAGAACTGACATACTCTTGTACTTATAGCTTATCCAGAGTAAGCAGGTCTACCCTCTCAGCGTGGTGACAACTATAACCCTTTAATGCAGCAGTTTTCAAAGTATGGACCCATTGGAGGTCTGTGAGACTCCATCAAGTTGTCTCGTCCATGAAGTCAAATCTATTTCACAATAATATTAAGATATTATTTGCTTTTTTTGACTCTCAATTTCAGTAGAGTTTTCCAGAGACTACATAATGCATGATATAGCAACAAATTGAATACTAAAACAGATATGAAAACCCTACTGTCTTTTATTAAGCCAGACATTAAAGAGATCAGCAAAAATATAAATGCCACTCTTTTCACATTTTTGTTTAGAATATATTGTTATTTTTCATAGAAATACGTTGAAGTGTAACTGGTTTACTAATATATCTTTTTTAATTTCTAATACAGTAAATACTGATAAATATAACTCACATAAACAAAAGCTATTTGAGGTTCTCAATTTTTGGGAGTATAACAAGAGTCCTAGAACTAAATAATTTGAGAACACCTACTCTAAGGTAATAGTCATAGTTGCAATCCTCCGATCTTACGGCTACCAATAACATCCTCAACATATGACCATGAATAAAATATCCACTGAAATTCCCCCAGTCAGAGATAGCAAATGTTAACAATTTAGTGATTATCCTTCTAGACGTTTTTTTACTGAGGGCTTTCATGCACACATTACATAATTTTACATATGTAGGATCATACTATACTTTTCCAAACTTTATCTCATGAAACACTTCCATTTAATTAATAAAGGCTCTGAATTATTACAAAAACCTAAGGTCTTGAAAGGGGAATAGACATCATCTTATCATATTTCCAAATCATTCAAGAATCCTCTTTAAAATACTCAGTACCTAACAGATCTATTCATTTCAGTTTTATAAACCCCAAATTGTTAGAAAGCTTTTTCTTCTGTCGAGCAGAATTTATTTTATCATTTCTGTCCATTGGTCCTAATTCCACTTTCAGAAACTATGTAGAATATCTTACCCATCTTGTCTGTGCTGCGTTCTGGATATTTTCTTCTGATCTGTCTTCCAGTTCACTAATTCTTTTCTAAGCTGTGTCTAAGTTTCTGTTGAATTTATCCACTGAATTCTTATTTTCAATTTTCATTTAAACCTATTGATTCTTAACTTCAATTTTTTATACTTTAGAGTCCTCTGCTAAAGTTCAGTGAGCATAGTTATTTCAGAGTTTCTGTTTGAGAAGTTCAACATCTGAAACTATTTGGGACTACTTTCTATTATATAATTTCTACTGGTTTTAATGTCCTTCCTTGCCTCCTTACTTATTATTTATTTACTATTCATTTTTTATTGTGATAAGACAATATATTTGGATAGTGTATTTGGAAAATAATTTGCAGAAATAATCTAAAGCATAGGATGATTCATGATTACTTTTGGCAGTTACAGAAACACTGGCACACTAGAATCATCTTGATCTAAGTTTAGGAATTCAGAATCGGAAACTCAGGTGTTGTCCATTGCCTAGGCGTGTCTACTTCCTGTTCACCCTTAATCATAGGTGCAGCCTTCTGGGTTTCCCTGCATAAAGAGGTTTTACAAGGGCCATTTCTCTTGACAGGCTCTAGATCCCAAATTTTGTCTCCCTAGCAGTACCAAACACCAGACTCTTTTCTGGGCCCTGTCATCCTTGAGATCCCATTCTAGTAATTCTTCACTCTTTTATTAGGCCTTTGTTGCCTTCAGGGACGTTTTTAAAATACGTTTTACTCAGATGTTCTAATTGTTCTTTTTGAGACAGTTGGTCTAAATTATGTAGTCTGCCATTATCAAAAGCCCTAGAACTTACTTAAATTAATATTAATACTTCTCTGGCCTTCTGGGATACTTAGGAACAGGGTCAGGATGTCTTACCAGGACATCCTCATATACGCATCTTACCTGTACCACATTCATCCAGGTACTCTTTAAGAGCACTTCTTGAATGTTCAGTCTGATTTTATACTTGGTTCAGACAAAGGGAAAGCATTATTCAAGTAAGTAGTTACTCTGTAACCTTCATCTCATAATTTTGAATTCTGTTTGAATTAAAAGTCACAGTGCTGCCTTTTTTATGCGTTTATTAACCAGGTTAGGCTAAGGTAGTAGCCTAACAAATAACCCTCAAAATCCGAATGGCTTTCAATAATAGATATTTATTTTTCTGTTACATTCTTGTTCTACACTGAGTTAGCTGAGGCATGTTGTAGTTATTCTAGGACCAAAACTGAGGGACAGCCCAATTCAGAATATGCTAGTTGTATTAAAGGTGGAAAGATGAAAGAACTACATAGTAGTTATAGCTCTTGCATCACTTCCCCTCACATTTCATTAGCTAAAGCAAGTTACATGGCCAAGCCTGATATTGATCAGATAATTTAACAGATTACGCTTCTCCCACAGGGGTAAGCCCAGTAAGGGGGGACAGTGAATACAATGTACATTGGCTCCATTTTCCTTCACGGATTTATATATATCCTAGTCTTCTTGTTTTCAAACTAACGCTTAAAATGAAAGGTCTTATTGTCATTTAGAATTTAAACCACTGAAAACAAAACATCAGAACAAACTATTATTGAAACCTTGAATAAAGAATTGGGTTTGTTTTAAAAACCACTCTAGGCTCTTTTTTAAAACATTAATTCTGTATGTGCACAGTTTCTTTCATCTGCAATTTCTCTAAATTCCTTTATCCCATCTCTTATCCAACCGGTCATATAGAAATTTGCTCTTTGGGGAGTTAAATCCTCAATACTGACCTCTAGGTATTACAAAGCAGCCCAGTAGTGTTTTTCATTTTGTACTATGCTTTCATGAGCACTAAATTTTCCATTATTAGCTTTTCTAGGATTTTTATTTAAATAATTTTGTTTGTTTTAACTCTCAATTACATTATTCCCATTTATTTGGAATTCTTCTCTCTTCTAATTGTTTTAATCACTCATCCACCAAAGGTACATGTACTGTCTCCTACCCTTTCATTTATTATATATGCCCAAAAATTCTAAACTCAGAGTTCTCCCTTAAAATTGTGGTACTTTTCTAGCTATTCTCCTATTACTTGTTCAAAACATTTTTGGAATATATTGGGATTTTCTTCAGTGTTTGAGGTTTTCTAGTGTGTCATTTTCATGGATCAGAGCAATTCCTACTATTCTAGTATGAAGTGTCTTACATGATCTTTTTTCACGAGTAAATGCAATATTAAACAACATTGAAGATTTTATTATTTCTTGATCTAAAATATAATATTTATTTAATGATGAGGTGGAAATAGAGATTCTATGAAAGGGAAAGAGGTATGCTCCAAATATAATTCCTGTGTCAAAAAGCAGCAAGTGCTACCACTATTTTGTGACCCCTGAATGTTGTCTGCTCTCTTTGTGCTAAATCTAATAGTAATTGATCCCAAAGAAGATCACAAAATTCCCATTGTTGGCTTTAGAAGTGCATTGATGAGTACCGTGTTTGATGGGATAAAAGCTTCAATAAGTGATGCCCCCACCTGAGTGGTTAATTTCAAAATATTGTTTGTCTAACATATTGTTGTCAATGACAACTGAACAAGAACTTTTAGGAGCAGTTGGCTGTCCAATAATAGCAAATTTCAAGGCTATGCAAATTGTGCCAGTTCAGCCCCGCTCTTTTCTCTATTATCATATCAATTGAGTCAGTTCATAGTAGACAAAGCAAGGTTATGGGAACCACCTAGAGCATCATGCACCATTTAACATCAATGCAGCATACATGAACATCTGCAACTTCAGTCTTATTAACAGAGGATAGAATAGAAGGCAATAAACAGCTTTCTTCATCATTTAATTGCAAAATAGTATTTCCTAATATTTGCATTGTTTATCAACAGGAACTTCATCAATAATTATATAATTATGGTTGCCTAGATTACAGTGCTCTCATGCATCTTGTCATTTTTTACAGAAGTCTAAATTTGAACACGTGATTCGAGACTAATAATGTAAGTCCCTTGAAATGTGAATTGCATAAAACAGATATTTTGTATAGCAGGAGAATGGCAGTTTATGATTCCTCAGTCACTCTGGGGATTAAGTGAACACAGAGAAAAGAAAGAAAGGCAGCAAAAAATGAGGAAGCCAGTAGTTACATTCAAACACAGACCCATTGAACCTGAGAGTAGGTTATATTCTTTAGAATTAATCACAAGTAATGAGATGTTTGCTTTAGGCCAGAATTGGGCCGAATTAAAACATGATTATTATGCTGAGGTCTTCCCCTCAGCCTCTATATTTAAAGGGATAAAATGGCAGAAAATTACAAATACAGCAAGAAAAAAGCTATGGTGGCCTAAGTTAGAAATTCCAAATGGCAGAAAGGCTTAACGTACCTGTTCAGCCATTACCTCTGTTGCTTTTCTGAATCCTGATAATGCTACTACTCCTTACTAGAAAAATGTGACATTTACCATAAGCAGCCAAGTGCATTCTTTAGATTCTGTGGCAGCAGAGTCCCTTTTTTGCACACAGTGCAAAATATCTACAAAGAAATGAAAGGAAATATTGTAAGTGCAATAAGTTATTGGTTTGATCAGTGGGAGTTGTCTCACAATTGAGTAGGAATAGGAAAATATGAAAAACAATGGGTACATTTAAAGCAAATAAAGCAAGGGGCTGTCCTGAAAAACTTGTCTCATTTAAACAAGAAAATCTCATATTTTTATTTAAATTTATTTTATATTTAAGGAAAATCTGAGACCTGTTCACGAAATTGCATTTGAAATACTTTAATTGGTGATTCAGATTCCTCTCCCTTACAAAAAATTAAAAATCTTAAAGTGAGTGAGCCCTATTTGAACTAAGCTATTTCTTCCCAAGTGATCAACATAGTCATTTCCTTTAAAAAAAAAAAAAAAAATCTAGAGTTAGAATATTTTCTCTCCCTGATTAGTCTGTATTTATGCCTTTAATAATTCCATTCATTTTCTAGCAGGAAATTTTTCTTCCCTTCTCAGATTTTTTTAAAGATCATATAAAGAAAGGAGGAAAGCTCTGCTAAAGTATCCAAAGAGTAAAGGAAGATGTAGTTTTTGGCCCCATTTTTGTGGTTTTTGGGTATAAAGAACTTAGCAGAAGCTTTTTTAACATGATTCTTAAGCTGTCATTTCCTCTATCTGAGGGATGTTAAGAACTGGTTTGTTAGAGGTAATAGTTTGACTTGTAATTACTTAGCACTGCACAGAAAGACTCTTGAAGTAATTGCAGCCTTTACTATAAACTTGAAAATTTTCTACTCCGTGCAGAATGAAGGTGGAGATTTTATATACATACCTATACATATTTATGCCTCTCACCTGAATACTTCAGAGAGCACATTTTTCTAGGCTGGGGCTTTGTAATAAATGTCTGTGCAGTACCAATTCTGATATATGTACACCTTTCCTTTAAAGAACTTATATGCAGATATTTTTCAGGAACCCTTTTTAGGAGCTATTTATCAAAACTGCTATGATAATAACTTTGTCCTAATGAGTCGCAGCCTCTGTTTAGGGAATAATCGATAAACTACAAATTAATGTTCCATAATTCACATTACAATGCACATGTAATTATTTTGAGATGAGGCAAACTGTATGCATTTAATTTATAGCTGTAATTAAGTAAACTCATTTGATACTAATTAGGTGAGCCTAAAAGGATCATAGGTTCATATATTTAATTATCAAAGTACAATCAGCAACTAGTTTTTGAAAAGCTTCCTTATCTTGAGCTCAACACAGAGCTTTGGCCACACTACAATTTTATCTTCTAGGGCCTTCAACATATTAAAATGCATTATGAATAATGGAGAATCTACTTGGTGAATTAGCTTTTTTGATAATTTTATTTGCAATTTAACATCTGAAAAAATGGGCTTAAGAATACACAGGTTCTATATCTGACAAAACTGTTGATCAGAAGTGAAGGAAAAATTAAGACATTTCCAGTTCAACAAAAGCTAAAGGAGTTCAGTACTAGGAGTTCAGACCTGCTATATGAGAAATACTGGAGGGAATCCTTCAGGCTGAAATGAATAGATGCTAGACAGTCACTCATAACCATATGAAGAAAGAAAGAACTCCAGCAAAGGTAACTACATTGGTAAATGCAATAGCCAGTATTACTGTAGGATGCCTGAGTGGCTCAGTTGGTTAAGCATCTGCCTTTAGCTCAGGTCATGATCCCAGGGTCCTGGGATCCAGTCCTCCGGAGCCCACTTCTCCCTCTGCTGCTTCCCCTGCTTGTGCTCTCTCTCTCTCTCAAATAAATAAATAAAATCTTTTTTAAAATAGCCAGTATTAATGTATTTTTGGTTTGTAACTCTTTTATTTCATACATGATTTAAAAGATAGATACATCGAATGGTAATTTTAAGTATATGTTAATTGGCACACAGGTATAAAGATGTAATTTATAACAACAGAAGCAGGGAAAGAGTTGTATAGGAAGGAAGGTTTTGTATGCTAATGAAGCTAAGTTGATATTAATTCAAACTGATTGTTATATATTTAGGATGTTAGTTGTAATTCCCATAGTATCTGCTAAGAAAATATCTAATGAATACAGAAGTTTTCTCTCTTTTGTTATAAAATACCATATAAAAATTAGAGGCGCCTGCATAGCTCAGTCGGTTGAGCGTCCAACTCTTTAATTTTGGCTCGGGTCATGATCTCAGGGTCATGGGATCGAGCCCCATATCAGGCTCCACACTGAGCATGGAACCTACTTAAAATTCTCTCTCCTTCTCCCTCTGCCCCTCCCCACTTGTGCTCTCTCTCAAAAAAAAATAGTTTATAAAAATTAGTTTATTAGAAAATGTACTTGATTGCTAGCTTAGAAGTCTTTTAAATTCTACTGGCAGTCATTAATCACTGAGTATTTACTGAGTACCTAAAATAATGGGCTTTCTTCTAGCTTTCTTTTTTATTTGAGAGAGAGTGAGAGTGAGAGAGATCACAGAGGGAGAGGGAGAAGCAGGCTCCCCATTGAGCAGGGAGCCCAACCTGAGATCATGACTTGAGCTGAAGGCAGATGCTTAAAGGACCGAGCTACCCAGATGCCCCTCTTCTGGCTTTCAATAGTTGTCCCCGTTTCTTCCCACTAAATTCATAAATGTATAATCGAGAAAGAAGAGTTATCTGATATCTAGAGTGGCTTCCTATGTTGGAATATGCTAGATAAAATGTTCACATCTTCGTATTTTCCAGCCACATATATGCTCTAAGGAACATGAAAGCTTGTGCGTATGACTCCCTGAAGGGCTCAAAGTTGTGTCTGTCTCCATGTGTTTAAAACAAGATACCTGGCTTTGAGGAGTAGAAGCCACCCATGTGGTCAACTATATGTTCCCTGCACTTTCAAAGTATTTAGGGTACTTCCATCACTATCAGAAAATGTGGACCTTACCCTCAGACATTCAAATTCTATACTTTCAGAATGAGCTAATCAGAACGTGGAGTTTTTTCCCTTTCCTCATCAGCAGCCAATATAGTAAAATAAAAAGTAATTGCTGATACTTCCATTGTATATTACAGCTTACATAGAACATTTACCTAAATATTTTCTACTAACATAACATAATAAAAAAATAAAATAAAATGAGGTATTAAAATAGATGAACAAATAGGGCACCTGGGTGACTCAATCGGTTAAGCATGCTACTCTTGGCTTCGGCTCAGGTCATAATCTCAGGGTCATGAGATCAAGCCCTGTATCGGGCTCCACACTAGGCGTGGAACCTGCTTGAGATTCTCTCTGACCCTCTCCCTCTCCCTTTGCCCCTCCACCCCTGCTCATGCTTGCTCTCTCGCTTGCTCTCTCTCTCTTTCTCTCTTTCACTCCCTCGCTCCCCAACTCAAAGGAAATAAAAAGGAAAAGAATGCACAAATGAGTGTCTGACCTGTAAGGCTGTTGTTGCTTCTTTTACTTCTTTGGGGGTACAGGACTTTGTCTTTTCAAAGAATTAACTAGCACAAATTTCTTCTGTCCAGATGTAACCAACATTAAAACTTCACATGCCACACAATTAATGACACCAGCCTTGCTGCACTGACTGCTATAGCTTGACCAATTTGTATATTGTCTCTGGGTCATCTGAGGAAGTATAAATAGTATTATCATCTAAGAATAGGCCAAGTCTAGCAGGTACCATTTACATAGACTAAAGTATAAATAGCTATGTGATATAATAGCTATACAGTGTGGTGTGACTATATTGAATTGTCTGCCACCTTCCAGTCTGAGAAACAAAGATACTGGTTCTTGTATTGTTTGATGGAAGAACTATTAGTAGTTCATTATCACTAGCAAAGTGTAAAGACTTGACACCTAACAGCTTCACTTCTCTCTAAGGGTGAGAATTATTTGGTGACTTGAGAAGACATTTAAAATGATACTTTGGGGAGGGAAATGGAAGCACCAGCTAAGGATCATTAGTGGGACCAATTCTGAGAGGAATTGCAGTAATTGGCACAGTGTTTGGATGACAAACACCAGCCTGCTTTGACACGGGGTCTTTATCATTTTAATAAATAGGGCTGTGCCATTCCTCTTAATCTCTTGATAGGCATGAGTATGATCCTTAAACTATTCCTGCAACTTTTTAAAAAATCTGATGGTGCAACTTCTGTTCATAAGGAATGATGATAAAAACAACCAACCTTTAAAAGCATTGTAAAATATGGTACTTGAGAAGGTTTTTTTTTAAACAGGTAATTAACCATACATTTACACATTTTAATCTACTTTTAAGTGCAAGAGAGATTGGCGAATGACTTAATAAAGAAAAGTATTCTGTTTAAATTGGGTAAAATGGTTGTTTACTGGTGTTTATCACTATATTGCAAGTAGTCAGGTTATCTGTGA
>CM052894.1:45999096-46020287 GCA_028534135.1 Potos flavus | reverse complement strand
GGGGGGGGTCATAGGGGGTGGGGGAGGGAAATGAAACAAGATGGGATCAGGAAGGAGACAAACCATAAGAGATGCCTAAACTCATGAAACAAACTGAGGGTGGCTAGGGGGTAGGGGGGGTAGGGATAGGATGGCTGGGTTATGGACATTGGGGAGGGTATGTGCTATGGTAAGTGCTGTGAAATGTGTAAGCCTGATGATTCGCAGACATGTACCCTGGGGTAAATAATACATTATGTGTTAATAAAAGATAGATAGATAGATAGATAGATAGATAGATAGATAGATAGATAGATAAATACATACATACATACATAAATACATACATACATACATACATAAATAAATTTGCAGTAGTTTAGACCAAGAAGTCATGATTCTCAAGAACAAAGTTCCAAGTAATCTCTTCCATTTTGAATTAGGTTCTATTCATAAATAAAGATTTACCCAACCAAAAATCCATGACTTTTTCAAACAAAGAACTCAAGGAATTATATCTAACTATGACTTACTTACCATTTATGTGTAATTATTTTTCAAATCTATAATCCAGTAATTAATTCTTATTTAACACTTACATTACCTAAAGTGTTTTATAGACTTACTTTATTATTACATAATGTAACCCTATTATAAATGGTAATAGCATCATTAACTTAGCTCATTTTACTTATTTAGTGGCTGTTTGTTCTGACTTTACAGTTGTTAATTCTCTTTGTAGTATGACTTGTACTTGAAAGTAATAAAATAAAAAAAAAAGAAAGTAATAAAATCAGATTTCTTTATAAATATTTATGGTACAGTCCTTTTTTTAAATCAGATGGTAGCCCTTTCCTAATTATTTCTAGTAAAGCCTGCTTACTTTTTTTTTTTTTTTTTTTTTGCCTGTGTAGCAGTGTGTACTGCATACTCCCTAGAAAATTTAATCCTGGATATTTATGCCTTAACTTCCAATTAATCAAAATCCTACTAACTACCATGTAGGTCCTGGTGTTACGAAGTGTGGAAAGTTAGTTACTTAAGGAGTTTAAACAGATGTTTCTGATATGGAGTCTTAGCATCTGCAGTCATATGGTCAAAAGGGATCACTAAGTGAAGAATCCTCTTCTTTTTTTTTTTTTTAAGGTTTATTTATTTATTTATTTGACAGAGAGAGAGAGATCACAAGTAGGCAGAGAGGCAGGCAGAGAGAGAGGGGGAAGCAGGCTTCCCGCTGAGCAGAGAGCCCAATGCAGGGCTCGTTCCCAGGACCCCGAGATCATGACCTGAGCCAAAGGCAGAGGCTTTAACCCACTGAGCCACACAGACACCCCAAGAATCCTCCTTTCCTCCTTTTGAATATCAATCTTTCCAGTAGAATTTTTTTTTATTATCATATCTGTGCTTATCTCGTGTTGAAAGTATCCATTAGTACCAGGTAACAAAACACAGAATATGCTTTTTGAGCTTGTTAGGTTCTTTATTAAGACCCTGTGGTGCTCAGTATCTCCTTTTCCCTCTCTCTTGATCTTAGGTGAGACTAAAGTTTACAAGTTTTTGGCCACATCTGTCCCCGTAAGGGATGCAAATTTGTGATTTCAAAAGTTCCAGCCACCAATAAAAAGCACTGTCCAATCTTTTGCAGATGTCCTCTGGGCCACATTTCATCACAAATAACTCCATTCCACTGTCATGTGCCAAGTTTAAAGTACTGTATTAGATTACTTTATAGTCAAAACAATCAAGCCGTGGTCCAGACTGCTATAAGACAAGAACCCAGTGTGCTGTCCCTTTTGTTCTACCTGGCTTTCCCTTTTCCTAGTTGACAAATAGTTTAAAGGAAATAGCAACTCCTTTGTAAAAAGTAACCAGTTTCAGTTATTTGTAATAAGCCAAGTAAAATCAGTAATTCTTAACGTTGGCATGAAGAATCATAGAGGAATAGTAGTTATGTTTTTATTAGGCCATTGTGATTTTCTGTAGAGAAACACCCAAGACTCATTATATATTTTAAATTTACAGCTCTTTAACTATCCAAGATTTCACTGCCAAAAATGTAGTCAAGCTTGAAGCTTTATTAGAGATCCATGATCCAGTCCTTACAAACACTTTCTTTCTCTCGTAGTTTCTGTTCAAATATTTATATTGTCCAAAAAGGTACTGCTGTGGTTTACAGTCATTCCCAAAATATGTGATCTATCTAGGTATAAACTCTAACAAAACACATAGGGTATCTGTATGCTGAAAATTACCCAAAAAAAAAAAGCATTGTTTACAGATGACTTTGCACCTTGATTCCCAAGTACTCATGTACAGAATATGGAACTCATGTTGTTTCCCTCTTTGAATGATGAATGATGAAGGAGCTTCAAAGTTTACTAGGTGAGTTTCTGTATTGAGTGTTACAAAGAGAAATCAGTCTGCCTTTCTTTGGCTCTACTTGCAGAAAGTGAAGTCACTGCTTTTGCTGTCTTGGATCAAGACCAGAAAGAAATTGTTGATACCAATGGAGCTGGAGATGCATTTGTGGGAGGTACAGATTCATTTATTTCATACTTATAAGTTAAACATTTCCTTTAACCCTTGCCTCTACTACATCACCAAGATTTATGAATTTAATAATTTCTTCTTTTAAATAATTAACTCCTAATGTTGTTTCCATATGCTACTATCACTGTATTATGAAGGTATTTTGCTATAGGAAAAATACTTATTTGGGGCTCAAAGATAATTTTCAGTTGTGCTGTACCCCAGTCATTTTCACAAGATTAATCGTCTATGAGGATATTGCATAAGCAAGCTGTATCAAGTACAGTATATAGTATATTCTTAGGCCTTCAGGCTTAAATGTTAACACATTGTTGTTCTTTAAAAAGAAGTTGTGGTGAATATTAACTAAGGATGATGTCTTCAGATTGTATCATTTGATTAAAACATCTGTTTCTAAGACAATAGTTAAATGTTCATAAATGTACTAGGAAGGGTTAAATTTTTGTCTGGTCCAGGCTTAGTAAGAAGTGGCACAATTTATAAGAACTAAGTCATTTTCGGAACAAGTACTCTAAGATGAAGACAATTGGAAGATTCTTGGCTTAATGAATTAGATTGATCTAAAATCTGGTTCAAAAGTTCTTTTGATATGTCTAAACCATTTCTAGTTAAGTGTAGTTAAGCTAGACAGTGGTCTCTAGAAAGCTGTAGATTCTCGAATGATAATCCAGAAGAGTCCCTCTTGATATCTCTTTATTTCTTATAGACTTGAACAAGGAACAAAGGCAAATAGAATTGGTCATTGATTGTCCTCCTTTCCTTGGAAGATAATTTGAATCATGGGAAATTTAAATTATGTGGTAGTTTTAACATAGCATTGTTTCAAGTATAGATATTCATTTGTTTTAATGATCTTTTTCACCAACATAACTTTTTCATATTTCCTTCTTTGAAATATGCCTACTCTTCAATGAGCTGTTAACCAATAGACTCATAACATGCCTCATGCTCTATTCTTTGGAAAGAGTACATACCAGAGATAACATTCTACTTTACTGTCATGCTTATATCTTTTGTGTCTTTGCTCTGAAAGGCCTCCTCATTGATTAGAATGTTTTCCAGCTATTTTTCCTATGCTGTCTTTCTTCAGACCCATAAATCCATGTAGGCTAAAAATATCTTATCCAGAATTGGGCTAAATTCTGTAATACATTAAGGAAACACTATGGATTTCTTTTTTGTTTTCCCCTCCCAGCCCCTACACTATGGATTTCTTGTGTAAAATTGGTTAAACTGGAATCTTGGTACCTAACCTTTAAACTTACCCCTTGTGTGTGCATCATTTAAGTACTTTAAATATTTAAAACAGTAAATATTCTATTTTTTTTAATGTTTAGTAGGGTACATTGTGAAGTCATCATAAATATGATGGTGACCTAATTAGTCACAACCTGGGTCCTGGGCCACCTAGCCCTGCAAAAACAGACTCCTTTACGAACACCTAACTATCTATAATGTTCCCAGTACTGGGTAAGAACGTATGGACTTTCTGAGGGAGAGACAAGTCATTCTTAGGGTACTGAAGTGGAATAGCTATCTACCCATTTGTATTTGTATTGTGGTAAGGATAGTAAATGAACTACCTCACCAAAGCACTCAGGCTCTCTGTTACAGCATTTACCGCCTCTTTTTTTTATCTCACTCTATCTACCTATGTATTTATTGTTGGGGTACAGTGAAGTAAGTAGTAAGGAAAGAGTATGGAACAGGGAGCCCCAAGGATTTTTTTGTAAAGGGCCAGACAATGAATATTTTAGATTTGCATGTCCTGTACAAGCTATATTGCATATTATTCTTGTTTTGTTTGTTTGTGTGCTTGCTTGCTTGCTATTGGTTTTGGGTTTGGTTTTTTATAACATTCTAAAAACATAAAAGCCTTTTGTAACTCTCCAGTTATACAGAAACAGGCCACAGGCTGGATTTGGCCCTCCGGCTCTAATTTGTCAACCCCTTGTGTAATATGTTGGCAGCTTCCTCACTTTATTCGCTTTCATCATACCTTGAATCCAAACACTGGGTTTTACCACATGCTGTTGAAATCACTGTAGAGAAAGTGGAAGGCAGGCTGACAGTAGGCAGGACTTTACTGGTAGCCATTTTTCTCACTTGAACCCTATTCTGATCAGTTTCCAGGATAATCAGATCCTGAAAGACTGAGAGATGCAATGATATGAACACTCTAATGTCATATTAGCATTGAAATACTTATGTTGGCATGTTTAGCACATTCTGTGTAAGTCAAGCTATACAGTATAGCAATAGATAACATTTATATAGCACTTACTAGCCAGTAAGCATCTTCAGCATTTTACACATATTAACGCATTTAATGTTCATAAAAGCTCACTGAAGTAGGGCTTTTTTTTTTTTAATTATTTCTTTGAGAGAGAGTGAGCACCTGTGCACGAGCAGGGGGAGGGGCAAAAGGAGAGGGAGAGAAGCTGACCCCACCGAGTCCAAGCCCAAAGCAGGGCTCAATGTCATGACCCTGAGATCACGACCTGAGTCGAAATCAAGAGTTGGGACTCAACCGACTGAGCCACCCAGGAGACCTTACGGTAGGTTATTAATAACCCAGTTTTACTGATGAGACAGCTGAGACACAGAGAGATTAGGTAACTTGCACAAAGTCTCATAGCTAGAGAGTAGCAGAGCCAAGATTCGATCCAGGCAGTCTGGTTTCAGAGTCCGTGCTCTTACTCACTGCACTATATTGCTTCTCTAAACTTTTAGGGAAATCTCATCATTAGGACAGAGAGCCACAGACCAGCCTTACTAACAAAAGCTGGGTTTTGCCAAAGAGAATCTTTCTATTATGTGAATAGATGATTTCATGTATTGAACAGGAGCTTTTGTTATCTGATAGGATTCTGAGGACTCTAGGGTAAGACTGTTGCAGAAAAAAAAAGAGAAAGGGAAAGGGAAAATAATCGAAGGACTATAGTCCCTGGTGAGTTTGAACCAGGAGCTTTTTGCTAAGCAGTAGAATTGATTGCTCTATAGAGATACAGAAAGACAGATCATAAACTTGCTGGGTCAGCACGGAATCTAAATACAAGGAGCTATATGAATCAACCATTTAATAGCACCAGGCTAATGCATTCCATCTTACAATAGAGATGGTTTTATCAGTTGGAAATAACTAAAAAAATCCATTGGTTAAAACCCCTACTTCCATCTCTACACTAGGGAAAGCCTTTCTACTAGGATTGGAAATACTCCAGCTATTGAAACATACTTCTCTACCTTGAACATGAATGAAGAGGCAATGGCAACTTTTGCATTTACTATGTAGTTTCTTTTTCTTTGCTCTGTTTTATTGCCTGATTAACATATCTGCTCTCTGATTGACACATTCTATCTTTAAGTAGATAATCTATTCTCCCTATTACTTTTAAGTTTTGCTGGCTTAAGAATATTTCTGTCTTTTGTGACTTTGCATAACTGTATTCCAGTCCCAATTTCAAGTTCTTGAATAAAGTATCGCTTCATCTACCATGTGCTAATTACATATCCCAGTACCAGAGTGCCATGTGTTCTTATTAGCCAGCCACATAAGAGATATATAACTATAGTACATCATAGATTTTCATGTATAATTTTAAAATGAGTACCCCACATGTACATAAATTAAATTCATAGTTCCATCACAGAGGTTCAGTAACAGTGACAATTCCCTCTAGCCTCTACAAGCATGCCTCCTTGTTCTATTTGGAGATCTTAAGCACTCTGTAACATTTGCCCTTTATTTGTCCGTAGCCAGGCCTGATGGAACTACCCTTTTCACATGCTCCCTCAAAAGCCCAAGTGGTACGATTGTACCCTTGGAAATGGAGACAATTCTATAATCTCTAAGTGTGATTTCCTAATTTCCCAGGTCAGGAGAAAATTTCTTCCTGTTGTCCTGCTGTGCTTTGTCACAGCAGGTCTGCCTTTTCATTTGGAACCCTCTTTGTCACTGCCATAGTAACAAATGGAAACATTGAGAACATTTTGTGACAGGCACTGTCATTGTTCCTGGTGAAATCTCTTCCCCTGTGTCTTCCCAGTAAATGAAACTGAGAAGAAAAATCATAACAAATAACATGAAAGAGGACCTAATCAATATGTTCCCAGTGGGCTGTCAATACCAGCCTGTGTTAATCTGATTTAGTTGTATGTTTTATAGCAGCTGTAGGAATATGGACTAGACCTACAAATCATATTTAGACTAAAAGTGAGTACGCCTTTGACAGATTATACCCAAGCACATATATATAGCTCTCAGATAAAAGACTGAAGACCTCACCCAAAGACCAACATTCTTAGGATTAAAAAGCTTCGTTAAATGTGGTTAAGAGCCATATATAGCTTAGAACAGTTTCTTTTGAATGACAGTAAAGTAACTGTGCTACCTCTAATACTTTTTAAGTTTCTCATGACAGGTTTAGCAGGGAAAATGTATTACCCTAAAAGATAATACCTACAGCATACACATGACTATTAAAGCCACTTAGCATCCCAATGTAAATAATTATCCTATTTCCTATCTAATAAAAAGAAGCATTAATTTTACTTTCTAATTCATTTTCAAAACATTTTGGTTAAGGAAAAAAGATTTAAGTTTCTACAACAAGGATGCTGTTTCCTTCTCATATTGCACATGGCCATACTTCGGAGAGTCATGGGGATTCTCGTTGTATTTTCTAGTTTCACCTTGTTTGTTCCCAAACATGTGTATCTTACTCTCCCATTCTTCTTAATTGCTGCTAACTTGTGCTCTGCAAAGAAGTGGTGCAGAATTCTTGTAATGTTTTTCTGCACCACCTCTCTTCTTAGCTGTCCAACTCAGAAAACTAGAAAATAACTTAAATATGTTCTTTCTCACACTAATTCGCTCAAAAATCAGAAGTTTCATAGGACCACTGTATACAGAGGATTTATCTAATGGTGACCAAGATGAGAACTGCATACTCCTACCCACATCCACACCCAGGGAAACAATAATACCTTTCTTTCCTTGTTTCTTGACAATAATACCTGTCCCTGTCTTAAGTAGGACATCTTTGGTATTTTATTCTTAAGTAGCAATTTTCCTTAAAACTATCAAATGAGGTATGAAATTGACTTCATCATTAGGAATGTGAAATTCATCACAGACAGCAGCTCAAGTTTATGGAAGTGGAGGGAAGATTCACACCTTGCACATTCATAGAACACTTCATGACATGCTATTCTAGTGTTAACATCCAGATATTTAGAAAAGCTGATGTGGGACCAGGAACAAATTTCAAGAACATTGCCTAAGATTATTTAAGCCTTTGTTGGTTAAAAGAGGTAAAGATGTTTCTCAAGCCATGACAAAAAAGAGAAATAACTTTAGTTCACATGGAATACTGGATGATTTTAAGTTGTAAAGTCTGGAATCTCTCACAAACATGAATGTTTCCTCAAAGATCTAGTATCCCGGATGGCCTCCACCTAGAGGCAATTATAAATAGATAGTGGAATTCAAAGGACTTTGTCTTCTGGAGGTTTGGATAAGACAAAGATAGTCTGAGCCATGTAGACTATCAGACCCTGAAGCTCAAATATGAACATAAGTTTCCTATATTTGAAGATTACTAAGAAATGTTTATTCAAAGAAAACAATGTTGATTTTCTAAGATTCCATTTAGTGGCAGAGGGCCAGAGGAAATGTCATAAGCAAAATTAATTTTCTTAGACAGAATTGTGACATGGTAAAATATATGTGTATCAGTTTCCCAGCCTAGAATATTTGTGCGTCAAATGGAACTAACTTGAATTCGTTAGTGGCCCCAGCTGCTAGTACATGGATTTGGTCAATTTTACCTACCCTATCTGTCTGATTCATATAACATGTATTAGTTGTATACATAACAATCCTCACAATTTTGTGACCTAAAACAACAACCATTTACTTAGCTCCACAAATCTGTTGATTGGCAACTGTGCCTAGGGTCAGCTGGACTGTTCCTCTTGTCTCAGGGGTACAAGAGATTAAGTATGTCCAAAATCACAGTGAAAGCCTGGTTTCAAACTCAAAGTTCGACCCTAGAGTTCTTACCTCTTTTTATTTTGTTATACTCTGCCCTATTAGTATATCATCTTTATTTATTTGTCAGAAAGAAACAGAGAACACAAGCAGTGGGGAGTGGTAGGCAGAGGGAGAAGCAGGCTCCCCGCCAAGCAAGGAGCCCAATTCGGGGCTTGATCTCAGGACTCGGGGGTGTGGAGGGGGTGTGGGGATCAGCACCTGAGCCAAAGTCAGACAGTTAACTGACTGAGCCACCCAGGCATCTCTGGAAGGGAATATTTTTTAAAATCACATTTTCTAGTTTTGAGGTTTTTGAACAGTTTTCAGCCATGAAATTATGGTTCAAATGAGGTCTTATCTGAATCAGAATGAAATGAGATTAAACAAATCCTCATTTGGCCTCATCTACATTTTATTTGGTGGCTCAAAAAATAACTCCCTGGAATAAGGCAATGTTGGGTATGAAAACCATGATCTATTCAGAAGTCCCATTTGGTGGATGAGGAAAATGAGTCCCAATGAAAGGGAGTTAATTGCAAATATGCAATACTAGGAGCCAGATCTCCTGGCTCGTTAATTCATGGTCCAGTAATTATACATGTTAATAACTCAAATGAAAGTTGTCTGTTGAGCAGTCTGTTATATAGGCCTCTTAAAAATACATAGGTCAAGAGTCAATATCCCAAATGGATAGAAGCCTTTGATGTACTTTTTCTTGGCATGTGGGTATGCAAGATGTTTGACTTCAACTTATAAACAGAAGCATATGCTACACTTTTATTTTGGGAACCACATCAAGAGATCACGCTTTAGGTAGAAAATTCAAATTCTAACCTGATCTTGTACAATTTCTGTTTCATGAGGAGGAATGATCTTTAAAGCAGTATTTTGAAAGGGGTTGGGGCAGAAGGGCAACTTACCTCTACAAGTAAAACATACTGTTTTGTGGTCCTCTTCAGGGTCTTTTCTGAATTGGGGGCATTTAAACGTTTTTGGGTCTGGAGGTTTTTTTAATTCACATGCAGTATCCCGTGCCATGTTAATAGAATTTGACAGATTTCCATTTTCAGTCACCAGAGAAAGGAAATAAGTTACCTTCATAGCTATCGCACTGGCCACTTGCCTATAGGTTACACCGTGCTGCTCAGTTGCTCACTTTGTGTGGGAGGATGTGTGGTGCTGAGCTCTTGCAAAGGAGCCTTTGCTCCGAGTTGGCTTCCTGTCCACGTCAGTCACTGCACCATCTGACACCACCTGGGCTTTGGTTTTCATTATGCAAATACCTGCTAAGTCAGACCTTACCCTGGCAGGCAAAGTAGCTTTTTAAGTTACTTCAAAATGTAATGTTTGTTGACTTTCTTTTTCCAGAAAAATCCGCGTTTTCTAGCATGTGGGTCCTAACTTGTTACTTGAGTTCATGACTAGTTGGTAGTCAACATGAAGTCAAACCATAACGAAACAACATTTTACTTAACAAGACCACGTAGAAAATGAAAGAAAAAGAGTTTACACGTAGAGCACTTTTCCACTGGGGGAAACCACTGCTTTGTCACATCTGAGTAGGCTAAGCTAGCCAAACTGAAGTGGGAATTTCCTGCCAGATGTTAGTCCTTTGAGCAACCTGTGAACGTCTGAAAGAGGGTATTCGAGTTCTTGTTTGGTAGGGCTACCAGCACTGTGGAAGCTTGCTCCTAATAGATAGCAGACATTTTTATGTACTACGACCAGTCAGGAGGTTGTGGGGCCTGTCTAAAGCTAACACCGTTTGGTCTTGTTAAATACGTAAATATGGAGTCTTGTTAAATACGTAAATATGGAAAGCCTAATTTGGAAAGTACAACATCAGGTCTCACAGATATTATAGCAAGAATGAATAGTACATGGCAATGACCTCCCAAACATAGATAACAAAAGTTTTGTTTAATTAATAAAAAAAAAAAAAAAGGTAAGACTGAGCCACCCAAGTGCTCCAGATAACTTGAATAAAGTCATTTTACAAAGTCACCGACGACCAAAATAAGCCTTTAAATTTGAGGGAAAATAAAGAATCTGACATGGCAGGAAAAATACCGAATATTTACATCAGCTTCCTGTTCCAGATGCACATGGGAATTAGGAAGCAAAAATTTCATTCAGAAGAGTTGTGCACAAAAACTAGAAATGCTTTTATCCAATTGAAACAAGAAACATTTTTAAGGGGGGAAAGAAAGACTTTCCCCATGATCTCACTGTTTTTGTCATCCTCTGTAAAGGAAAATATTGACATTTACCAGACTGTTTGCTCCAGCTTTCTGATCTCCTGCAGTTTATTTTTATAACAACCTTATCGATGGGCCTCTTACCCAGCTCTCTAGGTTTAACTGAGTTGAGTCGATTTGTTACCACAGCTTCAAGTAGCTGTTACAGAACAAGCAAGACATCCTAATAAAGCTGTAAATGTGTTTACTCAAACAGAGTATTGATTTAACTTGGAGAGGGAGAAGCCGGTGCTTAGCACAGTGTCAGGGTGGATGAATTTCACTGCAGCTTTTCATTGTCATCTGTCATGGTTGTGAAACACTAAGTAAAGCCATCAGAGGATAATTAGAAGTACCAGAAATTTAGCCCCTAAAATCAGTTAACCGCTTGGGAGTTTTGTAGCTTAATTAGCTTTAATTAAAAATTTCCTCCAGTAATAATAGCCAAGCACTTTTAATGGTGCTTTCAGGTAGAGCAAGATTTCAAGGTTGTGACTTGTTAAATATATGAATTTAATGGATAAAGGCTTTCCAGACTTTTTCTCAGTCTAGTAATTACACTAACACCAGAACATGTAAAGTGACAGTGATCTATACTCATATCATCAGAAGTATGTGATTTTTCTGAAAAATCCATTTTAAAGAAGTAGTAAAGCAATTATAAAATATTTAAAACACATGTTGTTGTAGAAAAAATATACTGTTAAAATCTTTATTAAACTTAAATGTTTTTGTAGCACAACATGACCTAGACACATAAAACTGTCAATGCTACCCTCATTCCTAAATACCATTCTTCATTAAAGAAGAATCTAAAATATTCTAACTACTATAAGTTAGTCATCATCTTAAAGATGAAAGTTGGTGCACATCTGTGTAAAAGAAAAGGTCAGACTGAGGAGTTGCTTACCTTCTATAGAAATGGAACTAGCTATTAAATTTGATGAAAGGTATTCATAAACCACTCTACCTGCCCTCTTGCAAATGGCTACAGAAACATCAGAGTCGAAAAAAATCACTCACCTGGGATGATGAACACAAAATTGAAAACTTATTTAAAATAAGTTTGACCATTATATTTAAAATTAGTCTTCCTCTCATAGCTGTAATCATTTATTCACTGCACTGTAGTAAACTTCTCATGCCTTCTGGTACTACTGCCCCAATCTGCCTAAATGACTAATAAAAATAATGATAATCTGAGGGATGACCTCTTTTAAAGCATAGAAGCAACAGACTCTGTCCAAAAGTACAGTGAAAGATGTTGGGGGGGGGTGCAGTTTTTTTTGTTTTTTTTTTTAAGATTTTATTTATTTATTTATTTGTCACAGAGAGAGAGGGAGCACAAGCGGGGGGAATAGCAGGTAAAGAGAGAAGCAGGCTCCCCACTGAGCAGGGAGCCCGACGTAGGACTCTATCCCAGGACCTTGGGATCATGACCTGAGCCCAAGGCAGACACTTAACGGACTGAGCCACCCAGGCATCCCTGAGAGCTGTGGTTCTTTGCATTTGAAATGCTATGTAGTTATAAGCCAAATTCTGCCTTGAGTTAATTAAGTCTTTAAGCCTTGAAATAGTAGATTATGAAGTTTTGTTATAAGAGAGCACCACCAGAGCTCCTTCTTTTAATTTTTCAGAAGATAGAGGAGGAAATTGGTTTCTCACAGTTGTATTTACTTATTTATTTAAGTAAGCTCTAGGCCCAACATGGGGCTTGAACTCATGACCCCAAGATCAAGAGTTGCATGCTCTACCAACTGAGCCAGCCAGGTGCCCCTTCACATTTTTATTTATATCTTTATTCTATATTAAAGTATTCAAAGGGAGAAGAAGAAGAAAGGATATGGACTTATGATTATAACATATCATCTTATTTTTTACATGGACATTTCAAAATCCTCAGTATACAGTGATATATTTTGTTCTGTTCAATCTTCTTAAGAATGACAAGTATGTGTCTGCCTCTCCTCTCCTCTAAAAAAAAAAAAAAAAGAATGACAACTATGTGAAGGAGCTTGTTGGCATGGAAGGGAGGGCAAGATACAATAGGCAGCCATACTTCAGCTTTAAGGCACTGTTTCATCTGACTCCTTTGAACAAAAGGAACAGAAACCCATTTTATTTAGCTCAGGATAAGGAATTTTTTTAAGGAAACACACAAGCATTAAGGAAGACATTGTAACATAGCGATTAAGACAATGGGTCGTAAGATACAGGTTTGAGTCCTGGTACTGCCATTCACTAGTTGTAGGACCATGGACAAGTTAGTTAACATTTCCAAAGCCTTAGTTTCCTCATCTATAAAAATGACGATAACGAGCACCTACCTCATTTGGGTTATCATGAAAGTTAAATTACATAATGTGTGTAAAGCATCATAAGGCCTCATTAAGTGCTATCTGTAATAAAAGGAATCTCAAACAAGAGCTAAAACTGGACAGGTTTTCACTGAGAGTGGAGCCAGATGGTAATTCTAGATTCACATCAGTTCTAGAGACCTGAAGAGCAGATATTCATGGCCCTTCACTCCAGTGCTTACACAGTAATGTTTCTCAGCAGCCATTCCATGTGGGCTTCCTCCTATCTCACAATCAACTTTCTGGTCTTTCTCTGCTTTCCCCTAGCTAACACTAGGTTAGCTCAGTTTTGGTGCCACGCATAAGTAGGACACTGGCAGAACCATAATTTTTTGCTCTTGGGTCAGATGCCCTCCCCTTGGTTCAGTTAGTAGGAAGGATTGATTTATATACACAAAATCTATCAACCAAACCCCTCAGCAATGCTAGAGAGGAGGTGATTTTTCTTAAAAGGGTAATGGATGGATAGATGACTTCTATCAGTGTGTATGTTTATATGCCTGTCTACACCATTTTCTCTTCTTATGGTCCTGAAAGTGTTCCCTACAGCACAATCCATCTATCACACAATACACTAAACATCAAATAACCTGAATCTCAAGCTGGAAACCTAGGATTCAATTTTTTATTAAGTTTTTAATTCCAGTATAGTTAACATACAGTTTTATATTAGTTTCGGGTGTACAATGTAGTGATTCGACAATCCCATACATCACCCAGTGCTCATCACAAGTGTTCTTCTTAATCCTTGTCATCTATTTTACCTACCGCCCCACCCAACTCCCCTCTGGTAACCATCAATTTGTTCTCTATAATTAAGAGTCTGTTCTTGGTTTGTCTCTCTCTCTTTTTTCCTCCCTTTGCTCATTTGTTTTGTTTCTTAAATTCCACATGTGAGTGATCATATGGTATTTGTCTTTCATTGACTTATTTTGTTTAGCATTATACTCTGTAGCTCTATCCACATTATTGAAAATGGCAAGATTTCATTCTTTTTTATGCCTGGGTAATATTCCATTGCGTGTGTATATACATATCACATCTTTATTCATCTATCGATGGACACTTGAGCTGCTTCCATATTTGGCTATTGTAAATAGTGCTGCTCTAAACATCAGAGTGCATGTATCCCTTTGAATTCGTATTTTTGTATGTTTGGGGTAAATACCTAGTAGTGCAATTGCTAGATTGTAGGATAGTTCTATTTGTAACTTTTTGAGGAACCTCCATACTGTTTTCCAAAGTTTGCATTCCCAACAGTACGCAAGTGATGCATTCCTTTCCATCTGTCCATACCTTCAGTGAATTCTTTGAGTCAATTTTTAGAATCTATCTCATATCATCTTACCTCAAATCCATCCACTTTTCTCCTATCACTTTAGGTCAGGCCTGTTTTCTATTTACTATAGTGGCTCTTAACTAATCTTCATACTTTCACTCTTTCTTACTCTCCATTCCATTTTCTATACAGTAGCCAAAATAACTCTTTTAGGGACGCCTGGGTGGCTCAGTCGGTTGGGCGTCTGCCTTCAGCTCGGGTCATGATCCCGGGATCATGGGATCGAGTCCCATGTCGGGCTCCCTGCTCAGTGGGGAGCCTGCTTCTCCCCTCTGCCTGCTTCTCCCTTTGCTTGTGTGTGCTCTCCTTCTCTCTCGCTGACAAATAAATAAATAAAATCTTTAAAAAGAAAAAAAACTCTTTTAGGAAGAAACTGAATTACTTCACTTCTTTGCTCCAGTGACTTCTATTTGAACTTTGACTAAAAATCTAAACTCCTGGAGTGGCCTGAAAGGACCTTCTATGATCTGCTATCCATGAGCCCGTATTTCATGCTGCTCTCAGCTTTGCTTACATGCTCTGGCTATATTGGTCTTTTTCTTTTAGACCTTATACACTTTGCACATGGAGCTCCTTAGCCTAGAATTGTCTTCCCCTCTTTACATGGCTATCTCTTTCTCATTCTCAATTTCAGCTTAAAAGTCACTTCACTAATTATTCTGTCTAATATGGGTCCCTTCACTCTTATTCTCTACTGCTACACACAGTTATTTTCCTTAATAGCACTTAACACTCTCTAGAATTATTTACTTATTTATTATCTTAGTTTTCTTAATTACTAACTTATTACTTGGGATTTCTTTTTATCTCCCCCATTAAAATATAAGCTTCAAGAGAACAGGGACTCCATGTCTTATTTATCAGTGTATCCCCAGACCTAACAGAGTGCCTGGCACATAGTAAATACTCAGTAAATATTAGTTTTATCAATTAGTCAATCAATCACATGGCCAGCTGCAAGTAAACTTGCACCCTACCATCAAATAAAAACCATTGTAGTCAATGTATCTAAGAAACTGGTTATTAATGGATTTTGTCAGAAGGTGTGGAATGGGTCAGGAAATAGCAGAGTAGGCTATACACTAGTATCAGGTCCCCTTGATTTAAGATTAACCCATGCTAAAAAAAATTTTTTTTAATTAAAAAAAAGATTAACCCATGCTAACGTGTTATGTAACTAATCCAGTGACCGAGAGACTCATTACAACTACCTTTTTCTTACTGTTACTTAAAATAGAGGTAAATATGGAGGGGCGCCTGACTGGTTCAGTCCACAGAGCATGTGACTCTTGATGTCAGGGTGGATCATGAGTTCGAGCCCCATGTTACACATAGAGATTATTTTTTTTAAAAAATAGAGGTAAATATGGAGAGTATACATGTGTTAGGAAAGAAGGCAACATCTAATATCAATTGCCCTAAGTATTTATAATACAAATAAGAAAACTAATTCCCAAGATCGAAAATCTGTAAATCAGTTCCTGCTAATAGGCATACAGGTCAGAGGCTCCACTCAAGATTTCACAGAATATCTTGAAGTTATTCTGTAGATCTCTAAATTTGGTTTGCCAAAATGTCCAGTGAATGTCCAGTGCATCAAACAACAGCACCTCTGTCCTGTCCTACCTAGGATTTTGCTGGTATTCCTCCACTGACAGGTGGGAGTGGAGTTAAAAGTAGTCCTCCCCAGAGAAAGCAGTAAGAATCTCTAGTGAAGAGCACCTGACATGAACTGAGTCTGGGACATACCCCATGTTTCAGTGTCTGTACAGTTTCCTCAGCTTTAAGCCACAGAATTGTCCTTAACTGCTTCACTTTTCATCAGCACCCACATCAGATCATTAAACCTGTTTTTTCTCCTTCCTGTCCTTATTATCTATCACCTAGAACAGTGGTTCTCAAACTTGAGCATGTGTCAGGATCACCTGGAAGACTTGTTAAATTGTCCCAGCAATTGACAATTGCTGGGCCCTATCCAGTTTCTAATTCAGTAGGTCTAGGGTGGGACTTAGGTGATCCAGAGACCACACTTTGAGAACCACTCCTAAAATGTTGCACTAGATTCCAGTTTGATCTCTCTGACAAAAATCTCTTTCCTAGTAAGTTCATACTTTATACTTCTGCTAAGATTATTTTTAAAGTATTTACATAGCTATCTCTCCTAAAACTATAAAAGTCTCAAAGACAAAACACTATGTTTTATCCATCTTTGAATCATGATATCTAGTCATGGTAGGCATTCGAAAGCTGTTGACTGAATAAATCAAAGCATTTTTGATGGCATTCTGGGTTTTTACTTATTTTTCATTTGCTTCTTATAATAAAACATCAAGTATAGGAGTGGTAGTAGCATGAGTCTAATAAATTGAGGATTAGACTAGTCAAAATTTTAGTATGTATCTTATTCTCTTAAAGTAGCTACATGTAATAAAATACAGCCTTAAAAAAAAAATACAGCCTTTAAGTTGACTGTCTCATGTGCCATGTGGCAGCATGTATCTGGTACCTATTGATCTAGAAGGTATAGCAGGCCAGTTTAAGAAAGCACATAAATCATCACTAAAGTGTAGATATCTAAGAAAGGTGGAAAACAAACAAAGAATTGAAAAATCAAATTGACCCAGGAAAGACTGAGAGCAAATTTTTTACAGGGAAAAGGATGGGGGGAATATAGAATTCAGCACTGTTAGTTGCTGTAAAATATTATATCAGGTTTGCTTTAATTACATGGTAATGTCTCAAAGAACAAAGGTAAATTACACGATAACTTATGTTACTACTCCCACATTATCTCTTAATAACTATGTAATTAACTTGTCACTACTATACAGTGTGTAGTTTGATATTACTCATGTATGAAGAACATTGATAACTTCAATGAATGAGCTGGGGTCGGGCAAGGGATAGAGACAGTTAGGGAAATCATAGTATTGTAAAAATCAGGAATTCAAATGATTCATTAGATCATTGACTCATCCTCAAGAATCTGAGCCAAAGCCTTAGAAAGTACCAACGGAATCTGAGGTGCACCATATAGCTTTCTGAAGACAAAAACATACAATAAAGTAAATAACTTTACCAAAGAGTGGAATAAATAAGTGAGTTTGGTATAATGCATATACTTTTAAACAGTCCATTTTATTTGAGGAGGTTTTTCTTTTTAAGTAAATATTAAGACTTTTTTTTTTTTTTTTTTTTTTTTTTAATGGAAAACCATTCTCGGGCGCCTGGGTGGCTCAGTCGTTAAGCATCTGCCTTCAGCTCAGGTCATGGATCGAGCCCCGCATCAGGCTCCCTGCTCAGCGGGAAGCCTGCTTCACCCTCTCCCACTCCCCCAGCTTGTGTTCCCTCTCTTGCTGTGTTTCTCTCTGTCAAATAATAAAATCTTAAAAAAAAAAAGAAAAGAAAAGAAAATCCATTCTTTTAGTCATATCATTTTACCAACCTCTTGAGTTTATATGTATGGCCCATGTGGTGAGAATGAGCAGCACCAGGAACTCCCCATTTGTTACTAATGGAATGCAAAATGGTACCACCACCTTGGAAAACAGGCAATTTCTTTTTTCTTTTTTTTTTTAAGATTTTATTTATTTATTTATTTGACAGAGAGAGACACAGTGAGAGAGGGAACATAAGCAGGGGGAGTGGGAGAGGGAGATGCAGGCTTCCCGCTGAGCATGGAGCCCAATATGGGCCTCTATCCCAGGACTCTGGGATCATGACTTGAGCCAAAGGCAGCCACTTAACAACTGAGCAACCCAGGCACCCCAGTTTGGCAATTTCTTACAAAACACGCTCCTACCATACGACCCAGCAATCATACTCCTTGGTATTTACCCAAATAAATTGAAAACTTATGTCCATGTTAAAATGGGTGCACATAGATGTTGATAACAGCCTTAAGCAATTTAATTGACAAAACTTGGAAGCAAGATGTCCTTCAGTAGGTGACTAGATAAACAAACTGTGAGACATCCATACAGTGGAATACCATTCAACCACAAAAAGAAGTGAGCTATCAATCCATGAAAAGATACAGAGAAAACTTAAAAACACAGTACTAAATTAAAGAGGCCAACCTGAAAAGGCTACATACTATATGACATTCTGGGAAAGGAAAAACTATGGACACAGCAAAAATATTAGTGGTTGTCAAGGACTTGGTGGGGGAATAGAGACATAAATGGGTAGAGTACAGGGGTTTTTTAAGGCAGCAAAACTATACTGTATGATACTCTAATGGTAGAAAACCAATCATTAAACATTTTTCAAGTCTTATCGAATGAACAGCACAGAAAGTGAACCCTAGTATAAACCATGAACTTTAGTTGTTAATAATGAATCAGTATTGGGACACCTGGGTGGCTCGGTCGGTTAAGCATCTGACTCTTGATTGTGGCTCAGGTCTCAGGTGGTGATATCAAGCCCCTCATGGGGCTCCATACTGAGCGTGGAGCCTGCTTAAGATTCTCTCTTTCCCTCTCCCTCTGCCTCTACCCCCACAGCTTGTGGGCACTTGCGCACTCTCTCTCTAAAAAACAAACCAATGAGTCAATATTGGCTAGTCAGTTGTAACAAATGTACCATACCAATGCAAGATGTTAACAATAGGGGATACTGAAGCTTGAGGGGAAGAGAGCATATAAAGGAACTCTACTTTCCATTCAATTTTTCTGTAAACTTAAAAATGCTCCAAAAAATAGAGTTTTGTTTTGTTTTTTTTAATGCCAAAGTGGAAAAACTTTTCTTCCACCTACACCTATCTCATTTTACTAGTATCTTCGGTATATGTGTATGCCCTCTGTTTCTCAGCTTCATCAGCTATGGTGTCCTATGGTGCTGAGTGTCTTATGGCCAGTGACCTCACAGTTTTTACCAAAAACCTTGTTTTCATTGATATCACATAATAGCCACTCTATCCAAGTACAGTGATCCTTTCCGCTTAATTCTGTCAGGAATTTTCCCAGCAATCCCTTCTAGGGAAGCATTGGTCCTTGAATTTCCATTTCAAAAGATGCAGACTGATTTACTTGGCATATAGTTTCTATAGATGAAGACTTCATTTGAAGAAGAAAGACTGGGCTAAAGTTTCCTCAGAAACTTTCTAAGATATGTCCTCTCACACAGCCTGGGTTTCCCTAAGTGTAAGAATACAGAAAGTAGTAAAGATCTTTATGTCCTTGAGGAATCTTCTAAGAAGAGTGACCAATTTCATTATGCTTATGCTGATACTTATACTGATTTACTTTGTGGAAATCTCTATTCCCAAGTGGCTATAATTATTAATGAACTCTAAAGGCATAAGTGGAAAACTGTTAAAACAAAACATCACTTACCTGAAACTCTTGACTATTTATCTGAATAGTTGAATATCCCCATGTTATTGTTTAAAATAACATTTATTGGCTTTTTTTTGGATTATAAAAGTAATATTGCTTATTATAGGATATTTAGAAGATGAGAAGAACAAATAACAAAAATCATCTTTGAAATCTGGAAATGATTATGTTGCCTTTTTAGACACACATAAAATTTTTGCCTTTTTATTATTTTGAATAAAAATGTTTCTAAAGTGGGCGTGCCTGGGTGGCTCAGTCAATTAAGAATCTGACTCTTGATTTCAGCTCAAGTCATGATTTCAGGTTCATGAGATCGAGCCTCTCATCAGGCTCCACCCTGAGTGTGGAACCTGCTTAAGATTCTCTCTCTGTCCCTCTGTTCCCTCCACCCCCGCTCCCTACCCCCACTCATGTACATGCTCTCTCTGTCTCTCAAAAAAAAAGTTTCTAAAGTGTATTGCATGGATCTGACAAAAGACTAAAAATGAAAGGAAACACATGTACGATAGGTACAATAACACTGTACTATCTTTGCAATTTTCTGAGAATCTAAAATTATTTCCAAATAAAGTGTTTAAAAAAAAAAACTGGAACAGGATGGATTACTTAAGGCATGGTAATGAACAAAAATATAACTTTTTGGAAAAAACAAAGGTTGGTCTCTACCAATCACCATACTCAGAGAATTTCCAGATGGAATAAAGAGTTAAATGACCACAAATAAACTAAAAGAAAAGGTAGTCTAATATTTATCTGATCTCATGGTGTGGAAGACCTTTCTCAGCCTAAATTCAGTGGAAAATATATTAAAGAAAAGGTTAATTTATCTATACTACAATAAAAATAAAAGACAAATGACAAAGTAAGGAAAAGTATTCGCAACATATATAGTAGACAAACTAAAAATGTCTTTTAAAAATCAATAAAAGGAAGAGAAGTATTCCAATGGAAAAATGGGTCAAAGTTGTCTTCATTTTGTAAAAAGAAATACAAATGACTAGTAAGCATATAAACAAAAAAGTTTTCAATATCCCTAATAACGAATAACTAAATTAAGATTCTGCCTTTAGGGTCCTCTAAGCAAAGAGAGAGCCTAAAGGGAACATAGACCAGAAAGGAACAGAGACAATATACAGTAACAGGCACCTTACAGGCAATACAATGGCACTAAATTCATATCTGTCAATAGTTACCCTGAATGTAAATGGGCTAAATGCCCCAATCAAAAGACACAGGGTATCAGAATGGATAAAAAGACAAGACCCATCGATATGCTGTCTACAAGAAACCCATTTAAGACCCAAAGACACCTCCAGATTTAAAGTGAGGGGGTGGAAAACAATTTATCATGCT
>CM052894.1:45927424-45998596 GCA_028534135.1 Potos flavus | reverse complement strand
AAAAAAAAAAAAAAAAGATTCTGCCTTTAACTTTTCAAATTATCAAACAGAAATTTTTAATAGCAAGAATGCTATTAGGAGTGTACACTAATAAGATCTTTTTGAAAAGAAATCTGGCAATAATATGTAAAGCCTGAAAAATTATTAATTACCCTTAAAGACATTTATCCTAAGGAAATGAAAAATGTGCACAATGGTTAATGCCATAAGAATTTTATAAAGATATTCATCACAGTGTTATTTATAGTAAAAAAAAAAAAATAGAAACCTAAATATCCAATACTAGGATTAAGTCAATTATGCTATATCTACATTTAAAAAGCATGGTCTCTAGGAATATTTAAAAATATGGGAAAAATAATATACTTTTTATTGCATAAATAAAATAAGTAGAAAATACAACAATATAAAAAGGACATATACATATATAGTAGAAGTAATAGATACAATGAAAAGTAAATATTGGTCCTACCCCAATTGTCTAATTCCCTTCTTTGAGGCAGCTTTCTTTGATAGTTTCTATTAAATCCATCCAGAAATATCCAGCACATGTACAAGTTTGTGTATGTATTAATATCCCAGTTTTTATCCAATGAGAATACTATATACTGTGCTTATTGGTCTATACCCTTGATCTTTCATTTACTCATATCTTGGGCATTGTTTCTTAGCAGCACATAAAGATCTACCTCATTCTGGCTAACTGCTTTATATTATTCCATTCCATGGATTTAACCACTTCCTTCTTCAAATTGATGGATTTTTTTTTTAAAGATTTTATTTATTTATCTGACAGAGAGAGAGACACAGCAAGAGAAGGAACACAAGCAGAGGGAGTGGAAGAGGGAGAAGCAGGCTTCCCGCTGAGCAGGGAGCCCGATGCAGGGCTCGATCCCAGGACCCTGAGATCGTGACCTGACCCAAAGGCAAATGCTTAATGACTGAGCCGCCCAGGTGCCCTAGCATAGTTGAATTTTTTAGTATTTTACTTTAGAGTTAGTATGTGCTTTTTGTCTCTTATTTAAGAATGCTTGTTACCTCTACAACATTAGTATATTCTTTATTTTCTTCTAAAAGTCCTACAGTTTTGCCATTCACATTTAATTCCTTGATACATCTAGGTTTTTAAAATATGGAATAAAGTTATTTTTTTTTCAGTTTTTTTTTAAGATTTTATTTATTTATTTGACAGAGAAGGAGAGATCACAAGTAGGCAGAGAGGCAGGCAGAGAGAGAAGGGGAAGCAGGCTCCCTGCTGAGCAGAGAGCCCGATGCGGGGCTTGATCCCAGGACCCTGAAATCATGACCTGAGCTGAAGGCAGAGGCTTTAACCCACTGAGCCACCCAGGCGCCCCGTAATTTATTTTTTTAATCGAAAATTAATTTCCTAAGCACTCTTTCTAATAAACCGTCCTTTCACCATCTATTCACAATGCTAATTCCACTGAACCTCAAGTTTGCACATTTGCACAGGACCGTTTCAGAACTATCTTTTCTTTTCCTTTGCACTATTTATTTATACCTATGCCAATACCACACTGTATTTATTATTATACTTTTATAATAAGTGTTGGATCTGGTCTTTCCTACCTTGTTTTTCTTCAGTAGGAATATTTGGCTCTTCTTGATTCTTCATTTTTCATACAGATTTTAGGATCAACTTGTCAGTTCCCTAAAACCTTGTTGACACTTTGATTTTGTATTAATGAATCTTCTTATCAAAGAACCTGGCATAGCTATTTATTTAGGTCCTTTGTAATGTTGCTTGATAAGGATTTATAATTTTGTTCATTAGAAACTGGCATAATTTATGTTGCTTTTATATCTTTTTTCAAATTTCTTTTGTTCTGTGATATATATAAATATATGAATAATTGCTGATATGTATATGAATAAGTGACTTTTGTTATTTATCTTATATCCAGCAATCTTTCCAAAGTCCCTTAAGTCTAACAATTTATAGATTATTTGGGGTTTTCTTTTTTTTTTTTTAGATTATTTATTTATTTGAGGGTGGGAGAGGGGCACAGGGAGAGAGAGAGAGAGAATCTCAAGCAGACTCTGCACTGAGCCCAGAGCCCAACATGGGGCTCAGTCCCACGACCCTGAGATCATGACCCAAGCTAAAGAGTCAGAACACTTAGCCAACTGAGCCACTCAGGCGCGCATATTTGGGGTTTTCTATATACAATCCTCTTAACTGAAAATAACAAGTTTATTTCATTTTTTACACTTTTTAATTATTTTTCTTAGTCTTATTGCTCTTGTTAGGATCTCCATGCTATATTAAATAACACTGTTTTTTTTTTTATAATGGGACTGTGTTTTATTTACTTCTTAATTCTACTGTTTTACTACTGTTTTCTGCTTTTTCTATATTTATTGGTTATTACTTTTACAATCAGGAAAAAAAAATTTTCCCTTGCTTTCCTGAACTAAATAGGCTCTAAGTGAAGTTCTAAGGGGTGGTCACTGAAAGTGTCATATACGTGACCATGGCAGCTGCTGTTGCTTCAGGTCTTGTACCTGAGGTATTATTCTATTTCACATTGTTCGTTTCCTCTGACCTTGAAATTATATGGCTTAAAAACTACTTCAAACACATATACATTTGTCTATATTGTCAGGTAAACAAAGTACTATACTATCTAAATGTGTAAGAATTAAATTTAGCATAAAATGTGATTTTTAAAGAAAATTACATATATTCTTAAAAGGCTTTGGGGACTATGTAAGAAAGATAATCACTGATATGTACTTATGCAGTATCGTTGGAGAAGCAATTTGAGAATAATACAAGATGCTAACACCTGTAAAAAGAGAATTATTAAATTTCATTCTTCCATTGTGTTTAGAAAAGATGCATGATATGATGTTGATCTTTTTGTATTTATTGAGACTTGTTTTGTGGCCTAACATGTGATCTATTCTGGAGAATGTTTCATGTGCACTTGAAAAGAATGTATATTCTGCTGTTTTTGGATGGAATGTTCTGTATAGATGTTATGTCCATCTGGTCCAATGTGTCATTCAAAGCCACTGTTTCCTTGATTTTTTCTGTCTGGATGATCTATCCATTGATGTAATAATAAAGATTAGAGCAGAAATAAATGAAACAGAAACTTAAAAAACAATAGAACGTAAAAAAATAGAACAGACCAATGAAATCAGAAGCTGTTCTTTGAAAAGATCAACAAAATTGATAAACTCTTAGCTAGACTCATCAAGAAAAAAATAAAGAAGACTCACATAAATAAAATCAGAAATGGAGAAACAACAGCCAACACCACAGAAATACAAAAGTTTATAAGAGAATGTTATGAAAACTTATATGCCATTTGGACAACCTAGAAGAAATGGATAAATTCCTGAAAACAAAACTTTCCAAAACTGAATCAGGAAGATATCGAAAATTTGAACAGACCAATTACTAACAATGAAATTGAATCAGTGATCAAAACAAACAACAACAACAGCAACAACAAAAAAAACCTTAATTCTTCCAAGTTCATAAAAATCTGTGTGGCATGGCTTTCTTATTTTATGACAACCAGAAAAACTAAGTCATTCAGTCTTATGAGTTCCTGATTGGAAACCTGTGTTGATGTTTCTTGTTCTCCAGTGTTATGCCTCCTGTTTCTGTTCTCTTGACTATGTAGGAAGGCATATATGCAGAACTTATCCTTCATTTGCAAGATAATATACTGATGAGGACCATAAGAACCAGGAAAAAAGCACCAACCAAAAGGGCTCCAAGGGGACTTTTTCATGTTGAGCACACATGCCAAGTCAGTCATTTAAGATTTTTCTTGTTGAATTCCTGACAGACCCAAAACTTTACTAAAAGAGAGCAAACTTCTTTTTTGATATATATCTGCAAGCCATATTTATCTGTTATAGTATGTGCCAACCATACTCTTTAAAATTCACCATATTCAGTGAATAAGATATGCATAATCACTTTGTTTCTTTGCTGACATAGTATTTGTATAGTAATAGCAAATTGCTATTGTTGGTATTTTTCTCTACCTAAAAAAATACTTCATTAGAATAATATCCCCAAAATGCAAATAACTTTTTAAAAGAGAGGAAGACCATCTTTTAGGAGAATAGGTGAAAGATAAGAACAAACCAGAGATTTGTTCTTTAAACATATAAAATATTCAGTCTCGCTCATAAGAAGAGAAATGCAAATTAAATTTACATTGAGATATAATTTCTAACCCACTGGCAAAAATTCAAAAGCTTGACAGTACACTCTGTTGGTGAGGTTGTGGGGAAACGAGCACTCTTAAACATTACTAGTGGAAATACAAAGTCATTCAACTTCTATGAAAGGGGATTTGGCAATATCTAACAAAACTATTTATGTATCTACTCTTCGGCCCCAAAATTCTACTTCTAGAAATTTATCCTGAAGATACATCACCCCTCAACAACACAAAGATATACATGCAAAAGGTTATCCATTCATAGCATTCTTTGTGACTGCAAAGCGTTGGAAACTATAGCCAGGTAATCAAATGAACATCACCAGTGACTAGCAACTGGACATAACGTGCCTCTAAATGTGATACCCTGAGAAGGACACAACATCATTTTTCTAGTATTCTAGCCAGAAATGCATAATCTGAATTAAATCATGAGGAAATATCAGACAAACCTAAAATGAGAATCTTTCTGTTAAGTAGGAAGTAGGGGAAGACTGTATGCTTCAAAAATGTCCCTGTCACAAAAGTCAGAGAAAGTCTGAGGAAATGTTCGAAAGTATAGAAGACCAAAAACATAACAAATCCTACAC
The DNA here is from genome assembly GCA_028534135.1 of Potos flavus. Classification (NCBI taxonomy): domain Eukaryota; kingdom Metazoa; phylum Chordata; class Mammalia; order Carnivora; family Procyonidae; genus Potos; species Potos flavus. The sequence continues at coordinate 45,993,795 of CM052894.1, read as the reverse complement.
TAGATTCTATCCTGAAATGAAAAAAAGTGTTATAAAGAACATCATTTACGAGTGCCTGTCTAGCTCAGGCAGTAAAGCATGTGACTCTTGATCTCGGGATTGTGAGTTCAAGCCCCATGTTGAGTGTAGAGATTGCTTAAAAATAAAAAAGTCTCTTTAAAAGAAAAGAACATTATTGGATCATTGACAAAACTGGGATATGGAGAGTAAAATTAGATAATGGTATTCTAACAGTGCTACTGAAATTAAGAACTGTGGTTATATAAAAGAATAGCCTTATCCTCAGGAAAGAAACATGGATGTATTCAAAGGTAAAGAAGCATGATAAATGCAACTTGCTCTCAAATATAGCAAAAACCTGTATAAAGATAGAGTCTATGTGCACAAAAGGAGCAAAATGTTAACAATAAGTGCATCTAGGTAAAGGATATGTGGATTTTTTCACATTATTTTTATTCTTGCAACTTTTCTATGAATTTGGAATTATTTCCAAATAAAGCATTTTATTTAAAATATACTTTAGGTCAGCTAGTAATTAAAAATTCTAACTTAAAAAATCATATTGAGAAACATTACAGTGAGTCAACTAAGCCAGACACAAAAGGACAAATATTGTGTGATCCTACTCATATGAGGTACCTAGAATAGGCAAATTCCTAGAGACAGAAAGTAGAGTAGCAGTTGCCAGAGGCCAGAAGTATGGAGGAGTAGAGTTATTGTTTAAAGAATATAGAGTTTCGGGGCGCCTGGGTGGCTCAGTGGGTTAAAGCCTCTGCCTTCGGCTCAGGTCATGATCTCAGGGTCCTGGGATCGAGCCCCGCATCAGGCTCCCTGCTCAGCGGGGAGCCTGCTTCCTCCTCTCTCTCTGCCTGCCTATCTGCCTACTTGTGATCTCTCTCCTCTCTGTCAAATAAATAAATAAAATCTTTAAAAAAAAAAATAGAGTTTCTGTTGAAGCAATGAAAAAGTTCTGGAAACTGATAGAAGTGACAATTACACAACTTTGCAAAATGATCTTAATATCGTGAATTGCACGCTTAAAAATGGTTAAAATGTAAAAAAAATGGTTAAAATGGTAACTAGGTTATATATCTTTACACAATAAATTATCTTAGAATCTTTTTTCATGTTATAATAGGATTCCCTGTGATTCTTAAAATATCAGCTCCCTTTGTTTAAACCATTTTACAGAACCTTTAAGATTCACATCACCTACTTTATGAAGGTTCCACTTACAATTGATTATGTAACATCTGTAGTTTGTCTCCGTTGGTTTTTCAGAATAGATTATTGAAAACTGTTATTCACCTGGGGCAAAGGTCTTAGCTTTTTTCTGCATTCAGGCTTTCCACTTGTCAAAGCAAATGTCTCTTCAGAGTACTTCACTTCAGACATCAACTAGCTCTTCTCTTAGAAATAGGATGCTGGTACTTATGCTTCACAGAAATATTTCATAAACATAAGCTTTTCTTTTTCTCACAAAGATCATACCAGAAGGAATGAGGAAAACAGATGTTGCATATAAGGCTTCTCATAGACGTGTTTCCACTGTAAGCTGATCTGACTCTGAATTTGGCGTCTGCTCCATTCACTGTGTGGGCTGAGCATTTTAGTCTCACAGTTTGGCTGAAAGTTAACATTGACCTTTGACTGTTACCTGAAAACTCAATGATAAAATACTCTTACTAAACCTCTTGAGGGAGTGATTTCACATTCTAAGCAAATGTCTTCAAACTATATCATTCCATTAACCAAATTAATTTTATTCTTTGGTTGGGAATACTTATTTTACTAGGTACAGAGCATTCCCCAAATCTGACAGGGAAAGAACTCGTGTGGTCAGAATGGTAGAGAAGAAAGGACGTAAATCTCTTCTAATGCTCTCTACAGGTCATTATACCACAGCTTCTCAATTAATCTTTACCCACAGCAGGCTGCCGGGGCCTAGGGAACAGCCTGGAAGTCCAGCCACAGAACAGTGTCTCATTATCTGTTCTTCTGAGTATTTGAGTACTACTAAGAAGCTCACGTTTCCCCTAGAGGGAAAGTACCCCAGATTCTTCTGTTCTTGACCTGTCTTATTTGTAATTACAACACTTTTTCCCTTTTTTTTCTTTTATAGTTTTATTTTACTATAACTGATGTACACTATTAGTGTACAATTGTGCAGATGTTAACATAGCCATCCATACATCCATGAAACCATCACTGTAGACGTATCCACTACTCCCATGCTCTTTTGTAATCCTGACTTCCTTCCTCTTCTCATCCACATTTGGATCATTTCCAGTTTGGGGCTATTATAAATAAAGCTGCTGTGAACATTCACTACAAATCTTTGGTGTGAATATATGCTTTCATTTACCTTGAGTTAAATGCGTAGAAATAGAATGACTGGATCATATGGTAAAGGTGTGTTTGACTTTTTAAGACACTGACATACGGTTTTCAAAGTGGTATTATCATTTTATATTCCCATTATCAGCATAGGAGAGTTCCAAATGACCCAGACCCTTGTCAACACTTGTTATGGTCAGTCTTTTAAATTGTAGCCATTCTAGTGGGTTAGCAGTAGTATCTAACTGTGGTTTTAATTTGCATTTCTCTGATGAGTAATGGTGTTGAACATCTTTTCCTGAGCTTATTTGGCATTTGTTTACCTTCTTTGCTAAAATGTTAGTTTAACTCTTTTGAATCCATTTTTGATTGGGTCGTTTCTTATTACTGAGGTGTAGAGTTAGTTAATTTGGCAAAGTCCAGTTATTTTTTCCTTTATAAAAGCTTGTACTTTTTATGTCTTACTTAAGACATTTTTGACAAATTCAAAATCACTAAGATTTTCTGTGTTTCCTTCTCAGAATTTTATAGTTTTAGCTCTTACATTTAGGTCTGTGATCCATTTCAAGTTAATTTCTGTAGGTGATGTGAGGTAAGGGTTGAAGTGGTTTTGTTATTGGTTTTTTTTTTTTTTCAAATATGCCATCCAGCTGTTCTAAGACCATTTGTTTAAAAGATTATCTTTTCTCCACTGGACTGCTTTGATACTTTTGTCAAAATCAATTGATGATATAGAAGTAGATTTATTTCTAAACTCTTTCTTCAGTTGCATTGATCTATTTGTTTTTCTTTATGCTAATAGCATAGTGCCTTGATTATTTTAGTTCTATAATAAGTTTGAACTCAAGTCTTGTTTTTCAAAGGTGTGTCTGACTAATCTTAGTCTTTTGCATTTCCACATGAATCACCCAAAGTGAGCACTTGATACCTTTTATTTATTTCTTTTGTTTGTCTTATTGCACTGGCTCAAGTGTTCAATACAGTGTTTAAGAACAAACATTTTTGTCTTGTTCTTGATTTTAAGGGGAAAACGTTCCATCATCCACCATTAAGAATAATTTTAACTGTAAGTTTTATAAGTACCCTTTATCAGGTTGAGGAAGCTCCCTTCTATTCCTAGGTTGCTTAAAGTTGTTATTAGATATGTATGTTGAATTTTGCCAAATGCTTTTCTTGTTGCATCAGGTGATCTTATGGTTTTGTTAGTTATGCTATATTACACTGATTAATTTTTATATTAAACCAACCTTGCATTCCTAGAATAAACCCCACCTGATAATAATTTATTATCTTTTAAAATATAGTATTGGATTGGATTTGCTAAAATTTTCTTTAAAGTATTTGCATCTTTTTTTATTTTGGTATCAGAGCAATGCTGGCCTCAAGGAATAAGTTGGGAAGTATTTTCAGTTCTCACCTTTTTGAAAAGGTTATTATATAGCATTGATACTATTTTTACTGCTTAAATATTTGGTAGAATTCACCAGTGACACCACCTGGACCTGGAATTGTCTTTATGGGAAGCTTTTTAACTGTAAAAATCAATATATTTAGTAGGTACAAAGCTAATCAGGTTATCTATTTCTTCCTGAGCTTGAGCTTTGATAGTTTGTGTCTTTCCAGGAGTTTGTCCAATTCCTCTAACTTGTCAAATCTATTGGCATTAAGTTGTTAATGTTTCTTTATTATTCTTTTTTTTTTAAGATTTTATTTATTTATTTGACAGAGAGGAGAGAGATCACAAGTAAGCAGAGAGGCAGACAGAGAGAGAGGGAGAAGCAGGCTCCCCACCGAGCAGAGAGCCAATGCGGGGCTCGATCCCAGGACCCTGAGATCATGACCTGAGCCAAAGGCAGAAGCTTTAACCCACTGAGCCACCCAGGCACCCCTCTTTATTATTCTTTTAGTGTATGTAGATTCTATAGTGACATTACCTCTCTTATTCCCAATACTGGTAATTTATGTCTTCTCTCTTTTGCTGATCATTCTGCCTACATGGTTAATTTTGTCCTACCCAGACTCCCAAATCCATCTCTTCAACTCAGTGAGACTATTGAGCTCTGCCTGGGTTGTCGCTCCTTGTGTTGTAGCTTGGTAACTCTCTCTAGGAGGTAAACTAGAGCAAGTTTACAGTTTATCCCATTTGTTTCCCTTCTTTCATGGATCTTTAACAGTATTTGAAAATTTTTGTTTTATTTATTTTGTGTTTATTTTAGTTGTTTCTGGAGAAAGGGTAATTGTGGTTCCTTTTATTTCATCTTGGTCAGAAACAGAAGTCCTCAACACTGTTTTCTACTTATCTACTTTTTTTTAAATGTCAAGCTGGTCCATGGTGTTTGACTATAGGAATCATTTCACTGTTGCTTCTGGGAGTAAAAGGGAGATGTAAAGTACTTTGTAATTCTTCAACTCGCAAATCTGTACTTGGAGAGACATCCAGATGATAGAATTTTGTCCAAAAGCAGTGTGCTAGGAATAACAACTGTAAGGAATCCAGAGAGATGGAGCTAGAGATAACTAATACCGCCTTCTCAGCTGTAAAAACCCAAGGTAATATTATTTGGCCAGTACTTCTTACTCACAACGTCTTAATCTCAAAATTAAAGGAAAGGGCGATGATGCTTTAGGCATACAAAGACTAGAATGACTTGATGGTCAGTTGTTATGTCCCAACTTGAGCTCTTTAAAAGAAGTATTGAGGGAAGTTCATGATGTTTGGGGTTAAGAACTTTCTAACACTTGAGGTTTAACACTTAACTATCAACACTGAAGAAAGGGATAGGTACATGGACTGATTTTTGGCCTGACCCAAAATGACCTTTCTCATGCTGTTATGCAATACTCATGTTCTTCCGTTTTGTCTGTGTTCCAGGTTTTCTGTCTCAACTGGTCTCTGACAAGCCCCTGACTGAATGCATCCGTGCTGGTCACTATGCCGCAAGCGTCATAATTAGGCGGACTGGCTGCACGTTTCCTGAGAAGCCAGACTTCCACTGATAGACGAGCAGGAAACCCAAGCCCAGGAGTATAGACACTGCCTTGATTGCTTCCTGAGAATTCCCATATTAATAAAGAAGAAAATTATCTGCCATCTTTTCCTACTATAATAATACTCATTCTTAATTTAGGGAGTACAGTAATGCTCAGTAGAATATTCTCTCAACAACCTAAAAAAATAATGTCTGTTTCCATAGTTTGATAGTGGCACTTAAATGTTGATTAGACAGGAATATAACATTTCGATGGAAATTTTTATTTCATTTTCAATTACTTTGTAAATTCATGCATATTTAGCAAATTGATCAGTTTTTTTACATTTCTGCTTTGAATGCAGATGCAATTTACTATAATAGATTTTTAAACAGGAATTAATTCTAACACATCAATCTTAAGCTTTTTATACAAGTATATTTAATTTAGGAGTGTGTCTATGTATATATGTATGTGTGTATATGCATACGTACATATATGTGTACCACATATAAATGATAAATGCTCAAATAAGGTATAGAAGTATATATCTTGCCAAGTTATGCCAAATAATCTCTTTAGCCAATACTCAAACGTGTAATAAACTTTGGATAATTAAATAATTTGCCAAATTATGTTATATTACAACATTCAAATTATAATCTTATATTTACCTATGATACTCTGTGATTTGATACAAATAAAAACTTGTCATATGGGGAATTTTTTCTATCTTTGTTCTGTACTCAATAAACTAAGGAAGTAAGATTATTGTTTAATATTAGGCCCCAAAAGGATATCTAATTCATTGATGGTGATAGAAAGAACAACATAATACATTGAAAAATAACTTAGTATTTGAGACCAAGAAGACACTGTTTTAAGGAAAATGGAATTGCATAAAAGAACCTCTGGAGTCAGACTTAATTACTTTTATGCGACCTTGTGCAAATTACTCAGCCTCTTTCATCTTCAATTTCCTTTCTGTAAAATGGGATAATAACTCCATGTTCAAGATCATTGGGAGTCAGATGCTTTAACCCACTGAGCCACCCAGGCGCCCCCTGCTTGAGATTCTTACCCCCCCAATCAGTCTCCCTCTGCTCCTCCCCCCATTTACACACGTGCTCTCTCTCTCTCAAATCAATCAATAAATAAAATCTTTAAAAAAGAAAGAAGGAGCGCCTGGGTGGCTCAGTGGGTTAAAGCCTCTGCCTTCAGCTCAGGTCATGATCTCAGAGTCCTGGGATCAAGCCCGGCATCCGGCTCTCTGCTCGGCAGGGAGCCTGTTTCCCCCTCTCCCTCTGCCTGCCTCTCTGCCTACTTGTGATCTCTCTCTCTCTCTGTCAAATAAATAAATAAAATATTTTAAAAAAATAAATAAAAATAAGAAAGAAAAAGGTAACATTTATAAAACTGAATTCAAACCGTAGAAAACTGTTCAGGTTTTTGTTTATGTTTTGGAAAACTTTAAGGCATGCTATACTTGCTTGTCTTTTTCTTTTTTTAATTGAGATATAATTCATACAATTTTTTGGGTTTTTTTAGTGTATTCACGAAATTGTATATCCATCACCATTCTTATCACCCCAAAAAGAAACACTGCATATCCCAGTTCACCACACTCCCCATCCCTTAGCAGCAACTAATCTATTTTCTGTCTCTATCGATTTGCCTATTCTGCATAAAAATGGAATCATATAATGTGTGTTCTTTTGTGTCTGGCTTCTTTCACTTAGCATGTTTTCAAGGTTCACCCATCTTATAGCATATATCAGTACTTTTTTTATTTGCCAAATAATATTTTCTTGTATAGATATACCAGATTCTATTTATCCATTCATTGGTTGATGGATTTGGGGGTTGTTAGCACTTTTTTGGCTATTATGAATAGTGTTGCTATGAATATTCATGTACAAGTTTTTTATGTGGGTATGTTTTCAGTTCTTTGATGTATATACCTAGGAGTAGAATTACTGAGTGACATGGTAACCCAACGTTTAACTTTTTGAGAAACTCCAAACTTTTTCTAAAGAGACTGCACCATTTTACTTTCTCACCACAAGGTTTGAGGGTTCAATTTCTCCACACCATCCCCAGTGCTTGCTATTATCTGACTGTAGCCGTTTTAGTGGGTATGAAGGGTATTTCATTATGGTTTTGATTTGCATTTCCCCAATGACTAATGATACTGAGCATCTTTTTTATTGTATTGTTGTGCTTATTGACCATTTGTATTTTTTCTGTGGAGAAAAGTTCATATCCCTTGCCCATTTTTATTATTTTTATCTTTTTAAAGATTTATTTATTTTAGGGGTGCCTGGGTGGCTCAGTCGGGTAAGTGTCTGCCTTCAGCATGATCTCAGGTCCTGGGATTGGTCTCAGGGTCCTGGGATTGAGCCCCACATCAGGCTCTCAGCTCAGGAGCGAGTCTGCTTCTCTCTCTGTCTCCCTCTGTGATCCCTCTCGCTCGCACTCTCTCTCAAATAAATAAATAAGACCTTTAAAAAAAGAATTATTTATTTTAGAGAGAGAGAGAGCACACAAGCTGGGGGAGGGGCAGAGGGAGAGAAAGAATCTTAAGCAGACTCTGCGCTGAGCATGGAGCCCCAAGCAGGGCTTAATTTCACAACCCCAAGATCATGACCCGAGCCTAAACTAAGAATCAGACACTCGACCGACTGAGCCACCCAGGTGCCCCTCCCTTGCCCATTCTTTATTGAGTGATTTGTCCTTTCATTATTGAGTTCTGAGAGTTCTTTATATATTCTAGATATGTCTCATCAGGTATATGGTTTATAAATTTGTTCTTCCATTCTCTGGGTTGTTACTACTTTCTTGTTGGTGTCCCTTGAAACAAATGGTTTTAATTTGTATGAAGTCCAGTTTGTCTATTTTTTCCTTTGTTATTTGTGCTTTTAGTTTCATATCTAAGAAATCATTTGCCTAATCCAAGATCACAAAGAATAACACCTGTGTTTTCTTCCAAGAGTTTTATAGTTTTTACTCTTACATTTAAATCTTTGATCCATTTTAAGTTTATTCTTGTATACATGTGAGGTAGAGAGTCTAAATTAATTCTCTTGCATGTGGATATCCCAGTTATCCCAGCACCTTATGGAAAAGACTACTTTCTCCATTATTGAATTGTCTAGGCACCCTTGTCAAAAATCAATTGGCCGTAAATACAAGGTTCAGTTTCTGGACTCTCAGTTCCATTCCATTGGTCTATATGTCTATTCTTGTACCAGTCCATCCTGTTTCGATTATTGGAGCTTTGAGTAAGTTTTGAAATCAGGAAGTATAAGTTCTACAACTTTGTCTCTCCAGAACAATTAGTTTGAGCACGAGGTTATCTTTATCATATTAAAACTACTACAGAATGTATTAAGTAGGAGGGACACTGGTAAGCCTTTCTACTCTTTCCGATGAGAAACTTTCTTATCTCAAAAGTATTGATCAGGTACCACTAGACTAGACTTCATGATATGTACCTTTAAATACTGCTTTATTTTTCTAAAAAAATCAAAGAGTAAGGCTTTTTTTTTTTTTTTTTTTTTTTTTTAGATCAGGGTGAGGGAAATACATTCTTTATCTTAACTAAAGTCCAAACAACTTTGGCTAAAAGCTATTATTTTTACCAAATTTTGCAAAGCAAGCATTATAACTTTTTACCCTTTTAAAACAAAGATCCATAATGTAAAAATTGTTTTAGACATACATAAGCCTACAAAGGAGGCATGTTTGGCTGGCAGTCTAAAACTACCACCAATGTTGAAATATAAAAATACACACTTATTCATTTCTGTTAACTACAACACCTTCAGAAAAATTGTCCATTTGGTAATATTTCCATTAGATAAAATAGGTTTAAAATGTAAATGATTCAGTAGTAGTTCTATGTTCTGGTCCCCAGCTTTGTATCTCCTTGGACAAGTTCTTGAACTACTCTGAGCCTTAGTTTTGTCAACCGTAAAATAAGGAAAAATATCCACCCCCAGTAAGAGAATGTTAAGAGAATATATATGTAAAGCATTTTATTAATGGTTACATAAACTTAAATACAAAGTAGTTTGATATTTTACAAAGGTACCAAAGCAACCCAGTAGAGAAAGGAAAGTCTTTTCAATAGACAATGCTGCAACAATTTGGTATCTATATGAGAAAAAAAATGAACCTTACCTCACACCGTACATAAAAGTTAGAGATAGATCATGGCCATAACATAAAAGCCAAAATTATTATGCTTTTAGAAAAAGACATATGAGAATATTTTCACAGCTTGGAGGTAGGCAAAATTTCTTGGAGAGGGCTTTGAAAGCACTAACCACAAAAGAAAAAATATTGATAAACAACTTCAAAAATTTTTTAATTTTTTATTCATCAAGACACCATTAAGAATATGAATAAACAAACCACGGGCCAGGATAAAATATACGCGATACATATATTTTGACAAAGAACTTATATTTAGAATAGATTAAAAACTACAACTCAACAATGAAAAGACAGATGACCTCCTTACAAAAGAAAATACATGAATGGCCAATAAGCACATGGTAAAGTATTCAGCGTCATTAGTCGTAAAGAAATGAACATTAAAATTTCAGTGAGTTAGCTCTGTACTGGAATGACTAAAATTTAAATGACAACACCAAATGTTAGAGAGGATGTGAAGCAACATCAGTAGTGGAAGTGTAAAATGGAACAACCATTTTGGAAAAAGTCCTGGAAGTTTCTTATAAAATTAAACACACCTATTCTTTCAGCCAGCCATTCCACTCTGGTATTTACCCAAGAGAAATGAAAGCATATGTCCACAAAAAGACTTGTATTAGACTATTTATAGCAGTTTTATTCATTGTTGCCAGAAACTGGAAACAGGGTAGTTATCCAACAGCAGGAGAACAGATAAAAACTGGTATATTCGAACAATGGAATAATACTCAGCAAAAGAAAGAAATTAACTACTGATGAAACAACATGAATCAATCTCAACATTTTACTGAGTGAAAGAAGCCAGACATGAAAGAGCACAGACTATAAGATTCCATATAAAGTTCTAGAACAGGCAAAACCAACCTATAGTGAAAAAATCAGACCAAGGATTGGCTTTGTGGGAGAGAGGAGAAGTGGAAACTGGGAAGGGAAATGAGGGGACTTTCTAAGCTGACAGTTAAGTTTCATGTCGTAATAGGAGATACACTGGTGTATGCATTTGTCAAAACTCAAAAGAATGTACTACTTAAGTTCCATGATTATTTAATCAGACACACAAAGAACCCTAAGCAAGTAATGAACTCTAGTTAATGATATACATATCAACAGAGATGAAGTGCACTGATGTCTTCAACTTACAGTGAAGTGCATCAAAAAATAAGATGAATGGAAAGAGGGATGAATAGATACATAGCAAGCACATCAAAATGTTAATTGTGGAATCTAGGTAGTAAACGGATGTTTGCTTTTCAACATTTCCATATGGTTGAAATTTTTCCTAACATTGGGGAAAATATAAAGTATTTAGGAAAGCCTATGAAACTTGGATCAATAGCAACATCTCATGAAGAAGATAAAACAGTACATAATACAAAATCATACACAGATCTTCCTCAACTTAAAATGGGATTGCATCCCAATAAACTCATAATTTGAAAATATTGTAAGTCAAAAATGCATGTAATACACCTAACCTACTGAACATCATAGCTTAACCTAGCCTACCTTCAGTGTACTCAGAACACTTACTTTAGCCTACACTTGGGCAAAATCATCTAACACAAAGCCTATTTTATAATAAAGTTGGATATCTCCTGTAATGTTTGAATGCTGTACTGAAAGTGAAAAACAGAATGGTTGCATGGGTCCAGAAGGGTTCTAAGTGTTTCAGTTGTTTACCTCATCTGTTTAAAACCCTCTCCTCTCTTCAGTGTCAAGAAGCCTGTTTAAACTCTTTGACCATCCACCACTTAACCACTTGAATAGCCTTCCTAATGCCATCCCTCTTTGTAACTCTTACTCCAACCCAAACATATAACTATGCTCATGCCTTTATCTGGATTACTGTTTTCCTTCTACAACAACTCAGTTGTAGATCCAGTCCAAAAGTCAGGTCCTTCAAATAGGGTTTTCTCTAAACCTCCCAGGTTAGTTGCTGCTCTGTCCTTTTTCTCTTAAAGTACATTGCATATTTCCTTATATGTACCTTACTGTAGCTTATAAATCATAATATATAATTGTTTACTGATGTATATGCCTTCTTCTAAGGTAGGACTATCCACTGCCAAATAGTGAATGCTGAATAAATGTTTGCTCAGTGAAGGCCTCTCCCATTTCTGCAGATCCCTATGGTGAGTTAAAGACTTGGGGATGGCAAAATCACCAGGGATTTTAGCTGCCAGGACACTGATAATTATTTATATCACCTGCATATATTTCTGATCACATTCTCCACACTAGAACCTTTTCTTTCCTATTTATCTTCATTCTTAGAGGAAAGGGTAGCCAGGGTGCCATAGCTGGACCACCTTCTCTCCCCATCCCAACCACATAATCTACATGCACATATATAAAGCATGATTGTGTGATATGGTGCAAGCTTTTATCCTTTGTGACTTCTTGATCCTTTCTCATGCCAGAAAAAGCTATAGTGGAGCTAGAATTTGAGAACCGGGCTCTAGTCTAATCCCTGCACCATCTAGCAACTAAGGGGGAAAATTATTACACCAGGCTGAGCTTCAGTTTCTGCTCTTTAAAATGACTTCCTGTGAGAGATTTTTAAAGGACTAGCACAATGTATAAATATGCAGGAGTCATTCATTCATTCAACAAACATTCATTGCTTATTAAATGTCAAGTAATGTGCTAGGTACGGGTATATAGCACTCAATAAAAATGTGAGGTTTTTTTTCTTGCAAGTGTGTTTTGGACTTTAAATAGTTTCTAATATTCTGTATAGGAGTGTTTCTTCCCCATCCTGTTCTCCTTTGGTCAAAATAATTTTCTCTGAATTCCTTCTTTAAGGTCTGCTAAGTAGCATAGAGTGGTGGTTAACAGCATGGGCTTAAACCAGACTTTCAAGGTTTGAATCCTGACTCTGCCACTTTTAGCGGTGAGACATTGGGTAAGTTGCTTAACTTATTGGTGTTTTGTTTTCTGCTTCTTTAAAGCACAATAATACCTTGTTGTAAAATAATAGCTTGTTGTAAAAAGTAAAAGCATTAATACATGTAAGTCTTCAAATGTTATCTGGTACTAAGTAAAGTACTTAAGAGGTGGTGGTTATTATTATTTGCTTCCTATGGTTCATAGAATACTTACCTTGCCGTGAAATCAATTCTGTCCCAGGTACAAGAAAGCGATTAGATTAGAGACCTTGTTTCTCATTTATATTTTTTAAATAACTATGATAAATATATTCTTATAGGCCTACACTATCCAGTATGGTAGCTACTAACCATGTGGCTATTGAGCACTTGAAATGTGACTAATTGGAAGAGTAGGGCTGCAAGTATTACATAAGCCAGATTTTAAAGATTTAGAAGAGAGGCGTCAGTGAAAATAACCAAGTAAGGAATGCCAAAAGTCCACTTCTCTATAAGAGCAACTAAAAACTAGCAAAAACTGTGAGAATCAACTTTTTCAGAATTCTGGACAGTAATAAAAAACCTGAAGGAACTTGGGGAGCACTTTTTTAAGAAAAATGGCTGCATCCATCAACTATACTCAGTTTTAAATGGCTACATCTTGAGAATGGTGAGCTTCATGGCATTTTACCTAGACTCAGTCTCATCTCCCACACTCAGAGGAATGCAAGAAAGAAGAAAGTATGGCAAGCAACCAAAATAAAACTGTCTCTGAGGAAGCCCAGACATTGGACTTACTGGACAAAGACTTTAAATCTGCCAGTTTAATTATATTCAAATAGCTAAAAGAAAACACATCTAGGGGCACCTGGGTGGCTCAGTGGGTTAAGCCTCTGCCTTCGGCTTGGGTCATGGTCTCAAGATCCTGGGATCGAGCCCCGAATCAGGCTCTCTGCTCAGCAGGGAGCCTGCTTCCCCCTCTCCCTCTGCCTGCCTCTCTGCCTACTTGTGATCTCTTTCTCTCTGCCAAATAAATAAATAAAATCTTTAAAGAAAAAAGAAAAGAAAAAGAAAACACATCTAAAGGAAAGCATCATATCTTGCCAAATACAGAATATCAATAAGGAGATAGAAAATATAAAAAGGAATCAAATAGGGGCAGCTGGCTGGCTCAGCCAATAGTGCATGTCACCCTTGATCTTGGAATTGTGAGTTTGAGCCTTATGTTGGATGTAGAGATTACTTAAACACAAAATCTTTTTTAAAAATTGATATCCTGGGGGTGCCTGGGTGGCTCAGTGGGTTGAAGCCTCTGCCTTCAGCTCGGGTCATGATCTCAGGGTCCTGGGATCGAGCCCCGCGTCGGGCTCTCTGCTCAGCGGGGAGCCTGCTTCCCCTTCTCTCTCCGCCTGCCTCTCTGCCTGCTTGTGATCTCTGTCAAATAAATAAATAAAATCTTTAAAAATAAATAAATAAATAAAAATTGATATCCTGAAGTTGAAAATTACAATAACTCAAATGAAAAATTCATTAGAGGTTCAACAACAAATTTGAGTAGGCAGAAGAAAGAATCAGAGACCTTGAAGGTAGCTCAATTTAGATTATCTAATCTGAGGAGCAGACAGAATAAGAAGACAAATGAAGACCCATCAAGCATACCACCACATGCATAAAAGGAATCCCAGAAGGGGAGAAAAAAGAGAAAGAATATGTGAAGAAATAATGGCTGAAATCTCCTCAAATTTGATAGCAAACATAAATCTACACATCCAGTAAGATCAAAAAACTCCAAGTAGGATAAACTCAAAGAGACTGACAATCAAACATATTAAGTCAAACTGTCAAAAGACAGACAAAAAAAATCCTGAAAGCAGCAAAAAAGAAGGGACTCTCACATACCAGGAATCCTCAATAAGATTAACAACTGATTTCTCATCAGAAATCAGGAAAGCCAAAAGGTAATAGGTCGAGAAAGTGAGAATACAAGCCACAGACTGGGAGGAAATATTTTCAAAAAACATATCTGATAAAGGATTGTTATCCAAAAATATACAAAGAACTCTTAAAATTCAACTGGATTAAAAATGGGCCAAAGACCTGAAGAGACATCTCACCAAACAAGTTATGCAAATAAAAATTAATTATATGAAAAGATGTTCAACATCACATGTCATGAGGGAATTGCAAATTAAAGCAACTTCACACTTGTTAAAAAGGCCAAAACCTAGAACATTAACAACACAAAAATGCTATTGAGGATGTGGAGCAACGGGAACTCTCATTCATTGCTGGTGGGAATACAAAATAGTCCAGCCACTTTTGAAGATAATTCAGCTATTTCTTACAGAACTAAACATACTCGGGGCACCTGGGTGGCTCAGTCAGTTAAGTGGCTGCCTTCAGCTCAGGTCATGACCTCTGGGTCCTAGGATCGAGCCCCACATCGGGCTCTCAGGTTAGCAGGGAGCCTGCTTCTCCCTCCTCTCTGCCTGCCACTCCGCTTACTTGTGCTCTCTCTCTCTTTCTCTCTGTCAAATAAATAAAATCTTTAAAAAAAAAAAACTAAACATACTCTTACCATATTGATCCAGCAATCACACACCTTGGTATCCAAAAAAACTGAAAACTTATGTCCACACTAAAACTTACACACGGGTGTTTATAGCAGCTGTATTCACAATTGCCAAAAGTCAGAAGCAACCAAGATGCCCTTCAATAGGCGAATGAATAAACTGTGGTACATCTAGACAATGGAATAATATTCAGTGCTAAAAAGAAAGAAACTATCAAGCCATGAGAAGATATGCAAGAAGCTTAAATGTATGTTACTAAGTGAAAGAAGCCAATCTGAAAAGGCTACAAACTATATTCCAATTATATGACATTTTGGAAAAGGCAAAACTATGGCAACAATAAAAAGAAACCGTGGTTGCCAGGGATGCCTGGCTGACTCAGTCAGAAGAGCATGCAACTCTTTATCTCAGGGTCGTGAGTTCAAGCCCCACGTTGGGTGTAGGGCTTACTTAAATAAAAATAAAAATAAAAGATCAGTGGTCACCAAAGGTTGAAGAGGGTGGGATGAATAAGCAGAGTACAGAGGATATTTAGGGCAGTGAAACTATTCTATACGATACTATAATAATGGATACATGTCATTATATACTTGTTCAAATCCATAGGAGGTACCACACCAAGAGTGAGCCGTAATGTAAAATATGGTCTTGGGTGATAATGGTGTGTCAGTGTAGGTTCATCAATTGTAAATATGTACCACTCTTGTGTGGAATATTCATAGTGGGGGAGGCTGGGCATGGAGGGGAGGCTGGGCATGGAGGGGAGGCGGGGGGTATATGGTAATTCCCTGTACTTTCTATTCAATTTTGCTGTGAACCTAAAACTTCTCTAAAAAAATAAATATTAAAAATTTAAAAAGCTATAGATGACAAAGTGCTGACAGAAAAAAAAAAAAAAAAAAACCATTAGCCAAGAATCCAGCAAAAATATCCTTCAGAACTGAAGGTGAAATTGAGATATTCATGGATAAACAAAAGTTTAGGGTGTTCATTGCTGGCTGCCCTGCCCTGAAAGATATACTGTGTCCTTCAGGCTGAAATGAAAGGACACTAGCCAGTAGCTTGAAACCACACAAAGAAATAAAGAACACTGGGTAACTACATGGGTAAGAATTTTTTTAAATAATGTATTTTTATTGTAACTCATCCAATCTGATTTAAAAGATAACTGCATAGGGAATTTCAAGTCTGTGTGGATTCTTTGTAGGTACGCCTATTAAATTTGATTTTCTCCTGTTAATCTGTCTCATATCAATTTGATTCTAAATCCAGCTAGAAGGACCACAGGGCAGAGGAAGGTCTTCCTCCCTGACAGTTGGCAAGGTTGGCAAGATGCTTTAACTCTCTGGACGTTGCTCGTCCTGGACAATGCTGCAGCTGAGAAATCCTTGGGACTTCTGACTAACAGCCAGTAGATTTTATTTTTAAGTAATCTCTGCACCCAACATGGGACTTGAACTCACAACCCAGAGGTCAGGAGTCACTCTGCCGACTGAGCCAGCCAGGCACCCCAGGATCCCATGGAAGAAACATCCACCCATACCAGTGAACCTGTGGAAGATCTCAAGTTGCTGCTCCAAAGGACCAATAAGCCCCTATACATCTGATGACATCTAAGAACCAGATCCCAAACATGTTCCAGAACATTAGCTTCAAACAAACCTGGGACAAGACATCAATACCAATGATTTATGAATATCAGAGTTTATGAAATCACACCTCCACTGGACACTTGCCTTTGACTGGACCATACCCTACCCTGAATTCCTGAAGGAATATGGACGCTGGACCCCTTTTCAATATAAACCCCTAACCCCACGTGACAGAGAGACTAGACTCACTGTCTTCTCCTTTCCAAGTCTCCCAGACACTGTCTGCTATACTCTATCAATTACACTATACAATAAACTGTGTTTTCACTTCAAAAAAAAAAAAGATAATTACATAAAGCAATAATTATATATATATATATATATTGATGGGCATGCAATGTATAAAAATATAATTTGTGAGAATAACAACATAGAATACAAAAATAAAGAAGGGAGGACAAAGCTACATAGGAGCAAAGGTTTTGGATACTATTGAAATTAAATTGGCACTAATCTGAATCATAAAGCCAGAGAATAGATTAGTGGTTGCCAGGGACTGGGAAAATAGAGGATCAGGGAGTGACGGCTCATGGTTATGGAATTTCTTCTTGGGGTGATGGTAATATTCTAGAATTAGAAAACAGCAGTTGCACAAACTGAATATATTTTTTTAAAAAAATCACTGAATTTTACACTTTAAAAGGTGAATTTTATGATATGTGAATGATACTGCAATAAAAATTACTTTGAAACAAATAAAAACATAACATGAATTGCCATCTATATGTTAAAGAAATCGAATTTGTGGTCCAAAAAGCCTTCACACAAAGAAAACCCCAGGCCTATATGGCTTCCCTCATGAATTCTATCAAACATGTAAAGAGAAAAAATACAATTCTGCATATACTCTTCGAATAAAAAAATGAAGAGAGAAGAATTCTTCCCAACTCATTCTGTGAGGCCCCTGCCAAAAGCGGATAATGACATTGGAAACAAATAACAAACCAGTATCCCTCATGAACATTGATTAAAAAAATTCAAAAAAAATTTTTTCAGCAAATTGAATCCAACAATATTTTAAAAGATTAGTACATTATAACGAAGTAAGGTTTATCACAGGAATACAAAATTTGGTTTAACATTCAAAATCAATCAATGTAATTCGCCATATTAACAAACTATGAAAAAAAATATCATCTAAATAGACATAGAAAAAACATTTGATAAAATCCAGTATCCATTCCTGATTTAAAAACAAAAAACAAAAAACCCTCTCAGTAAACTAAGAATAGAAAGGAACTTCCTCAGGGCTCCTGGGTGGCTCATGAGGTCAGTTAAGCAACTCCTGGTTTTGGCTCAGGTCATAATGTCAGGGTCCTGAGAGTGAACCCCATGTCAGGCTCCCTGCTCAGTGGAGAGTCAGCTTCTCCCTCTCCCTCTGCAGCTCCCTCTACTGTTCCCTTGCTTGTGTTCTCTCTCTCTCTCTTTTTCTCTCACCCTCTCTGTCAAATAAATGGGTAAAATCTTTTAAAAATCATCAAAAATTATTTTAAAAAATACGAAATACTTAGGAATAAATCCGATAAAATATGTGAAAGTCCTCTACATTGGAAACTATGAAATTCTACCAAGACAAATTAAAGAAAGTCTAAATAAATAAAAAGATTTACCTTCTTCATAGGTCAGAAGACTCAGCAATGTGAAGAGACCACTTATCCTCAAATTGATCTATGGATGCTATGAAATCATAATCCAAATTTCTGCTGGCTTTTTTGTGAAAACTGATTCTAAAATCCATATGAAAGTCACAGGGCCTGTAATAGCCAAAACAACTTTGAAAAAGAAGAGCAAAGTTAGGGGATTTACATTACCTGATTCCAGATATATTATAAAGCCACCATAATCAAAACAGTGTGACCTTTGCTTCAAGAGAGACAAATGGAACAGAATGGGGTTCCGAAATACCAATGACACACATAAATGACACATGATTTTTAACAGCTTTATAAGACATAATTTACAAACCATACTACTTACCCATTCAAATGGGTACAATTCAATGTTTTTTAGCAAGTTCACAGGGTTGCGCAATAATCACTGCAATCTACAGATCATTTTCGTCCACCCAGGAAGAAACCCTGTAGTTATTAGCAGCAACTCCCCATTTCCCCTACTACCTCTCCCTTCAACCCTAAGCAACCCTAATCTACTTTCTTTCTCTCCAGACTTGCTTATTCTGGACATTTGGTATAAACAGAATTATACACACCTTGGTCTTCTATGACTAGCTTCTTTACTTAGCATAATGTTTTCAAGGTTCATCTATATTGTAGCATGCCCCAGCCCTCCACTCCTTCCAGTTGCCAAATAATATTGTGTCATAAAGATATAGCACATTTTATTTATTCATTCATCAGTTGACAGACACTGAGGTGGTTCCCACTTTTTGGCTACTATGAGTAATGCTGCTATGGACATCTGTGTACAAATTTTTATGTGGACATATGTTTTCATTTCTCTTGGATGGATATGCAAGAGTGGAGTTGTTGAATCATATGTAAACTCTGTGTTTTACTTTTCAAAGAACTGAAAAACTTTCCAAAAGAGCCACAGTTTTACATTCCCACCAGAAGTGTATTAAGGGTCCAATTTCTCCACATCCTTCCCAACACGGTTATTCCTTATCTGTTTGATTATATCCATTCTTGTGAATGCGAAGTGGTACTCATTATGATTTGTGTGTGTGGTGGTAAAATACATATAACATGAAGGATGCATGTTAAGTATACAACTTAGTGGCTCTAATTACATTCACAATGTTGTGTGACCGTCACCATTATCTATTTCCAAAATTTTCCATCACTCCAAGTAAAAACTCTATGCCCATTAAGCAATAAAACTCCATCCCTGGAACCTCTCATCTTTCTATTGCTATTAATTTCTAGGTATTTCATATAAGTGGAATCATACATTATTTGTCTTTTTATTTCTGGCTTCTTTCACTTAGCATAACGTTTTCAAAGTTTATCCATGGTATATTTAGCCTGTATCAGAATGTCATTCCTTTTTATGGCTGAATACTATTCCTCTGTGTTTATATACCACATTTTGTTTAGCCATTCAACTCTTGATGGACATTTGAATTGTTTCCACCTTTTGGCTATTGTGAAAAAGGCTAAGGTGGTTATTATCATACAAGTATCTGTTTAAGTCCCTGTTTTCAATCTTTTGGGTATATACTTAGGAGTGGAATTGGCGGGTTACCTGGTAATTGTATTTCTAACTTTTTGAGAAACCACCGAACTCTTTTCTGTAGTAGCTGAACCACTTTACATTCCTCCCAGCAATGTACAAGATTTCCAATCTCTCCACATCCTCAACTACATTTTTTATAGTCTGATTATTGTTGTTTTGGGTCTCGTTGTTGTTGTTGTTGTTTTTATAGCCATTCTAGTAGGTGTCAAGTGGTATCTCATTATGGTTTTGGTTTGCGTTTCCCTAATGACTAATGATGTTGAGCTTCTTTTTGTGTGCTTTCAGCTTTTGTCTCCTTTGGATTAATGTATTTTCAAATCTTTAATTCGCTTTTCTTAAGTTTACTTATTTATGTAATTTCTATATCCAACATCGGGCTCACAAACCCAGGATCAAGAGCCACATGCTCTTCCGACTGAGACAACTAGGTGCCCCTGTAGTTCATTTTTTTATTGTGTTATTTGTCTTGTTACCGTTAAGTTGTAAGTGGGGGTTTTTTTATGTATTCTGAATGGAATTCTTTTACAGATATATGATCCTCAAATATTTTCTCCCCTTCTTTAGGTTGTTTTTTTCCACTTCCTTCATGGTATTATTTGTAGCACAAAACGTTCTAATTTTGATGAGCCCAGTTTATCTATTTTTTTTTTCATTTGTCACTTGTGCTTTTGGTGTCATATCTAAGAAACTACTGTCTCATCCAAGGTCATAAATATTTACTTCTTAATTTTTTTCTAAGTGTTTTATGGTTTTACCTCTTATATTTAGGTCTACGAGTTATTTGAATTAATTTTTTTGTATGGTAGTGAGGTAGGGGTCCAACTTCATTTTTTGTATATAAGTATCCAGTTACTTCAGCACTATTTATTGAAAAGTCCATTTTCTCCTGAGTAAATTGTCTTGGCACTCTCGTCAAAAAACAAATGGATATAACCGTATGGATTTATTTCTGAAATTTTAATTCTCTGGCAACCGATTTTTGTTAAAATCCAAAAGTAATTTGGTGGAGAAAGGATAGTTTTTCAACAAATAGTGCTGGAACAAGTGGATAGTCCTGTGCAAAAACAAAAACAAAAAAACCTTCAATATATAGCTTACTATCTATATCTTGCATATCTCATATATAAATGGCATATATTAATGACATGTAAATTTTATTTCAAAAAAGCTCTTAAAAATTACATATGTGGCTGGAATTATATTTTTGTTGTACAGTACCATTTCAGAGAAACACAGCTTGGTGCAAAATATGGGCCAGAGTAAGTAGGACATCGTAGTGCTCATTATATGCCTCCCCTGCATATAATAAGCACTCCATGGAAATTTGCTCATTATTAACATAAGACAAGTGTTGCAGCCAATAAAAATTATTAGAAGTAATTTTTTTGACCCCAGGATTTATAAAAATTATCATGTGTAGAAGATTTTAAATAACCCGTTTACATTTGCTAAGTAATAATTAAGCTCTCTAAAGTTAGCTTGAATGTACAAATTACTTTCAAGTCTTGGGTAGTTTTTGTCTTTAGTGATTTTCAGGTAATGACTAAGGATGCCATCCCCAGCTCTGCTCGATTTACATCAGAGTTTTCTTTCCATCTTGTCAGACTGCTGCCTTGGGAAAGTTCAGGCAGAAGCAAGCTTTCTAATCAAGTGCCACCTAATGGTGTGTCAATATTTGGCTGTCTCAAATCTTTAAATCCACCAAATGAATTTTACTGACTTTGATCCGAGAATCAAATAACTTTATGGTCATAAGCTGAAAGCATGATGTCTGTGTGAGTTTTGGGCATGATGATGACTGGCAGTTTATTTTTTCCAAAAGGATGGAACTGTCTTCCTTTTCAGGGGAAAAGATGATCCTAAAATATCCCGTATAGAAAATAAAGAAATGAAAGCTTTGATAAACATAACAGTCTCACAGATGTGCATGCCCTAATCCCTGAAAACTGGGAGCATATTATATAATATGGCAAAAGGGACCTTGCAGATGTGATTAAGGTTACCGACTTTAAAATAAGGAAATGATTCTGGATGATCTGGGTGAGCCTTTAAAAGCAGAGAACTTTCTCTAGCAGGAAGTAGGAGAGATGAGGCAGAAGGAGAAGTCAGGCAGATGTGCAGCAGGGATGAACTCAGTGCACCATTGCTGGCTTGGAAGATGTAGAAGTGATGTGAGAAGGAATCCAGGAAACCTTAAGGAGCTCCGGGGCTCTAAGCTGACAGCCAGAAAGGAAACGGGACCTCAGCCCTCCAACCACAAGGAAGTCAATTTGACCACCAGAGTGAACTTGTTAGAGGATTCTTCCCCAGAGCCTCCAGTAAGGAAAAAAGCCCCCTGAGATAGCTCAATTTGGGCATTTTGAAATCTGAAGGGAAGTCCCACCAGACTGAGGACTACAGAACTGTAAGATGTGTATTGTTTTAAGCTTCTAAGTTGTGTCAATTTATTATATGGCGGTAGAAAAAACCAATACAGGAGTTATTGGGAGAAGATTTAGGAACCCTGTGCGCTTAAAAATTCTTTGTCAGGGAAGGCAAGGGGAGTTGTGTTTAAATTTTAAAATTGGAAGACACATTCGGGGATATCAATACAAATATTATGGGAGGGATTCTGTTGTATCACAGAACCCGGCTTCCAGCTCATTAAGCTAGCTCTGACATCGGACTCTGCAGCAGGCATGGAACTGGCCTGATAGACTTAGCTCTAGTTCTACAAATTCAGAAAGAGGCAGAGGATAAAGACAAGAAGTGGGGGATACTGGACTTTTATTCGTGTCTAATGTCTGTGGTTTAGTTTCTATGGGGAGGTTCTATAAGAAAGGAACAGCATTAGTGCTGCTTTCTGCCCTCTCCTTGCCGTCACTGGCATTTTCTATTCACTTCGTACCAAGCCAGTTGGTCACCCCCGTCTCCGGTCCTCAGTCCAGTTTGGCACCAACCAAGAGTATTGGAAAACTCTAGAATGGGGGCATACTTGGTGTCCTCCCTGGAAAAAAAGCTAGTCCTTCCAAGAAGTGCACATACAAGTCCACAGTTCCCCAGAGAAGGGGCAGGACCAAAACATGAAATGCATTTCTTGCCATCTGACTTGTTGTGGTATAAATCTTCATTCTGTCTTGTTTCCATAAATTCCTCAAAGGTCTGAGACTCAGGAAACCTGGGGCCTTTCCCCAGTTTTTAGTCTTCCAGCTCGAACCTAATGATTTAATGTGATCGTCAAGGAATAAGAATGAGACACTTAATTCCAATGTTATATACACTATAGAAATAATGGGAAGGTTTCCAATTTATTTTACAAAGGTAACATAAACACATACATACACCCCACAGGCTAGGCCAGACTAGTCTCACTTAAGTTATTTATATGGAATTAATAAACTTATATCCTAAATGAAATACTACTAAATCTAACCCATCAGTATAATATATTAATTTTATTCCATTACCAAGCAGGGCTTGGCCCAGAAATGCAAGGATGATCAATATTCTAGAATTTATTAATACTATATACAGTGTCTGTTTGGTACATAGCATTGTCCTGGAATCCAACATAATGACTAGCACGCAGTAAACAATAAGTCTTTGCTGAATGGCTAAATGAATATTCACTATCAATAATCCATTTGAAACTAAAATGAGAAGAAAATGATCCCATTCAAGTAGCAAATATAGCAATTCTAAGTAAGTATATAAAAATGTATATATGAGTATATATATGTGTGTGTGTGTGTGTGTGTGTGTGTGTGTGTGTGTATGTATGTAAATGTATATCTTTCACCCAGGAATAAACAAAATGTATTTAAGATCTATTTGAAGGAAAGAGCAAAATTTTAACAAGGTACATAAAAGAAGATAAATATATGTACAACAATGTAACTATAGTTAAAAATACTGTATCGTAGGGCACCTGGATGGCTATGTCGGTTAAACATCTGCCTTGGGCTCGGGTCATGATCCCAGGGTCCTGGAACTGAGTCCTGCATCAGGCTCCCTGCTCATGGGGGGAGTCTGCTTCTCCCTCTGCCTCTGTTCCTTGCCCTGCTTGTGCTCGAACTTTCTCTCTCTCAAATAAATCAATAAAATATTTTTTAAAAATACTGTATTGTATACTTGAAATTTGCTAAGAGGGTGGTAAATCCTAAATGTTCTTATCACAAAAAAGAAAAGAAAAAAGAAAAGGTTAACTATGTGAAGTGATATGTATGTTCATTATCTTCATTGTGGTGATCATCTCACAGTGGATATGTGTATCAAATCATCGAGCCACACAACCTTAAATATATACAACATAAACAATTTTAAATTGTCAACTCTACCTCAATAAAGATGGAAAAAGGAAAGAAATATTTTGGAAATGATCCTGAAAACAAAGACTAAAACATGTAGTATTTTAAAAAAGATAAATACATGAGAGACATGTCACATCCATGGATAAGCAAATACAATATTATAAAGATGTCACTTTATTAGTGACATTAGTTTGTCACCTCAAACTAATTTATAAATGTAATGCAGTTCCCATTAAAATCCAAAAGAGATTTCGGAAGAGGTGAATCAATGAATTTCGGGAGAAAAAAAAGAAATATGAGGGGATATTTTAAGTATTAAAACCTATTAAAACCTAGGCAGAGTAATTAAAACATCGAGATTTGGCATATATCAGTAAAATAAAATTTAAAACTTTCCAACAGACCCAAATATATATAAGTATTTAATATATGATAAAAGTAGCATTTAAAACCCGAGGGTGAGGGGCGCCTGGGTGGCTCAGTGGGTTAAGCCTCTGCCTTGGGCTCAGGTCATGATCTCAGGGTCCTGGGATCAAGCCCCGCATCTGGCTCTCCGCTCAGCAGGGAGCCTGCTTCCCCCTCTCTCTCTCTGCCTGCCTCTCTGCCTACTTGTGATATCTCTCTCTGTCAAATAAATAAATAAAATCTTTAAAAAAAATGAAATAAAATCAGAGGGTGAAATAGGTAAACGGGGTCAAAAGGTACAAACTTCCAGTTATAAAATAAATAAGTCATTGGGATGTAATGTACTATAGTTGATAATACCGTATTGCATATTGTTGATAATAGTTGATAATACTGTATTGCATATTTGAAAGTTGCTAAGATAGTAGATCTAAAAGTTCTCGTCAAAAAAAAAAGTTCGTAACTATGGTGACAGATGTTAACTAGACTTATTGCAGTGATCATTTCACAATATACAAATACCAAACCATTATGTTGACACCTGACATTAATATGATGTTATATGTCAATAATATCTCACTAAAAAAATCAGAGGAGGAAAATATGCTAGCAAACAGTACTGGAATACATGGTTTCTGTTTGGAAGAATTTAGCTTGAGTTCCTACTACATGTCAATCGTGAACGTAAAACTCCAAATAGATGAGTTATTTTTTTTAAAGATTGATTGTTTGATTGATTTTAGGGGAGAGGGACACAGAGAGAGGGAGTGAAAGTCTTAAGCAGACTCTGCACTGAGTGTGGAGCCCAATGCGGGGCTCGATCCCACAACCCTGATATCATAGCCTGAACCAAAACCAAGAGTTGGAAGCTTAACTGACTTTGCCACCCAGGCACCCTGATGAGTTATTTTTTTAAATACCTTAAAATAACTGGAGAGTATAGAGAGCGTTTATATAATTGTGAGTCATAAAGGTTTGTCAAAGGAGAGTACCTAAAGCAAAAATCATAAAAGGGGGTACCTGGCTGGCTCAGTAGGTAGAGCATGTAACTCTTGATCTCGGAGTTGTAAGTTTGAGCCCCATGTTGGGTATAGAGATTACTTAAAAATAATTTTAAAATATTTTTTAAAATCATAAAAGGTGCATAGATTTGTCTATATAAAATTTTAAAACTTATGTTTGATTTTTAAGAATGAAAAGGCAAACCACAAACGGGTAAAATATTGGTAATCTGATAGATAAACAAAGGCTTATTATCTTTAATTTGAAAACCAGTCTTGCAAAGCAGAAGGAAAAAGACTTACAACCTTTTAGACAAAATGAACAAAAGGCAAGTCACAAAAGAATAATACAAATGGAAAAAAGAAATGTTTATCCTCACTAATAAACATGAAAATACAAATCAAATTAAGTTATTTTTTTATACCTCCCAGATAATGATAATATAAGTACTGGGAAGCAAGGACTTCATATGCTGTAGAAGGTAGTTAAAACCCTTTAAAATATGACGTGGAAATGCTGCTCTCTAGAATTTTTTTCTAAGGAAAAGTTCAAGCAATGTATGTAAAGATTTACGTCCAAGGATATTCATCATGGAATTCCTTAAAATATTCTTTTTTTTTTTTTGTATTATCACTGGTGTTATTTTTTTTATTAACATATAATGTATTATTTGTTTCAGGGGTCCTTAAAATATTCTTAATGGAAACAATTTAAATGTTCTGCAATAGAAAGCTGCTTTGGTAAGTTATAGTCAAGTATATGCTGGAATACCACAGAGCCCTTAAAAATCATGTTGAGGGGAGCCTGGGTGGCTCAGTCAGTTAAGCGTCTGCCTTCAGCTCAGGTCATGGTCCCGGTGTCCTCGGATTGAGTCCCACATCGGGCTCCTAGGTCAGTGAGGATCCTGGTTCTTCCTCTGCCTCCGCCTGCAGCTCCCCCTGCTTGTGCTTTCTCTCTCTCTCTCTCTGACAAATAAATAAATAAAATCTTAAAAGAAAAATCATGTTGAAGAATAAGTTCTGACTTGGTAAATATCAAAATGTTCAGGCCATTGGGCTCAGAGTCAGACCTATATTCAAAACCTATGTCTTCCAAGTTTTGTGTCAGGAGGCAATCTGTTTAACCTATCTCAACTTCAATTTTCATACCTACTTTTTAAAGTTGTTGTGAGGAAGGGTGCCTGGGCGGGTCAGTGGGTTACGTATCTGATTCTTGATTTTTAGCTCGGGTCATGGTCTCAGGATTGTGAAATCCAGCCCCATGTTGGGCTCTGTGCTCTGCAGCAAGTCTGTCTGAGATTCTTTCCCTCTCCCTGTCCCTCCACCCCTCCCCGACTTGTGCACGTGCGCATGTGCACTGTGTCTCCCTCTCTCAAATAAATAAATCTTTAAAAATTAAATAAAATAAATAAAATTGTTGTGAGGATTAAATAAATCATTTTCTATGAAGTGCTTATAAACACAGTGACTGGCATTCAATGAGTATTCACTGCTCATATATATAGTATGATTGGATTCTAAATCTTGAAGTCAGTAATGCTAGCATACAAAAGCCTTTTAATAGACATCTCTTAATAAGTAAAATATGATGAATATGATGGGAGGGCTGACTGAGAAACTTATGTTTGGATCAAAAAGAAAATGTGACTATAAAGTAAGGATACTGGTTTTTATTTTATCATATTTTCATATTTTCATATTAAGTAACCTCCACATCCAACATGGGCCTCAAACTCACAACCCTGAGACCAAGAGTCACATGCTCTACTGACTGAGCCAGCAAGGTGCCCCCCTTTTTTTCCTTTTTGACATTGGTTTTATGTGATTTAATTAAAGAACTCAAGAGGAAATGCCAAAAAGAGAGCTTTCAAAAGTTTTGAACAGTAGCAGCACATTGAAATAAAGGTATATATAGCCTCGAAACGTGAATTCTTTAGAAGACAAGATCCATTTAGGTATAAATGTTCTGTTAAAGTGTATGTTTTCTTTCTATTTTCATGCTGTGACTCTATAGCCTTTTCTACCTGGTCCACCTCAAAACGCCTTAGTAGCTGATTGATTCAATAAATACTTTCTGAGCACCTAGTGTGTGCTAAGCACTGCCATGGGTTTAAAGCCTGCCACTGGGCGGGGGGCGTGCCTGGAGGGCTCAGTCATTAAGCATCTGCCTTCTGCTCAGGTCATGATCCTGGGGTCCTGGGATCGAGCCGCACATCGAGCTCCCCTCTGAGACTGCTTCTCCCTCTCCCATTCCCCCTGTTTATGTTCCTTCTCTTGCTGTCTCTCTGTCAAGTAAATAAATACAATCTTAATAATAAATAAATTATTTGCCACTGGGGAGTGTGTTATTGTGGTTGGAGGACATAGCCTCACGTCCCCACAAGCACTACATTAGGTTCGCAGTGCCCAGGAGAGCCTGGTGCTGAGTCACCCAGGAAAACCCCAGGCTTACCTCCTAGGAAATAAGGAGCCCCTTGCTCTGCCTGCCACACTACACACACACACACACACGCACCTGAAAGATGTTTCACAAATGCCAAGGCCACGTTTAGCCCTGTTTTTCAAAAAAGGTCTGGCCAGGAAGCAAGAGCCCTGGTCATGGGTGGCGGTCAGGTTTTGGGTTCTTAGGCAAATTCTCTCACCTCCTCTGTGAAATCAGGTTCTTGGTCTAGATGATCTCTGAGGTCCTTCCATTTCTGAAATTCTGTTTTGTGATCATTCAGTTCTATTCAACAATCCTTATTGAGCACCCTGTGCCAGGCACTTTCTAGACCCAGGGGAATGACTCATAGACTCCACCATTTAATGACTCAGCATCTTATTGAGTAAGGCGGGGGGAGTAGCAGAGAGATGGAAATAGGTATGTGTATGCTTGGACCAGAGTTGGCTTATGACATGCTTGAAGGTCCTTAATAAAAGGCCATGATCTCTGCCTATCTTCTGTCTGGGCCTCGGCCATTTTTTATGGGCATTGACTATACCAGGAGTCACCAAACACCTACTCTCACCACATTTCCATCCCCTATTTTGAAGGAAAGGTGGGAGCCTCTGTCCATTCTGTGTGGCCAGAACAAGCTCATGGCCAGCTCTGGTGACAAGGACAAACGCCACAGGTGCAGCATGTTACGAAGGACAAATACAGAATACAAAATACAGCTAATTGCTGAACTAATCAGCTTACTAAAATCTAAATGTTGTTTTTCAGCCCTCACTTCCCCACTCTGGGAGTTGTTTTACTCTTACCGGTTAGATTTTTTAAATCAATATCATGCAAAACATAATTGTATTTACAGAAATCCAGAAATGTCTCCTCATTTAAGATCCACGGCCATATCCCTCTGACCACTTTCTATCAGAAGATACTCCTTGAACTGTCAGGCCCAAAGCTCCCCCTGCCCAACAAGGCCAAATGCTACACACACATGAAAACCCTCCAAGCCAATTGACTCCTTCTACTGCCAAACACAGCTTTGGAATCCGGGTTTCGACCGCACGTGAGCTGCCGGTGAGTAATTGCTTCGACAGGATCAGCCCTTTCCGGGCCAGACGAGTAAACATGATCTTCCGTCTGAATCAAATGCAACGGCCGTCCGTATACAGATGAGACATTAAAGGTCTACCTTCAGCTGCACACTCAGAAGTAGACTCTTGCCTTGCTCGAGTGTGAAAGCCCATCTCTAAACAGCTTTAACAGCTCAGACAATTGGACCATTGAAAGACGGAACTGGTAAGTGCTCCCCATGTTCAGGGATTATTCTGCGCGGCTCCATAGAAATAGGGCGCTTTGTCCTGCTTCCCCTTTATGTGAGTAAGTGTCTCATTCTTCCAGGAGCCCCTGCTCCCGCTCGCTGTTACTGTTTACCTTCCGAAGCAGCAGGAAAGCAAAAGGTAGGGAAGCCAATTGCAAAACAGGCCCGGTCTGGTGCCCCGGGCAGGGGGGGCGCCCAGCTCTCTCTCCAGGAATTGCTGTTTGGCCACAGACCCATTACTCAGAGTGAACTCAGGATGGTTTGGGGTAGAGGTTTTCTGGGAAGCAATAAAGCCACCCAGAAAGTCATAGTAATGTACCCAACCCGGAAATGTTCACTGAGACCTCACCTACACCAGCAGTTTCCAGGCCCTGGGGAAAAGGCTCTGTTTACGACCAGGTCCCTGCTCTCACGGAACACCCATTTAGTGAGGCAACAGAGATAATAACTAATTACATCATATGTCAGGTGGTGTTCGGGGCAAGAGAGAGAAATCGGGACGAGGAGAAAGATGCTATTCTAGATATGCTGCTCAGGGAACTTTCCTCCAACAAGGCAATATTTGAATGAAGAAACAGACTGAGTCATGCACATATCTGAGGCAAGAGAGTTTCAGGAAGAAGAACCAGTAAGCAAAAAGGCCCCAGCCAGGGTGTGCTTGGCATTTTGAGGACCCGCAGGTGGTAATTTGAGGAGCCGTTGACAGAAATTCCTCCCACAGAGCCTCTTACAGGAGATGCTGAGGTAGATGGCAAATAAGGAACTTCCTTTTATTTCTTTTTTTAATTTTTGAAGTTTTTATCTTGAATTTTTTTTTTAAGTAAGCTCTACCCCCAACGTGAGGCTTGAACTCATGACCCCGAGGTCAAGAGTCGCAAGCTCTACCAGGCACCCCAGGAGCTTCCTTTTAAGATTACCAGTGATGATCTCTCCGTGTGAATGGCAGGTTGATCCTGCCCATAACTGGAGCTCATGTCTTCTAATCCCTCCAGCCAAGCTCCTCAACACACGTTTTCTCTAAGGGGCCACAGCTGCTAAAATCGAAGCAGCCTCACAGACCAAGCACAGCAGGATGAAAACAAGAAAAACAGGCCAGTCTTCAAAATAGTCACAAAGAAAAACAAGTCTTTGGTTAATTTCTGTTGATCATTTCCTAAGTTAAAACACTTTATGTCATACCTTGCATGTAGGTGTGATTATCCACCTTTTACACAGGGATAACCTGGAGCAGGATTTGAACCCCGGCTGTCTGACTCCAGAGCCCACATTCTTTCCCGCTGCTCAGCATCTTCTGTGTGCCGCAGTCACCGGCATTTGATACAACAGACTTACTGCGAACCCTCTGGTTACCAAAGGTTGCCGTGGAGCAAACTTCCAGATCTGGTTAGAGGCTACACAGGGACCCCTGAAAACTAGCAAGCTGTTTGTATACAGTGGCTGTCACTTAATCCCTCAATGCCTAAGTGTCTCCTCAATGTGGGCCCTGTCTCCATGGCAAGTTTGGTCATCCCACAAACCTAGGAGGTGGCAAAATGCCATCTTCAGCCCAACTCCCCTCCGAAGCACCACGGTGGGCCCACCGGTGATGAGCCTAAGGCAGGGAGGCCTCAGCTGTCAAAGATCTTGCCAAATGCTTTCACAGTTAACCGGCGCTTTCTGCCAAACTGGCGCCATATGTGTAGCTCTCACACATGAAATGGCTCAAAGAGGTTACTATTCATTTCCCTTTCTCCAAAGAGACTTCTAGCACACGGAACCATGGAAGGTAAGGGTCAGGATGGACCTGGAGTTCTCTGAGACCAGTCATCCTCTGGTCGTTCCTGTCTGCCATTCCAAATTTGTGCCAAGCGGTCGTCCTGTTCACGCTCGAACACTCTATTCCCAGGGAATGGACCTCCTCCTGGGCGGCTATTCTGTCGCTGGGCGGCTCTGGGCAGCTTCCTTCCGCTGTGTCAATACCTGGCCTCCCTCAGCCTCCACCCTGTGAAATTAATTTGTACTCTTCCCGGGAGGCTATGCAGTATACTTCTAATCCTTGTTATGAGGCAGCCAAACATTGGCCATATACTTCTGTTAATATAGCCTAAAGTCACAGCTTTTTTGACACTTACATCATACCATTGAGTCACATTGAGGTTTTCATCCACTAAAACTTGTGGGGATTTTTTTCAGTTTATAACTGTTAAGCCATCTCCCTGTGTCTCCACTAGCGCACTTGATTTAATGAACAGTTATAAGACTTTATATTTCTCAATTAAACTTTCACTAGATGGACATCTATTGATTAAATCTTTCTGGAGCTTGATGTTATCCATTTTCTTGCTATCCCTCCCATTTTCACCTCACCTATGATTATTTAGGGAGGCATCTGTCAACAGGGTTTCAAAATCAAATACCTATAGAGACAAAGGAGGTGACATAAACAGATCAACGAGGCTGGTATAAGTCACTCTGTGTGAGCGCTATGGGCTCTGTGAACAGGGATTAAAGCCCCTTGGCCTGGGCGGGGCTGGGGGAGAGCTGCTGCTTCCCCTAGCTGAGTATTGCTCTGCAGAAATGCAAATGTACTCGTTCCAGATTTCCAAATTGCATAAGAGAATTAAGAACCCTGGATTTTTAAAAATCACCTGATTTTAAAATATTGACTCTATGTGTGTTTTTAACAGCACGTGGGACAAAAATATCTGTAGAACAGATATCCTGTGGGCCACCAGTTAGCAATCAATTCATTCATACACGCATTCATTCGTCGTTAAGCTAATGGAACTGTGAGGATGGTGGTCAAAACCTGGAACACGCCCTAGAAACCATCTTCCAAAGCAACCTGAATTCCTTCTCCGTCACCCTCTGAATGTGGTCTGTCCACCACTTGATAAACCACCTGCTTGGGTTGAATTCCAGCCCTCCATTCACAATCTTGCCCGGATATCCTGGAGGCAGCTCCATAGAGAAAGCGACTCATCTCAGAAGAGAATATATACAGTGTAGGAAGGCAGAGCTCAGGCAGTGCTGGTTCTTATCTTCCCACTGTCACTTCCAGTCTGTGTGACCTTAAGGAAATCCCTTCACTTCTCTGTGCTTTAGTTTTCTCATCTGTAAAATGGAGATAATAATAGTACCCACATCATACAGTTGATATAAGTATTTTACAAATTCATAGTTGAGTGCTTAGCTCAGGTCTAGCACATACAAATTAATCAGTAAATTTTACTTATTCTTATTGTTTATGGTTGTCATTATTATTATGGACCACAGTATTATCTCTGATATCTGCTGCAGTTGGTGACCGGGCGAGAACAGCCCAGTGAGCGCAGAAGAGATGTGCTTGGAAACCCGTGTTTCTTCCTTCAGTCATGACCTCCTCAGCCTGGCAATCTCAGAACAACGTCAAAGCTCTTCTTAGAAAAAATACCTCCAACGGTAAGAACAGAAATCCCAATTTTGACTTCATTTGACACAGACCAGATCGTGCCACTCCTCTCCTTAAAAACTTTTGGTGAGGGACACTTGGGTGGTCCAGTCAGTTAGGCGTCTGACTTCAGCTCAGGTCATGATCTCAGGGTCCTGGGATCAAGCCCCATGTTGGGCTCCCTGCTCAGCAAGGAGTCTGCTTCTCCCTCTCCTTCTGCCCCTCCCCCCACTTGTGTGCGCTCTCTCTTTCTCAAATAAATAGATAAAATCTTAAAAAAAAAAAAAAAAACTTTCGGTTTGTTTCCTACTGAATGTAGTTTAAATTCCTTTGCCCGTTATTTGAGATCCTCTCCCATGTGGCCTCTGCCCACACCTTCAGCTCTTGTCTCGGGAGATCTTCCCCAGGAGCTGCAACCTCGGGAACTGCATGCCTACAAGTTGCCACTTCCATTCCCATCCTGTGAGCTCTTCTTCCTGGTGAGGAGCTCTCTCACCTTGCTCTTCAGTGACAGAATCCTATCCATCCCTCAGACCAACCCTGTGAAGGCTGTTTATCATGGTGATGAAAAGTGTTTCCTTTGAAATTCTTGAGCATTTTCAGTTTCTACTGCTTATTTGGCATTTAGCATATTCTTTTTTTCTTTCAAGAAATACCTTCAGGACGCCTGGGTGGCTCAGTCGTTAACCATCTGCTTTCAGCTCAGGTCATGATCCCAGGGTCCTGGGATCGAGCCCTGTGTCGGGCTCCCTGGTTGGTGGGAAGCCTGTTTCTCCCTCTCCCACTCCCCCTGCTTGTGTTTCCTCTCTCACTATGTCTCTCTCTCTGTCAAATAAATAAATAAAAACTTTAAGAAAAGAAAGAAAAAGAAAGAAAAGGAAGGAAGGAAGAAAGGAGGGAGGGAGGAAGGAAGGAAGAAAAGCCTTCATTTTATTTGTTTATTTTTAAAGATTTTCTTTGTAAGTAATCTCTACACCCAGTGTGGGGCTCAAACTCGCAACTCTGAGATTGAGTCGCATGCTCCACCAACTGAGCCAGACACCCCTACATCTAGCATATTCTGTTTTCTATTGTTGCTTAACTGGTAAATCACAGAAGAGGGACTGGGTCTTGGACTCTCTGGTGACTCTTCTCTCAACACACACACACACACACACACACACACACACACACACGTGCACACACACTCCACATAGCACAAGGCTGAGAACACTGAGAATGCTCCATAAAGAAACATTTTTGGCCTGAATGAATGGCCTGAAGGACTATTCCTTTCAACAATTATGGCCCAATAAATTATACTGGCATTGCCTCCTGGAGGGAAAGGCCACACCAAGGCCCCCGCAGATGGAGAAACTGCTCTGTCTGCCAAAAGCCAGATGCCGGGCAGCCAGGGCCCTGTTTGGCTGTCTACCTGCCTCTGAGTTTAACAACTTGGCCTACGATTTTACAGCCCGAGTCCCCAGGATCAGCAAACAGCACGAGTTCTTTGTCCACATGCTGGTGCCAGGTGTTGAAGGAGCTGGAGATGGTGGCTCACCCAGCTCACGGAGACCTGCAGGCAGGGCAGGGGGGACCTGCACCCCAAGCTCTGAGGCCAGGGGGCTTATCTGCAAAAGGAGCCTGGATCTGGACCCTACACAGGAAAAAAGAAATGAGGAAAATGTATAGCATGAGGATTCTGGGCTGGACCCTGCAGGAGGACGTGCATCAGGTTGGGGGTGGAGGGGAGGGGGGACATAGAATCACCTTTAAGGTCATGACTGAACTGGACAAAGCTGAGAAAGAGAGGCTAGATTCAGTCAGATTTTGTTTCCATAGTGTAAGACCTGTGTTCCTAAGAGGGCAAAAGAATGTAGGAATCCAAATTTATCCAGGTTTCTTTTTTCAAGTTTGTTTGTTTGTTTTTAGTAATCTCTGCACCCAACATGGGGCTCGAACTTATGACCCTGAGATCAGTAGTCACAAGCTCTCCCAACTGAGCCAGCCAGGCGCTCCAGGACTCACATCAGATTTAAATCTTTAGAGTTGAGGTTATGTTTCTTAAGAGCCAAAGAAATGCAGTATCTGAACAAGCAATATAAGGATTGAAGCCTTCTGCGAGTAGAGGTTACAAGGTCTCTGGCTTTGTGAGCGTTCCCTTTTTGGGTGATAGAGTCAATGGCATAGCAACTATAAATAGGGTTCATGGCGGTGGTATGCTGGTTAGGATTTAACAACCAGTTCTCCAAAAAAGCCCTGACTTGTAGCCTTTGCAGATTTCCATGGTGTAAATACACCCAACATGGCCAATTTCAAATGACTAACACAAGGCCCAGAATGTAGACGGCACAGCCAGCTCTTGTGATCCTAGGCGAGTGGTTCGGGCGTGTAAGGATTCCCTGAATCTTGTCAAGGCCACCGACAAGAACCCCTCAGCAGCCCACTTCTCTGGCACTTTTGCAACCTTCAGTGAGTCAATGCAGCCACCTCAAAAACGATACCCAAAGATAACTCCAGAAATTGTGTGAGATAATATAATTCCCTTAATGGATAATTATGTTAGAATTAAGTATGCAAATGTTGACAGAAGAAAACTCATAGTATTAATATGTTCAGGTGAAGATAAGTTTGTGCTTCCTCAGTTTTTTATGTACTTACCGTGCTGAAGGGAATTTGGCCTGTTAGTGTAACAGCTCAGCCTTGTGACGGTAATTTCAAATATGCAGTCAATCTCTTCCTCTTCCTCCCCTTCCCTCTCCTTCCCTGTCTGTCCGAAGAGAGCCATTAGGTGAGGCAGAGCGAAATAGATTCATAGTCAGTCCTCATTATTTGTGGATCTCGTATTTGCAAATTCACCTACTGACTAAAATGCATTTGTAATGTCAAAATCAATACTCACGGTGCTTTTGCAGTCTTTCACAGACAGGCATAGAGCGGCAAAAAATTTGAGACACCCAGGAACCCCTCCCCAGCTGAGGCCGAACAAGGCGATGCCCTGCCTTGTTGTTTCAGCTCTCATACTGTAAATAACACTGTCCTTTTCTTGGTCTGCTTAGGGCCGCGTGTTTCACATTTTTGTTCTATTTATTGCTGATCTCACTGTTTAAGATGGCCTGAAGTTTTGTCTGCTTTTCCCAAATGCAAGAAGACTGTGATGTGCCTTATGGAGAACATATGTGTGGTAGATAAGCTTCATTCGGGCGTGGGTTATAGTGCTGTTGGCTGTGAGTTGAATGTTAATGAATCAACAATATCTATTAAGTAAGATGTCTTCAATAATAAAAAATGGCCATGAAACAAGGTATGTATTGATTGGTTGACAAAATGTGGCCAGAGGCCTTCAGGAACCTAACCCCATATTTCCCTTAGGAGCAAAGATTGGGTGTTCACTAATTCAGGGTTTGCAACAACTTTATAGAACAGAACTACCTCGGGTGAGAATCTGCTGTATCTCCAGAAAGAGTGGGGCAGCAGATAGGGCAGGGGATCAGATCCCAAGTGGGATGAGGAGGAGATCCATGCAGGGGGAGGCTCAGAGGAGAGAGAGCGCAAGCAGGGGAAAGAGGGTGGCAGGCCAGGTGGAACATTGATTGATTAATCAATACATAGCTATCGACCAAATAAGTAAACATATGAAGGGCAATGGAAGCCAATTTTCTCTCTGTTTTCTGTCCAATTGGAAGGACTGGGAGCAGCATTACCCCAATGGCAATAAGCTTACCTGAAAGGGTAGGTCCTGGCTTCTAACCATTATTTTCTGTGGCTCCTCGGAGAAATGGATGATTCTAGGGCTAGGGCAGGGAAGGTGCAATATAAACCTGAAACATCTTATTATGCCATGAAGCAAAGAAATGCTCAAAAAAATTACAGTGGCATGTCAAATTGAGCAAGCCAGCTTGATTTGAGATACTATGAGAATCAAAACCAAGAATAACAGTAATGGCTTATAACCCATTGAACAAAATGGGAAACATACAGGCATAAATAAATAAATAAAGGGTTTTATAAAAACTTTTACAAAATCAGGATATTTGCGTAGCTTCGAAATACTGTTAAGTTACAAAAGGACTAAAGATTAAGTTTACAGTGAAGACACCACCTTAATCAAGTAATCAAAGTGAACATGATAAAGTAATGAGAAAAACTGAAATCACACACCAGTCTATAGAATGCAGTAGGAAGAACACAACGTTGCTTCTATGATATTCCTGCCCAAGATACATAGCCTGAACCTCACCTGAGGATCAGATATACCCAAACCGGGGAATATTCTGCAAAATAACTGGCCTACAAGCTTCAAAAATATCAAGGACATGGAAGTCAAAGACAGGCTAAGAAACGGTCCAGACTGGAGGGGAACAAAGACAATGACAAGTACATGAACACAAGATGCTGAACAGGACCCCTTTGTTCTAAAGGACATCGTTGGGACTAGAGACAAAGCTTGAATGGGGTCTGAGGGTTAATCATAGTGATGTATCAATGTTAATGTCCTGATTTGAATGGCTGTGTTGTGGTTATATAGAAGAATGTCCTTGTCTGTAGGAAAGCGCACACTGAAATACTCAGAGGTGATGGGGCATCAGATTGGCAACTTAGTCTCAAATGGTTTAGAGAAAGGTCTTTGTACTGTACTTTCAACTTTTGTATAAACTTGTGTTTGTATCAAAAGTACATAATCAGTGGGCTCCTGGGTGGCTCAGTCATTAAGCGTCTGCCTTCCGTTCAGGTCATGATCCCAGGGTCCTGGGATCAAGCCTCACGTCGGGCTCCCTGCTCTGTGGGAAGCCTGCTTCTCCCTCTCCCACTCCTCCTGCTTGTGTTCCGCTCTCTCTCTCTCTCTCTGTCAAATAAATAAATAAAATCTTAAAGAAAAAACTCCATAATTGGATAATTGATTTACATTTATGATTTTTAAGTAGACGTTTTACCAAGTTTATATATAGTAGTAAGACATTTTGGAGAAATTAGGTTCGCCATATCTGTATGTTTAATTTATTCGATTTATAAAAATTACTTAGGTACTTAGGGAAGGATTTCTCAGACAATTGAAGTACTTTTAAAAGGAAATAGAATATATTACATTTATAAATGCAGTTTTAAACGGTTGAAAGTATTTAACCAAATCTGTAAATGGGACCAAATTATTTAAGTTCCTTAAAAGAAATTGCTAAAATATTCTAGACTTATAAATAGAATAGTGTCCTCAACTGAACTTAAAAGTCTAATGAATAGTGACTTGTAAAAACCAGAGTAAATACAAATAGTCTTTTTCTGGGTATTATAGATTTAACAATTAACTAGCATTGCTTCCACGCTAATTTTGTGCCTAGAGCTGCAGCGTAAAGAAGAAGTATAAAACATAATCTTTGACCTGCTGAGAGATTCCTAACTACGCAGGGCCATGAGATCAGCACATAGGAGACAAACACAAATAAAACAATATAGCAGGTGCCAGAAACTGGCATTGTGTGGCAGATCCTGGCCTAGAAGGCAGAATTCCAAGCAAAAGGAAAATAAGCGGAGGCAATTATAATGTGTAGCTTTAATGCTCAGGATGGGAAAGTCTACACTACAAGAACAAACAAACCTTAAATTCTCAGAGGCT
The DNA here is from genome assembly GCA_028534135.1 of Potos flavus. NCBI lineage: Eukaryota > Metazoa > Chordata > Mammalia > Carnivora > Procyonidae > Potos > Potos flavus. Next base: position 45,955,540 of record CM052894.1, on the reverse strand, counting down.
TAACACATAAGAGTTCGTGTCCTGCTCATGCAAATTAAATGCAGGCCAGTAGGGATCCAGGCACCTCTCGTGTCCGAGCCCCCCTATCTCATTGCTTCTAGGGTTACTGCAACAGGGAAAAGAGAAAGTGGAGAAGTCACACCTGCTCTCAGACGCCTCAGCCTAGAAGTTCCGGGCTAGAAATAGTACTACCGTCCCACCTAACCAAAAAAGTTCTGGGAAACATAGCCCTTCTGTGTGCCCAGAGAGGGGAAGAAAGCCTCAAATCAGTTTTCTACCACAAGCGTGCACTTGGAAAGGAACAGTGCTTAGGAACACAGATTTTGTGGTCCGGTGGGCCTGGGGTTTGAACCGAGATCTGCATCGTTAAAATAATAGTGTGACTTTGAGCAAATAAGTTCTCTCTGCTTTTCTGTGAAATGGACTAATAGGGGCGCCTGGGTGGCTCAGTGGGTTGAGCCTCTGCCTTCGGCTCAGGTCATGATCTCGGGGTCCTGGGATCGAGCCCCGCATCGGGCTCTCTGCTCGGCAGGGGGCCTGCTTCCCCCCCTCCTCCCTTTGCCTGCCTCTCTGCCTACTTGTGATCTCTTTCTCTCGGTCAAATAAATAAATAAAATCTTAAAAAAAAAAAATGAAATAGACTAATAATAACCATTTCCAATGGTGGTTGTAAGAATTAAAAGGAGAGGATATATCCGACCTCCAGGTAAGGGCCCAAAACACAGTGGCTTCTGGTGTTACCATCATTACCAAGTTATCCACTAACTGAACTTGTTACTTAAAAAGCAATGTCTTTCCTCTTATCTTGGATGTATCCGAAGAGAGGCCTGCAATTTATTCAGAATCCTGTGGGAAAGATTTAAGCTTCAGAGAGGGGGGTCAGCCTAAAGCTGGATGGACCTTGGATGGCGATTCTGTTCTGTTCTAAATGCTCTAGAAAATGAAGGAAATTGGTGTGAAATGGAGAAGCCTCAAAAGATGGACTAGTTGGCCATGGCCACCATCAGAACTTGCCTGCGGAGTGACTCCTGATCCCGTGGGCCCAAAGGAGAACATGGACTCAGAAGATCTGGCTCAAGAAGCTCTCTTCTGCCTCTTTCCAATGGAACAAAAGCTTCTTTATTAAGAACCTGTGTTTAGGGCGCCTGGCTGGCTCAGTCAGTAGACCGTACAACTCTTGATTCCCGGGGTTGTGAGTTCAAGTCCCACATTGGGGTTAGATGTTGGGACAACATTTGAAGTGGAGGGAATAAGGTCTATGGTAGGATCTGCAAGGACTGGCCTTGGCTGGACCCTGGGGTGGGGTGGGGGGGGTCCGTCCTCTGCCCCTTAGAGGTGGTTCCACCTGGTTTCCCTTTCTCTGTCCTGGGGTTCGAGAAGTCAGTGTGTGACCACAAGGGGCACTTCTAACTTGAAACTCTGGTGTCTGGTTAGAACAGGGATGAGAAAGACTAGACGGGTTAACATCAGTGGAAACACCACTTCTGAATTGTCAAAGTGAGTGACAGTGGAAACGAAGGAGCCCGAGGCAGCCACCACCCGCCGGGTGCCGCGGACGCGGAGTCAGTGTTGGGCAGCAGACGGGCGTGTGGCGGGTGTCAGGGGCAGCTGGTTAGGGCAGCTTGGCTGCTAAGTGTGGGCCCATCCCACCTTACTGACTCATCAGTGCACTCCAGAGTCCGATTGGACACAGGTTTGGTTTGCATCAAATATGCGCTATGAATGTGTATATATTTTCAACCATTGTTTAGAGAGACAGAGAGAAACCTACTGCTCTGGGGGATTTTATCTACAAAGTTCATGGAAATGGATATGTCAGCTATTATAAAAATCGGAAGATGCATGCTTGAAATATGAATGGTGCTAAATAGGACATTTCACCTAGTAGGATGCTGGTCAATTTTAAGATACATTGCAAACAACCCAAACCTCTGTGGTTCCTAACAACAAAGGTTTAGTTCTCACTTGAGCTCCATGTCTATCATGAGCTGGCTGGAGCCACTGCCCCGCATCTCCCCCTCGCAGGGCCCAGGCTGGGGAAGCAGCTGTCATTGCAAACATTGCGAGTCACCATGCAAAGGGACTCACGCCTCAGCCCTGCGGAACCTCCCCTGAGGACTCACCACCTACTAGTTACATACGTGGCCCCACCCAGCCACAAGGGGGCTGAGAAATGCAATTCAACCTCGTCTAGCAAAGGCAGAGAGCTGGAAGTATTTGGTGATTAGTCGGAATGACCCCCCACTAAACTAGCAGCACTGACTGGTGTTCAGACGAGCGGCCACAAGCAAACCCAGCCCGTGGGAGCTCAGCCCACAGCGGCCACTTGGGAGGACTATGTCACATCTGAGAAGTAGGCTATGAGCTGGGCTTCTCGAGGCAGCCTGGTACAAACACTTACCTATGAATAGAGACACATAATAAAATGGTATGGTTGTATTTGTCCCAAAGAATGTGTCTAATTGGGAGAGAACATGACAAAGGTTGACTTTGTATCAGTTACATAAACAGATAAAAGCAAGCCACACCCTGCCTGCTCCCTGGGTCTAGCCTAAAACCTTTAGAGAATAACCACAATCACCTGACTGTCTCAGGAGCGGTTACTCAGAAGAAAAACACCACGTTCTGTTCTTGAAGGGCCAGAGTTGGAGGCTACAACGGCATGTCTGTAATAGGCTGGACCCAGCAGGCAGGAAGCCACGTATTTCGGGCGAGAAGACAGGGCTTAGAGACACACGTTGAGAAGTCATCCTCCTCCAGATGCCCAAGCAAGAAGAATGGGGAGAAGGTGGAGAACAAGACTTTGCCAAGGCCAGTGGATCCTGAGAAAGAGCAGGATGTCAAAGGACCAGGAGGGCAACTATCTTGAAAACAAAGAGGAGACCACCCCCAGGAAGAGGGTTTGGAGGGGAAGAGAGTTTGGGTTTGCTCTCAGGAAGAGAGTCCCTCCAAGCAGAGGGAATGCACAAGCAAATGCCAGGGATCTCAGCTTAGACATTGCAGCCCTGGAAGGCCTCTCCGATTTCCCGAAACTGCCTCAGTGGCCTCCCTCGGACGGTGGCCTTCCCTCTTCCCTGTCCCTCCCCTTGGACTGGGCCTTCTTGGTACCTGGGACAGCGTTTGTCTTCCTGTGACCTCCCTGGTGCCCAGTCCAGTGCCGATACTTGGAAGGCACACAAACATGTTCAATGAATGAAGACTTGGATGAATAGAAGGTACATCCAGAAACTAGCGGAGACTGAAGCTAAGATTCTAAGGGGGGGGGAGGGGGGTGGATAGAAAATAAAGAAGAAAAAGAGATGCAGTTGGATTGAACTCAATGAATCACGTAGTCAGCTCCCCCAGGTGGTTGGGGTGGATTCAGGATGTGAGATGGCACAGGTCTTATTTACAAGGTGCACGCAGCCCGGCGCGTGGGAAGAGTGAGGGATGCTCGAGGAGAAACCCATAAAGTGCATCCTGGATGGTCTGGCATTTGAGAGGGGCAGTTAAAAACGCCGCTGGCTTTCCAGGTAAGTGAACCAGAATGATTACAGGCCCCAGCCCAGGCAACTGCAGCCTCCCCGCCAAATAGGATGTTAACATCTGGTGTTAGAAGCAGGAATCACTGGTGTGCTAACAGTGGAGAGCGAAATCTTCTTTATAGGAATTATTCTGTGTGAACATGAAACTGTGAGCACATGGGAATGACTCAGACCGAAGGCAGAGCCTCTGCTGTTCTCTGTGCGGTCACCGAGCTGCTGTCACTGAGAAACAAAAATGCTCAAAGGAACAAATGCAAACAGAAGGTGTCAAAAGGCACCTTCCTTCCCCTTCACACCCACTTGAGAAGAGCTACACAAGAGAACCCAAAAGCCACTTTATCACTGACTTCACTGGAGCCCTAAAAGAAAAACTGGTAACTAATATTCTTTCCAAGAATCTGAATGGAATTTTTAGACTTTATATTTTGAAGTTCATGACTGTGATTTATTTGCCACAGTCACTTATCAGTTTGGGATACTGGGGAACTAACCAGTCACTTGGATTGGCCAGAGGACCCGTCCCTCTCACAAGGGCCCCTAAAATTCTTCTTTTTCTTTTTAATGTTTTTTTTTAAAGATGTATTTATTTGAGAGAAAGAGTGTGAGAGTTGGAGGGCAGAGGGAGAGAGAAAGGGAGGAGAGACAGAATCTCATCAGACCCCCCCCCCCCCCCCATCACACTGTGAGTGCGGAGCCTGACATGGGGCTTGATCCCAGGACCCTGAGATCATGACCTGAGGGGAAATCAAGAACTGCTCCCTTAACTGACTAAGCAATCCAGGTGCCCTCCTAAAATTCTTCGAATCAAATTCTGCAGGAGGCTGGGACCAATGATATGGGAGCCTGGAGGCCTGCTCCGGCCTGCTGACACTTGGGGCCACTGCATCACAGAACCGAACTGTGGTGACCACAGCCAGGCAGGAGGGGCAGAGCTGGGGGTAGGACAGGAGGGGACCTCACCTGCAGGAGGGAGACACACCTGCAGGCAGGCATGGGTTCACCCCCAGCAGAGCCCAGCGGAACTAGTTTCCAGCTCCCTGTCACCTGGCAGCTCCGCCCCTCAGCATCCAAGAAGGGAAAGAGCCTTCCACTTTCCAGCAGTACTGAAATGTGACCCAAGGCAAACCTTCCCAGTTTCTCCTTGTAAAACAGCCTTCTATAGCTGTGGGAAGTGGCGGGATCAAAAAGTATCTGTACCCTCTCCAAAAATAAATCAAAATCCCTCCTTGATCTAAATAAAGTGACTTAACAAGTTTTCACTTAATTTAGAGAGAGGATTTGCATCCAATTCAACAATCTACCTGCCAAAAAGGCGCTTTATGGAAACTAAAGCAGAGTTATGAACCTCTCAGCAAACTTGTTTATAATGGAAATTACGAATCAGTAGCAATGATATCATTAGGGAGGACATTCTACAAAAAAAATAACTTCTCCAAAACAAAATAACTTCTCCCAGCATGTTTAGAGATACTTCAGGCTCTATGGCATAAAAACCAATCCCAGGCTATTTGGAGACCATGACATGGTGTATGATAATGACATGGTTCTTTTTCCTGGTGGGTCGAAGTATTCACGCAGGCCCTTATCTTCATCTTTTTGGGAAATCAGATTTACAAATCCCTAGAATCTAATGCCTTGTACTCAGAGGCGGGTCATGGCAGCTTCACCCCGGAGTGGGCACCCCGGGGATGCACTGAACGGGAACAATAAAGGACAGCGGGGTACACACTGGAGCATCAAAGTCTGATGGGCTCTGCGGGACCATCCCGAGAGGACCCCAGATAAATTCAAATTAAACCAAATAAATTTTTGCCTTCTAGAGGACGCAGCATCTTTGCCCTTGGGAAGGCACAAGACAGGGAGAAACCAGAAATCCCACATGCCAAGTAAATGGGCACTGTATAGACTAGGAAGAGTGCTGAATGAGAAGTGGTGTTTCCCAAAGTATGGTACCCAAGGTCACTTTAGGGATACACAAAGGAATCTTTTTTTTTAAATTAAAAAGCATTAATATATGTATATAAATGAATGAAGGCAAGCGATACAGGCTTTTCTACTTATGATATTGATATAAAACTTCTGTTACGGGGCACATGGGTGGCACAGTCAGTTAAGCATCTGACTCCTGGTTTCGGCTCAGGTCGTGATCTCAGGGTCCTGAGATCGAGCCCCGGGTCTGGCTCTGTGATCAGCACAGAGTCTACTTAAGACTCTCCCTCACCCTCGACTCCTTCCCCCACACTCTCGTACTCTCTCGCTCACTCTCTCTCAAATAAATAAAATCTTTAAAAAATACTTGTTTTGACTACATTTAAGTAAAAGAGAAGTTCATTTATTTTTTTAAAGATTTTATTTATTTATTTGACAGAGAGACATCACAAGTAGGCAGAGAGGCAGGCAGAGAGAGGGGGAAGCAGGATCCCTGCCGAGCAGAGAGCCCGATGTGGGGCTCGATCCCAGGACCCTGAGATCATGACCTGAGCCAAAGGCAGAGGCTTTTAACCCACTGAGCCACCCAGGTGCCCCAAGAGCAGTTCATTTAAATAAAGCTTTTCACAAATAATAGTACAGCTCAGCTAATGACGAGACAGTGATACTGATACCCCATCGTAAAGTCTGGGAATCACTGAGCAGAGATAGATGCCCTGGGCCAGCTGGGCACTTTTTTCTGTCTCAGGGTGGGAAGAGGTTCATTCATTTAAGATGTGAACTGCAGGGGCCCCTGGGTAGATCAGTCTGTTGAGCTAACAACTCTTGATTTCAGCTCTTTTAGCTCAGGTCCTGATCTCGGGGTCCTAGGATTGAGCCTTGCATCAGGCTCCCTGCTCAGAGGGGAGTCTGCTTGGGGATTCTCTCTCTGTCCTTCCCCCACCTCATGCACACACGCTCTCTCTCTTTCTCTCTCTCTCAAATAAACAAATAGATCTTTAAGATGTGAATAACTGTCATCCCCAGGGAACCACAATGACCCAAAAGACAATGATTCAAAGAAACAGAGTGAAAGAAACAACAATGAAATTAGAATGCTACACTAGAAAATGTCTACTTAACAAAAAAGAAAGCAGGAATAGAGGAATAGAGGAATAAAAATGACTTAAAACACGTAGAACATAATAGCAAAATTACAGATATAAATCCTATATTATTAGTAATTAAATTAAATGTAAATGGATTGAATACTCCAATCAATGGGTAAGGATTTTAGAAAAGATAAAAAGTAAACTATATTTTGTCTCCAAGAGACACATTTTATTTTTTTAACTTTTTAAAAGAAGATTTTATTTATTTGTATGAGAGAGAACACGAGCAGGGGGAGGGGCAAAGGAGAGGGAGAGGAAGAAGCAGACTCCCACTGAGTGCAGAGCCCCACATGGGGCTTGATCCCAGGACCCTGAGATCATCATGACCTGAGCTGAAATCAGATGCTTAACCAACTGAGCCACCCAGGTGCCCCTATTTTTTTTAACTTTTTTTTTTTAAGATTTTATGTATTTATTTGTCAGAGAGAAAGAGCACAAGCAGAAGGAACAGCAGGCAGAGGGAGAGGCAGGCTCCCCGCTGAGCAAGAAGCCCGATTCGGAACTCGATCTCAGGACCCTGTGATCATGACCTGAGCCGAAGGCAGCCGCTTAACTGACTGAGCCACCCAGGTGTCCCTTTTTTTAACTTTAAAAAAATTATTTATTTATTTACTTATTTAAGAAATCTCTACACTGAACGTGGGGCTCGAACTCGACCCTGAGATCAAGAGTCACATGCTCTTCCAGCTGAGCCAACCAGTCGCCCCTAAAAGAGACACATTTTAGATTCAAAGACACAGATTGGTTAAAAGCAAAGAGGTGGAAAAACATATGCCATGCAAACAGTAGCCAAAAGAGCTGGGATGTCTACGGAAGTATCAGACAAAATGTACTCTATAATAAAAGTAGTTACAGACAAAGAAGATGATATAATTATAAAATGGCCAATATATGAAGAAGACAAAACAATAAGCATAGATCTATAGATTATATATATGTATAACGAAGCCCCAAAATATATGAAGCAAAAACAGTCAGAACTGAAGCCAGAAATGGACAATTCACTAAAATAGTGGAAGACTTAATATCCTATTTTCAATAGTGGGTGGAATAACTAGATAGAAGATCAGCTAGGAAATAGAAAAATTGAACAACACCATAAACCAACTAACAGACATCTATAGAATACACTAACAACAGCAGAATATACTTTCTTCTCAAGTGCACATGGAATATTTTCCAGGATAGACCATATGTTAGGCCATGCAATTTTTTCAATAAATTTAAAAGGATTGCAATCATACAAATTTGCCTCTGATCACAATGAAATGAAAGTACAAATCTGTAACAGAAGGCAATTTGGGAAATTCACAAATATGTTGAAATTATACAACATACTCTTAAACAACCCATGGGTCAAAGAAGTCACAGGGGAAATTACAAAATACTTCGAGATGAATGAAAATGAAAACCCAACATACCAAAACTTATGGAATGCAATGCAAGCAATGCTTAGGAGGAAATATATGGCTTTAAGTACCTATATTAAAAAGAAGAAAGATCTTAGCTTAATAACTTAAACTTTCACCTTAAGAAATGAGAAAAAGAAGAGCAAAACTAAACTCTACACAAACAGAAGAAAAGAAATAATAAAATTCAGAGCAGAAGTAAGTGAATTAGAGAATAGAAAAACAGAACATATTAACAACTCAAAAGCTGGTTCTTTGAAAAGATCGATGAAATTGACAAACACTTAGCTAGACTGATAGAGAAAAAAAAGGAACAACATTCAAGTTATTAAAATCAAGAATGAACTGCTAGTTGTATCCCAAAAAGTGTTCTATTAATAATTGTATGGTAACAAATCAGGCAAACTAGATGAAATCAACAAATTCCTAGAAAGAATAAACTACTCTTGAGTAGTTTATTCAAGAAGAAATAGAGAATCTGAATAGCTCCGTAATAAGTAAAAAGACCAAATCAGTCATCAAAAACTTTCCAACGGAGTAAAGCCCAGGACCAGATGGCTTCACTGGTGAATTCTACCATGTGTTTAAAGAATTAACACCAATCCTTCACAAAGTCTTTCAAGAAATAGAAGAGGAGGGATTATTTCCAAACTTATTCTATGAAACCAATATTACCCTCATCCCAAAACCGACGTAAAGAAAACTACAAACCAAAATCCCATAAGAATATAGATGCAAACTCCTCAACAACACACTGTAGCAAACCAAATTTAGTGACATATCAAAAGGATTATACTCCACAACCACGTAGGATTTATCCCAGGAATCCAAGGTTGTTTTAACATACAAAAATTAAAAAAAAAAAAAACCCATACAAAAATTAATGTAACTCACGTATTTATAGAACAAAAGACCAAAAATAAATGAATTCAATAGACGCAGAAAAAGTTTTGACAGCATTCCCCATTTCTTCATGAGCCAAATACTCAACCAAACTAAGAACTTCCTCACTCTGATGAAGGGCATCAGTGAAAAACTCTCTGCTAACATCACACTTAATAGTGAGAATTTGAAAGCTTTCCCTCTCGCATTAGGAACAAGACAAAGATGTCCATTCTTGCACTTGTATTCAACATTGTGATGGAGGCCATAGCCAAGACAACGAAGCAAGAAAGGAAATAAAAGCCATCCAGATTTGAAAAGAAAGAAAGAAAACTATCTCTTTCACAGGTGATAAGACCTTGTATATAGAAAATCTTATGGAATCCATAAAAAAACTATTATTACTAATAAACAATTCAGAAAGGTTGCAGGATACAAGATCAATATACCAAAGTCAATTGTATTTCTATGCATTGACATTGACCAATCCAAAAATGAATTTAAGAAAACAATTAAATTTATAACTTATAATTTTATTTAAAAAGAACAAAATATTGGGGCTTCTGGGTGGTTCAGTGGGTTAAAGCCTCTGCCTTCGGCTCAGGTCATGATCTCAGGGTCCTGAGATCGAGCCCCGCATCGGGCTCTCTGCTCAGCAGGGTGCCTGCTTCCCCCCCTCTCTCTGCCTGCCTCTCTGCCTACCTGTGATCTCTCTTTGTGTCAAATAAATAAATAAAATCTTTTAAAAAAAGAGAACAAAATATTTAGAAATAAAATTAACAAAGAAGTGCAGCCTGGTACACTGAAAACTTCAAAATATTGTTGACTTAATAATAAAAAGATAACCTAATTAAAAATGAGCAAAGGATCTGAATAGATATTTCTCAAAAGAAAAAAAAGATATATAAATGGCCAATTAAGCACATGAAAAGATGCTTAACATCATTAGCCATCATGGAAATGTGAATCAAAACCACAATGAGATACCACTTCACACCCACTATTGTGGCTATCATAATAAAAAAAAAATAATATCAAATGTTGGCAAGAATGTGAAGTTAAAACTCTTGTACGGTGTTGATGGGAACGTAAATGATGCAGCCACTTTACAAAACAGTCTGGCAGATCCTCCAAAGGTTAATGATAGAGCTGCCATATGAAAAGTCATTCCTAGGAAGAAAGCAAGAAAAATGAGAATCTATGTTCACACCAAACATTTGCACACTATCTTTATAAAGCATTCTCCATCATAGCCAAAAGCCGGTTTATGTATATAGTGCAAAACAAAAGTGCTCTTTATGTGAATGGTTCATTAGTGCTGCCTATAGCATGAGTCCGTAGGCCTCACAAATCCAAGTACCATGTCTGATTTTGTTCGTCATTGTATATCTTCCATGTAGCAGAGGGCTCACACAGGGGAGGTAGTCTGGAAATGGTTGTTGAGTTAATGAATGAATAACTTTCAAAGAGGGGAGCCCAGCTGGCTCAGCCTGTAAAAAGCATGTTACTCTTGATCTCAGGGTCATGGGTTCAAGCCCCGTGTTGGATGTGGAGCCTACTTAAAAACAAACGAACAAACAGCTACTTAAAAAAAAAGGAATAACTTGCAAAAAATGGAAAAACTGAATAATGTGCCTTGCACTTTCTTTCCCTTAGAAACTAAATCATATTCATGGGGCACCTGGCTGGCTAAGTAAGAAGAACATGCAACTCTTGATCTTGGAGTTGTGAGTTGGAACCCCACACTGGGTGTAGACATTACTTAAAAAATAAAATCTTGGGGCACCTGGGTGGCTCAGTTATTAAGCATCTGCCTTCGGCTCAGATCATGATTCCAGAGTCCTGGGATCGAGCCCCGCATAGGGCTCCCTGCTCAGTGGGAAACCTGCTTCTCCCTCTTCCACTTCCCCTGCTTGTATTTCCTCTCTCACTGTCTCTCTCTCTGTCAAATAAATAAATAAAATCTTTAAAAAAATAATAAAATAAAATCTTAAATCAATCAAAGTGAACCTAATGTTGGAACCATCCCCCAGTCAAGAAATCCAACATTCCTATTTCCAGTAAGCACTAACCCCGTGTGACCCCTTCTAACCATTACCTCCTCCCTCCTCTCCAAAGTAACAGTTTCATGGCTTCTAACACCCCGTTTTCATTTTGCTGATTTTTAACCATATATAAATGAAATCATAGAGCATGTATTTTTTTGTATCTGGCTTTTTGGATTCTACATTACCTATGGTGCTCTATGTACTGTAGTTAATTTTCATTGTTGTAAGTACTCCAATATGAATACAGGGCAGTTTATATATCTTTTTTCTCTCTTTCCTTTTTAAAAAAGATTTTATTTATTTATTTGAGAGAAAGAGCACGAGCAGGACAGAAGGAGAGGGAGAAGCAGGTTCCCCGTTGAGCAGGGAGCCCAACGTAGAGATGCGGGGCTTGATCCCAGGATCCCAAGATCATGACCTGAGTGGAAGGCAAGTGCTTAACCGACGGAACCACCCAGGTGCTTGATATATATCTGTTCTCGTGGTGGACCTTTGGGTTGTTTCCAGTTCATGGTGATTATGAATGATGCTGCTATGAATTTTCTTGTACATGTCTTTTGAGGTCTTGCCTATGCATGTCTGTTAGTTACATCCTTGAGAGTAGACTTGCAACCTCATAGGACATAATCTGTTCAGCTTTAGTAATGCTGACAGAGAGTTTTCCAGTGTGTATGAAAGTATCAATCACTCCACATCCTTGCCAGCACTTAGTGGCCTTTAGTGGCTCAGTATTTCGTAGCTGATAGCTTCCTTTCAGAATAGGATGGTCTTAGCTAAAGGAACTGCAATAATTTCCTGGTGGCACAGCTTCTCTCCAAGCTTCTGTCCTTGTCTAGGTGAGTCTGGCTAACCTAACTTTTTTTGAATCCATTTATTATTATTTTTTCTTCTAAAGTTATGGAATACCTCAAAGCGATGCAAAGAAGAGAAACACTAGAACTGTTTTCTCAGCTTTACCAAGTGTCAAGATTTTGTCATATTTGTCTCACATCAATTTTTTTTAAAGATTTTATCCATTTATTTGACATAGAGAGAGAGAGATCACAAGTAGGCAGAGAGGCAGGCAGAGAGAGAGGGGGAAGCAGGCTCCCTGCTGAGCAGAGAGCCCAATGTGGGGCTTGATTCCAGGACCCCGAGATCACGACCTGAGCTGAAGGCAGAGGCTTTAACCCACTGAGCCACCCAGGCGCCCCTGGGTGCTCATCACATCAATTTTTAAAAATATTTTATTTATTTATTTGTCTCAGAGAGAGAGGTAGGCAGAGGGAGAAGCAGGCTCCCTGCTGAGCAAGGATCCCGATGTGGGACTCGATCCCAGGACCTTGGGATCATGACCCGAGCCGAAGGCAGACGCTTAACCAACTAAACCACCCAGGCGCTGCTCACACCAATTTTTTAAGACAAAACATTATAAATCAATTGCAATCCCTCACTCCCAAAATGAGACATAATTACTATCCTAAATTTATCATTGCCTCAAGTTTTCATACTTTTACTATATGTATGCATATATAAACAATATGCAGTGTTGTTTTACAGATCTTAAAACTTTATGTAGTATGATATCATACCATAAATGTCCTTCCACATCATGATTTTATTGGTTAATACGATTTTGAGATTTAGCCGTGTTCATTCATTCTTAAAGTCTGGGGTATAGCAGTAAACAATGCTGACAAAGATTTCTGCCCTCATGCAACTTACATTCTACTAGTGGAAGACAGAAAGTAAACACTAAATATTATATGTGAATTATATATTTAAAAGGAGATCATGCTAGAGAGAAAGGAAAAGTACAACAGGGCCGGTGGGCTTGAGAATCCAGGGCAGAGACATTTTTGACTGTAATTTGTCATTGTAACTCTAAATTGTAAATTGAGGGATTGGGATGTGCCTCATGTTAAAGGTGCCCTCTGAGCCAAGACTAGGCGGAAGCAAAGGAAGGAATCATGGACCACATTCCGGGTAATGTCAGAAAAATAATAGATGGGATGGAGGATGCCAATCACAGAGAAGTTTGTAGGCCATTGTGAAGATTTATCTTTCCTCGTGAAATGGGGAGCCATTGAAGTGTTTGGAGCACAGCAGGAAGTGATGATCTGACTTATATTTTAAGATGCTGATTCAGGGCGCCTGGATGGCTCAGTCAGTTGGGTGTCTGCCTTCGGCTCAGGTCATGATCCTTGGGTCCTGGGATCAAGGCCCAAGTCAGGTTCCCTGTTCAGTGGGGAGTCTGCTTCTGTCCCTCTCCTCAGCTCGTGCTCTCTCTCTCTCAGATAAATAAATAAAATATTTAAAAAAATAAAATGTTGACTCATGTATTTGATATTGTTACATCTGGTTCATTCATTTTAACTTTTGCACAGTGTTCTACTGTAGGATATACACTTATGTACTTATGTATTCACTCTCCTATTAAATTGTCTCCATTTTTATTATAGACAATGATACAGTGGACATATTTTTTATTTGTCCCTTGAGCTGATGTGGGAGAATTTTTCTAGAAGAATTACTGGATTATGGGGTATTTGTCTCTTAAATGTTATCAGTTCTTGCCAAGTTGCTCTGCAAAGACCATGTCCCACTTTACATGGGCACAGTGTGTGTGAAGTTTCATTTGCTGCCTAGCCTCCCAGGCCCTTAAAATATCTCTCTGTGGTTTCAATTTGCATTTTTCTATCCCCGGTAAAGCTGAACACCTTTCCGCACATTTATTTGTGGTTTGGGCTTTTCGTCTAATCACCTGATTATGTCCTTTGGTCAATAATCCAAGAAGATATTTTTCCCTTTTTAAATATATTTATATTTTTATTTATTTATTTTTTAAGATTTTATTTATTTGATATATAGAGAGAGATCACAAGTAGGCAGAGAGGCAGACAGAGAGAGAGGGGGAAGCAGGCTCCCCGCTGAGCAGAGAGCCCAATGCGGGGCTCGATCCCAGGACCCTGAGATCATGACCTGAGCTGAAGGCAGAGGCTTTAACCCTCTGAGCCACCCAGGCACCCCATTAAATATATTTATCTTTTTAAAAGATTTTATTTATTTGAGAGAGAGAGAGAGAAAGCACGAGTAGGGGGAGGGGCAGAGGGAGCAGCAGACTCCCCGCTGAACAGGGAGCCAATGACAACTGTGGGGCTGGATTCCGAGACCGCCCCCCCATCATGACCTGAGCCTAAGGCAGACACTTACCTGACTGAGCCACCCAGGCACCCCTCTCCCTTTTTTTTAAATTGATTTTTTAAAGTTCTTTATATATTCTAGATACTGAGCTTATATCAATTACACACAATCTGTTGTTGATTATATGTAATGTAAATATCTTCTCCCCTCTCTGGCTTGTCGTCACTTTTTTTTTGTTGTACAGAAGTTTTTAATTTGTATACAGTCGAATATTTGAATCCTTTTAAGGTTTGTACTTTTTGGGCCTTGTTTAAGAAATGCTCCTCTATGCCAAGGTCCTAACATTTTCTCCTATTCATCCATCCCTTATTTTGTTAATACAATCAATCTGGTTAGTGTTAAGAGGGAAGAGGAAGACTGATCTGTCCCTTTAGAGGTGTCTGCATATCTTGTCTGGATTCTTTAATGCTGATTTCATGGTTTAACTCTCGGTGGGCCGTTCCTCTCATTTCCAGGCTCCAGGGAAAGCTTTACTGAAATATTCAAATCCTAAGCGGATTTTTATTTAGCGGGCCTGGGGTAGGGGCCCTGGGGTCTGCATTTGATATGCAACCCAGGCGATTTTGAGGCAAGAGGTCTCTTTTTAAACCCTTAGGTAGTGCTTAAACACAGTTCCAGGTGTCCGGCAACTGGGGCATGAACCCACTTTTTCCTAGCTGATGATTCAGCTTCACTCTGCCTCTGGTTCCTCTTTGGTGACAGTCCCTCCCTGAAGAGTTCTTCCACTAATGATGAGCCCATGATAAGTCCCATGTGTAAAGGCTTAGCCTGGGCCTGGTTTGTGGCAAGACTCCGTAGAAGGCAGATGTTCATGAACCCGAAGGTCTCAAGCTCTGGGGTGAGCCGGCCCTGTTTCCCTCCTAGACTTCTCTCCTACCATGCTCCCCATCTTGGACAAGTCACTGAACCCCGCAGAGTCTAGATTTCATCATCTGTACACTGGGATTAATCTCCGCTTTAGAAGGCTATGGTCAGGATTAGAAATGGCCTATAAAATGCCCAGGACAGGGCCCAGCATCGGTGCTGTTTCACAGTCGATGCAAGCTGAGCACTGATGTTTTTAATTCAGGGTAAGCCGAAACTTGAAGTTCAGAAACTGTTCCTGCTGCTGTGCCACAGCCCCCGGGTGGTGCAAGGCCATCTCCTGTGTCCCCTTCCAGGGCCTCAAACAATCCCGGACATAGAGGCTTTCTGTAAAGCTTTGCTAAACTACTGTTTCTTTCCAGCATAATATGCAATTCTTACATTCCATCAGTACCTCCAAAGAAGCCACAAAACTGGAAAAACATTTTTTATTATTTTATTTAACAAGTGCTTACACAGAGCTTATGCTATGTCAGGCCCTGTTCTAAGTGCCTAAATGAATTAACTCATGTAAACTTAAACTGATCTAAAGTGCAACTCTGTATGGAGTAAATTGAACCCTCCAGGGCGTCTGGGTGGTTCAGTCGGTTAAGCATCTGCCTTTGGCTCAGGTCATGATGCCAGGGTCCTGGGATTGAGCCCCGCATCGAGCCCCACATTGCATGGGGCTCCCGCTCAGCAGGGATTCTCTCTCTCCCTCTCCCTTGGCTCCTCACCCGGCTCATGCACTCTCTCTCTCTCTTTCTCTCTTGCTCTCTCTCTCTCAAATTAAAAAAGAAAAACACAAAAAAACTGTTTAGAACCCTCCAGTGGGCTGTATTCAGGATGGTGGGATTAAGCACCGGGCAAGAAGGCGACTCACTGTTGGTCCTTCTCAAAGCTTTCTGCCTCTGATTGCAGTGGTTTACTACAGGGCGAAAAAGCCGTTTGAGTCAAAAATCATGTATCCTTGAGCAATATTAGTTGCAAATCCGTTTTATATTTTAAAAATCTATCCTGCTACTTCCCACCCGTTAGGATGGCTGCTATAAAAACAAATAAGCAAACAACATAAGAAGTGTGTGAGGATTCGGAGAAATCGGAACCCTTGTGGTTCACCGTTGGTGAGAATGTAAAACAGTGCAGTTGGTATAGAAAACAGTAAGGCAGTTCCTCAAAAAATTAAAAATAGAATTACCATATGATCCAGCAATTCCACTTCTGGGTATATACCTGAAGACTGGAAAGCAGAGATTCAAAGAAATATTTGCACACCCGTGTTCACAGCAGCATTATCACACAGCCCAAAGGTGGAAGCCACTCGAGAAAATATGGTCTATACGTACAATGGAATGTTGATTCGGCCCTAAAAGGAAAAGAATTCTGACACATGCTACAACATGGATGAACCTAGACGACCATATGTTAAGTGAAATAAGCTAGACAAGTACTGTGTAACTCCACTTATCTGAGGTACGTGTCTAATCAGAGACAGAAATAGAACAGAGACAGAAAGCAGAATGGTGGTTGCTAGGGGCAGGGAGGAGGACTGGGATCGGAAGTTATTATTTAATAGGTACAGAGTTTCAATCTTGCAAGAATGAATCTAATTAAGGCCTAAATGTATCTTTTAAAATGGTTAGGATGGTAAATTTTATGTCATGTGTATTTTTACCACAGTGATAATAATTTTTTTAAAGGAGAAAAACAAAACTACTTATGTGATGTTGGAAAAATGGATGGTAGGTTCCAGAAGACCAGCGACTTGTCTATTCTGTTCATCACTGTGTGTACTCAAACAATGTCTGGGCTCGTAGGTACTTCAAGATACTAGATGATAAATGAATATTACAACACACACACACACACACACACACACACACACACATACACATACACATACACAGAACCTTCTGGCTAACTCCTATAGCCAAATATGGAAGATGGAGTTGGGAGGAATAGAGAGGAACAAGTGGAACAAAGGTAGAGGCAAGTTGTTCAAGCTCTGCTTAATCCAGGCAAGAGCCAAGCGAAAGGCAGCTAGAGAGGCTGGCACGGTTTCCTGGGTGGGCAGTGCGGGCAAAGTAGATGGAGTGTGGCACTCAAAAAACCAATGCATTCCTGAGTCTGTCCAGGGCCCCACCAGCCTACCACATTCTCTGAAGTAGGACTGAGATGCTGGCTGGGACTCCTCTCACACCTCCTCACCCTCCAAAAGTCACCATGACATTTTTTTTAAGGTTTTTTTTTGTAATCTTCACACCCGCCATGGGGCTTGAACCCACAACCCTGAGATCAAGAGCTGCATGCTCTTCCAACAGAGCCAGCCAGGCGCCCCGACTTTTCTGTACGACTTCCATCCTACCTCTAACAGATCCTTCTTTTCTACCTTTTGCTGCTGGCCTGTGGCAAAGTGATTTCTAGTCCGCCTCCTCACCCCTAATCCTTCTCTTCAACTTGATTTATACGAAGTATAAAAATAGAAAATATAATTTTATTTAATATAAATTTTTCTAAAAATCAGTTTTCATACTTCTAGAAAGTCAGTAATGTACCTCATTCTCTACCTACCAAAATCCAGACTTTGGTGTTTAAGGAACTCTGTAGAATTCCGCCATTTGGCAACTGACGTGCAGGCTGTGCTTGCGGTTGCCCCATCATCAAGGTTTTCTCGTGGGTTGTTTTGTCGCTGTTGTTGTTTTACTTTTTATTACGAAATATTCTAACATATATGGATTTAGAGAATAGAAAGAATCTCTACGTACCCCTCCCATAGCTTCAGCAATTGTCAGCGCGTGGTCACTCTCTCTACATCTGGACCCCCACCAATTTCCTGGTCCCACACACAACTAGTTTTTTTGACAGATGGGCTTTTTTTAATCTTTGTGGGTTTTTGTCTGATTTTCAAATAATATTTCTTTTTTTGGTTTGTTTTTTTAAGTGCTCTCTACCCCCATCATGGGGCTGGAACTCACAAGCCAAAGATCAAGAGTTGTGTGCCCTACACACTGAGCCAGACAGGTGCCGCTCAAATAATATTATAAAAATTTTAAACATCACAAATATACAGAACAGAGACATCTGGGCGGCTCAGTTGGTTAAGCGTCTCCCTTCAGCTCAGGTCATGATCCTGGGGTCCTGGGATCCAGTCCCACATTGGGCTCCCTGCTTAGCAGGGAGCCTGCTTCTTCCTCTCTCATCCCCCCTGCTAGTACTCTTTCTCCTGCTCTCTCTCTGTCAAATAAATAAATAAAATCTTTAAAAAAAACCCCACAAATGTACAGAACAGAAAGTGAGAAAGCCTCACATAATCCCACATTCCTGAACTAATCATTATTTGTAGTTTAATGTAGGTTTTCCAGATCTTTAGCCGTGTATATATTTAAATATAAGCTAATTAATATTCTCACCATATTAATAACCATACTTAATCTGTTTTACAAATTGCTCTCTCCATTTAACAATATATCCTGGGCATGTTCCATAGTAGATTATGCAGATCTACCTTGTTCTTTTTAAGCCGATTGACAACCAATTGTATCTTCCTATCAACCCTTATTGGTGGGCAGTTGCGTGAGTAACTGTCCTTATTTTCCTTATTACAAAAAAGTTACAGCAAACATGCTTTTACATATTTTTTTACGTATTTATGCAAATATTTCTATAGGAAAGAGTCCCAGGGGTGGATTAATCTGACCCACAGGTAAAGACGTCTTAAATTTAGGGCGCCTGGGTGGCTCAGTGGGTTAAGCCTCTGCCTTCAGATCAGGTCATGATCTCAGGGTCCTGGGATCGAGCCCCGCATCAGGCTCTCTGCTCAGCAGGGAGCCTGCTTCCCCCTCTCTCTCTGCCTACTTGTGATCTCTCTCCTTTCTGTCAAATAAATAAATAAAATCTTAAAAAAAAAAAAGACATCTTTAATTTAAATAGATGCTGTAAAATATATGAAAGTCCATAGAAGTATTTTTGGCCACATTCCTGGGTATAATTAATTCATCTGATCTTTGCCAGTCTGATCAATTTAAACGGATATTTCATTATAGTTTAACTTCGTATAATTCCCTGTGAATTTGAGCCTCTTTTCATCAATGAAGCAAACATCAGAACTCGAAGGACGAGAGAAGAGGATGATGGTGGGGGAGAGGCTGAGCCGGGAGAGGTGGGCAGACTCTAGGCCGCAAAGTGCCCAGAGCCTCAGGCTGACGTGACTGTGAACCATACTGCAAGTTAGAAGGTTCAAACTAAGGAGTGACTGAGGTCACATTCTCAGCATTCAGGCTTGGTGTCCTTCAGTAGAGCCTGAAAGCCTCCGGCCTGTCTCAGCCTGCATTTCTGGGAGGAGCCTTTCCTCAGAGAAACCCTGCTTCTGACCAGCCAACTCCCCACCCCCAGCCACAGCCTTCTCTTTTCAAATGCACTGGTGCTCAAGTAGGGCTTCAGTCAAAGATGGTGGACTCTGGGCTTACTGGAAGATTGAGAGGCTTAAATCATCAGTAAAAGAAATTTTTGTAAAATTGTAATACCTGAATTCTTCTATTTCTCAATGTGTCCAGTAATTAATAACAACCAACACCGTTTGCTGCGTGGGACCTGAATTCAGAAAATCCAGTGTACCACCACAAAATTAATTCACTGAGTCCACCAATGGTTCCCAAATGCTTCCTGAATGTTGCCAGGTATTACTGTTGCTAGACACAGGATGCAAAGGAAAACAAAAGAGACTTGGTCTGGGGGGAATGTCTTTTTAATTTTAAAATAAACTGTCAATATCCAAATATTATAAACGGATGCAAAAAACACCTGACAAAAAGATAGTGAGCCAGCAAGAGAGACACCCTGATCTGTGTTCAGAACAATAAACACCTGGCTGACTGAGGGGAGCGTGCGACTCTTGATCATTGGGTGGTGAGTTCAAACCCCATGTTGGGCAAAAAGATTACAAAAACAAACAAAAAACCCCCCAAATCCAAGACAAACGAACAAACAAAAATAAACACTAAATGCAGAAAAAATGTATTTCACCCCGTTGAAAATTGACCAAGATAGTACAAAAATGTAGAAAATAGTGTATTAGAAAGTAAGCTGCAAATGAATATGAACTATAATGAGAAAACTTGTTTCAAAATGTGACTCACTTGACAATTTGGTTATACTATACAAAGAAGCATGAGCAATTAAAGGTATTTTTTATCAAAAGTGCATAATCTGAATCTAAACTGGAGGAAAACATCAGAAAACCCAAACTAAAGGAAATTGCACATAACAACCAGCCTGCGATCTTTGAAAACATCAAGATCATAAAGACCAGGTTGAGGAATTCTTCCAGATTAAAGGAAATTAAGAAGACAAAACAACTAAATGGAGCCAGGATTGGATCCTGGTCTAGGAACAAAAAAACTATTAAGGGCTTTATTGGGACAATTGGTGAAATTTGAATATGAACTGCAGATTAGGTAAAAGTAATTTAACAATGTTGAATTTTCCGAATTTGATAATTGTACTGTAATTATTTAAAAGGCTGTCCTTAATGTTAGTAGCAAAGATAGAAATACTTAGGGGTAAAAGTCTAAATTTGCTCTCATAGTTCATTAAAAAGACACCAGTAGTATATATTGTATATATAGAGGGAAAGCAAATGTAGCAAAAATAATTGGTGAATCTAGCTGAGGAGTCTATGGGGGTTCATTGAGTTGTTTCTGCAACTTTTCTGTAAATTTGACGTATTTTTCAAAATAAAAAATTTGAAATAAAAAAGCCTTTACTATATGCAAAAATATAAAAATATCTTCGCTATCTCTGGTCTGGTTGGAGTCATAGTTTCTAGTGGCTCCCCCGTGCTTTCTGGGAAGAGGGGGCTAAGCCACGTGAGTAGATTATCGGACGCCTGAACACAGACCTCCTCGCGTCACAACGATGCCCCTTGCTCATGAAACGTGACTCTGCGAAAACCGAGACTGATGGCGAAGCTCCAAAATGCAGTCGGCTTCGAGGACAAGGTTTAATTTCGTACCTCTGCCCAATTTTGCCCCTGATCAGCAATAATATATGAGATCCTGGCAGCGACGTCTCGCCTGGCCCACCCCAGCTCACGGCTGTAAATAGTTCTATACTCTCTTCCTCTTCCTTTTCTTAAATTCGAATTTTCTTGGTTCTTCTCGGTGAGGCCAGGAATGCTCCGAAATCTCCATAGATTAGAGTTAATCATTTGCATGACACACTCTGAGCCACCCTGCTCTTTGCTGTTAGAAAGAGACTTTCCTTTTCCTCCCAGGCCCTTGAGAAGACAAGTGGAGGGTCTTCCGAAGCGGACCCAGGCCCTGTGGATGGGGGCTCGCCCGTCAGCCTGCTCAGTGGGGACCCAGAGCACAGTGAGTCTGCCAGGGGCTGCGCTGGGGCTGGGCTGGGGCTGAGCTGGGGCTGGGCTGACTGGGAGGCCGGGGGTGGATTTCTCAACTCGCGTGCTCTTGGATGTTGAGGCTGCTGACCTCTGAGGCTGGGATGTGACTGTGAAAATTCACTATGTTTTTGTCACAGTTTGAATGTGACTGTTCCGTGGCAGTGGCAGAAGTTGATAGAAATTGAGAATGTTTTTTCCTTGTATGCTATGTAAATTTACCTACTAGGGCACGGGTTCTTGGCACTCATTCTCAAGGTGGGACTATAGTCACTGAGCAAGAAACCGGTGGGTGCCCACACGAGCTTCACGGGGGTGAACTAGATGAAAGTCTTGGTCCCTGCCTTGAAGGAGCTCAGAGAGAGTCGGTGGGTGTGGACAATAAAGTGTTACAGCACAGAAAAAGCAATTGTTTAGAAGCTAAATGATGCATTTTTTAAATTTATTTTTTTTAAAGATTTTATTTATTTATTTGAGAGAGAGAGTGAGAGAGAGCATGAGAGGGGAGAAGGTCAGAGGGAGAACCAGACTCCCCGTGGAACTGGGAGCCCAATGCGGGACTCGATTCCGGGACTCCTGGATCATGACCGGAGCCGAAGGCACACGCTCAAACAACTGAGCCACCCAGGTGCCCTGCATTTTTTTTTTTAAAGGTGAATGGCAAAACCACCCAAAAAAGTTAAAAATAAGTGATAAACTGGAGGAAAATTACATCTGCATATGTGTCAGCCAGAGAGCTAAAATAATGCAAAAAAAAAAAAAAAAAAGAGAGAAGACCCTACTCAATAGAAACTGCGGCCAAAGGTACTTGAGCCTACGATCCATTGAAAAGGAAATACGAATGGCTCTTAAACATATGAAAAGGTGCTCAACCTCACTCATAATAAGAGAAATGCAAATTGAAATTTCAATGGGATACCACTTTCACCTTGGCCAAGAATAAAAGGTTGATAATTTTATTGTGGAGAGCTGGGGAAACAGGCTCTCCAGGATCTGTTGGGAGTGTGCATTGGACAACCTCCCCGTGGGGCAAGTTGGCCATAGCTTTCGAAATGTAAAATGCACAGCCTTTGACCCAACAATTCCAATGCTAGGCTCTTACCCTACAGATCACACTTAAAACTTGGAAAATGTCATACCATTAAGTGAGAAAAGCAAGGTACAGAACAGTGCATATCGTATGCTATCACAGAGTTTATACATAAGACCATACCATAATTTTCTTTACTTTCCCCCTAATGCTGGGTACATGGCTGGATTCCGTATTTTTATAAGTAATGCTAGATAGACATTTTTTGTGTGCAAACCTTGTGTGCATGATTCTCTCTCCCCATCTCATATTATTTCCTTGGAACAGTCCAGATTACTGGGCCGAAGAGAATTTCTAACAACCATTGCAGTAAGCATCACTGTTAAGCAGCCTGTATTTTTTTCTCTTCCCTACAACAGCCCTGCAAGGTAGGGAGGAGCAGCCCCACTTTCCTCCTGTTTGAGGAAAGGGATTTAAAAGAGGCAAAATCACTTGTCCTGGGGTTCACAGCTGGAATGGTGGGTGGTCAGGACTCATCTGCTTAGCTCCCAAGCCCCTGATGTAGAGCCCACTCATCTGAGTGGAGCGTTTGTAAGGCTCTCAATAAATTTTGTCCAATTACTTTCCAGAAGTCTCATACCAGGTTATAGTCCCAACTGAGTGCTAAATCCCTCACACTCAGGCCAGTGTTGGGGATTCCATATTTTCATGTTGCTCTTTTGGAAGGGAAAAAAATACTGTCTCACGGGTCTTCAATAACTAGTGAATCTCAACATTTTTCATACATTTATTAGCTATTTGTACTTTTTCGTCAAGGGTTCATGGTTGACGATGTAGCTTTTAAAATTTATAAAATTTCTTAAAAATGTAACCTGTCGATTCTTATCTAGTCTGAGCTGAGAGACTGGCTCAGCGGCGGAGGCAACCCGAGGGGGTGTTTGGCTCTGTGTCCTTGCCTTGAAGCTGGAGATCCAAGTCTAGGAGGGCTGGGACAAACGGCTCTGGGAGAAATCGGCCCGTTCAGATTGACACAGGTGCCCGCAAGGACTTGGGTATGGTGCTTAAATAAAACCAACACTAGGGTGTACCATCCATGTATCGCTTTCTGCTAGAGCAACAAATGATGGTGATGGTCTGCGGCCATCATCACTGGAATGGCCCTTTCCTTATGTTTGTTGATGTCAGGCTGGTGATGGCCCCAGGACTCGCCGGCTGGAGTGCCCAGAGGCAGGCGCATATTTTTAGCTCCTAGTAGGGCTCGCCCAGGAGCAAGCCTGTCACTTTTCCAGAACCTTCTGCTTGATATCCCCAGCTTCTGGGCTGGGCGAGGGCTCCCGGACTGCAGAGGGCGCAGAGGCCACGCCAGGCCCAGAGTCGGGCCCTGGCTCACTCTTCCCCGCTGGAAGGGAGCAGGCAAGGGAGCAGGCGGGGGAGGTGGTGGCCCCGAGGCGCGGGGTTCCGGGAGGCAGGCCCGCGGGGAAGGGAGGCCAAATAAGCAGAAGTGGGGAGGGCGAGCAGGAGGCTTCTCTCAAAGCCCGCTTTTCCCTGCGAGTTTTGTGCGCCTGACAGCGGCCCTTCAGCAAGGTGAATTCTTTCGGAAAGGGTCTCATTCACACGCTGCCAAGACATCCGCGACCTATTCTTGAATTCACACAAAAATTAAAAGCAAAACAACAGCCCGGCTCATTTAGCAACTTGCGAGATGCAGCTGGTGCTCCTTTGCACGCGGAGAAGGCCCGGCCTTCCGGCCCCCGCCCCCGCCCCGGGGAGGTCTCGCCGGAGTTATTTTGTATCCTGCAGCTCCAGGCCGGATTGTGACAGCTGAGTGACTTAGCTGGCACCGTGGGATGCGGCATGACAAAGGCGCAGAGCATCGCCCGGTGGCGGGGGCTGGCGAGGGCTGGCGGGGGAGGGCACGGCGGGCACCGGCCTGGCGCTGAGAAGGGCCTGCTCCCGCTGCTGCCTGGGGGAAGTGGCAGTGTCTTCGCCCCTTCGTCTCTCCCCCTGTGAAAGGATTCTGGGAGGAATGGAGTGAGAGGCTTTTGCAAGCCTAGAAGTGGTTATTACAGTGTCCCTACAGCCTGGGAAATGGTTGGGCCTCAGGCTTCTTCAAGGCCTGGCCTGGGTCGGTTCTTTCCTCCGTGGCTGCCCCAGCACCTTCTCTTTCTCTTCTCCTTCACGTGCCAGGACCCCTTCCTTCCGCCCCAGACACCGCGGGGCCCTCCCTGGCCTCCCTCCTTCGTTCGTTTAGCTCGTAGGCGAGGCCAGTCTCCGGCCCGCCGGCGCCGCCTGGGCTCGGTGCCTCTCCGCGCTCCTGGTCAGCCTCCCACACCACGCCGCAGCGGGCTCAGAGGGCCGCGGTCAGAGTGTACGTGGAGCCAGGTGGGAATTCTGACCTCTTGGCCGCTGCTTGACACCTCTGGGCCACGGTTTCCTGGTCTGCAAAATGGGGATAGGAGCGGTATTTAAAAAGAAATGTGGGGATGATCAAATGAGCCAATTCGGGGAAATGACTTAGCCCTGTAAGTCCTGCGTACGTGCTAGCAGTTACTAATAATATAGTTAAACGGAGCACCCTAAAGCCATGTTCCACAAAAACGTGCTCTCAGTCCGCTTCAGCTTCCCGAGTTCCCACAGTGTTTTATCTTGAGAGGTTTTGTGCGGAGCCACAACCTTATACAACCCAAGGACCAACGTGCGTCCCCATACTCCTTTAATTAGCAGGAATAGAACGTGCGTCTCCCAGCCACCACATTGCAGATCAGCTCCTGGGTCGTTTATCGTTTCTTGGAGCCCCAAGACGAGGCTGAGGAGATGCAAGAAGGCTACTGAATAGACTGGGACAGAATTTCTCTCTCAGAAGCAGCAGCTGTCTTCCCAAGGAATGCCCATATTTCAAAAGTTCCATTTATACGTGGTGAGAAAGTTAATTGTTGGGGAGCCAACGTGGTCACACTGAAAAGGTACGGTGGTTCTGACTTGCTTTTCTCCCCCATTGGGGCCAAACAGTAGCTTCTCGCCTGAGAATGACACTCCCCCTTCAGGCTTTCCCAGCCTTTATTCACATGGAGGAGCACATCCACTTTTTAATTCTTTCCTTCTCATTGATAGTTTTGCTGAAATCCTATGGGAAAGCTCCAACATAATTTGATAGAGCTGATGTATCCATCACAACCATGGCCAGTGGGCAGTCAAGTGGGGTGCTTGGAGGAAAGGATACTTCGTGGGAAGGGAAGGGCTTTTACCTCAATGACACAGTCCCTGAGATTTAAGAAAGGTATTTGTAAAGTATCGTATTTTAGGGACTATATTAATTAGGTTATGCAACACTACTGCCTACTGTAGTAGACAAACTTCAGCATCTCTTTGCACTCACACGACCACTTTTATTTCTCCTATTACATGTCAAAGCAAGTGGTGGGGTGTGTAGGAGAAGGTTAGAAGACTCTGCTCCCGTCAGTCACTTAAGGGCTCAGGCCAATAGTGGCTCTGCCAGCTTGTAGCTCCTCATCTGGGACACATGGCTCTGAGACACTTTGGAAGGGAAAGAGAGGAATGGAGAACGACCAACTTGGTTCCTTAACTCTTGACCCAGAAGTAATATATGCCACTTCTGCTCATTATTAATTGGCTGAAACGAGTCACATGGTTCTAACCTAATTGAAAGGAAGGCTATGAAATGTAGGGGAGCACAGGGAATATTTGGTGAACATTAATCTCTCTGCCAGAGGTTGAGATACTACAAACTACAAATAAACTGAACTTGGAGTTGTTATTTTAGGTGATTTGTTATGATTCAGGAAAGAAAATCAGGACCCATTATAGACTGTTGACTGAAGGTTACCACTCAATGTGTGGCATTAAAATCGAAAGAAAATGGAAGATCTCAATCTCTGCTAATAGATATATGTCTGTCAAGTCACACCAGCAACTGAAGAGCCACATGGAGCAGATTAATAGGCCACAAACTCTAGAGGGGGGCAGTTAAAATCTTTGCGGGAATGGAGAAGAGCTCTGTAAAGTATGGAACTTTTTTTTTTTTTTTAAGATTTTATTTATTTATTTGAGAGAGAGAGAGCACAAGAAGGGGGAGGATCAGAGAAGTGGACTCCATGCGAGCAGGGAGCCCAATGTAGGACTCGATCCTGGGGCTCCAGGATAATGACCTGACCCAAAGGCAGTCGCTTAACCAACTGAGCCACCCAGGTGCCCAAGTATGGAACTTTTGATCTTGGTCAGATGGGACTGATTCCAGTCTCTCTCTCTCTATACATATATACATAGTAGCAACAACAACAACAACCCACAAATGTGGTATATAATAAATAAAACACACCCACTGGTCAAATGCTAAAATGTCAAATGTTTTAAGATACTCATCAACAAACATATATAAGTGGTTTTAGATTAGGTAAGAGGAAGTACTGTTTTACAGTGGTTAGGAAATGTATCTATCCAGACTTCATATATTTCATGAATGCTTATGATGTGTAAAACATTACATAAGAAATCTTTAAGCTTATGAGGTTTACAGTCTAATTTATGAATTTTAGAACGTAGGCTTAGAGCATAGACAACAGATTAGAACATAGGCTTAGAACACAGACAACAGATGCCTTACCTCTGTTTTAATTTTACTCAATATCATTTATTATTACCATTTGCAAGGCAAGTTGGAGAATATAAACCAACCCCAATTCCAGCCCTGAAGGAATTTCTGGCAAGGTTGTTATGATCAAGCTCAACCATGTTCTCCCACAAGCAGTTTGTTGCTAATACCAGGAAAGGCATCAGGCTGGTAAAATGGCTCACCAGGCTGATCCCCTTGGCCTTCTTTGGGATGTTTTAGATTTGCTAACTTGAATGATGGGAAGTTGACTGCATTGAACACCTAATGTCTTATGTCAGGCTCTCTGTCTGTAATGCCATTGAAAAATTGGTATTTTTCCAGACACGGAATAAATAATAACCTTCTGATAGGCTCACCGTTCTAGTAAGTTCTTGTGTAAGTTACTTTTTACTACTCTATTTTCCTTAGCTGAAAATTTTATCTCAACCTCCACTAACAATACAAATACTGAGGTAAAAAGTTAGAAGAAAATGTCCTAAAATACTATCCTTCAGTGTAAGGACCTATACTTAATGTTTCTCCCTATTTTCTTTCTTTTTCTTTATTATCCATACTTTCTATGAAAAATATGTATAAAAATTTTACAATTAAAAATGCAGTAGGAAAAAAGTTATTCAGAAGTTTCATTCTTTCATCAATTCTTCAGGTACTTTACATACAAGAATAATGACCTTTTGGGAATCACAGGGTAAATTAATAATAAATTAATAAGGGCAGAGACTTGTACTTTTTAAATAAGTTGTAGGATTTGGGGCCTTGGCTAAGACCATTTTACATATATGATGTAAAATAACCCCTTTGGTTTAATCTCTTCATTAATGTCACAAATATTTATTGAGCATCTATGATGAACCAGGCATTGTGTTAAACTCTGAGGATACACTCCCCACATGGGGCATGCTGTCCCAGAAAACCCAAGTTTTAAGACAATACTACTCCATGATTTGCCAAGAACACACATTAGTTGGTGGAAGAGATGGGTAAAAATCTGGTGTCCTACTGTTAACTTGGTGCTTTCTTCTGTATTCTCTTGCCACTGGCCCTCTGAGCTGTATATTTTCTTTCTGTATTGAAGATTGAATAAGGGAAAACC
>CM052894.1:45687695-45927324 GCA_028534135.1 Potos flavus | reverse complement strand
AGAAAGAAATTGTACATATTGATGTAAAGTTTCCCACTTTCGTTTCATGGAGGTGGGGAGCTATCCTTTATTCAGAAAGTATGTTTTTCTTATTACTTTGGGAGCTAAAATCCCCTTTCTTCTGTGAGATGATGCAGAGAGTAGATGGCAATTAGTTCTTTCTAAAAATGCCCTTATTATCAAAATGAAAAGTTGGCAACTCTGTCAGTTTCCCCCAGATTTCAAGATCCAAACAACTGGGAATCATTAAATTAACTATCAGGGTAGTTCAAATTTTCTTAGGTATAGCTTGGTGCTAAAAACTGAAACTTTATTAAGACTCTTAGGATTAGGAAGAGGCCACCACACCTTTTAGTTTCAGCAAAAATGAAAAGATCCCTGAGAATTCTGCCCTCTCTAAAATTAGCAACATTTAGTAAATTTTGAGCTCTTTTACCGTCCTCCTTTCTTCTTCAGTTTCTCAATGTTGAGGCATCCTGCTGGTTTATATAAATCAATGTTTTTTTATTCTGACAGCACAGGGTGCTTAAAACAAAACAAAACAAAACAAAACAAAACAAAAAAACCCACAAAAATTCCCGAGGGGCCCCTGGCTGGCTCTGCTCAGTCAGCAGAGCAAGGACTCTTGATCTCCCAGTCATGAGTTCAAGCCCCACATTGGGTGTGGAATCTACACACACACACACAAAAAACAAAACAAACCAAAAGAAAACCCCAAAACACCCAAAAAACCAACCCTGATGAATGGGCCACACCCCCAGTTATTTTTATTTAAGTGGCCTCAGGTGCAACTTATAGGCGCTAGGCTGGTTGAAAAATTCCTCAGGTGATTTTAAAGTGCAGCAGGCCTGGGAACCACAGGTGTGTACGCATAGTGTTTCTTTAGTAAGTATCTTCTATGTGTCAGGTACTAGGGCGGTTATACAGATGATCAAGCTGGTCTGTGCAGTAGAAAGGCTACTGAGGAAAACAGAAAGGCGAAATCTGACAAGAGAGTATGGTAAGCACTTGCATTTATTCCGTAATTCAACAGATAATAACAGTGCCCTTAACAAGTGCCAGGGCTGCAGTAAAGGTATGCTCCACGTTCTCCGGGCTACCTGCAAAGACCGGGAAAACTTCACAGAAGAGGGAGCAGCCAAGCAGCATTTGGAGGACTCCTCCTTCAAGGTCTTCATCTGATAAGGTAGGAAGGCAAGGCTGCAGAGGAACAGCGTGTGCTGTGCATCGAGTATGTTGGGCTGGGAGAAGCTAGAGATGAGTAATGGGTTGTGTGCAGATGTACAGAGTCTTAGAGGTAGATTGACGAAGGAGTGTAGGCTTGATCCAGAATACAATGTAAAGACATTAAAGGTTTTTAAGTGGGAATGCACAAATGGGATGTAGGTACAGAATGCTGGTATTTAGGATAACAGAGGCTGTTCATGCAAAGCTATAGATTAAATTTGCTAGCCTACTTAAAATTGATGATTTGACTGACCAAAGACCCCCTCTGCCCTTGACTGACATAACTAGACATTGTGACCCTGTGGGGACACAGTTTCTGGTCAATGAAGAGAGGATTCCATGTGGCAGTGGGAAGTAGGGTGCAGACCAATGCTTTTTTAAGTCACTACCTGAAATATGTAGTTTCATCATGCACTGAGGTCTGGACAAATCAGTTCGGGTTCCCTGCTTGCTGCCTCCTTACCTAATTTCCTTCAGAAGGACCTCTTAGTATGCCTGTAGAGGTGATACCGCTTCTCAGGCTGTTTGTCTGACTCGCCTCAGAGCAAGTAAACAAACCCAACAGATCAAACCCTCCAGGTTCCCTTCAGCTCCTGAGCTCCTTTGCATTCTTTTTTATCCTTGCTTAGGACTCAGGGACAAATAGGTCAGACCATGGAATCATCCCAGTACTATGGACGTACTTAGCCGGGTTAAGACATTCAGAGAATAAACATTCCTTCCCAGCTGGGGAAGAGGAGGATTCAGGCTAGCCAGTGGTTCTCAAATTCAGTGATCATAAGCTTCAAGTCAAGTCATGGGCTAAAAATGTGGAGTTGGGAGCCCTACTTGACACCTACTGAATTCAGAATCTCTGGGGTAGGCCAAGGAAACTGTTTGAAGCACTCATTCCCATATCATTCTGATGCCGGCGGTCTGTGGGCCTCACTGAGCAGTGAATGTAGTTGTCAGTAATTCTGGCCAGTAATTCTGCCAGGCGGCCACTGGCAGCTTTTTTGGGGGAGGGAGGGCGACTGGTTAAAAGAGCCCCTGGATTCATAATCCTCCAACACAGCTTGCAAATTTTGCAGGATGCTCGGTTTTCAGTTCAAGTTATTTCTGGGTTAACTTCTTAATTGAGCTGTTTAGCTCAGCAGAGGACTTGAGATACCACAGATAAGAGAAAGGTTTAGGAAGGAGTAAGCATTAAGTATCTGGCTGTCTCTTACCCTTTCCAGTTCCACTTAATCTGAAGAGCCAGGATTTCTCAAAGGACAAGTAACCTTAGAGGGAAGTATCAGAGGGAAAGCAGCACATTCCCTTTCCTTGCCATGCCCGTTAGGGGACTATGGTTGTTAGGAAAAGAATATCGAAAAACACATCAAGATGTTGGATACAGATATTTCTTTCTTCTGTGTTTGCCAGCTCCTGGGGTTACAGGAGCACAAGTTTAGGCAAATAAGGGCCATTTCTCTCTAAAGGTGTCTCTTCTTAAGGTGTCTCACTGGAAATCCATGTGGGTAACTCCTTAGTGATAGCAAGTGTTTGATGCTCCTAAATATCCCACAATTCATTGGCTGAAGACATCTCAAATGTGGACTTTTTGGCTTTTAATGTCTTTGGTTGCTTCTTTAGCATACTTCAGTTTGAGTACACAGATTTGGGGTTTTGAAACTTGTTTTTAATTAAGACATGGTTTATTTTTATTACTGGAGATAAAATGCAGTCTGGGGGACTCAAAACTAAGTTACAAAATAAAGTGCATCTATCTGGGCAGACCATAGGAAAAAAAAATAGAACATAAAGGCTGAAGGTTCTGCCAGGGTTCCTAATTTTACTTAGTAACTTTTTGGGAGAAGAAAAACCCCAGCACCTGCATTATAAAAAGAGCATACCTTGTAAGTGTCCTACTTTTTGAAATACCTAATGAACTAGGCTGAATTATGAACTAATGGCTTGTAAAAATTCACCTTGAGCCAGCTACTGAAGATACTAAATGAGAGATAGAGACTGAGGAAACCCAACCCGCTGTTTGTTTGTTTTATCAGTAATGTAGCTCAAAAGTAGCCAAGCCAGTGGTGGATGGGGGAACTTTCCCTGTGTTTTGTTTCCCTAAGCGGAGCCTGCGAATGCAAGATTTAATCTAAAGAGGTTTGTGTTTTAAAAACTAACAACCAAGTAATAAAACACCTATAAAAGGGGTTTATAATGGAACCGGTGACAGTTTTGAGTGTAGTATTACAACACTTCTGCTCCCGTCTCTCTTTTTCTATCCTTTCATCCAGCTCTGTGCCCTTTGTCTTAGCTCCTTTCTCACCTTGTTGCCAAGAAGCATGTAAGTAGGGGCAGCTCACATCCCAAAGGAGCAGACATTTTTAAAGAGTGAAGTGTGTATTGTGCTCTGCATTTGTTGACAGGGTTGTGCTACTTGTTTCGTTTGAGATGTTGCTCTAACAAAGTACCTGCCTAGTTTGCACAGTGGTTTTGAATGGGGAATTGAAGATGCTGCTGCAGTGAGTGTTAGTGGCATGAGGATGTTGGAGTCAACCAAGGCAGGAAGCCCAGGGCCTCTCCCTGGCACCTTGCCTCACCCTGCCTGGGCACAAGATCTCCCTGACTTCAGGGACAGACTTCAGTCAACAGGTGGTTTTCCAGCCAGGCCACCAAGCCTGGAACTTGGTTCTTTTACAAAGCCATAGTTCTCCCCCTCCCGAAGAAATGGCGCCTCAGAAGGGAAACTTCGAACTCCAACTCTGTAGGAGCCATTTCCCGAGCCTACTTTTCCTATTTTCTGAAGTCTCCCCTGCCAGCATCCCATCCATCCTCGGGAAGAGTGAGGGACGCTCTTTTCAGAGTCTGGAGGGCGCTGGGAGGCATGTGGGCAGCGTCAGAGTGGCCTCGCCTGGGCGGCCAAAGGAGCCCCAGCCTCCCTCATGTGGGCCTCAGGAACTCGGGGGGCCCAGGGGAAGCCTGGAAAACCGAACTTCGCCATCAGCCTTCCTTTGAGCGCTGGCTAGAGGAGAGGGGGGAAGGGCCCCCCCAGCGGTCTTTCCCCCACTCCCCCGCCCCCAGCACCTCTGCCATCCGGCTGCACTGCCCAAGAAAGCACTCAAAATGCCTCTCTGAGCTCTCCAGCTCCTCGCAGGCCGGGAGAGGGCATCTTGAGGGGGGCAGTTTTCTTCCCTCCTGCCCGCGTCTGACATCCCCACTCCCACCCAAGGATGCTGCCGCCGTGCTCTGTCCGCGGTCGCTGAATGTCACTGCTCCCTCTTCCTCCTGATCAGGGTACACAGCTCCCGAGGCATCTCCTACCCCCAAACTACCGCGATCACCCGAGGGTGTAAGGCCCGGGTGGAGGACGAAGTTTGGGGCCCACAGCAGCGGGAGGGGGGGCGCGTTGGCGAGGACCGCACCTCTCAGTCCCAGCCCTGGCGGGCACACTCCCCGCCCCAAACGGCCCAGGCTTCCCCATCCTCCCGCGGACACCGGCATCCCCGCCCTCCCCCGAGGGCGGCGAGCGGAGCCCCCCAGGGCGGAGGCAGGTACCCCCGGGGCGGGGACTGGGGCGGGCGGGGTCCAGGCTGCGCCCCCGGCCGGGCCGGGCGGGCTAGCTGGCGGCGCGGGGGGAGCGGGGCTGGGCGGCGCTGCCTCGGGCTCTGTGCGCTGCAGCCCGGAGCCGAGGAGGAGGAGGCGGAGGAGGAGAAGGAGGCGGCGGCGGTGGGTCCCGGGCGGGGGGAGCGCGGCGCTGCGGACCCGGGCGGCTGGCAAAGGACGAGGCGGAGGCTGAGGAAGGCAGCGGGGAGACCCAGGCTGCAGCAACAAAGGGCAGCAAGCGATTGGCCGGGCTGCAGGCGAGGTTAGCCGGGGACCGGGGTGGCTGGAGGCAGCGGCGAACGGTGCACGTGCTTGCAGACACGGGCGAGTGTGGAGCCGGGGGGTGCACGCCGGGCGGGTAGGGGGCTTGCTCCCCTTCGGCATGGGATGGCGAGGAGGCTGCAGCGACATCGTTCTGCCTGCACCCGGCCTGGGGCTTGCAGGGTAGGGGTGTGTGGGGGGTAAGGATGCGAGCCAGGGGGCGGGCGAGTAGTCGCCCGGGACGGGACGGGAGAGGGTGGAGGAGGGGGCGGGATGGAACGCTCCGGGCGGCGCGCCCGTCCGCGCGCTCCACCGCGGGAGCTGGCGACTGAGAACCTCGAATTTTAACTTCGCGTGCCCGCCCGCGCGCGCCCGCCCGCGCCCACCCCTAAATCCTGCGGCCGCCGCCAGCGATCAGCTCTCACACAAACTTTAGCTGCGGGCTAGGGGATTTAGGGTTGAGTGGGGGAGGGGAGAGGGAAAAAAGCCTTCTGATTGGCGTTGTGTGGAGCCAATAAGGCCAAGCGCCTCTCCTGCGAGTAGACCCAATCCATTTCTAGAGGTAGAGGGGGCGGGTAGGTGGAAGTAGAGGTGGCGCGGTGTCTGGGAGAGAGAAAAAGGGCTGGACCAATAGGTGCCCAGAAGAGGCGGGCCCCGCAGTCTGTTGATTGGTACTGGCAGTGGACCCACCCCCGGGGTGGTTCTGGAGGGGGGGATGATGGGTCGAGGGGTGTGTCTATGCGGAGGCGAGATGACCGGCAGGAACCTGCCCCAATGGGCTGCAGAGTGGCTAGTGTGTGGGTGACGGACAGACCCGCAGGCCAACGGGTGGCCATAAGTGTCTGTGGTCTCGTCCAATGGAGCAGCGCCGGGGCGGGGCCGCGGCTCGGGTTTAATGAGACTCCATTGGGCTGTAATCAGTGTCATGTCGGATTCATGTCAACGACAACAACAGGGGGACACAAAATGGCGGCGGCTTAGCTCCTACCCCTGGCGGCGGCGGCATTGGTGGCGGAGGCGACGGCACCTCCTCCAGGCGGCAGCCGCGTCTTCTTTCTCAGGCAGCGGCAGCGCCCCCGGCAGGCGCGGTGGCGGTGGCGCGCGGCCAGGTCTGTCACCCACCCCGCGCATTCCCAGGGGGAGGAGACTGGGCGGGAGGGGGGCGGAAGGTGGGGGGGATCGGGGGCTTGTGACGCCCCTCCCACAGGCCTCTGCGCGAGGGTCACCGCGGGGCCGCTCGGGGTCAGGCTGCCCCTGAGCGTGACGGTAGGGGGCGGGGGAAAAGGGAGGAGGGACAGGCCCCGCCCCTCAGCAGGGCCTCCAGGGCAAGGGGCGGGGCTCGATGTGAGGGGGCGGGGCGGTACCAGAGTGGGGGCGGGGCTCGGGTGGTTGGAAGGCGGGGGTTTGGAGGGGTTTTCTGAGTGGGAGTGACCTGGTAGAACGGTGGGGGGGCAAGTGAGTGTCTAGAAATACGGTGAGGGGGTGGGTGCGAGGGGAAACTGGAGGTGTGCAAGCAGGTGCAAAGCGAGGGTAGGGAGAGGTGTGCAAGCAGGTGCAAAGTGAGGGTAGGGAGAGATGCAACATTGGAGATGTGGAAGGGGAACCGAGGGGCATGTGAAGACAGGTGAAATGATGCAGAAAGGTGGGATTGCAGTTATCTAGGGACAGTAAGAATAGGTTTGGGTGTGGTGGATATGGAGTGGTATTGAGAGCAGTGCAGAGTAGATACTGGATTGGGGGGAATATTGGAATGTGAGGAGCAAGTATACAGTTGCTGTAGTGGGAAGCAGGTATCTGGGTAAATAGGCATTGGAATTATAAAGGCTGTCTGGGGTCTATGAAGCATTAAAAAACATGGAAGAATGACATGGATATGCTTGGGAGAGTCTTGAACGATGATAAGACAGCAGGGCAGAACTTGTGTAATATCTGTAATGGAAGATCTTATGGGGATGGGGGATTCAGAGGCCTGAGAAAAGGTGGCAGGTGTGAAAAAAAATTGGTGGGGGTGGGCAGTGGGTCTGGGTGAATGTGATTTGGTGGACTGCACCAGGAGGAGGGATAGGGCAAAGAAAGGCGTTGATTTGGGGGACCAGGTTGTTGACAGGCTGGATTTCTTGGGTGAAACTTGAGCTGGAATCTTGAAGGTGGGGCAGGGATGTCTGTCTCACGGGGAGGCTCCAGTATTACCTTGGGAAAGGACATCGTGTCTTTTTGAATTTGTAAGTACTTTGGTATGGGTAGAGTGCAGGAAGTTGTGGGAGACTAGGGGCAAAGGAAGAGGAGGACTAGATTACAAATGGTTTCCTGTGCCCCATGAAGGAGTTTAAGCCCTGCAATTGGGAGAAGGTATTGGGATGTGACAGAGTATTGGACAGAGGTTGTGAGAGAGTAGTGATAAAGAATTACAGATGTGGAAAATAAGAAAAGAGAACGGATGAACAAAGTATCAAGTGAGTTTGGGGTGGAGGTACGAAGAAATTCAAGGTAGAGTATATAAAGACTTCTGAATGGACAGGAGATGAAAGTAGCAAATGGGAATTAATTATGTTGGGATAGTGTCCTGTGGTGCTCCAAAAAAGTTATCATTATTATTATTTTGATATAATTGTGAGTAAAGTACATTCTGTCTTACTTGTGTATCCTAGATTTTCTGGGATAGCCCTGAAATAAAACACTCCATTCACTCCATTCTTACCCATAAATTCTTTACATATGTATCAAAATGAATTGGGGCAATCTTTTTGTTTTTAAGAAGAATAGGAAAATATCGCACATTTCGGTAAAGGATAAGATTTTTACCTAAGACCCTCTGCTTAGGGTTGAAGGTTGGGGAGGTGAAATGATGACTTAAAAAATAAAAAAGAGAGATGATAGCGGAAGGCGGTAACATTAAAGAAGGAACTTAGGGGAATGACTGGTTGGGGGTGATGACATGGTCAGTGGGTACCAGCCATACCCGGGTCT
Organism: Potos flavus; assembly: GCA_028534135.1. Taxonomy (NCBI): domain Eukaryota; kingdom Metazoa; phylum Chordata; class Mammalia; order Carnivora; family Procyonidae; genus Potos; species Potos flavus. Next base: position 45,919,296 of record CM052894.1, on the reverse strand, counting down.
CTGAGTAGAGTGGGTGTTCAGTCATTGCCGTTATGCCAAATGTTTATCTTACACACTTCTTGTGAAGATAAGATTGAAACTGTAAGACGTAAGGCATAACATGAATGAAAGGTAAAATCGGGTGAGTGTGAAAAGGTAGCTGAGGAATTTAATAAGTAATTTTAATGTACTTCAAAAAACTTCATGGAGTTTTACATACTAGTTAACCAACTGGTCTGGCTTTATTAAATGCCAGGATTCCTAACAGGTGACTTTTCAGTCTCTTCGATCATTTTCTACAAAATACCTTCAGTTTTCCACATGCATATACTTGCTTGTATTTGTATAAAGTGAGCAGAAAGGAAATTGTTTTATGAAAGTTGGGGATGTGTGAGCTATAGTGATCAGTCTTTGCTTGCAGAATGGTAAGAGTGCAGGGATGGGAGAAGTGTGTTGAAGGGATATTTTCTTCCCTTAAAATGTTTTAATTTGCATTTCCAATGCACCTTTAAGCACTTTTTTGTAAGATGATCTTGCACAATTTTTTTTTTTTTAATCATCCATCCTGCTGTTGGATATTTGAGTTGTTCCCAGTTTGGGGAAATTGCGAACAGAGCTGCTCTGAGTGTTCCTGTACCTGTCATCTGGTTACACGTGTACATATGTTTCTCTAAGATGTACACTTAGGAATGGAATTGCTGATTCATGGGCACGGTGACTATTTATCCTAGCTTATGCCTGTTTTGCAGTGTAATTATTAATGTAACACCTTTAATTCTCAAAAGTGTTTGGGTGATGAGTTGGATGGTCGCTCTAGTCATGAGGTATGCTTGTCTTCAACTTGACTAGGTACTGGTCAAACGGTTTTCCAAAGTGTTGTACCAGACCATACTCCCTTCTGTGATATATGAGAATTCCCATTGTTTCTTGTCCTCTTCAGATTTCAGATTTGCTAGCTTTTCAAATTAGACAACCTGGTAAACTTTGCATTTAACTGGTTAGTAATCAGGTTGAATAGCTTTTCATATATTAATTGGCTGTTTGGATTTCCTCATTTGTAAAATTCCTGTTCAAATTTGCCTCTTATTTATTTATTTTTTGAATTGGGCCTTGTGTCTTTTATTGGTATTTCAAAGTTCTTTATTTACTCTATATACAGATCCTTTGTCATATGTGTATGTTGCAAATGCCTACTTCCATTCTGTGGCTTGCCTTTTCACTTACTTTATGGTGTCTTTTAATGAACAGAAGTTCTTAATTTTAATGGAGTCAAATTTATTGGTCTTTTCTTTATGGTTAGTGCTTTTTGTGTCTTGTTTTAAGACTCTTTTCCTACCCTCAGGTCAAGAAGATATTCTCCTATGCGGTATTATCTTCTAAAAGCTTTATTGACCTTAAAAGATGTATGATTATGAGTAAAATACACTGTTCTTGACCCTATCCTTGCCATTACAAATCTATTTTTGCCTTTATTCACTTTCTTCTGTGCGCTGTCTTGAATTTTTACTGGTCTGCAACTATAACTAAGAACCAGGTGCTGACTTCCCCTGTCTCTTAGGAGAAAATGGTCACATAGACAGAAGTTCAGCCGGATTAGATTTTACAGGTCTCCAGCTGACTGTATTGCCCTTTTTCCTTTTATGAGCTAGTATTTTATTGTGTTCCTGCTATGTGTCTGCTACCATCCTTGGTTCTTTCATATTTGTTATCTCAGTTATTCCTCTTAACAGTTCTGCCAAACAGAGAGGTATAATCTTTTTCACAGATGACAAAACTGAGACTTAGATTGATTAACATGTCCAGTATCCCACAGCTTAGGTAGCTGGCAAAGTGGGGACTTGATCCCTGAACTCTCTAGATATGTCCCATCATAGCACACCTCCTTATTGAATAAGATTTCAGACCTCTATTTGATAATGTAACTTTCTTACTTATAACGTAACATGTCCTCATTAAAGCACACAGAGGGGTGTCCAGGTGGCTCAGTCGGTTAAGCATCTGCCTTCCGCTCAGACCATGATCTCAGGGTCCTGGGATCAAGCCCCAGAGTCACTCCCAGGTTAGACTCCCTGGGGAGTCTGCTTCTCCCTCTGCTCCTCCCTTCCCCCCCACCACTTGTGCTCTGTCTCACATAGAATCTTTAAAAAAAATAATAAAGCACATGTAGATATAGTTACTTTGAAACTCTCTGAAAAAAAAAAAAAGAAAAAAGAAACTCTCTGTATATTAAAGTAAGTAGAGTAGTTAGTGGGCCTTAAGGGGTCTTGGTATAGGTGATAGATGTCCTGTAAATCCTTGAAATGGTATGCAAATGACTGTATGTACATGTGTTCATTTTTAAAAATAGATCTATAGTCTTTTTTTTTTTTTAAGACTTTATTTATTTATTTGACAGAGAGATAGAGAGCACAAGTAGGCAGAGCGGCAGGCAGAGGGAGAGGGAGAAGCAGGCTGTCCACCGAGCAGGGAACCTGATGCGGGGCTCGATCCCAGGACCCTGGGATCATGACCTGCGCTGCAGGCAGTGGCTTAACCGACTGAGGCACCCAGGCACCCCTAGATCTATAGTTTTCTTGAAGTTCTCAAAGGGGAACCCTAATTGGTTTTCAGGCTCTACAGGCTATCCTTTTTGAAGACATTTGTAATAAAGCTAATGCAGAATTCTTTTTTTTTTTTAAATTTTATTTATTTATTTGTCAGAGAGAGAGAGAGAGCACAAGCAGGGGGAGAAGCAGGCTCCCCGCTGAGCAAGGAGCCCGATGCGGGACTCGATCCCAGGACCCCGGGATCATGACCTGGGCCGAAGGCAGTGGCTCAACCGACTGAGCCACCCAGGCGTCCCAAGCTAATGCAGAATTCTTATGTGATCTGTATTTTCAAAATAATTTTTTAAAAATTCAGATGTCGATTTTTTTTCTCAATACGTTGTTCTCAGTCTTTATTATTAAAGCCTGGTTAAAGCTAATTTGTAATTGGGAAGAAATCTAGGGTTGAATAGGAATTTTTAAATGCCAAAAAAAGACATTCTAAATTTAGTTGATTATTTCTTAAGTGAGAGTGCTTAGTTATAATGTCATCATTATTAATCAGTGTACCCTGGCTCCAAAGGCCTGATGACTTCAAATGACTTTTCATCTTGTCTGTAAAATCCTCTGTTTTACAAGGGATCAAATTTCCTGTGAGGTTCCTAGCAGTGTGATTAAAGTTTAGAGACTGAAACTATTGAGCACTTAAATGTAGGGACGACTTTGCAAACCTAATTCTTGGGCTTCACCAGGAGATTTGGGGCATGTCTCTACTAATTTGTGATGATGATGTTGAAACTAATCTTTGCTAAGGATTATGGAAGCCATAATAGTTTATTGATGGTTCAGTTATTGTTTGTTGAAGCAGATTTACACAATTATAGTTTAATGACATAACAAGGATATTGTCAACTAGGAGAGCATGACGTGAAAAATTAAACTTCCAATTAATATAATATGTATTAGTTGAAATGATAATTTTCATGGTGATTTAGCCTCTTAGAAATCCTTAGAAAACATTATTAGCTTGTGAATTGAAAACTCTTGATGTTAATGAGTAGTGAGAAAGAATTTAGTATTATTCCAAAAAAATGGAGAATTAAATATTCAATTCAATTAACATTTATTGAGTGCCTACTCTGGGCTTGCCGCTGAGTTAGGCTCATAAATATAAGTTGAACAAGATCGATGTTGGGAGAAATGAAGTCCTGGTTGCTTTTGTTTGTTCAGCCATCCTTCCCTCCAACTTACACTAGATGGATACTATTGCCAGAGTGATTCAGACATTGAACAAATTTGTGTGTGTGTGTGGGTGGACTTCACTATGCCCTATTGTGTCTCTGCTTCTGCATTGGCTTCCTATTCGTCTGTCATGTTCACATGCCTCAGCCTGGTTTTTGTTACATCCAACTTTATTTCTTACTTCTATTCAACACATACTGGCTCTAGGCATGCATGTGGACTTGGTGTCCCTTTTTTTTAGGCAGTTCATTCTTAGCTCCTGTGCCCGCTGCTAGATTCCCTTCATTCGTTCGCTGATGCAGCCATCTAGCAAATAGGCACAGCACTCCTCTTATGTTCACGTAGTGGTTCTGGGAAATCTAGGTGCATACAAAGGTGAAATCAAACAAGAATCCTGCTCTTAAGAATTTCACAGTTCTAGTAAGGGAGATGAGGTCAGTACACAAACCAGCATAATACAGAATGGAAAATGAATGCTAAAAAATTAAGATAGCTAAAAGCTTCCTGTTAGACAAAGACATATAGGGCTTCCGAGAAGGTGTCAGTTTTTACTGGACCACGAAGGATTTGAGTTTTCGTTTCATTTGAATTAAGAAACTGGGCGCTTTTCCAAGTTCTGCCTTGCCTTTCAAGGTCCAGTTTACATCCCATCCACCCAGGGGGTGTTCTGCCCACTCAGCAAGGTAAAGTCACAGTGGTTTCCAGATTTTTTCCCTTCTGTAGTCAGAGGAACCCTTTCTGTGAAGTGAATCTTCAGGAGAAGCCTATTATGAATGGGACAGTTAAAATGGAGCTCCTTTGTTGGGTGCAAGGAGTTATGTGCACCCAACTCCTTGGGTGCAAGGAGTTACGTGACCCTACTGTTTAACCCACAGGGGCACCTGCAGGTGATACCTGAGGCACTTTCTCACAAGACATCCAAGGAGTCTTATTTGAAAGCCAGTGGAGACACAGCAAAGAGTTTAGGTTTTAGCATCTTATTTTTTTTTTAATTTTTTATTATTATTTTTTTATTTTTTAATTAACACATAATGTATTATTTGCCCCAGGGTACATGTCTGTGGATCCTCAGGCTTACACATTTCACAGCACTTACCATAGCACATACCCTCCTCAATGTCCATAACCCAGCCACCCTATCCCTACCCGCCCCTACCCCCTAGAGGTTTTAGCATCTTAGGTAAAATCCTTCAGACTTAGTGGTCTAAAGCCTCGACCGAGTCATGTCTCAGTTTTCCTTTTGCAAAATCGGGCAACAGTGCTACCTTACAGAGTTGTTTTAAGGTTTACTGATAATCTGTGTATGTGTACTGATAGTCTGTGTAAAGTGCCTGGCCCACAGTAGGTGTCAGAAAATGGTTGATATTATAGTTTAGTGCTTTCTTTTTTTTTTTTAATGACTTACTGAGGTGAAATTTACATAACATAAATTTAACCATCTAAAGTGAACAATCCAGTGATATTTAGTAAATTCCCGGCATTGTGCAACTACCACCTCTATCTAGTTCCAAAACATTTTCATCAATCTAAAATAAAATCCCTTACCCATTAAGCAGTTTCTCTTCATCCCTCCACTCCCCAGGCCCCACCAATCTATCTATTCTGGATGTTTCATATAAATGGAATTATACCATATGTGATGGTATAATTTTTGTGTCTGGCTTCTTTTGCAACATACTTTTAAGGTTCATCCATACTGTAGCATGTATCAGCGTTTTTTCATTTTAAGACTGAATAATATTCCACTGCATGGATATACCATCTTTTGTTAATCCATTCAACTGTTTTTTTTTTTTTAATTTTTACTTTTTTGTTTAAAATTTTTTTATTTACGGGACGCCTGGGTGGCTCAGTTGGTTAAGCGGCTGCCTTCGGCTCAGGTCATGATCCCAGGGTCCTGGGATCAAGTCCCACATCGGGCTCCTTGCTCGGCGGGGAGCCTGCTTCTCCCTCTGCCTCTGCCTGCCACTCTGCCTGCTTGTGATCTCTCTCTCTCTGACAAAAAAATAAATAAAATCTTTAAAAAAAATTTTTTTTTAAATTTAAATTCAGTTAGTTAACATATAGTGTATTATTAGTTTCAGAGGTAGAGTTCAGTGATTCATCAGTTGCATATAACACCCAGTGTTCATTCCATTGCATGCCCTTCTTAATGCCCATCACCCAGTTTCCATTCAGCTGTCGATGAACATTTAGTCTATGCCCACTTTCTGGCAATTGTGAATAGTGCTGTTATGAACATGTGTGTATGTGTACTTATTGGAGTACCTGTTTTCAGTTCATCAGGGTAAATACCTAGATGTTGAATTGTGGGGTCTTATGGTAATTGCCTTTTTAGCTTTTTGAAGAACTACCAAAGAGTGCTTTGTTGTTTCTGAATTGCTTCTTATGCCTCTAGCACCTACCATAGGGCTGCATACAGGGAATATCTTGCTAAATGTTGTTGGTTGTTCTTTGATTAGTATTTGTATCCTCTCCTTCCAATTCACGTATTTGGGGCCTCGAGCATTAATTTTGGGGGAAATAGATATATCCAGGACTTGAGAGTTAATAAATGGGATGATGTTTGATGTTGTCAGACAGCAGATATTTGTTAACGGTGGACACTATTTTGAGCAAGTGTGCAAATAGCCTATGCTGAGTGGTTATACAAGGAAAAAAGTTAAAGTCTCTTCCCTTAAGCAGTGTATGTTCTGTTTCAGAAGATACTGTTAAGATTTGTGGATCCTCACTCAGTTACATAATAGGCTGTGAAAAAATCCAGGAGCATATAAAAGTGGGAAAGCTAAAAATAACTGTTAGCAAGTAAAACTCAGGATGACAAAAGAGTAAACTCTATTGTTAATCCTTATTTTTTTTAACCACTGTTTTTGGCTCATCTATGGTATGACTCAAGTGTTATGACATTGATTTTGAAACAACACACAGCTTTAGTGAAAGCATCGAGGAGGTTTCATATAATATTTATGATCCAGGGTATTTTGACTCCTCTTATGCTGACATGAATATTTCTGAATAGTGTTGATATTTATATAATACTAATGAAGCCAAAAGCTCGTGTTGGACTAAGCATTTCTCTAGATCTGTTTAGAATAGTTTGTGATGAATGATGTAAATACATCCATACAACCATATAATTTACTGATATTATTTTGTAGTTAAAAATAAAGTGATTCAAAACCTTAGAAAATAGAATAATTTAATTTGGTGTCGCATGAGTCCCCAGAATTAATTTGGAATGATTCATTCCCTTTTTGATAGCCTTTTAGTCCAACTTTCATTTTATAGAAAAAAAAGAAAAAAGAATAATGATTTTTAGGGTTGTGCTTCTGATAGATTGTCCTATCTACATGTGAAACAAATCCTAGTGCTCTGAAAAAGAGAAGTGGTGTGGATAATTCCAAATCAGGGGGAAAAAAGCATTTCTTTTTGGCTTTTGAATGAATTATGCATCTTTTCCTATAGACTTGTCTTTCTAGTTAGATACTGCTTAGACTAAAATTAAATTGGTTTTCAATCTATTCTCTTACTGTATACCAATTTACAGTGGGACAGTGGGATGTCAGTAACAAACCTGCCTAAGATTAAAAAAATTTGCAGTGGATAATATACAAAGTGGATAGTATACATGTGTTTAGTTGAGAATTGGCTACAGATAAGCGACTACTGATTTTGTTCCTCTCCTAGCTCTGTGTGTGTATGTGTGTGTGCGCTCGCACGTGTGTGTGTGTGTGTATGCTTTAACACTGATTCTGGTTGTAGCATAGAGCTGCTGAGTTACATCTGCTTCTGCCTAATTAACTCGGTTGGTTGGTGTCAGATGAGAGCTAATTTTGAGATTAAATTGAGGAGTGGGGTGTGTGTGTCTGGCTGGGGGAGGGGAGAGGGAGGATCTAAGGTTGCTTGGTCGTTTTGTGTAAGATCAAAATGTAATTATTCACAATGTTTTAAATTTATTTTTTGCCTTTGAAGTGAAAATGATCACTATTGTGCCGAAGTGTGACCTGTGCCAATATATACTTACTCTTTTGGAAACTGGTACAGCCTTCTCTTATGTGCAGTTATTGGCTGTATCTTGATTATCCAGTCAGTACATAGATGCCAGGTGACCTTTGGGACAAATAGTGAATGTTTCCTGGGAAGTTAATAATTGAGTTGCAAACAACATTTGACTTTTTTGTTTTCAGACAAAATTTATACCTGCCTGGCTATTTGAGTAATACCAAAATTTTTTTTTTTCCCCTATGATGAGATTCTTTCTTAGACTCTGTCACAGCCTGATTTTTTTGTTTGTTTGTTTGTTTTGTTTGAGTAGGCTCCACGCCCAGCATGGGGTTTGAGCTCACAATCCTGAGATCAAGAGTCGGATACTTAACTGACTGAGCCACCCCGCTGCCCTTATCACAACCTGATTTTTAAAATTTGGAAAACACATCTGGTCTTTAAGAAGAGCAAAATTTTTTTCTTTAAGCACTGCTTTGGGGTTTCATTTCCTGTCTTGAATTCCATGTTCTTAAATACCCTTAAGTGGTAGGAAAGAGTTAATATAGCACCAGAAGTAAAGTGCTATAAACTCATTGCAGTTGTTTGTATCAGATAGTTGTGAAGATCCATAGACAGTTCCTGAATTGGAAGGATGTCTTTATGCCCAAATTAACATTTACTTTTTTTCCTTTGGCAGATTTGCTTGAAGATCTGGACAATCTTCTTTTTTGTCATGGACTGTTAATACATTTGGAGTTCCAATTCTGGTATTTTCCCTTATTTTATTATATTTTTAAGATACAAAATGTCAGTCTTATTGAAATGTGTTGTTAATGGTTCTGTTGATTCGGTTGATTATGTGTAAAGATTGTGGTAATAGCTTGTTATGAAGGTATATTTTGAGTATTTATTAGTTTTTGTGTTAAGGTATGTTCATTTACTTGTGTAACCAAAATGCCTGAGAGCACCTTTGCAATATTGGATACTTTTCCGTGACCTCTCCTCCTGCTTCCTACAGTTGTATTTTGTGCAATCATATTAAATTAGTTGATTCATCCTGAGTAAATGATGAAAGGTGAAATAATTACTTGGACATAGTGAAATGTCTTCTAATGAAATTTTGCCCCAAACCATTTTACTTTGGAAAGATGTGTCCTATTCTAAACTTAACACACAATGATTCTCATGTTCTATCTTGAAAGTAGTTGCCCTATGAAAGCCAGTGATTTCATTCCTAAACACACCATATTCCAAGTCTTAACATTTTTTTCAGTGATTTATATAATGACACAAAGGGTAGCGCTTATTAGATTTGCAGATGACGTAGATGACAGAATCAAGATTCAAAGCGATCTAACAGGTTGGGAGATAGACTCAAACGAACAAAATGAACTTGAACCATAATAAATTTTAAATCCCAGCATTTCTATTTGCACAAGGAAGGGAATGGAAAGACTCAGCTTGACAGCATTTTTGAAAGAAGAGCTGGGATTTTTAGTTGGACTGCACGGTTAGCATGAGTCAGTTGTTAAGAAAGTTCACATAACCTTGGATTACATTTATGCTTGGATAATGTCTGGACTGCCAGATTTTAAGAGGGACATTAGCCAAACTAGTGAGCAACCAAAGGAAGGAAGTGCTTGGAAACCACGTGATGTGGAAGTGTTAGGGAACTGGAATTAGAGCAGTCTAAAGTGGGGCGGGAGGTAGAATGCAGTTCAGTTTTAGTGGTTTTCAAAAGATTCTTGTTTTCAAATATTTGAAGGCCTGTTACATTAAAGAATTAGTAAGAATTTCTTGAGATTGTTTTAGGGAAACCAAGACTAGAGGGTAGAAGTTCTAGGAGGACAGATTTTGGCTCTTGCGAGCGAGGAATATATTATTACAGTTAGAGCTGTCCAATAGTGCAGTGAACCGCTTCAAAAAGTGATAAATTCTCTGTCACTGGAAGTATTTTAAAACTTGATGGCCCATCTGTTGGGGTTATTGAACAAGGGATCTTTACTGGATAACTAGAGATTAGATGGGATGACCTCTTCAGTCCCTTTAGCCCCAAGTTTCTGAATCCGAGGGGAAAAAATGAAGTGAACATACAGTTTACCGACTGCCAAGAGGACGATCCTTTTTAAACTGCCTCTTTCAGGCTGACTGAGCAAGTATAGTTCAGTGGCCCAGTTTTTCAGCAACAGAGCAAATGTTATGTTTTTCATTGTATCTGGCTAGTTTTGAGGAAAGTCGTTATTTTTCCCTTATAGGTATGTTAAATAAATAACCAGAGATAAATTTAATTTTTTTAATGAGGCATTTTCCAAAGTGTACGGACAGTTGCATTAATGGGAAGTGATGATAGCTACTATATGTTGAATATTAGAAATCATATTCACTTAATTCTCTTTTAACACTCCAGGGAGGGATTTACTATTATTGCCCTATAGGTAAGGTGACTGAAATGAAAGTCATTTACCCAGGGTTTCTCCGATAGACGTTGGTAGAACTGGTATTCATACCATTAGTCTGATTTCAGAGCAAGCCGTGGTTCAGGTAAAGATAGCACTGGACTTGGATTTTAGAATAATGGCATTTGAGCCTTAAGTTTACTATAGACTATAACCATGAGTGAGTTCCATCTTCCCCTGAATCTCAGTTTACCCATAGAGTTGTCTTGCAGATTAAATGACAAATTACATGTGAGCATACTCTGTAAACTTGAAACTATAAAGAGTTCAGATGTGAATATTATCAGTGGAAGGCAAAATTAAAGCCCAGATCTGACCCATCTCCTGGGCCAGGGCACTTTGTCCCGGTGTTCTTTGCCGGTGTGCTCAATACAGATTGGAAATGTAGGGTGGTTTTGGTGCACACCAGGAGGCTTTCAGGGAGCAACTGTTTACCTGGAATTAGATTTATATGAACCGTCCTTTTATTGAGCAGGTATTAAGATACCTAGAATAGTATATTATTTAAAAGGTGAAGGGTTATGTTACCATATTAGTTTCAGTTTTCCAGCCTGTGGGTTAGAGAGTGTCATGGACCCTTTGCAAAGGGACGGGAGGATATGATTCTGTAGAAGTGGCTAGATGGGAAATTTTCTTACATGTGAGACTTGGGAAATACAATATCTAGCTGAAATAGGAGAATCAGGATTATTGCCTTTTTTTCCCCCCAAGTTTAAGATTTCTTGAACTAAGGTTAATGTACAGTTGACCCTTGAACAACATGGATTTGAACTGTGTGGGTCCACTTACACTTGAGTTTTTTTTTTTTTTGACAAATACAATGCTGTAAATGTATTTTCTTGTCCTTATGCTTTTCTTAATAACATTTTCTCTTTCTCAAGGTTACTTTATTGTAAAAATACAGCATGTAATACATATGATATACAAAACATGTCTTAATCAACTGTTTTTTGTTGTTGGTAAGGCTTCCAGTTACCAGTGGGCTATTAGTAGTTAAGTTTTGGGAGTCAAAAGTTATACATAGATTTTTGATAATCCCCCACATTGTTCAGGGGTCACTGTACTTTCATCAGAGTTTTTGTGTTACAGACTTATTCTCGGAGGTTGGTTTTATGTTTATGATAGGCATATATCTTGAGCCACTCATGTAATTTTATTAATTTCAATAAAGGTTAATCCATTAAATAAGTAACTTAGGTGTGATCTTTTAAATGCCCCATAAATGACTTCATATAAGTAACAAGTGAAAATCCTAAAAAAATTTCCTTCCCAGACTGTGACCCAGTTTCTGGTTAGGAGATATAGTCATTGTGGCTTTGTTAAATAATACCTGCCTGTCATAACTTCTGTGGTCCTATTGCATCTGAAAAGTAATACTGAATAGTCTTTTATTTTTAGAAGTTCCATTATTAAGAGCCTCTTCCCCCTTTTTATCCTTTAAGGTCTTGATTTCCTTGTTAAAGATGTTCTTCGCCCGAATGCACTCTTTCTCATTGGTAAAATAAGACAACTATCAACATTGCCTGTGTGTCCTGTTTTTAATCTCTTAAGGATGGATGTTTGTGAGGTTTTGCTTAATAAGGTCTGGAATATTCTGCCCGTTTGTTGAGTCGTAAATGACTTTTAAATGTTCAAGTCCTGTTAAACACAAGGAGAACCTCTATGGGTAACTTTGGTATTGAAGAAGTCATTTGTCAACCATGGTAAAACTTGCAAACCCACTTTATACAGAGTGGATTCTTGAAGCTATACAGAAAATAAAAAAGCAAAAGCAAAGGCCCTCTGAAGAGAGAATCTGCCATGCAGTCAGCACTTCCCATGGGTTGGATAAGAAGACGGTCTCTGAGCAGCTGGAACTCAGTGTTCAGGATGGCTCAGTTCTCAAAGTCACCAACAAAGGCCTTGCCTCCTATAAGGACCCAGACAACCCTGGGCGCTTTTCATCAGTTAAACCAGGCACTTTTCCTAAGTCAACCAAGGGATCTAGGGGATCATGTAATGATCTCCGCAATGTGGATTGGAACAAACTTTTAAGGAGGGCAATTGAAGGACTCGAGGAACCAAATGGCTCCTCCCTGAAGAACATCGAGAAGTATCTCAGAAGTCAAAGTGATCTCACAAGCACCACCAACAACCCAGCCTTTCAGCAGCGGCTGCGACTAGGGGCTAAACGCGCAGTGAACAATGGGAGGTTACTGAAAGATGGACCACAGTACAGGGTCAATTATGGAAGCTTAGATGGCAAAGGGGCTCCCAAATATCCCAGTGCTTTCCCATCCTCGCTACCACCTGTCAGCCTTCTACCCCATGAGAAAGACCAGGTAAGTGAAGAGAAGGTCAATATGTTCTAAATATGGCCCATCTGACTTGCTCAGTTTCAGTTAAATTTTATATAGACAAAAGTTTCAAGTGAAGTTGAATAAAATTAACTGTTTTGCCTTAAAAGCAGGCTTTCATATTTTAAAATGTAGGCATCGTTTATAATATAAATTGTTCTAAACTGTTTTACTATGTATTGAGGGCTTCCTCACTGGTTGATTAAGAATTTAATGTGATGATTATGTGATTTGTTTTTTAAACTAATTGGTGAGTACTTAAAGGGACCTGGATAGATAACTTTAATCCTCCTTCATCAAGACAGAACCATATATACTTAAAAAATCTAAGAAAGTCTATCATGTATTTTTCTCTCTTAAAATTTTAAAATTATTTATAGTTTATTTTTTTCCACTTTATTAAGGTATAATTGATAAATTTTTTAATTATTATTTTCAAAGAAGATGACTGTAGACTAGTTATGTTAATACTCATAACTTGGGCATTCCTGAAATTGTTTTAATATGTGACCCAAATCCTGCCTATTTAAAGTCATTTATTATTGCCCACTTCTCAGTGGGTGAAAGTGAATGTTCATTTTGCCTCATACTGTATCTTTCTTGTACTCTTTTGTTTCTCTGGGTCTTATGTTATTTCTGTAATATATATATATATATATCTGCCATATATATATATGTATGTATATATATCTGTACATATATATATGGCAGATTTCTCTTTAAGTGTTAGCTACAATTTTAAGTATTGGAGTAGGATTTTTGTTTCATTTCAAAGCTACTGAAAGTTACCTCCTAAACTAAAACGAAAGTAGAGCAACAGCAAATTGTTTATATTCAGGCCTTTCATTGTTGTTAGAAAGAGTGGTTGTATGTGTTGACTACGTTTCTAGAAGTGATGGAGACACAAGTGTTAAGAAAAGTTGCGCAGCCGATGGCTTGTTTTTCTTCTTTGGATACCGTCAGCTCTTGAGATGGCCTCTGCTTCCCTCAATGGTTTAAACTGATAGAATCCCAGCTCCAGAAACTCGGTAGGACCAGGTGATTTGCCTTCCACAGACTAATCAAAACCCTAGCATTTATTTCTTAATTGTATTTTTATTTTACTAGTTTTCCTCAGATTTGTTTATCTTTTGGTGGCATTTGTGTTTGTGTAACCAACCCTCAATTCTTTGTGAGAAAATGTGGGCATAAAGAGAGAAGTAAACCTACAAAAAAATATATTTTTTTTAATAACATTTGTTTAAAAAAAATATATTGAGTGACTCAAATTCTAATTGCTGTGTCTGACACAGCCACATTAAGCACTTCTGTTTCTCATTAAATATTTTTATAAAAACTTATACACCATGGGGAAATTCCTTAAGGGAATGTAGAGCCACATCTTGGTGGATTTGAATGTCTTTGTTTTTAAAACCTGTACATTACCCTGAGGTGTATTAAGGTTTGGTAATTACTAGGTACATGGACTAATTCAGGCAGCTTTAGGCACCTTAATAGTATGTTTCAATAAATTTGTGATCCAGGGGCTATCTTTACTTGGTGATAGAAATCACTACAAATTTTCCACAGTCCCTTTCCTATTCTTCTCTTTAACCTTGCCCATCATTTCTTGCTAACCTTATCTTTTTTTTTCATGCAGCATCTGTATGGAAGTATTTTTAGTCTAAAGGAAAATTCATGTCTGAAAGTATCTAGGATTGAGAACAGAGTAATTTATTGCTTAGCCTGCAATTGTTACTGCTCTTTCTATGATGCTGATCTTTTTGTATTGTCCAGTTAGCGTCATCATCAAACAAGGAAAACAGAGAAAATGTGTCCTAAAATTTTTACTTAATGGAATTTGGAGATCAATTGTGTAGTACTTTAATCATAATCTAATTCTTAAAGAACAAATAAAGCTTAATAAAAATCATACCAAATCAATTTGACCATAAGCAGTTGTATTGTTTGTATTGTATATTGCAATAGTATTTTTCCTTGAAAATGTAATATTGCCCTTTGAGATTACAAGTGGTAAATAGTTTACAACCATGTAGACTTGCTAAGAAAATGTAATAGAAATTCTTAACCTGGGCCCGTGAATGAGCTTGAGATAGATAAGTCACACATCCCCAGAAATCGAATTTAAGTCATCTGTATCCACATGTTTCTCTAAGGTTAGGGTCTATTGTGGTTTTTTGTTTGTTTGTTTTGTTTTTATCTTGTCAGATTCTCAGAGGGATCCAAAATGTCAAATAGCCAATGTGAATATTTTGGTACTCTAGAAAATATTTGTTTTTTTCTTATACTAAAACCATAACGTGCTAGTTGGTGGCTTTTGATTATTCTTACTTTATAGTTGCTGAACGTGGATCTGAATGTAGACTGGCTGTACCATGGTTTCATGTATATAGGACTTTAATATATTCGAAGGGCAGATTATTGTTGTTCTCGATGTGCTAGAAATCTGTAGTGTTTGTATTGTGAGAGGACATTAGTGACAACTGTTTGTACAGAGATGGCGTCATCTCACAATTTAGCCAACTGAGGTCTCTCTGAGGAGCTGTTATTCTAGTTACTTTTGCTGAGTAGTTTCATTTAATTGTGAAAATGAAAACAAAAATGGGAAAAATAATAACATTTCTTTTTTTTTTTTAAGATTTTATTTATTTATTTGACAGAGAGAGATCACAAGTAGGCAGAGAGGCAGGCAGAGAGAGAGGGGGAAGCAGGCTCCCTGCCGAGCAGAGAGCCCGATGCGGGACTCGATCCCAGGACCCTGAGATCATGACCTGAGCAGAGGGCAGAGGCTTTAACCCTCTGAGCCACCCAGGCGCCCCATAACTAACATTTCTTAACATGTAAATGCTGGCAGTATTCCAAGTGCTTTACATTTATTATCTCCTTGACTTACACGATAACTGTGAGGGCCATAGGATTATTATCCTTATTTTGCACATGAAAAACTGAGGCTCAAAGCCTAAGTAATTTGCTCAAGATCACTGATAGAACTGGCGAGTGGTGAGGCCAAGATGCAGAGGAGGCGGCGCGCCATCTTTATTACTGGGCTGGACACTGGTCAACAGTGGGGGCTTTTCATTAACAGGAAAAGTATCTCTTCCGTTTCCTCAGATGTTTAGAAGCAGTTTTCCCTCAACAAATAGATTTCTGGCATTTTAAATCTGGTAGTTGCAGTGAGCTTAATACAGTTTTTTAAAGCAGGTACTATTTTTAATATTAGCAATATGGGAAAGCAGTAGGGAAAGTAGTAAATCTGTGTCTAATTAGATTTAACATCATCATCATTCCTATGCACGGCTGCTAGGAGGAATACAATGCAAGTTAAAATAGAAGGGCTCCTTCCTTTCTGAAATGTAATTGCACATCTTCTGATAGTCTAGAATTCAAATTGGATATTACCACACTGGCTCCTTAGCATAACTTCTTTGTATTTATTTAAGAAAGCTCTCTTCGGTGAGGTGATATGGAAATGAATTAAACCACCGAAGATAAAACTTTATCTTTGACTTGGTGGGGGAACTCCTAAAGGATAGTATTAGTGTTTCTCATTAAAAGTGGTAAAGCTCAATTAGGTCAGATTATGAGGACTTTGGAAAGTCAAATATTCTAAGAGAGACTTCAGTTATCACCACACACTTTGCAGCATTAAGATTCCACTTGAATGTTTGGGCTTTTGCATTTATAAAATCAGTTCAGTTCAATTTTAAACAGATTCCTTGGTATTTCACTTTATTGATGATATTTTGCTACAACTTATTAAGTATCAAATATTGTTTCCAGTACAGTACATCGCATGGGAGCTCTCATTTTAGGCTGCTACAGTTGGAAGGGGAGATGCTTCTAATATCAGGTGGGGCTTTTGATGTTTTTTTCTTGAAGAAGTGAAATAGCTATGAGAATCTTGCAGAAGCTTTCAAACAGAATTATAAAAACAATGATACTCTCCATAAGAAAAAAGTAAAGATGAGTTTAAAAAGGAACACAGATGATCTGAAATGGTGCTGAGAGACAAAACCGTGTTAAAAATCACTTGTGGTCCTGGCTTGTTCCGTTTTTTATTCTGTTTGTCCCCCACTCCCTTTTAGGGAGATATTTTATTAGGGCTTTTGGCAATGTTATTAGTAGGAAATATTTCCGTAAATATAAGATTAGTGTACATCCTACATTACTTTCTTGTGTTGTGTAAATGCCATAAATAACTTTATTTTTAGATCTCTTTCTTTGGTTTTCTCCACTTTGTCCTCGCCTCTCCAGTCACATTATCCCTGCCCTAGAGAGACCCTCCTTGTCTTTCTCTGGGACTTTTCCAATCGCCTGTACTTTGTGAAGGACCATTCACTAGTCCATATTGTTCTTTGATGTGGCAGGCTTCCAGAAGTCCCTTGGCCCTAGGGGAATTGTTCATAGTCTCAGACTCTGGATCTTTTTGGCAGAAATGTGTGTATTTTTTATCTGCTAATTATAGAGAGTCCAAGTGTCCTCCTCTCTGTTGACCTTCTTAGTTTTCCTTTGAATTGGTGTCCTTTGTATTGCAGATGTCATGTTTCTCAAAGACTGCTTAGCTATGTGTATTCAGCTGAAAGTGGGATGGAGCCCTAAACATTGTAAAGTACACTTTTCCGTGTAACCTGAATTTTGGAATTGGTATGGATGAAAGTCAGTTTTAGAATGACTAACGTCAGACAGAAACCTATTACAACGGGGAAAACTGGATGGATCAAATACCTGCTGTTTCAGGGTGAGGGAAGGAAAAATATTGTAGTTTATGTTGTCCCTATAATTAAGCTTCGGTAGTTCTTCCAGATAGCAGACTTATCTGAGGACGACTTTTGCGAGCAGATAATACCAGTTGTTGAGGCATTATGGAGAGAGCACTTGGATTGTCTCACACTAGTGAGTCGGGTCAAGGGAGAGAGAAAATGAAGAGTGAATGAGTCTTTTCTGTTGGACTCTGAGGCATGACAGCTTGTTCCACTTTTGAGCTTTGATCAAGATGGGACTTGTCTAGACTTCTAATGAAGTAGGCTTCAGGTAAAAGTAGCAACATTATGTCAGAGGATTTTTGACTGAAAATGAGTCTTAAACATTCTTTTTAACTCTTTGGATCGTAGATGTACCGGATACTGGGGCTCCCTTTTTGACAACACGTGATCCTGTCCTGAATGATCTGTATGTGGATCAGTCTGTTTTCTGATTTCCTCATGTCATTTTCTTCTGAGCGTCAGGGCCTCTAAAGGTGTGGGTTTTTGACTAATTCTGGATATTTTCAGCAGCTTTCAGGAATTTATCTTTGTATTCCAGGTACCTGTTTGGCTTACAAGAGCCAAATCTGATACACTTGCAGTACCAAGAAAATCTTTGTTTTATAGCTTTGAAGTTATTTAACAGTTAAGGGCTGTTGGCTGATTCATTCAGATTGCATCTGAAATGGCAAAGATTTTTGTTCATTCTTTCTCTATAGACTTTATTTTAATAAGTAGTACATTTTAAGGTTTCTCGGAATGAAAGTCTCTGTTCTTTTTCTGTATTTTCTTTGTGCATTAATCATGTACAAAGGGTACACGAGAAAATGTCATTGTTCTATCATTGCAATGGCAAATTTTGATTGTCAGGCCCACGACTTTTTGTTTAGTTTACAAACTGTTTTCTTGGCTAGCACATTAAACTACAGTAGATTTGATGAAACCGTTCATCTCTAGTTATGTCAGCATTTCAGACGTGAGTCTGCATCTTCTCAGGTACCTTGATCTCTGTGATCTATTAATGTTTCTGAGTACATAAACATCAATTAGCTGACTAAATCAAAGTTAGCAAATGAGTCAGCCATGTAATTTGTTTGTAACATTTTGAGTTAGCAGGGCCGTGAAAAAAACATGTTTGTATTTGTGTGTAGGTGCCTTTATCTCAGTCTTCAGGTGGTGATGGGGGTTTGTACACGTAGAGGAGGTAAGGCAGGGCAATAGAAAGCGCTAATCCGTTATTAGGCTTCTACTTGGGGCCGGACTGCTTTCCCACAGCCGTCTCCAGGAGCTGCAGACTGTATACTGGTGTTTTTTTCTTTTACATGTGAGCCTTCTAAGTGACAGAATATTAACGGGGAGCATAACTTTTTGCTTTCCGAAAGGTAGTATTTTGAAAAATCTACAAAATGAACTATCGAGACGAAAGCTCTAGAGTGAATGTTATTAGATTGAAACTGTGAGCCTGGTCTTTACAAAGCTACAAAATAAATACTAATCAGTGGTCTAAGTAAAATCCAGGAAGGATTTGTGTTAATTTGACAAGTAGGTTTAGAATTCTTTAGCCATTATTTTTTAGAAACCAGCTTTGTTCAGACATCCTTTCTCTAATTTGCTTCACTTTTGATCTTTGATAAAACCAGCTGCAATTTTGTTTCATTAACAAACTTAACTGTTTAACAGATGTTTGTTTTGGCTTGATTGTGTCCTTTCTATTAGAAACAGCATAACATACATAGAAACCATGCTGGGCCTTTTCCTGTCTGTAGCTAGACAGGCGTTTCAGAAGAACAACTTAATTTTATTTACAAGTTCAATTTTTGTTCCTCTGTACTATTATGGTAGGTATACAAACATTTTAGCTCTTGTTCCCCCTGTCAGGGAGGTCTTTTGTTCTTAATCCTCCATCTGTTAGTCCGGTACCCTCCCCCATGCCCCACTTTTTTTTAAGCATTGCAAAATCCTAGCATACAGGGGAAAAAGGTATTGCAGAAGAGGTAATTGAGATATCAGTGACTCTTTACAGTTCAAGGGAGGGAATGGGACTAGCCTGGTGAATTTAGATAATTTCTTCCATCTTCTTTGATGTCAGTAAGCTGCCATATGGACAGCAGTGAGGCCTACAGGAAGGAGGTGAGCTTTGGTCTGGGCTGCCTGTGATACTCAGTGATGTGGGCTGGGAGCCAGAGGCAGGCAGCACTTGAATGTTTCTGTAGTAGTTTCGGAGGCGGCCAGTCCTGATTCTTGTCCATGGTTTACTGCCGTGCTTGTGATTCTCTCAGATCATAAATGGCCATGATGAAATTCAAGAAATAGAGGTTAAAGTTTATACAGGGTAAGAGAAACAATAGTAAGAGAGGCAAAGAAGGCTTACTCTGAAAGCCAGTATTAAAGGACATCAAACGTTGATTCCTATTTGATACTTGGTCAACTTACTTCCAAAACCGGTATTTTAATATCATGGAGAATCTTCTACCTTACATCAAAACCCAGCCCTAGCTATTGAGCCTTGAGATGTGAGTTACGCTGCAGAAAACAGAATCTGCTAGTAGAAGAGTGTGGGCTGTTGGGAGAATAAGAGTTATTCCATTTAGGCTGCTGACAGCTTGTGAGGGGACTGGGAAAGGTAGGCAGTGAAGGGAACCAGGAAGGTATTTTCCCCTTAACTTTGTAATTTGTGAAATTGCAATATTTCAGAAAAGTTGAAAGAATAGTACAGTAAGTGCTTTCTTTCACTTAGATTCACCAGTTGTTAACATTTTGGTACATTTGTTCTTTCTCGCTCTTCTGACTGTGTGTGTATACAAATACGTACACATAGTCATAATTTTTGGATGAACTGTTTGAAAATAAATGGCAGGTGTTATGATGTTAAGATGTTATGATATTAAGTCATAATAATAATTATATACTGAGGAACATTTTTCTGTATAACCACAATACTATTATTTCATGTAAGAAATTCAACAGTGAAACAAGAGTGTTATCCAGTAGACCATATTTTCCCAAATGGTCCCAGAATGTTATTAATAACTTTTGTTTTTAATCTGGGATCCAATTAAGGATTGTGCGTTGCATTTGGTTTTTATATCTTTAATAGAGAACGGTTTTTCCTCTCTTTTTTCTTTTCACATCATTAGCTTTTTTTGTGGTTTACTTTTTGATTACTTTAAAAAAATTTTTTTTAAAATATATATTTTTTTCTGAGTATAAGTGACACGTAATATATCAGTGACATTTTTGTCAAGTCTGGGATAATTGTCTTATGGGATGTCCCGTAATTAGTATTTATATGATTGCATCCTCATGATATAAACCGTTTTGGCAAGAATACTGTGCGAGTGATGTCCTATCAGGAGATACATCCTTTTAGGTAATTTTGTTACGGTGGTGTTTATTTGATCAGTTGGCTAAAGTGCTGTTAGATATATCTTTACCATGTGAATGGTGAATGGTATGTATTAGTTTTTTCATTTGTGTGTATTAATTTTCTTTACTGCTATAACAAATACCACAAACTTAGTGACTTAAAACAATGCAAATTTATTATCTTACCAGTTCTGTAGGTCAGAAGTCCAACATGGGCCTCACTGGGTTAAAATCAGAGTGTAGATAGGGAGCCTGAAGGGAAGAATGTGTTTCCTTACCTTTTCAAGCTTCTGCGCGCTGCCTGCATTCCTTGGCTGCGGCCATCTCCCTCATCTTCAAAACCAACAGTGTTGCATCTCTCAGACCATTTTCCCTAGTCACACCTCTGACCACAACCTGGACAGCTTTTAAAGGATTCATGTGATTAGATTGAAGCTCTTTAGATAATCCGGAATAATCTCCCCATCTTAAAGTCCTTAACTTAATCCTACCTTTAGGGTCATTTTGCCATATAAAGTGGCAGATTCACAGGTTCTTGGTATTAGGAAGAGGACCCTGGTTGGGGGGGAGATGGTGGTCATGCATTATTCTTCTTGTCATCCAGTGGTTTCGGTACCCTCGCCTAAATTGGGTTTTACATTGGAGGTTGCAAATCTTTGAAGATTTGGGTGCTATGATGTAATACAGTCTATAAATCTGCTTAGAAAAGAATGAATCACAGTTATGGGGTTAATGCTGGCTGAAGGCTGGAGTCAGGCAGCCTGAGCTCTAGGTCTGACGGTATATCCTGAATCATTTCCATAAGAACAGGAACCGGGGCTGCCTCCTACTTCTACTTCGGTTTCTTGACTCACAAGTTTAACTGAAGGATGGATTTGGCAGTTTTTAGCAATAGGAGTTTGGATATCCAAACTGTTCTCTGAGAAGTGCATTTAAAGTTGTAGAGAAGGATCTTTCTTTTAAATGCCCACAGAGCATGAAAAGAATATATAAGATGCTTAATAAGATAGGCTCTTTGGTGACATTTTGAATACTAAGTATCATGGGAAGAATTTTGAAGAATCTTATGTCTGTTATTTAAATTTGAATCCTCAATTAGAAAACTGCAAATAGGCTGAAAAAGAAACTGACTTATTTTAAAAAGAACAGTATCATACTTACAATGTTATGCCACTTATATCTCAGTAAAGTTGGAAAGTAAAATATGCAGGTACATATATATTGTATTCTTTCAGTTCTTAGTAAAAACTCAGAAAAGATAAATATCAATGCAAGATTCACAAAGACAGTTAACCTCAAGGATTCTTTTTCTTTCATTTTATACTGTTTTAGTAGAATCTCCCATGGTAGCTGCACTTAGTTGGAATGTTTTGGAAATACTGACTGTTCCAGTTGTTAAAGAAAAACTGTTTAGTTATCAGCCTGTAATTGTGCTCTCCAGAACTGATAAAAAAAGATGATCTTCTCATCTGATGAGCTCTGACCCTCTGTAAACCTTCCAACTTATCTCATTTTCCACCAGCTATTGAAATATAACGAGATGCCAACAATTACATCCTCACAAAGCATTTATACCAACTTATCAAATTACCTCTTTATTGGAAAATTGTGTAATATCTTGATTTCAATTTAGCATGGCATGTTGGTTAGCAATAAATCTTACCGGGGTATGCACGCAATTCTGCAGGCAGTTTGCAGAACATTGATCAGGTGCAAATTGTATGTATTTTTCTAGCTTCTGAAAATTTCAGAGCAAAATGAAATAAATAGATATCACCAAGGCCACCACTTTTGAGGTCATTTTTAATCTGACATAGTAGAACATCATCATGTATCTTGCAGGAAGTACCTTGACTCTTCTAAAATTCATTATTTGTGTTGTGCCTATTTTAAAGTTCCCCGTTTTGTCTGTGATATACAACAGAAGCAAAAGAACGTGGTTAAAATATGTACCTTGTAAAGTGTGCTTAATAAACAGTTCATATTGGATTTGAAGGCTCTATAGAAACATGCAAGAAGATATTAATATTAAACACTCAGTGCTTACTGTGTATCAGGTACACTCTAAGTACTTATTATATACAAAATAGTATTACATGAACTTTGAGAAATAAGTACTATTATTAACGGAATTTTGCAAATGAAGAAACAGGCTAGAGAAGGTACCTTTCCCAAGAGCGCGCAGGAAGTGTTGGAACTGGCATTTTAATCCTGGCACACGGGTTGGAGTAGAGCCACAGCGTCACTTTCTAGGCTTCTCATTTACTTGGATGAAATCAACACATATCTACAGAATTCTAACATATAAAGTACTGTATGAGGAACTATAGAAATTAGAAAATATAAATGATACTTAGATAGTTATTAAGATTATCAGTGGAAACACGCCAAGACATGCAGCTATATGATTCGTTTTCAAATGACCAATGTGGTAGTGTTCATTTCCAGAGTGATTGAAATCTTCTTTTCTATAGGAATGAATAATAACCACCAACATTTCGGGGCGCCTGGGTGGTTCAGTTGTTTAAGTGTCTGCCTTCAGCTCAGAGCATGATCTCAGGGTTCTGGGATCGAGCCCCACATTGGGTTCCTTGCTCAGTGGCGAGTCTGCTTTTCCCTCTGTCCCTACCCCCTGCTTGTGTGTGTGCTCTCTCACTCTCTCTCTCTCTCTCTCGTAAATAAAAATAAAATCTTAAAAAAAAAAAATAACCACCAGCATTTCTGTATTGCTTATCATGAGGCAGGCACTACTTAAAGGGCTTTAAGTATAGTTAACTTGCGTATGAGGTGGTACTTCTTTTCATTCTTAGTTTACAAGGAAGGGAGTTGAGGCGCACAAGCTTAAAGGACTTGCCCGAGGTCCCAGAGCTGTTGTGCAGTAGAGCCAGGATTCAAACCCAGGCATCTTGGCTCTATAGTCTGTACACTTAACCACTATGCTACACAACCTCTAAATTGCCTCATGAAGAAAAACTTCTTTTAAAGGTATTGAAAAGAGTTACACAGCCTCTTGTAAACTTGGACCTCTAAGTGCCTTTTTAGTGTTTATAATAGGAGTCACTGAAAAGACTTAAAATTTATAGTATGACATCACTTAAGGTGGCTCTTCCCAAGTGATGTTCTGAGGTAGAATGAAGTACATGTTTTTTTTTTTTGTTTTGAAGTACATGTTTTTAAGATGTTCATGCTGCTAATAATGTTCTGGGATTCAAAGCCCCTGAGAAGTTCTGATATTTAATTTGCTTAACCCTCAATTTGCCAAGATGATTTGATGGTGGGCCCTCCTCCCCTCTCCCTTTCTCTTCATAACAGCCATTCACTTGTCTAGACATCTTTGCATTTGGTTAAACGGAGTTGGGATTGGGCTGAAGTAAAGGTTATACAACCAGTCTCTTTCCTCATTTCTCCCAGATACACATCCCAAAGGAAACCATTGATTAATTGAAGTTGTAGTTTGTGGTTCAGAGTAGAAAACCAAAAAGCATCACATTCATTTCTTGTTTACCGTGAATTAACTCAGTAAGACTGTTGAATGATAATTCTTTAACTAAAGATTAAGGTTTTATTTTATTTTTTTTTAAGATTTTATTTATTTATTTGACACAGAGAGAGAGAGATCACAAGTAGGCAGAGAGGCAGGCAGAGAGAGAGGGGAAGCAGGCTCCCCGCCGAGCAAAGAGCCCAACGCGGGGCTCGATCCCAGGACCCTGAGATCATGACCCTGAGATCACCACTGAGCCACCTAGGCGCCCCAAGAATAAGGCTTTAGAGTTGCAGGTGAAGATCACCAAGTTCATGTGTTGTTTTTACAGATTTATTTATCCATTTTAGAGAGCGAGAGAGAGTGGGAGAGGGAGAGAGAGTCCCAAGCAGACTCTGTGCTGAGAGCAGAGCCTGACGCAGGGCTCAATCCCATGACCCCAATTTCATGACCTGAGGCAAAACCAAGAGTCGGACGCTCAACCGTCTGTGCCACCCAGGTGACCCCAAGTTTATATGTTTATTAAGCTAAGGTCCAAGGACTGTTTTCAGGGGGTTGTGAGCCTCTGAAATTTTATGCAAATGGTTGGGCTTATATGCTTATGAGTATTTTTCTAGAGTTTCTCCCCACTCCCCTCCTTCAACAAGTCATTTGACTCAGGCCAGTGATTCCCAGACTTCGCTGCACATTTGAATAATCTGAGGAGCATTTAAAAATTCTGAAGCCCGGATCACACTCCACACCTGCTTAATCAGTGTTGAGGGTGGGAGCCGGGCATTAGAACTTCTTTAAAAGCTCCAGGTAATGCCAGTGTGCAGCAAAAGTTTGGAACTCACTACCCGATGCTAACTTTCTTTTATAGATGTGCTAGAGTCTATTCAGGTGGTTGAGGAAACAGTCTAGATGTATTAATTGGGCGAGGCCCTGGTTTCTGCTGAAAGGGATCTTACAGATTACTCTAAAGAAAAAGGCTCTGGAGCCAAAATGCTTAGTTCAGATCTTGACTTTTCTGCTGGCCAGTCCGGTCTGTGCCTCAGTTTCCTCAGCTGACACATGGGGATCATGGCACAGACTGAATGGGGGTTGTTTGCTCCAACCGCACGGCCCTCAGATAGCGAGGTAGTGAGCTTTTCCTGGGCGGTGATAGAAAGGGCCACTGAGCAGAGTCCAGGTTGTGGAAGGGGCAGTGGTCCTTTTGCTCCTGAGAGAAAAGTGTAAATTGGTGTCCTTACCATCTTCTAACAAAGACCTTCCCTGTTGGATGCTTGCTCTACTCGCGTAGGCCATGAGTGGCTAAAATCCACATTTCTGTATTGTTGCTTCCCCGCTTCTTGTTTGTTAAAACAGTCAGAAAAAGAGTATGTTTTCAGAGTGACACATGTTCACTGGATAAACTTTGAAAAATACAGAAAGGTTCAGGGGCCATGCACCATGACTGCAGATTTCACTCCAGAGATAACTACTGTTAAAAACTTTGTATGTTCTTCTACTCTTTTTTTTCTCCCTTACATGTGTATATTTGTTATATTTAAATAAAAAGCGGACTGTCTTAGCTATATAATTTTATATGTTGCTTTCTACATTTAAAATCTGGTGTGAGTCCTTTTCTGTATTGCTGCTTATCCTTTGCGGTGTGACTTTAAATGGCTGGAAGTATTTCCTCTGACTTTGTTTTTCAACATGTAGGATGTTCCTAACTGTTTTGCTGTTACAGATAATACTGCTACTAAAAGTTTGTGTATACAGAGGTAACTATTTCCCATAGATTTTATTTATTTATTTGACAAAGAGAGAGAGATCACAAGTAGGCAGAGAGGCAGGCAGAGAGAGGGGGAAGCAGGCTCCCCGCTGAGCAGAGAGCCCAGGGTCCTGGGGCTCGATCTGAGGACCCTGAGATCCAAGGACCCTGAGATCCGAGGACCCTGAGATCATGACCGGAGCCGAAGGCAGAGGGTTTAACCCACTGAGCCACCCAGGCGTCCCTTTTCAACCCTATTTAGTCATTTCTTCTGGAAGGTAGAGTTCTGTATTTTTAAACGACATTCTTACAATGCTATTTCTTAAGCTTCAATTTTAGACATTTTCTGTAGACTTCTTGCTGAGTGAAAATAAGGATGAAGGTCTCTTATATGCATATTCCCTTCCCTTTCCCATTGCCTTTCATCTCAGTGTTGAACCTTCATTTTTGTTTAGGTCAGTATTTGTATTCAGTGTTTATATTTTTATAAGTATGCGAATACTACTCTGGTGGAGCCATGAAGTATGCTTTATACTATTAACAATTTTCGTGATTTTTCTTTTTCTTTTTAGAATGTTCTTCCCCGTCCTGAGTTGAGAGAAGGCATTTACTCACATTTCCTCTTGGTTTTTTGTTTGTTTGTCTTTAGTACTCTTATATGTAAGTCATTAAAATTGAAATTTTTCTTTTGGTAAGTGGCGTAAGGATCTGTTTTTTGTTTGTTTGCTTTAATAGTGAACTGATTGTTTCAGTATCATATAATTCTTACTTTCCCCACTAATTTATGATGCCTTTAGAAAATTATATAGTAACTTTATATCTGTCAGAAATCCAGATCTCTCTTAATACAGTTTCACTTTTGCCTTTGAAAATTTTAATTAAATTAACTTTCCAACTTTTATTTCACTTAACCTTATTTTTAACCTGTGGAGTCTCTGTCTCTAGTTTTCCTTTGGAATGTCGGGGAGGAGGGGGGAAGCAAGATCTAAGTGGCCTCCATGGTACAGTATTCCCATTTCCAAGGATTTCTGGAATAGATAATTCCTGGAAATCCTTTGCCCCCATAAAGGGTACTAGAGGTCTTAGCTATCCCTATATGTCAGCCAGCCTGTTTCACTAACTTCTTATCATTTTGTGAAACCGAGGGTTCTGAAAAGGGTTTATTTTAACTGATTAGCTATTGGCTTTAATGATGTAAAAGTGCATTTGTCAGAGATCCTTGCTGTATTAAATCTGACATAGTTGGAAGAGAGTAAGTTTCTTGCTGGGCATGCCTTGAGCTGTTGCCTATCACACTCTGGCCCCTACCCTGCCACCGGGCCTTTCCAGCGACCTGTCATTTAGTGTTACTCAAAGATTTACGCTGGGCTGTAAATTTCCTAAATTTACTTTTTTAAAACTGGTTTCTAATTTTATTCCATTGTGGCCAGAGAACATAGTTTGTATGATTTCAGTCCCTTTTCATCGACTGAGGCTTGCTTTATGGCTTAACCTGTGTTCTATCCTGAAAAATGTTCCATGTGCACTTGAGAACAATGTGTATTCTGCTGTCATTGACTGGAGACATCTACAGAAGTTGGTTAGATCTAGTTGGTTTGTAGTGCTGTTCAAGACTTCTGTTTGTTGATCTTCTGCATGATTATTATTGAAAGTGTAATATTGAATTGTCTGTTCTTTCAATATTGTCCATTTTTCTTAACCTATTTTGAGGCCCTATTGTTAGGTGCATATGTGTTTATAATTGCTATGTTTTCTTCATTTATTGACCCTTTCATAATTATACAATGTCCTTTTTTTTTTCTAGTAACAACTTTTTTTTAAAGATTCATTGATTTATTGAGAGAGAAAGCAGGGGGTGGGGAGGGGCAGAGGGAGAGGGAGAGAGACTCTCAGACTCTGCACTGACTGCAGAGCCCGACACAGGACTCGATCTCACAACCCTGAGATCAAGACCTGAGCCAAACCCAAGAGTTGGACCAGACGCTTAACAGACTGCACCATCCAGGCGCCCCTCTAGTAACAACTTTTATGTTAAAGTCTGTTTTCTGATATTAAGGTAGCCATTACTGTTTGCATGATAAGGCTTTTTCTGTGATGTTAATGAATGCTAGTGATGGTGAAGATGCTTTGGGGGTATACTTCAATATCTCCCTGTTAAGCATGATGCTGGCTATGCAGTTATTACTTAAAGAAGTTTTATCAGGTGTGGATTTTTAATTTTACCAAATATCTTTTCAGGTTTTAGGGAGATAGG
The DNA here is from genome assembly GCA_028534135.1 of Potos flavus. Taxonomy (NCBI): domain Eukaryota; kingdom Metazoa; phylum Chordata; class Mammalia; order Carnivora; family Procyonidae; genus Potos; species Potos flavus. The sequence goes on along the minus strand of CM052894.1, from coordinate 45,891,193 downwards.
ATTTTTCTCCTTTAATCTTTCATATGATTAATTATAATAACCAATTTCCTAATATTTAACCATCCTTGCTCTCAGAGTATGAGTCCCACATATTCATGGTGTATTAGTTTAATGAGTGACAGTTCTTTGAGTAGTGAATTTTCCTGGCGTATTTTAAAATTTCAGTCTTAATAAATATACCCCCAGCATTTTATAAACATGTCTATTCAGTGAAGAAGGGTTCTTATTAGTAAGCTTATTCCCTGTTGCCAGTCCTTTTGTTGTGCTTCTATTAGGGGGCCAGATTGTGTGTGTGTGCATGTGCTCACGGATGTGCATGGGCATGTTTGTGTGTGAGAGAGAGAGGGAGAGGGAGAAAGGGAGAGGAGAGGGGAGGGAAAGACAGTCCAACATCCTACAGGAAAGAGAAAACACCATCCTCGGTTTTAGAAGCTGTGATGTAATACATTGTAATGCATGGTGTATCTAAATCTGTCTTGTAACAAACTATAATATAATAATTTATAATTAAGTATTTTTACCGTTAAATCAAAGCCAAATATGCCTTTTTAAAAAAAAGATTTTATTTATTTATTTGACAGAAAGAGATCACAAGTAGGCAGAGAGAGAGGGGACAGTAGGCTCCCTGCTGAGCAGAGAGCCCTATTTGGGGCTCGATCCCAGGAGTCTGAGATCATGACCTAGGCCGAAGGGAGAGGCTCAACCCACTGAGCCACCCAGGCGCCCCAAAACCAAATGTGCCTTAATGAGTGATGACACTGAAAACATACATGTGACAGCATAATATGATTGAAAGAATATGGGCATTTTAAGCTTAAAATTTACAGTTTCTGACTTCTAAGAAGTTACAAAAGCAGTACCTAATGTCAAAAATTTTAACATATAAAGTAAAAAGTAAGAGTTGTTCTTCCTTGGCCCTTCGTGTTCTTCCCCTAAAACTGCCTTCCAAAGGCAGCCATAGTTAGTGATTTGTATGTATTTTTCCAAGCCCTTTTAAAGCAGTTGTAAATAACTATTATGTATACACTTGCATATATGTTTTAACAAAAAATAGATTCCTACTTTTGGCATTTTTTTTGTTCTTTTGAAATTTATTTTTTTTAGGTATATAAGAGATGTATGAGTGCATGCTTGGGAAAGTTCTGGTGATAGGAAGAAAACAATGGCCCCTACAAACTCCCTGAGTTTCAGTCATCTCATCTGTAAAATAGGAATAAAAAAATACTCTTCATGGTGCTGTCAGTTAGGACTTAATGAGATGATGTATTTAAGCCCCTAGCACAGTGTCTGTTCCGTAAAAGAGATGAGCTAGTTATTTTGAACATGTATCAGCTCTGGAATTTTTAATGAAGCACAATTTGGCATATAACTGTATGATGTGACAGTGATCTTTTGACTTACTTTTGTCTTCATTCAAGGCCCTGCAAAAAAATAAAGGTGTTACATATTTTCCTTCATAGCTTTGTGTGCTATCAATATGATAGCAGAGGTCTTTTTTCCCTTCTTTATTAATTATTTACATTATTTGTCCCCTCGCTCCCCTCCAGCTATTAATCAGTTCATTGTTTTCAAACCAAAATGTGCCTCCTTCACAATTTCTGCCAGTTTCATATACTGTCTGTATTAATTATATTAATATTTTCTCTCAGATTGCCCCACTAAACAGGTATAACAAATGAAATGCCATCCGTGAACCTTAGTTTCTGGACTAGATATTGGGGATGATTAGATAATTTAAATTTAGACCAAATATTAGGGGAAATTAAGGCATTGATCTTCTTCATATAATAATGGCATTTTGGTTTTCTGAGATCATGTCCTTATACGTTAAGATACGCCTTCTGAAATATCTAATGGTAAAGTGTCCTGCTGATGCAATTTACTTTTAAATGGTTCAACAACCATAACAAAGGTGTGTGTGTACAAATACATATGTTTGAGTGGAGATACAGATGTAGATAAAGATATGCAGAACTGTTAATTGGTGGATCTAGGTGAAGGGTGTACACAGATAGTACTACTTGAACTTTTCTGTAGGCTCGAAATTTTTCAATATGTAAATTTGGGAAAAAATGTAATTAGAATACTCGCTAAAAATTAAATAGCCTCGTTTTCTTTACTTTAATAGATCTACTGAAAAAGGTAACTTTGTTATTACCATAAGTAGAAAACAAGCATTCCTTGTCATAAATAGAAGGTAACTGTAAAAGTTACTTTCAGAAATTTTATTAAAATGTGGCTGGATACTTTTATCTACCAAGGCTCTGAGCCTGAGGTCTGCTCTCTCAAAGGAACATTAGCAAACATTACAGAGGTGTTAAAGACATATTAGCACCAAACTGAGACTTTCTCCTTGACTTAATGGGAGAGTATGAAAGCAAATTGAAAAAGGAACAGCTTTATTACTCTGTGTGATTCAGGCCACCTCAAAGCATCACCATTACTTGGGAAATGCTGCCTCCGTTGATATAAGTGTAGTGTGTGAGGAAGAAAATGAACTTCTGTGTTGAATTCTGTTTATAATGCTCTTGTGTGTTGAATTATTACCATTGTTACTTGGTAGTTTTGATGATTACAGATGCATGTTTAGCTGAATGGTATCCTGGCCGAAGGCAGACGTCAGATTCTGCGGTCTAAATTGTTACTGGTTTTTTGCTCTGAAGTTGCTCTTGTGGTTGGGGTTTTTCTGGTTTGTTTGTTCTTTCTTTCTCTCTCTCTCTCTTTCTCTTCTTTCCTGATATATTGTTCCTGCTGTTATTTGGAAGCGTCTAGGTTGCTTTGCCTCTTGAACAATGAAAGGATCCAGACCGAGTCTGCCTCACATTTTGTTATCCCAGTACAAGACTCAATTGAATAAAACATATTACCCATCTGGCCTGGAAATCTCAGTGGCACTCAAGATAACTTACTAACAAGTTGTTGGATCATGATATCTTGATTTTCGGAAAGTTCAGCTTCTTTTTAGCTGTTGCTAAGAGAGAAATTTCATTGACATGAGGGACACGAGGACATGTCTGCATGCTGCCAGTTGTTTTACAGGCATTTGGCTCTGCCGCCTTGCAGATGGTTAGACTCTGGGTGGTGGGGTAAGTGTGTGCTGATTATCTTATTGAATTAAGGTAACCTTTTGTCGTTCATTGAATTCTGCAGACCAGTTGGTCAGTGAGCAGCTGCTCTGTGTGGCTTGGTTTGAGTTTTGAAGGACACAAAGACCATCTTAAAGGGTGGTCAGTCTAATCCAGGTATTCAACAAAGCAATAGTGAAAGCCTTCTTCTCTTTTGACACTGTTTTCTGTTCTGATGGAAGTGAATGAACAAAAACGTTTTTACTTTTTGCTCAATTAACTAAATGATTAAAGTAATGGTTTTTTGAATGTTTGGCTGAGTGCTTCAGAATTTTTTTTACCTAATGTTTTAAGTCGAAGAGAATACCATAATATTTGATGTTAGAAGCATTCTAATTTAATGTCAGAGTGTATGTTTGAAGATGCATGATAGACTGATGGCATTGTTGTTTTTTAAGTTTATTTTCGCAAATAGTCTGGAAACTAAAACATGCCTCAATGATGTCATTTCTTGGAAAATTCCAGCTGTGTAAATCTACCATATTTTTCTATGGATTCTACCTCAGTTTCTGGAAACTGTTTCAGGAGGCTTCTTTTTTCTCTTCTCGTCTTTTCTTTTCTTTTTTAAGTAAATGTGAGGCTTGAACTCATGACCCCAAGATTAAGAGTTGCATACTCTACTGCCTCAGCCAGTCAGCTGCCCCAGAAGGCTTCATTTTTAATAAAGGCGTCCTTAATTGTTTTTAGTAAATTGCAGAAATTTTGTGGCTCATTTCTCCTCAGGAAAAAAATTTTTTTGGACTGATCTTTTTGGTTTTACTCAGGGTACAGTGTAGGTGTCCTCAGAGAAAATGAATGCAGCCATTCATTGATTTACTTATTGTCAGAGAGAAATCATTTAATAGTGATTGGTGAGGAGCCATCTGATTTCTCTAGTCTGCTTATCTGTTGGGCCTGGGAGACTTTTGATTCACTTTTTCATTTGGATTGGTACGCAAGTGATGATCATAATGCCTATCAACATTTAGTAAGCTCATATTCTGTGCTGGGCGCTGGGCTGAGCTCTCCATGTTCTTTCATTCTATCCTCACAACAACTTTATGAGGCAGGTCTTATTAGTTCCATCTCAGAGATGACAAAACAGCCTCCCAGGGAGGGTAAGTAACTTGTCCAGTATCATACAGCTAATTAGTGCCTGGGCCATATGGGAGTCCGAGGCTCTTAGCCTCCAAGGCTCATAATCCGTTCTGCCCTGCTGTTGTTTTAAAGATCGGAGAGGTGGTGGGGGGTGGGCAGAGGGAGAGGAGAGAGAGAATCTCAAGCAGACTCCCCACTAAGCTGAAATCAGGAGTCGGATGCTCAACTGACTGAGCCACCCAGGCGCCCCTGCCCTACTGTTATTTTAATGAAGACCAGTCTTGTTACAGAGCTAGTTTTTTGGTCAAGGGTAAAGGCAAACTAAAAGTTCTCTTTTAGGGTTTCAGATTCTGTGTCGATGCTTGTCATAATTATGGTAAAAATAATATTACAACGTTAAAAAACTTTTTTGAAGTGTGAACACTGTCCATAATCTTAGCACCCTAATGCAACTATTTTGTTTTTGGTTTTCTCTTCTGAATTTCTCTATGTGCATGTCCTTTTCCATAACTATAATTAAAGCATATCTGCAACTGTCTTCTGCTTTTGGAAAAAACACTGCTATTTCACAGATACTTTCCATTTAATTTTATTTCTAGAGTTTATTTATTTGAGTAATCTCTATACCCAACATGGGGCTTGAACTTGCAACCCCGAGATCAAGAGTCACATGCTCTTCTGACTGAGCCAGCTAGGCGTGCCAATATTTTCCATTTTAAATGCCATTCTTTAAAAAGGCTTTTCCTAATCTTTTGAACCTCCCATCTAAATGAAGTCTCTTCAGTGACTCCAAGGAAGTGCCCTATACTTTTTCTTATTAGTTGTTTTTACTGTCTATAATTATGTGTTTATTTGTCTCATTACTTTTGAACTTCAGTTGTCCCCTCCAGATGGAAAAGCTCCACAAACACAGAGAGCTTATCTCTTTGCTCACCTCTGTTGAATGAGTGCAAGTAGTTATATTATTTATTAGCTAAAATTAGGTTTCCGTTTGTCTCTTAACTCCAGCACACAGACACACAATCTGTCCAGAAACCATTGGACAGATTTTCACCAAACTTGGAGGGCTTTTGGAGAGTGTGTTTAGGATGATCAGGAGACACGTGTCATATGTTTCCTGATCCTGTGTTAGAGGTCGTATAGAGACATTTTAAATGTGAGACCTGAATTGAAAGTCCAAAGGGCAAATTATTGGAATGGCAGACATTGGTTTGCATTTCACAGTTGAAAGCTTCTCACCTGGGCTGTTCGGTATCTTGATCTACGATGAGCAGTAGCGAGAATCTATTTAATGATGGCCAGTGGGTCTCCCTGTCAGATACCAGCTAATCTCAAATAGATCCATTTGATCTCTTCATTTTCATTTTGCTTGTTTGAACTTAAATTATCTATTGAAAGAGATTCTTTTAATTGCTATTTCTCTCCTGCGAAACACTTTTACGAGCTAATGAAACAAATTAAACAATTGCAAATGTATATAGTATAAAAGACATTAGGATTTGTCACTATTTGAAACTAGAATTCAGTTGAAAGAAAAGATTGTTACATGTAACCCTGTGGGGTATATAGTGATTATTAGGAAGGTCTAACATAAATTAGATACTTCAGGTGTGTAAGAAAGCCAACTGCCTGGTATCATAAAAAGCTTACTAGTACAATGTGTACATATCTGCAGATGGAAAAAAAAATAGGAAGAGTCAAATTAAGACAAAGTCACATTTAATATTTGACATTTGAAAGAACAGTTTTGAATTGAGGGGTGGAAGATCAGCCTTTGAGTCTTTTTAGAACAAGCGGAAACAGGAGTTAATTTCAGTCCCCCTTCACTTGAGTTCTGCAGGCTTTGTACCACGTACCCTCTGCTGCCAGGGCCTGCTTATTTCTTCTGTAAGCTCACCCTTCTGCGCCCCGTGGATTCTTCCCCAGCCCTTCCCCTCTCCTTCGTACTGTCCCATGTCATGATCTGCATGGCAGAATGTTTGCCGCGTAGCCACAAGCTCTGGAACCTGTGCTGAACATTAAACCAGCAGGTAGACAGGCCTCCTGTGCTGGCGAGGTCCGTGCATGGCTGCGTGTGTCAGGCTGAGGACAGCACCAGTGGCACGAGAAGGAGAGTACCACTACGATTAATTAGCAAATGATACACCCCTCAGCTAGCCACGTGCTGCATGGCCGGAACGTCGCCGCCTCTGCTGTTGCTGCTTTTTTCCTCTTAATTGAGGTGTAATTGGCATACAGCATTACGTTAGTTTCAGGTGTATGACATAACGATGGGATATTTGTGTGTATTATGAAACGGTCACTGCAGCAAATCTAGTTAGCAGCTGTCACCACATGTAGAGAATTTTTTCTTGCTTGCGGAGAGAACTTTTTCACCTCTTCTTTGAGAGTCTTCTTGCCGCTAGTAATTTCTCCTCGTCTGAACCACTGTAGCATTATGATCTTTATTGTCTGTCTTCCTCATTAGTACTGTCTGTAACTCCTCAGTTCTGTGGGCCTTGACAGGCTAGGCTGGTTGTGACCTCCTTGGAGAGGGAGACTGTCTTTTTTTTTTTAATTTAAATTTTTAAAGGTTTTTCTTTTAATCACTGGTGCTTATCATGACAAGTGCTCTCCTTAATCCCTCTCACCAATTCACCCATCTCTCCCAACCACCTCTTCACTGGTAACCATCAGTTTCTTCTCTATAGTTTTTTGGGGTTTTTTTGAAGATTTTATTTATTTATTTGACAGAGAGACAGAGAGAGATCACAAGTAGGCAGAGAGGCAGGCAGAGAGAGAGGAGGAAGCAGGCTCCCTGCTGAGCAGAGAGCCCGATGCGGGGCTCGATCTCAGGACCCTGAGATCGTGACCTGAGCGGGAGGCAGAGGCTTAACCCACGGAGCCACCCAGGCACCCCAAGTTTCTTCTCTATAGTTAAGAGTCTGTTTGTCGGTTTGTTTGTCTGTCTGTCTGTCTGCCTCTTTCTTTTTTCCCCTTTGCTCTTTTGTTTCTTACAGTACACATATGAGTGAAATCATTTGGTATTTGTCTTTCTCTGACTTATTTCGCTTAGCACAATAGTCTCTAGCTGCATCTAGTTGTTGCAAATGGTAAGATATTATTTTTTATGGCTAAATAATATTCCCTTCTACACACACATATTTATCACTTCTTTATCCATTCATCATTTGATGGACACTTGGGCTGCTTCCATATCTTGGCTATTGTATATAATGCTTATAAACATAGGGTGCATATATCCCTTTGAATTTTTTTTTTTGTATTCTTAGTATTTTTGTATTACCAGTGTTTTTGTATAGTGTGATTGATGGGTCATAGAGTAGCTCTATTTTTAACTTTTTGAGGGACCTCCATACTGTATGGCTGCATCAATTTGCATTCCCACCAACAGTGCAAGAGGGTTCCTTTTTCTCCACATTCTTGCCAACACCTGTTGTTTCTTGTGTTTTTGATTTTAGCCATTCTGACAGATGTGAGGTGATACCTCATTGTAGTTTTGATTTGCATTATTGATGATAAGTGATGATGAGTATCTTTTCATGTGTCTGCAGGCCATCTTCTTTGAAGAAATGTCTGTTCGTGTCTTCTGCCCAATTTTTAATAGGATTATTTGTTTTTTGGGTATTGAGTTGTATCAGTTCTTGACATATTTTGGATACTAACCCTTTGTCAGATATGTCATTTGCAAATACCTTCTCCCATTCAGTAAGTTGCCTTTTAGTTACCTTCGGTTGTTGATTGTTTCCTTCGCTATGCAGAAGCCTTTTATTTTGATGAAGTCTCGATATTTTATTTTTGCTTTTGTTTCCCTTGCCTCAGGATACCTATCTAGAAAAAAAGTTGCTATGGCCAATGTTAGAGAAGGTACTGCCTGTACTCTCTTCTAGGATTTTTATGGTTTTAGGTCTCACATTTAGCTCTTTAATCATTTTGAACTATTTTTGTCAATGGTATAAAAAAGTGCTCCAGTTTCATTCTTTTGCTTGTAGCTGTCCAGTTTTCCCAGCACCATGTGTTAAAGAGCCTGTCTTTTTCCCACTGGATATTCTTTCCTGCTTTGTTGAAGATTAATTGGCCATATAATTGTGAGTTTATTTCTGGGTTTTCTATTCTGTTCCATTGATTTATCTGTCTTTTTGTGCCAGTACCATACTGTTTTGATTACTACAGTTTTGTAGTATAAGTTGAAGTCTGGAATTGAGACGCCTCCAGCTTTGCTTCTCTTTTTCAAGATTGCTTTAGCTATTCAGGTCTTTTGTGTTTCATGCAAATTTTAGGATTCTGTGCAAAATGCTTTTGGTATTTTGATAGGGATCACATTAAATCTATAGATTCCTTTGGGTAGTATGAACATTTTAACAATATTTGTTCTTCCAGTCCATGAGCATGGAATGTCTTTCCATTTCTTTGTGTTATCTTCAATTTCTTTCATCAGTGTTTTATAGTTTTCAGAGTATAGATCTTTCACCTCTTTGGTTAGGTTTGTTCCTAGGTATCTTACTATTTTTGGTGCAGTTGTAAATGGGTTTTTCTTCTTAATTTCTCTTCTTGCTCTTTTATTATTGGTCTATAGAAATGTAACAGATTTCTTTAGATTGATTTTGTATCCTGTGACTTTACTGAATTTGTTTTTCAGGTCTAGCAGTATTTTGGTGGTCTTTCAGGTTTTCTGTATATAGTATCATCTCATCTGCAGATAGTGAGTTTTACTTCTTCCTTGCTGATTTCGATGCTTTTTATTTCATTTTGTTGTCTGATTGCTGGGACTAGGACTTCCAGTATGCTGTTGAATAAATGGGTTGACAGTGGACATCCTTGTCTTATTCCTGACCTTAGGGATAAAGCTCTCAGTTTTTCCCCATTAAGGATGATGTTAGCTGTGGGTTTTTCATATATGGCCTTAATTATGTTGAGGTATGTTCCCTCTAAGCCTACTTTGTTGAGGGTTTTTATCATGAGTGGATGTTGTACGTTGTCAAATGCTTTTTCTGTGGATAGAGACTATGTATGAAACTTGTTTTTATCATCCACGCTACCACAGGAACATACTTGATTCCATTTTTATAGAATCTCAGAGTTGAAAGAGACCTTATAGGCCGTGTAGCTGAACCCATGCTTGAATTGCTTCTGCGCAGTCCTCACAAATGGTCATGTAGCTTCTGCTGAAATGTTGTGAGGTTGGGAGCCCCTATGCCCAGAAGCAGCTTTTGTCCTTAGGATGTGTTATTGTCTGCTTGTATATTTGGAACTGCTCCCTGCTCTGGGTCCAGATAGGGTTGAATAGGAGGGAGAAAGGAACTATTGAGTACCTAGACATGCCAGATACAATCCTGGACATTTTACTTACCTTGGTGGGGTTTTGTGTGTGTGTGTGTGTGTGTGTGTGTGTGTGTGTGTGTGTGTGTGTTTTAAGTTTTTTATTATAATTCCAGTGTATTTAACAGACAGTGTTTTATCAGTTTCAGGTGTACAGTGTAATGATTCCAACAATTCTATATATTACCCAGTGTTCATTATGATAGGTGTTTAGGTTGCTCTTTTTTTTTTTTTTTTTAAAGAGAGAGAGAGGGAGGGAGAGACAGCACCTGTGAGTGGGGTGGGGGGTTGGGAGGAGCAGAGGGAGAGAGAATCTTAGGCAGGTGGAGCCCAATGCAGGACTCCATCTCACAACTCTGAGATCATGACCTGAGTGAAACCAAGAGTCAGACGCTTAACCAGCTGAGCCACTCAGGCGCCCCGGTGTTTAGATTACTTTTAATAAAGGATAATTTATTTCCTCCTCACTTCTTTTTTTTTTTTAAAGATTTTATTTATTTATTTGACAGAGAGAGAGATCACAAGTAGGCAGAGAGGCAGGCAGAGAGAGAGGGGAAGCAGGCTCCCTGCTGAACAGAGAGCCCGATGCAGGGCTCGATCCCAGGACCCTGAGATCATGACCTGAGCCGAAGGCAGAGGCTTAACCCACTGAGCCACCCAGGTGCCCCTTCCTCCTCCCTTCTGTTCAGGAGCCTAATTTCCTTTTAGGCTGAAAGGGCCGCCACTCACTGTCTTGTAGCACCCTCTCCTCTCAGATGGACTACAGGATGGACATTGTCCTCACTACACATATGAAGAAATTGAAGCCCAGAGAGTTAGGGTCACACATATAGGAGTCAGACCCCACCTTCTGACCGCAGAACTAGTCCTTTTTTTTTATACCACTGTGGGCTTTCCTTTCAAGCTGAGGATGGGTATCTTTCCAGCACTGTAAACCTCCTTTTCTGGGGTGCTAAACCATCTTGGTCTTACTTCTCTAGGTAACCTTCACAGTGCTCGTCTTAGGGTGGGTGTTCATGTTGACTGCTCCCCAGGTGTGACTGCGTACTGTGCTGTCCTTCCTGTGGAGGAGAAGGGGTCTTGCTGACTTGTACCTCTCAGTGCGCAGTCTTACCCAGTGATGTCATTGACATATGGCCGCTTCTCTTTTTTAGCAGTTTATTTATTAATTCTTTTCCTCTGTTCATTCAAAAACGTTTATTGAATGCATACTCTGAGCCAAGCACTGTTCTCGGAGACACCCCTGCTTTCATGGAATTTATATTCTAAATATATAGACAGGTGATAATAAGCCAGTGAACCAACAAGGTAACTACGACTGTGTTAAGTGACGTGAGGGAAATCACGAGCCAAAGGAGAGATAAAAACCAAGGAGTGAGGCTCTGTGAGGAGTTTCATGCTCTGGAAAGTTCCTGAGGAGAGATGAAAGGATGAGAAGGGGTCAGCTGTGGGAAGAGCTGATGAGCTCAGGGAGGGAAGGCTTCAGTACTTATGTTTGAGGAAGAAAAAGGCGTCTCGTGTGGCTAAAGCAGAGAGACCCTTGGAAGGGCAGCAGAGTATTTAAAGCTGGGGAACAATACAATCTGGTTTGTGTTTTTAACATCACTGAGAGACATGACAATTACTTGAAATGTGTGTTTCTGGACTGGGGAAAAAAAGTTGCTTTAAAGGACAGTATTAGGACAAATGGCAGAATTTGACTATGCATCAAATATTAGATAATAGTGTTATATCAATGTTAAATTTCCTGAATTTGATAATCCATTGTGGTTATGAAGAGAATGTCCTTATTCTTAAGAGGGGTGAAGGGTCATGATCTTTGCAGCTTATTCTCAAATGGTTCAGGATAAAACAGGAGCAATCAAAGGTGGCAAATTGTTAAGGGTTTATTTGTGTTTATTGTACTGTTCTTGCAACTTGTCTGTAGGGTTGAAAGTTTTTTCAAAATAAAGCTTTAAAGGTCACTGAGGCTGCCGTGTGTGGGAGAAGTTAGGGGGCGAGAGAGACAGGCAGGCTGGCCAGCAGGAGGCTGTTGGGATGGTGGCTGCATGCATTGGGGTGTCACGGTGGAGAGGGAGAGAGGAGGTCAGATGGGAAATGTGTTTTGGAGGTGGAACTGACAGGGCTTGCTGACGGAGTGGATGTGGTGGCCAACGGGAAGGGGGGACATAGAGGTTACCCCTTGGGGCTCCCTGATGGTTATGGACTGAATTCCGGTAGCTCTCACCCCCTAATCTGTTTTACTCCAGTCAGCCCGTCTGTGAGTAGTTCCCACAGGGATTTATTTCACAGGTGAGGGGAGGCTCAGGGAGGAGAAGTGACTCATTTGAAGTCAGTGGATAAGGCAGAAAATTTACTTTTTCTAAAAATTTTTTAAAGAAAATTTACTTTCTTTACCCAGAAAACCCAAATGCAAGCACGGGATTAGTGCTCTTCAAACTGAATTCTTTCCCATTGGGCGATTGTGAAATTAGTGTAGTGAATGGCTACTTTATTATTAAAGAAACAAACAAACAAACTGAATAAACAGCATGTCCCCTGTAAGGAAGGGTAAGTAAGGTCTCATGGAACTTGTTTTAGTTAAATATGTACATGTGTATATACTAGGTCATCAGATAAAATGTATTTTTTACTTTGAGTTGCAGTCAAAAGTTGGAAAGCCATGCAGAGGACTATTGTAAACAGAGGTCTTGCAGTTCCCATGGGAATAAAAAAGCAAAAGACAAACTCACTTGGGTGGCTACTGTTGGCTGTCTTGTGTTGTTTATTTCTTTAATGATTGATGGGCTATAAGTCAGTGTTTTCTTAGTTGACTTCATAGTCATCCTTTACTTTCAGTCTTAAAGTCAACAAATATTGAGCGCTTGCTGTGTGCCAGGCATTGTTCTCGGCAGTAGGAGTGAGCAGGAGAGACGTGGCCCTCAAGGAGCTTACATTTAAACATGTTACCAAGTAAAACCATAGTATTCCTTCAGTTCTGTTAAGTGATCGGTGCTCTTGAGGATTCAATAGGACTGGTGTGGGAAGGTGATGCTTGAGTTCAGACCTGAGTGAAACTGAAGATACTGCTTTGCCTCAGGGAAGAGTGTCTCAGGCAGAAGCAGAGCCCAGGTCAGAAGTGTGAGTTGGAACTAAGCCACGGGTGTTAGAAGGACAGAAAGATGGCCCTTGAAACTGTAGTGTGGGGCTCCGGGGAGAGTGGAGGGAGAGGAGGTCAGATTTAAGATATTTTTTGGAGGTAAAGCCAACAGGACTTACAGTGGGTAGGGTATAGGGGGAAGGACTTAAGGATGAATCTGGGTAGAAAATAGTGCTGTTTACTGGTAGGGGAGGGCTGGAGGCTGATGTAGAAATGTGATTGAGAGAAAAAAGAAATCTATAGTTCTGTATCCGGCCATGAAGTCGAGAGGCCTCTTGGACATCCATATAGAGACTCAGTGTGTCCATTTGATGGCCAGGCTCTTGGGTAAGAGGTGTGAACTAGAAATAGAAATTTGAGACCCATGAATGTATGGCTGGAATGGGGCCGATGAGCTTAACTGAACTACCTGGGCGAAAGTGTGCATCAGAAGAGAAGAGAACTGAGGCCAGATTCCCGGGACAGGTAAGGGAAAGGAGCACCAGTGACAAAGGAGGAAAGCCATGTGGGAGCCTAGAGAAGTGTTTTGTGGAGGGGAGAGGGGAGAAGGCTTAATATCAATTTATATAGAGTTGACTCCCACTTTTGAGCTCTGAACCTACTAGCAGTAAGGGAAGTTACTTACCTTGAGAACTCACTCCTCTGTGTAAGACATATGTGCTTTTAGTTTTAAAATGTTTTATTTAATAAATTGGTGATAATAGTACTCATTTCACAGAGCTGTTTGGTAAATTAAATTAGTTAATACACAGAGAAGCTTCCAACAGTCCCTGGCACGTAGTAAGGGACAGTCACTGTGAGTTGTTTGTGGCAGTGGTCCTTATTATAAGGAATCAATTCGGGCTTAAGGTCTAGATTCCAGATTAGTAGAGAAGAAAGATAGTAGTGGTGCTGGCTATTCATCTGAATGTGTTCTGTGATAATCAATTTTGTTTAGCTGGTTCCCTGAGTAGAATATTAAAGCAATCTTGAACAACGAGGGGACCTTGTTACTAGATTGCCATTAAGTGGCGATAGTAAGTGCCCCTAAAAATCAAAGTAATGGAGAATGGTCTCCTTTTTCTAAAACACTTAATTTGCTGTTTCTTCATCACGTGTCATCCTTTGTTACTTTCAAGGTCAGGGGGAGATAATAATTTTAACTATACTGCTACATCTTCACACAAATTATCGTCTGAAGGAACTTCCTTAGAATTGACAAATGAGCTCTCTTTTCCTTCCCAGGAGGAACTTGTTAAACCAATAGAGTTCAAACTTCTAATTCCCATTCCTTACTAGTGTGCACCATTTCATTCATCTCGAATAAACATACAACCTCAAGCATCCTACTAGGCAAATAGATTCCTTTTTAATTAGTGGCTCTATACACAGAATTTTATCATCGTGAAATTTATAAACCAAAAGGGAACAAATATTTACACTTGCAACTTCATGTCAGCATTGCTCTGAAAATGTAAATGTGTTTCCCGTGTTTCTGCTGTGGAGGTAGAAAATAAGCTTCAACTTCTTAGGAGTGTGTCTGCTCTGTTAGGTAGGGAATGTGGAAGATCTGTATACATGTTCTTCCTTTGTGACTGGCATTACTTTTTTTCACACAAAGACTTGTTTTGTTTGTTTTGTTTTGTTTTAAAGATTTTATTTATTTATTTGACAGAGAGAGAGAGATCACAAGTAGGCAGAGAGGCAGGCAGAGAGAGAGGAGGAAGCAGGCTCCCCGCTGAGCAGAGAGCCCGACGCGGGGCTCGATTCCAGGACCCTGAGATCATGACCTGAGCCGAAGGCAGAGGCTTCTGAGCCTTCCAGGTGCCCCAAAACAGTTTTTTTAAATTTTATTTTTAAGTAATCTCTACACCCAATATGGGGCTCAAACCTACAACCCTGAGATTAAGAGTTGCATGCTCTACTAAGTCAGCCAGGCTGTTTTGTTTTTTGTAGTACTATTTTGTAGGCATCTCTTAAGTACCAAGACAGAATTTTATTTTGAGGAGTTATTGCTCTTGTAGTTATCAGACAGAATTATTTCTCAATTTAAGTAGACCTTTTATTTCAAGGCAGAATTAAGCCAACCACAAGGGTTCCTGGGAACAGAATAATGTAGGGCTAAGGTTTTGTGTGTCAGTGTAGACAGTCTAATGCTGTACAAAATGCTAAGATTTTTAAATGATGCCTAAATATATAATGGTTTAAAGGTCCCAATTAAAATGAAAAAGCTAGTTAAAATCCATTGAAATAATTTAGAAAAGGGGGGATGATTTTGCCAAGATCTCAGAGATAATTATTTTCAAGGCTTTACTGCAGTTTTGATCAAGCTGCATTAAGTGGCTCTGCCTAATTTCAGCTGTTACATGGTGGTTATACTTTGCTAGCATCCCAAAATGATTTTAGGTCACTTAGGTTATTAAAATATATTTGGTATACTAATTTGTTTTTCAAAGCATCAAAAATAATTAAGATAGGAACAGATAAACACTGTATCTAGAATGAATAATTTAGTTGTAAATATCCTAGAAGCTAAGGAGAAAAGAGAATGATGTGGTTTTTAAGATTTTCATCCTCAGGGAAGCATAGAAGTTTGAGAAGAGAGAATTTTTTCCCTGCTTTTTTTGAATTTAAGGGCAATTTATTTTGGATTCTAATCCTATATAGTCAACAATGAGTAATGCCATTGACAATCAGTCTTTCTTCCCACTCTTCTCTCTCTTCTTTCCCAAAAGGGAAACACCTGATTGCAAAAATAATGCATGCTGTTTATATAAAAAGGAAAATTTCAGATAAGTCCGAAATACATGTATCGAAATGAAGTTTCCTTGAATGATGCTATTTCTCAGTTCACAGAAAGGGATGACATTAAATCCTTATTCAATGAAGGTATTTTATTTATTCATTCATTCATTCATTTAATTTTAATTAGACTCCATGACCAACATGGGGCTCGAACTCATGACCCTGAAGTCAAGAGTCTCACGCCCAACAGACTGAACTAGCCAGGTGCCCCAATGGAGACATTTTTGTAAGGGGTTTTGATGATAATAAGTTTAGCAAACATTTATTGGGCATCTCAGATATGCTTGTTTTAGGAATATGGAAATGAGTAAAGAGAACTCTTTCCCTTAAGAAACTCAAGGATTCATGGGGTTCACTTACAGTCATATTCCATATTTATTCACTGAGTACCTATTTAATATGGGTATAGTAGAGTGTTCAGCTGGGGTCTAGTAGGATGGGTGCGTCAGTAACGAACCATACAGCTAATGCTAATGTTGTGTGCTGAGTGAGTGCCGGGGTTTGTGATGAACAAATTACCTTGAGAGCACAAAGGAGAAGAATTTTGTTTTGTGGGGGAAGCCTTCGCAGAGGGAGGAACTTTTAGGTTGCAAGTTAGTATCAGAGTGCACCAGATAGCCCAAAAGTGGGAGGGTGTTCTAGGCAGAGGGAACCGCAAGCTCAGAGGTTTGGAGGTGTGATCCAGATCGCATGTATGAGCAATGGTAAGTAGCGGACCGCCGAGCAGAGTATGGCTCAGGGAAGTGTGTGGGAGATGAAGCTGTGAAGATGGTAGAGTTGTGTCCAGGAAAAAAAAAAAAAATTGGACCTTATTCTGTAAGTAGGCTTTTAAGCAGAAGAGGAAAGATTTATGTTTTAGGTTCAAAACAGGTAGAAGTGTGAAACATGGATTCAGGGAGGGGGGGTTGAGATGCTAAGTGAGGTAAGGGAGAACCGCTATGGAGCAGCATCTGTGTGGGTTGGGAGGATGGATCAAAATGCAGAGACATTTCTAATCTGAATTGTGTGGGATGAGAGCCGGGAGTCTGTGAGGGCTGATGGTTGCGGAGGAGAAAACCGGTCTCCGGGAAGATCGACATTCAAGGAGTAGCGGAGGAAGGGGGCCTGTTCGTTATTACTGTGTATTCTGAGCCCTTCTACTTCTCATTTTGTTCCCTTTAAGTAATAATTGTATTGGTAGATATCTTTTTTTAAATTATTTTTTATTAAATATGAACATTGCTTCTCGCTTGGCCTGTTCCAAGGATTGAACCCACGATGTTGGCGTTCCTGCCACATTCTAACTGAGCTAACTAGCCACCAGCTAGCCCTCTGTGTTAGTAAATACCTTAACAGAAATTTTACTTTCAGCCACATGATACCTCATTATCTAATACGTATAGATCTTTAAGTCTTTAAGAGTAAAGCCTCTTTACAATACAAACTTGTCTAAAAAACTTTTTTTTTTTTAAGAAATCATGATGAAGTCGTATGTGCCACTTTGTAGCCTCCACGAACTGTCTCCTCATTTAGGCAAAGTGGTGCGCCTTTCGGGGCGTTCTAGTCCATGGTCCGCATCCCTGGGCCAGAGGCAGGGGGGAGTCTTTGGGCTGATGGTAGATTTGGATACTGGCTCCTCCACCCTTGAACTCTGTGCCTTTGGGCCTTTTACTTTACCCTGAAGTCGCAGTCTTCTCACCTGCGAAGTGGAAAGATTAGTGGCTATCGAAGCTTCAAAAGAAAAAGCATTTGGGGGCGCCTGGGTGGCTCAGTGGGTTAAAGCCTCTGCCTTCGGCTCAGGTCATGATCTCAGGGTCCTGGGATCGAGGCCCATATCCGGCTCTCTGCTCAGCAGGGAGCCTGCTTCCCCCTCTCTCTCTGCCTGCCTCTCTGCCTACTTGTGATCGCTCTCTGTCAAATAAATAAATAAAATCTTAAAAAAAAAAGAAAAGAAAAAGCATTTGGTGATTTTCAAACCAGAATATCTCTAAGAAAGCTACCTGACGTTTTGAAGAGGCTGTTTTGTGGTTGTAGAGTTGACATTCACCCCTGTTTCCTGACCATGGAAAACAAACTATTCACCTTTCTGCTTTTAAAAAACTACCCAGCTGTATACCCAGCAAACATCCCTACCCCATGTCTGACCCAAGCCTTATTCATCCCTGATCCTTTTTTTTCCCTTTGTTTTCCTTGGTAAAATGTACATACCTACTGTTTAAAAAAAAAAAAAAAGTGAGAACAGTTTACTCTTTTTTTTTTTTTTTAAGATTTTATTTATTTATTTGACAGAGAGAGAGAAATCACAAGTAGGCAGAGAGGCAGGTAGAGAGAGAGAGGGAAGCAGGCTCCCTACTGAGCAGAGAGCCCGATGCGGGGCTCGATCCCAGGACCCTGAGATCATGACCTGAGCTGAAGGTAGATGCTTTAACCCACTGAACCACCCAGGCGCCCCAACAATTTACTCTTTAAGTTGTTTCCCATGAGTACCTTTAAGCCCGGAGTGGCCTGCTGACTCTTAAGAAGTCTCACAGTTAATATAAGTTAGGGATATGTTCACCTGAAATAATGGGGAGCTTCAATGGAGCTTGTATATGTGGGAGTTCTTTGTCTCTTGCAGCAGTTGTGGGGAGGAACTCCGAGGCTGGCACAGCCAGCTGCCTTTGTGCCACAGTGCCATCTAGACCCTAGGGCCTTTGCATGTCTCTGCTTCACCATCTTTAGCATAGAGGTTTTTCTCATGCTCATCTCATTCTCACATAGTAAATTCTTTTTTTTTTTTTTTTTAAGATTTTATTTATTTATTTGAGAGAGAAAGACAGAGAGGGGGAGAGGGAAAAGCAGACTCCCCGCTGAGTGGAGAGCCTGATGCAGGACTGGATCCCAGGTCCCCGGGATCATGGCCTGAGCTGAAAGCAGACACTTAAACCAACTCAGCCCCCAGGCACCCTTCTCACAAAGTAACTTCTTTGGGTTTAGGCATCACTTCTTCATTCCAGCAGGGAACAGAGGGAATGGGCCAAGGGTAACAGCAAAAGCTTTCTTCTGGTGAGGCTTTTCTTTCTTATTCAGGAAATGAGGCAGTCCCCTTCCCACCAGGGGCTTCTGCTTTTATTTCATTATCCTGAGCTGAGTTACATGGCCATTCTCTAGCTGCAGGTGGTCAGGGAGATCAAGAATTTAGCTTTCCAGTCTTTTTGGTTAGAATGCACAGGGGAAGGTGGTAAGAATGGGTTTGTATCAGTCTACATTAGCGTCTACTCTTCTCAGGGCAAAATTATCTTGGTATAGTTACCAACTTCTGGATCTTACCTGGGGTGACGGGTGTCCTGGTTTGCCTGGGACTGAGAGATGTGCTGGGATGCAGGACTTTCGGTGCCATAACCTGGACAGTCTGTAGGAAAACCAGGATGATGGTCACCTTAGTCCTGTCTTGTTCTCTTTGGTAAATGTATCATCTCTTGAGGATGGAGCCATCTTCGCCAGGCTTACAAAGACTGAAAAAATAATAATTTAGTAGTAGAGGATAGTAACTTAATTATAAATTATACAAAAATCATGACTAAACTATTAAATAATATTTTAATAATTTACAATGAGAAATAAGTGTTCTGAATCCATGGAGCAGATTGGAAGTAGGACTCCAAGTTGCTGCTTAGTGCATGTGGAATTTTGACTGGGTTTCTTGGGGCTGCAGTGTTACCCAACTCCAGGGGAGGCTTTGTTCACAGCAGCCTGGAATTGATTCTCTAATACTTTTGATTAATTGACTGATTATACTGAAAAGAATTGTATGTTATCTCCGGCAGGTATACGTGTTAAACCCTGTGTTTCAGGCATGCGCTTGCTAGCACACACGTGGGGGTAAACTGTTAGACACCAGAGGCCCTCCTGAAGCCAGGCTTCCTGCTGAGGTTGACCTTGAAAGCAGTCCTAATGTAGACCCTTCGTGGGTGACATGGCTGGGAGAATAGGATCAGAAAGAACCTTTTTTCCCTTCTCCACCCCTCTCCCTGAATTCAGCTGAGACCTGGGCTGGGTGTGGCTGCTGGGCCTCGAGGAGTCAGGAGGATCCTTCTCTTCACTTCACTTAGAGCCCAGAGTTCTGACTCTTACTCCAAGATTTTCTCTGCAGTCCTCTCTTCCCTGTCTGAACAGAGATTCCTCTTACTTCTCTTACTGTTAATAGGAACCTCGCTTGCTGCCGCTTTTCCTTAACCTCATCCTAAAACTGCGATGCATATTTTATATTTTCTTGCATGTTTGACTTTTAGTTAATATTTAATGATAATTTCATTCTGTAGCCATCCTCTTATCTGGTATCTTGGAACTAGTCCCTGTGCCTCTCAGTTCTAGCCTGTGATGATTAAGTTTTGTTTTAAAAAAAAAAAAAAAAAAAAGTGTGCTATTCGGACATATTCTCTTATTAGTAAAGGCATTACTTAGTATGTGACTAACGCTGTGCATCTATAACCAGTCGTCCCACCTCGTGAGTACCGACGTAATTTCGAAAGAATTCTTTCTTTGTTAAAGACCTTTTCTGCATGGGCCACATGTTTCCAGGCCTATTTCATAGTAATTTGTGGTTTTTTAGGTATGTCAATAGAGATTCTGTAGCCAGAATGCCTGGATTCTGTTAAATAAACATTTTGTAAGATTGCTTACTTTAAAAAATTGTCTTTGTTTAAAAAGTTAATTTCTTCTCTAATGTCTCAATGAAGAAATTTTTAAGATCTGATAAATTTTAGTTAAAACATTTTGTTTTTAATATTTTAAGTCTTAATATTTTTTTTTATATTTTAAACCTTTTAAGCCTCTTTTCTGAAGGTTGATATATTAATGCTCTTTTGGTCACATACTTTCTTCTGAATTTTAAGAAATCTGTGCTAGAATCTGTAACATGCTTAAAATATACTTTTGATGATCATATGGGTTTTGACTAAAAACAGCTAAATAAAATTTCAATGAATGATAGTGTGCACATGCTAATATATTTTTCATCATTTATATGCTCTTGGGAGAGTGACTCATGCACTGTTTTCTCTTGAGTTCCTGAGAGTTTATAAAAAGATTACTAACAGTTGGCAACAGAATTGAAATAATGAATGTGTAAAGTGAAGGGGAAAATGTTTCTCATTTGTTCCTCTCTTACCTTGATGAAATTTTTACCACTTGAAAATTTCCAGTAAAGTCAAGGTCAGTATGTGAATCTAATATGGTTCTACCCATCATGGTCTAAGGATTTCCTGTCTTGTCATACAACATGTGTGTTCCCAAAAGAGAAAATGCAGTTTGATTTCATGATGATAAATAGCTTTTCAAGGACACTGGAGTCAGGTATAAAAGGATGATCACTGTTTGAGGACCAGGAGATAGTGTGGAGAGGAAAAGGTGAGATGAAATTTAAAAGTTGACATCACTTAAGCCCCCAGTTGTTGGTCACCACTTACATCTCTAGCTGTCCTTCTGGCAATATTTTAGGGATGTATTTCCTTTGACCTTTTCATTAGTAGGATGTCATAGGCCTTAGGATATAGCATAGAACTGAGCTGAAAACAAAGTAGAGTTGTTTGTGACCCTCTGGGCTGGTCCTTCAGGTAGAGCGCATATCAGGTGAGAACTGATGAGTGACCTTGGGCAATTAAACCTTAACTTACTGGACAACCCAATGAGCACATCACAAATACTTTAAAAATGTGTAAAATTCAGATTCCAGTGCATTGTTTTATACCTTGACACTCCTGGATAAGTTATCTTGTGTTTTACCCCCAGGCTTCCCCTTCCGTACATCGTTACCCATCTGGGTTTTGATTTATTTTTCACTGCACACTTATTATCCCTCTCATTGCTTCACTGTGGGGGAAAATCTTCTTTATTCCAGAGCTGTAACATTGCTGCCTGGGACTTTTACCTTGAAGTCTCAATGCCCTAGAAGTCTATAAAAGAAATAGAAGATCCCTTTACTTTAACTCCCTATATGTGTGTTTTATCCATTAAGGCATGTTGGCATTTAGTGAGGAGGGGGAGGGAGGGTGCTCCACCTAGAGGCTTCCTCTGTTCTAATTTACATAATTTCTTAATGTATTCATGGCACCCTTTCTCCTAGCTTCACATTTTGAGCTCTTAGAAGACTTAGATGTTTTGGTTTTGTATGCATACATTTTGAACTCTCTGGGTTGAACATTTCCTAGGTGTTCGCACACTCTACTCAGCCTAGGACATTAAGGGTTATATAAAAATTAGCTTCCTAAATGACCATTAACCAGAAATCTTACCTGTCCAAAGAGAGGATTCATGCGACTCCCAAGTATGCATTGCCCTCTGCATAGCATGTTAATTTTGCAACCAGAGATAGATGAGAATTTTGCTGCATTTAAATTTTTCATTGTGATGAGACAAATCTATTATTATAAAAGCTCTCTACTCATCAGTGAGAGTGTTTCCTTCTGTTGTTTTAATTAAAGGAGCAGTGTATTTTTAAATTTAATTATGGCACTTTGATGATCTGATACTGGCTGCAAGCTAAGAACTCTTCGGGTTTTTAAGATTTATAATGCATCTAGAGCAAAAGGGTGATGGAAATGTTCCATATATACACTGTTCAGTATGATAGGCACATGTGGCTGTTGGGCACTTAAAATGGGCTAGTGAGACCAAGGAACTAAATTTTAAATTTTCTTTAAAATTAAATTTTTTAAAAAATTACAATTTAAATGGTCACATGTGGTTAGTGGTTACTATATTGAATAGCAGGAATCTAGAGCATGTAGAAAAACTTCCATTTAGTATAATGGCGTCCTGGAATTTCAAATTTCCTTGTTTTTGGTTGGGAAGTTGAGGTTCGTTAAATTTGAAGTTGATGATGGGTAGTATTGCTCTTAGCCATGGGGAGAGATTTCTTTAACAAAGGTGTGAGTTTATTGGACTTAAATTTATAGAAGTGAACTTCTTTGAGAAGGCAAGTATCCGTTCCAAAAATAATTCCTTATAATAAATTGAACAAATATTTGTAAAATATTTCCTGTGTATAAACAAGCACACTAAATATGGAGGCTAGGAGGTGAGTGGAACTTAGATCGTCCCTTCGAGGAGCTTTCTATTTGAGTTTTCCTCCAGAGGCTTTGAGAGGCCAACAGGTGAGCTCTGTCCTTCTAGAGCACAGAATGCCCAGTGGGTCATTATCATCAGGATTTGGCTTCATTGCTTTGCAGGAGGGCTGAGGCTTCACAGCTCGAGGAGGAACTGTTTATATCCCAGAACACAGAGTGGTGTATCAGCTCTGACATGCAAGATTCATTTCAGCTGAGAGAGGGTTGACGCGGGATTGGGATTTCTTCAGGTGCATGCTGCAGGAAGCTCTGCCGAGCTCCAGATGTGTTTGAGCAGGCCCCTCGGGTCTTCCCCATGTGTGGGAGATGGACTTTCCCCAGACTCTGGCATGCTGGAGTCAGAGACATTGAACATGGACCCTTCCTCATCCACACTCCCCCCTCACTGAGGTGAGGAGGAATTCTTGATAATGCTGAGCTTGGCTCAAGAACCTGGAGTGTCTAATGGAGATAAATATTCCCTTAAACAGAAGTATGGAGCTTGTTAGGCAAGCCAGATTTTTAAAAGTCACAGTAAGAATTCAGCTTTCTTTTTTTTTTCTCCCAACTGGTAAGACCCTACCTGAGTTCACTTGGCTGTGCTCTTAGTTGGAAACGCAGGGCCCCAGGAAAAGCCACAGAAAAATAGGCCGCATATGCTCCTACTTGTGCAGTCACCTTACATGCTCACTAAGTTCTGTGTTTTTAGCTAAATAAATCATGAACTTACAGTAGAGGGGTGTGTGTTCGCACCCGTCTCTTACCCACTGAGCCACTAACCAGAGCTCACTTAATGCTGCTTGGAGTCAGGGAACTCGGAACCTAACTGTCCCTCTTTCTGGCAGTTGGGAGAGTCATAAGGGCCTGAAGGGTGAAGCTCAGACAGGCTGGAGCAGTAGGTTATGGAGTAAGAAAGGGACACGTGTAAACAGTGGTGAGCTGGATGCAGAGGAATTACTGATCTGATCTCATGGTGCAGATGTGGAGGGAGAAGAGCCAGCCTTTCCCCCTCGGCTCCCAGGGACAGGGGACTTGTGTCACATGCCCTTGTGTCTTGGCAGCTGGGCCCATCAGGATCGAGTCAGCAGAGTTACCCAGCGCGCTGGGGTTTGTTTTTCCCGGGTCAGGGGTGCAGTTGTTCAGGCAGTCTGTTACATCTGAGACTGGGGGAGAACGGGGGGACGGGTTGACAGTCTTCACACGAGGTGTCCAGACACTCCTGGCTCAGGACTCCGCCACGGATAGAGGGATGCTCGCCCGTCTGCATGCTTGGGTCCTTGGGCTCTGGCCTCGGGCCATGATGTCAGCCTGACTGGGTTGGCACATGTAGCCTGGAATGGTTTGGCACACAACGCCTGGAATGGGTTAGGCTTCTGCTCCAGACGTTAAGGAAAGGGAGCTGGCCAGTCCTTCCTGACGTAGTGCCCATGGGCTGGCAGAGCCCTGACTGGCACCTGCCCCTTTCAGAGGTGGGCTCAGGATAACTGTGGGGAAATTTTCCAGTGTGTGGGTTGTGGGAGTGTAATCCCATCACCTCCAAGCGCTGCCAGGCCAGAACATCAGTGGCGTTTGCAAAGAATGGGTTAACTATTAGAAGAAAATATTTCCCAAAGTAAGTAGTCTTGGGTACAGATGGGAAAAGATGGGTAAATTTGACTCTTTAAAGATTGGAAATGTCTGTCACTAAAGGCAAAACTACAATATAATTAAAAGACAAATGGGAGACTGGGAGAAAATAGGCCATGTGTAATAGACAAAGGGTAAATACAGAGAATATAAGGAACCTTCTACAAAATAATCAGGTATGATTTTTCTCTCATTACATTGACAGGAATTAAAAAGATTGATAATCTGTTTTGGCAACAAGAGAGGAAAAATGGGTATCATTTACATATGCTAAATTGTTCAGACCTTTTTGGGAGGGCAGTTTGGCAGAATCTGAAAAAAAGGTCAGATTCTTTGATTCAGTAATTTCGTGCCTAGCAAGATACAGATGTGTATACTCGTATCCCATCATTGTTAGTAACGGTAAAATATGGAATAACTGACTGCATAGCAGTACAGCCAGCATATGAAATAGTATGCAGCACCTAAAAATGGGGCAGATCTGTAGCAGCCGATGTGGGAAACTCTCCCTGATAACATTTTTATGAGAAAAGTAAATGATAAAATGATCACAATTTATGTAAAAGAAAAACTCCCCCAAACTAGATGTATTTCTATATGTTTAGCATTTTATAGATTCAGTATTTGTTTGCATATGAAATCTATATATAAAATCATTGAATTCTAGGTGGTGTTCATGGATTCTAAAACATGTTTTTCACATCTTAGAATTTCTGAAATCAGTGTATCTAACACTTGGTGGCATAGTTTAATAGTTAAATCTTTTTTTCTGTCTTGGTGAAGCATAATGTATATTATAAGTGATAAGATTAGATTTAATGGCAGATGATATATAAATGCATTGATAAAGGCCTCAAAGGTAAGTCCTGGGATGGGACTGAGGAGATGACAGTAGAGATTGACTTCATCTGTATCATCTGTATTAGTTGAGAAAAATTTAAAAAGATTTATTTAGGGGCGCTTGGGTGGTCAGTCAGTTAAGCATCTGCCTTTGCCTCAGGTCATGATCCTGGAGTCCCAAGATTGAGCCTCTCTCTTGAGAGAGAGAGGGAGAGAGAAAGAGAGAGCACATGTGTGGGCGGGGGTGGGGTGGGGGTTGGACATTGGCAGAGGGAGAGGGAGAGAGAATCTCCAGCAGATTTCCCACTGAGCACAGAGCTGATGCGGGGTTTGGGGCTTGATCTCACGACCCTGAGGTCATGATCTGAACTGAAACCAAGAGTTAGACGTCCAACTGACTGAGCCACCCAGGCGTCCCTGAAATTGTTTTAACGATGAAAATGAATTCACTTCTCTGAGCTATTTCTCTCTACCTCTGCCATTAGACTTGATACTCTGCTTTATCTGAGAACTGTAAGGCCCAGATGACTGAGAGATTATTCAGCTCCATAAAGAAGTTAAATAACTGTGAAGATTCAGTGGGAGATATTTGTGTGCTGAGGTCTAAGAAAGGGGGGGAGCAAGACTTGACAGACCAGGACCAGTTGCCTCATCGTAACCTATCCTGTCTGTGTGAAGAGATTGAAGGCCTCAATCTACAAGGTGGTGCCTGGTTAACCTGGGGTAATTAATGCAGGGTTACCCATCCACCTACTGGGGGTTCCCTACAGCAAACCTAGTCGGTGGTATCCCATCCACTGTTTGGATGAAGGAATTCTATGGTGAAGCAGAAAATAGGTCATACCAAGGAACATTACCCAATGGCACTGAAGGGAGAATGCATTGTCTGGGTAGAGAACTAATAAGCCTTAGTGGGAAGAGTGAAGGGAGTAAAGGAGGCATGTAATGAGGCAGGCAGGAGATGACCTACCATAGGTGGGAGGTCGGGTTTGCTCTGCTCTGGAGGCTGGACCCTGGGATGTATGTAAACAGGGCAGAGTATGGCTGTCTCGCCAGAAGTGAGAGCTGCATTGTGAAGATACACACTGAGAGTTTAGTAGTGACACTATCACCAAAGACGACAGGCAGAGCTGTGGGAGCCAGAGTAAGAGAGAGCAGTCCCTGGAAAATCCAGGGAGCCTTCTTGGCCAAGGCGTCATTTGGGGTGATAGAATTTGGACCTGTGATTTTTAAGGAGGGATGCAAAGGAAAAAGGAAGGGTGCCTCACCACTGTGAACAGAGGCACAAAAAGGAGAATATGAGGAACTGTGAGCAGTAGTTTTCCTTGGTGCAGGCATACAAACAGGTATATGGAGCAGGTATATAAAAGGGAAGCAGTAGGAAGTAAGATTTAAAAAGGTAGCTTATGGCCAGACCACAGAGAGCTGAGAACGTCAGATTTGGGACTTTGACCTTGACTCAGTAGGCTCATGTTTTCTGTTTAATCTTTCGGTTACCAGGTATTTTTGTAACATCATTGGTTTGACATTTATTTCAGTCACTTCCAGGTTTGTTTTGTAAGGGTTTATGATAGAGGTTTAAATCTTGTGTTAGAAGTTTGTAGAACATAGGAGGGTTTTTTTGCATGTAAATGGCTGAATTTCAAAATTAACGTTTGTGCTACACACTCTGGTTTTGCTCTCTGCCTGCCAGCATTAGCAAATAACCACTTCACTTTCAAAGGAGATGCTAGTATTTACCCTTATCCAATGAAAGTAAAGAACTGAGTCCTGCACGAAGAGGTGAAATTCAACATGAAAGATTTATGGAATAAAGGTAGTGAGAGAGACCAAAGCCATGATCCTTGCTCTCTTTGCCATAGCACGGTTTGGAAAATCTTTTGTCCTGGCAATTCCTTACAGCCTTTCTTTAAAACCTGGCCACCTTTCCATTGCCAGCTCAACTTCCGTGTTAGCCGATGCTACTGCTTCAAGTTCTGGCTTTGGCTCCTCAGGTGCTTGCTGAGCTGAGCTGACCTTAAGAATCTGAGATGTGGAGGGTCACTTTGCAGTAGGGAAATGCGATAGCAACTCTTGCTTTTTCTGGCATGATGTAACTTAATCAGATCCTCTTGTTTTTCCCCTGAATGGTACAAGCGATTGCACTGAAATGGTTATTCATCTGTGCCTGTGATGCTTTAAAAAATAATAATTTCACTAATATGTCACAACATGCATTATTTATTATTTTAGCAAATGGATTTTTAAACAAGCAACAATTTACAAATTTAAACATGACAATTAACATGATATGACATAAAAAATTAAATAATCTCCTGGCGTCTTTGTTATCAGCATCGCATTAATGATGTTAGCCCTTCTGGGAGCTTTCATTTTTTGTTGACTCTGACGGATGATGGCAGATTGTGGTGATGATACGCTTTTATAAATTATTTTTTAGACGAAATGATATTGGCATGTAATGCGGACTGCCAGGAGTAACATTGGTTGTCACTGCTAGTATTGTTCCGACTTAAACATTCTGAGTTCTTGAAGGAAGATGTCCACTATAGGTTGTGCACTGGTGGGCTGTGGTAGGGCCCTTCTGCTTGCAAGCCAAGTCTAATGAGTGTTTCCTGTTCTTTTCCTCCTGGGAGTTATGGGGTGGGCTAACTTCTCAGGCTCAGCCTGCCGACTGCTCTTACCCTGGAGTTTGAATCTGGAGAGAATGTTCTAAAATGCAGGGACACTTAGCAGAGTCACTAAAATTACCAAGATTTCCTTCCTGGATAGTCTTGGTTGCACACATCAGTGTTCACACAGTGTTTACTTTGGTACATTTTGCACTGATATGTGTAACCGCCTTTGTGCACATCATCACAACTTTCAGCATGGTGACACTGCCTGCCAGCCAACAGTTTGCGTTTAGCAGTATTGCTGTCTTCTGTGCTTACTTGTGCTGTAATTTGAATATTTAATAGAGCTGAATTTCAGACTGTCTTCTGAGGAACTTTAGGCACCTGATAACAGAGACCTCAGTTGGATGGAGTCTTTCTGGTTTTTCTCTCCTATTACGATACAAATATACTACGGTAGGTTAAATGGTAGTTTTCCTGTTGTCTAAAATTTTTACCCAGCCCCCAAAGCTGTTGCCAGTAGGCGGTAAGTACCCACATTGTTTTAAGAGAGACTCTAGAATCAGTCATCCATTGCAGGATTTGGTAAGAGGCGGCCGTATGCGTGTAACAACTATTATATCCTTCACCCTATAACCCAGGCTGTGTCAGGAAGACTAGAAAGGATTCCATAGAAGGAACTCCTAGGAGTAGAACGTGCTCTTCCCCGGGGGAAGTGAGGGTTCCCTCTCTCTATCCTCCCTGCAGTCCATTTGAGAGAGGCCCAAGCTGGTATGAGATGAGAACGGAATCCTAAGAAAGAGTTCTTGAGACTGTAGTGTGAATCTTCTAGAGTTTGGAGACATCTGTGAACGCAGAGATGGGGAAGCAGCCGTGTGGCTGGAGCTACGTGGCGGTGGGGTCAGTGTGTGGAGAGGGGACGGCAAATGCTTGACATTTCCTGCTGGCCAGGAGGTCTGCCTGGAGGGCAGCTGTGAGTCATCTTGAAAGACCACACCTGGTACAAGGATTGCCCGCCAGGCCAGCTGTAGGACCACAGCAGAAAGAGGCTGTGCGGGAACTGCAGGGGCAGGAACTGAGGGGAGGTGGTGAGAGATGAGCCAAGGCCCCCACTGCCTGCATCAGGCAGCGTGGTGGTCCCAGTGAAGGAGTCACACTAGAGAGAGCCTGCATTTGAACTCCCGCAACTGGTAGCTCTTTTACAGGCCAGGGGATGAAGGCAAGTGAATAGACCTCTCTGTTTTCTTTTCCTCACACTTGCCTCTTTTCACTCTCTGAGCCCTGCCCTCGCCTCACGGCTGGTCTGAGGGGAAAAGCTTCACATTGGATGAAATTAGTTTTGATTTAGACTGGATTGGACTTTTTAATAACTGAAAATTTGGCTGTATTCATTTGAGATCATGATTTCTTTTTTAAATTCTAGCTACCAATCAGTAGTTGTAGGTTACTGAAACCTGAAAAAATCCTTCCACAAGGGCATAGTCAACAATCTCAGCAATAGTTGACTAGAGCTGGGTCTTATAATTACGTGCAGTTTCATTTATTTTGTACCCTGCAAATTTCAGGCATGCAGCTTGCCAGCAATTACTGTGTCATCTGAGAAAGTTTAAATTTCCCTATAAGTAGAACACTGTAAATTTGATGACTCACTATACAGCTAATACAGGTCATGTCCCCATTTTGGCATTAGGGACTCATTATGAATTAGCCTGGAACTTTGCAACCTTTAATTGTAATTTTTTATTTTTGTTATTGGTTTGTTTGTAGTGGTGAAAAACAAGACATAAAATTTACCATCTTAGGCATTTTTAAAGTTAAGGTATATAGTACAGTATGTTTTAAAATTTTTTCTTAAAATTTATTTATTTTAGGAAGAGAGAGAGCAAGTGAGAGAGAGCATGTGTGGGGAGGGGGGCGAGGGGAGAAGGACAGAGAATCTTGAGGAGACTCCCCACTGAGCGTGGAGCCGAACAAGGGGCTCCATCTCAACAACCCTGAGATCATGACCTGAGCCAAAATCGAGAGTTGATGCTTAACCAGCTGAGCCACCCAAGCATCCCATTAGTATTTTCATTTTTTAAAGTAATCTCTCTACTGAACGTGGGGCTCGAACTCAGAATCCCAAGATCAAGAGCTGCATGCTTTATGGAATGAGCGAGCCAGGAGCCCCTTAACATTCTACTTTCTAAGAGTTTGATTACCGTAGATATTTCATATAAGTGGAATCATGTAAGATTTGTCTTTTGTGACTGGCTTATTTCACTTAGCATAATATCCCCAAGGTTTATTCATATTGTAGCATATGACAGGATTTCCTTCTTTTTAAGGCTGAGTAATATTCCAATGTATGTACATATCACAGTTTTTATTCATTCATCTGTTAATGGACATTCAGGTCGCTTCCACCTCTTGGCTCTTGTGAATAATGCTGCAACGAACGTGTTGCAAATACCTCTTCAGGATCCTGTTTTCATTTCTTTTGGATGTATTCCCAGAAATAGGTCTGCTGAATCGTATGGTAATTCTATTTTTAATTTTTTGAGAAACCTCTATATTGTTTTCCATAATGGCTACAGGAAATTACCTTCCCACCAACAGTGCACAAAGGTTCTGATTTCTCCACATTCCTGCCAACACTTACTCTTTTCTGTACTTTTGGTAAAGGCCATCCAGATGGATGTGAGGGTGTTTCCCATTGTGGTTTTGGTTTGTGTTTCTCTTATGATTAGTGGTGTTGAGTTTCTGTTCACGTGCATGCCAGCCGTTTTCAAGTCCTTTTCCCGTTTGAAAAATCATATTGGTGTTTGGTTGTTGAGTTGTGGCATTTCTTTATATATTCTGGATATTAATTAACTGCTTATCAGGTAAATGGTTTGAAAATATTTTCTTCCATTTCGTAGGTTGCCTTTTCATTTTGCTTTAATTTATATATATATATATATAAAAATATATATATATAAATATATATATATATGTATATATTACAGTTAAAATGGTATAATTATTAAATAATTTGGAATACTGAAAAGTTTAGTAGATAATATGACAGATTTTGATCAGGTCTTCAGTATCTTCCCAGCAAGCCCAATTCCATAGTTTGAAACACTCTTCTTCCATAATCTTATTCCCACCCATCTTTCCAGCTTTGTGTACCCCGTGATCATGCCGCCGCCTTCTCCCCCACTCCTCATCTCTCCAAAGATTCCTTAAGATACTCTGTTTCATCCTTGGGACCCTTTCACGCACTGTTGTTTCTTTTGCACAGACTGTGGGATGCCTTACTTTCTCTCTTGTTTTACCTTGTTTTTTAGGCTCATTCTCCTCCTAGAAGACACAGCTTAAATGTGGAGATTTCCCACTCAACCAGTTAGTCACAGCTTCCTTCTCCCATAGCTTCTTAGATGCAGCTCATGTTAGAACACTTGTCTGGAGGTAGTGTGAGGATTTTTATAACCCTCCTCCCTTCCACCCCAGCACTGTAAACTGCTGCGGCATCCAGCATGATCTTCTCCTCCCCCAACCCCCTTCCTTCTTGAGGACCTACCATAATATCTAGCCCATGATGTTTCTCTACTTTCAGTGATTGTGGGTAGAAAGAAAGAGCAAATGCCTTTTTTAAAGGAACAACAGAACTTTTTACCAACTGTACTTCTAAGTATCCTTTCTCTTCTAATTTTATCTGGTAAGATTTTGGCAGCTAATTGTGGATTTTATGAACTTACATTGGGTTGCTTTTGTCTTCTGTTATAAAAGCAATAATTAGAGGAAATGATCCTTTTGAGAGGTTGCTTAATGAATTCTGCTTCATTTAAATGTGCTGCTTTAAATCTTATTTCAAGTAAACTGTACTAATGCCCAAATTATTTCACTGTAGCTCAGTATTGAACCAAAGTATTATGATGATTAATTTCCTTCTGTTAAATTCCTTATAGTCTTCTCTGGTGGTGGTTGTGGGGCTGAACAATCAAAAAAGAATTTATTGACTTTACATTTAGTATGGTTTATTCTGCTTTGATTATATCGCTCAAGTATGAATTTGTGTGTGATATAAGATTGTGCTGTATTGGAGTTCTGTTGAACAAATTACTTTGTATTTTCTTAACTATTGGTGTTTAAATTTAAATTCGATGGTTTAAGATTTCAAAAAGCCTTTTTTCGTAAGTATTTGAATGCTTTTATTTTAATTCCACAGCCTAACCTTCTGGTTTCACTGCGTCCTTCTCCACCCTTGAAACAAGCCCAGGCATAGACACTCTGGCACACACACTGGGGAGCCTTCCCTCCTGCTCTCCTCCTCACCCCAACATGACATGAATATCTGTCCGAGAAGTCCTCAGATTGTGCACCTAGCATGGTGGGCCAGTCTAGTAGTCCTTGTGCTGCAGCCTCCTCCCCACCGTGGCAGCTCCTCAGGCATCCATAGCTCTCACCCTTGGCCCAGTAGGTTGACTATTTCCTTTAACTTCCATTAGACCTTGTGGGCAGGGAGCACCCAGTGAGTCACGACTACCTACACTACATGTGAAATGCATTTGTAAACCAAGCAAAGTGACCAAGAATTTGGGTCCTCATGAGTCAAGATGCGTAGCTTCCTTGCTCTGTAGTCACCGAAGGCAGGGCTTTGGTGGGGGACGGCGTAGGCCCTGAACAGACCTCTCTCTTGTACCCACTCTGAGGCTCTGTACAAGGTAGGATTAACCTCTTTGAGCTTTATTTTCTCATTATAAAGTTGGGAGAGGATTAGGATCATAGCACATGATCTTAACTAATTTATTTTTTCTAGACAGCAACTTCTATTTGTTGCTTTCAGATGTTGAAATGTCAATGGGTTTCATTTCACTGGGTCTTCTGCCCACTTATATGGTGGGTGAGGTGGGCATTGCTCTTGTGCAGCGAAGAGAACAGGTTCACGAGAAGTTTTATCTATTTTATCCTCACATGGTCAGCTGGTGGCAGAGCAAGAACTCCTGCTTGGGTCTCCTGGCTCCATGTCCTGTGATCTTTCTGTTGAAAATGCTATTTACTGTGCTGTGGCAGAAATAAGAAGCATAAAACAATTCTTTACTTATACTCACCTTCATTTTCCAGTGTAATTATACCTTTGGGGGGAAAGAAAATGAACCTTTGATTTTTCATCTCCCAAATTATTCCTTAAATTAGACAATATATCACCATTCTAAATGGGTTTTTAAAATTCCATAGCCCAACAGCTGGTCCTTGAATAATTTTTCTTTAGCCTCAAATTGGATTGCGAAGGTTTTATTGCGAGAGATGCACTGTAACCACTCTTCTTTGGGTGAGAAGTTGATCTCTTCTTCTGAATAAGTGAGCGATCATCTCTTTTCATGAAAAGAAACCTGAATATATGAGGTATGGCAATATTGTAGTGAAACAGACTCCACAAGTACCACATTAATACCAGTGTCTTTATTTTTGGTCAAATATTACATAGCTAGAATTTATTATCCTAGTCTATATTGAGCTACCTACATAATTTAAAATATCTTAGATTTAAGCAGCCTTTACATTCTTTTTAATATACTGCAACAAGAAATTTAAAATTTTAAATCAATTATACATATGAAACAGTAAGAAAGCCGTGCAAGGTAAAATCTGTAGGTAATGTTGTAGAAGCTTGAAGTTCTGTAGAACCTAAGAAAAGAGAGAGATCAGTGGGAGCTCCTAAAGCAAGCATGCGTTTAACTGTACCTTGGGTCAGAATAGCAATGTTAATATTATCTAGAGACGTCTAATATTCAAAACAGAAAGTGGAGGGTGGCCTGAGCTCATTGGCTTCTGCTGCTCAGAGGATGTGGTCAGGGCTGTTTCTCTGCATCTTAAGCTCTGCTCCCTCTATAAACATAATTTGCGTATCTGCTCTCTTCTTGGAGATGGGAAAATGTCTGCCCGTACACGCTGCCAGGTGAGCAATTCCAGCCACCAAGGACTTTCTTCTCTCAACATGCATATGGAAACATGGAAAGAGCCTCTCTGAGGCATGTGCCCAACCCTTAGACCAGCCATTGTCACCAGAGGTCTGGGGACTGTGGTTTGGGGGTGTGTCTGTCTAGGCGGTTAGGGGCCGAGGGCACTGTGAGTGACCACTCTTCAGGACCCAGAAGTGGCACTCCCCAGAAGAAACGGGGTGGTGTACCCATGGAAGGGGAGAAGGTAGGACATGTGCATAGCGGCCACTAAAGTGCACGTGTTAAAGAATCTACGGCGTAGATAGTACTGTACTTTTAAAATTGTTCACTGGGTTCAGTTATAGGGGACACGTGCCTGTCCCCCAAACACATACCTATCACCCATGACACGTACCTGTCAGGTATGGGGGACCCAGAAATATTCTAAGTAATTCTAGACTGCCCAGGTGTCATTCCCTATTACATAGTTGTTTTTAAAGTAGCAAATCTGCAACTACTTTTACCTAATGCATCATGAGTGTCCCAAATGTTTGTTCTTTAAAGTATTTACATGCGCCTTTCCTATGTGTGCTTTTATAAGTTAAAAAATGTAGTCACCCTGGCCATCTATTTGGATGTGACAACCCTCCATTTTATAAAATAATTACTGTTGAATCAAAACGTGTGCTATCAGGTTACCTATCAAAGCCAACTGAATGAACGATTAAAAGGTTCAGATCAAAAGCAACTGGCTTAACTTCATGGAGGTTTTCATCCTTTAATTTAAAACGTGTCTATATCTAACTGACACAGACATAGACACTGTCTATATCTAACTTCACATTTTGTGAAGAACTATTGACGTCCTGTAAAGTATGCAGTGACCTCACTTCTGGCTGTGTGAGCTGGCTTCACTGCAGGCCTCGGAAGCATTGATATTCCTGTAACCTTTGAGGCAAGATGTGTGTATAGTGTATTAATGAGCTGGTTGAAGTGATGTACAGTAATTTCATCCTTGGGTAAAAACAGATGTGAAAGATTCTGTTTTAATATTTAATCAGGCTCCAAGCCTCTGTTGGCTTGTTTAAGTTGACCTGACAGCATTATACCTGGAAACACTTTGAATTAAACTCTGAGTGCTTGACCTTGTTCAAACAGTTGTAATTTAATAAGGCTGCTGTCTTGGTGGAGATAGCGTGGCTAATAGGCAAATCCTTTTCTGGCTGGGATTGCTCTGTTTGTGAGTGCTGGGGGTGGGGAGATTCAGAGATTCTCAGATTCCCACCAGCTTTTGGGAGGAACTAGATTTGAAGAAGGGGGAAAAAAAAAAGAAGAAAATCTGAATTAAGAAATTATCTTTTAGAAGACCTTTAAAAACTTGTCTTTCATTTTAATTTTTAGCCTTGTAGAAGTAATATTTTTAATGTCATTTTAGTTGGGCTCATTTTGGTCGAAAGGAATGAAAAATCATTTCTTAAGGGGGGCTGGAAAATTCTCAGAGGTGAAGGGCACCTTAGGAGAACTGGACACTAGCTAGCTCTGGCTTTCTGTCCACCTGTCTGTCCATCCCTCTCTCTGCTGGTCGGTCTGCCACCTACCCATCCATTCTGTTCTCATCCCATCTGGTGTCTCTCTGTCTCTGCCTTCCTCTGCACATAGCTTGTTCTGCTCCCGGCTCTCCTCTGCGGCTTCCTCCCTCTTCACTTCTGTAGTTTTTCCTCTCCCCCCAGAGCGTCTATTTATTCATCATTGCTGTTCTCCTCTGCTGTCAGTTTGTTGTGGCCCTTACTAGTTTCAGCTCTCTTGTATCCTTTCAGCTCTAGTCGTCGCTGTTAACAAGTTTGTTTTCTTGTTCAAATTTGAGGTAGTGGGGTCTCTACTTGCTATTTGTGCTATCTGGAAACTGCCTGTGTTTTTCTAGATCAAGGGGCTTATGTACAGGACAGGTTTTGCCTTGAAAGAAAGGTTGGTTGGACCAAATGCCATGACTTGCTCAATATAAATATTTGTATATATAAATTCCCCCATGTTATAAAAATGCTACATGCTTATTGAAAAAAAGCAAGCATTTAAAAATTAATAAAAGTGTAGTTAAAATCTCCTATAATCCCACTATTCAAATAGCTAACAACTTTGGTATATTTCCTCTTATATTTTTTTCTTGTTTACACATAAAAGTGTATACACAGGGGCACCTGTGTGGCTCAGTCGGTTAAGCATCTGCCTTCAGCTCAGGTAATGATCCCAGGGTCCTGGAATCGAGCCCTATGTCAGGCTCCCTGCTTGGCGGGGAGTCTGTTTCTCCCTCTCCCTCTGTGTGCTCGTTTGCTGTCTTTCTCAAACAAATAAATAAATCTTAAAACAATTGTATATATATTAAACACTCCCCAAAATTTGGAATCATATTGGCAGTTTTTTCTTCATATTGGTAATATTTTAAAGGTCTTCATATCTACTGGTCATCAGTGACATTTGTAGGAATACTTCTGGCTATAAGCGTTTTAAAAGCTCTGAAATTTGGTGTGAATATTAATTCTTGGGCTTCTGACTAATATTAAATGTGGCATCATTAGTCATATTATCTTCTCTTTGATTTGCATTACTTATCAATCCCTTTGAGAAGAGTTATGTATCTTTTTTTTTTTAAGACTTTATTTATTTATTTGAGAGAGAGAGAGAGCATGCACAAGTGGTGGGAGGGACAGAGGGAGAAGCAGACTCCCTGCTGAGCAGGGAGCAGGATGTGCAGCTGGAACCCGGGGACTCCGGC
The DNA here is from genome assembly GCA_028534135.1 of Potos flavus. Classification (NCBI taxonomy): domain Eukaryota; kingdom Metazoa; phylum Chordata; class Mammalia; order Carnivora; family Procyonidae; genus Potos; species Potos flavus. The sequence continues at coordinate 45,854,928 of CM052894.1, read as the reverse complement.
TGGGATCATGACCTGAGCTGAAGGCAGACGCTTAACTGATTGGGCCATGCAAGCGCCCCATATTTATTTTCATATGATATATATGTTTATGCCTAACATTGTGCCTCATAGTAAGTGGTTGTCCAGTGGTCTGTGCTTTTTTGCTTAATTTTTATTAAATGTAATTTCTCTATGTGCTCAGAATACATCAATAAAGAAAATATCCTAATTGCTTTAAGATGAATGAAAATTTTGACAGCCTATGTGATGTATGAGATGCCTTCTTTAGGAAGCTGGCTGCTGCTTCTCTTTCAGGCTCCCTCCTGGGATAGCCTTAGTTATTTCGTTAGATTTGCCATGGGCTGGTGTGCTGGGCAGAGTTCTAAGAATGACCCCCCAAACAACCCTTGCCCCTTGTGCAACCCTTTGAGTTTGGGTGGAACATGTGAGTATGTTGAGATAGCACTCCCATGATTATATTTCCTTGTATGGCAAGAGGGAGAGTATCCAGGTAGGCCAATCAAATTACACGAGCCCATTAAAAACAGAGTTTGTTCTGGTTACTGGAAAGAGAGAGATTCGAGTCAGCATGTTGTTGCTGGCTTTGAACATGGAGGGGACATGTACCAGGGAGTATGGGTAGCTTCTAGAAGCTGACTGTGACTCCCCCAGCTGACAACCAGCAGAGAAATGGGGACTTCAGTTCTATAACCACTGGGAACTGAATTCTGCCAACAACCTAATTTAGCTTGGAAGTGGATTTTTCCCAAGAGGCTCCAGATAAGAGCGCATCCTAGCCAACACCTTTATTTTGGCTCTGTGAGACCTTGAGTGGAAAACCCAGTCAAGCCTGTCTGGATGTCTGGCCTATGGAACTATGAACTAATAAATGGGTGTTGTTTTAAGCCACCATTTGTGTCAATGGAAAACTAATATAATTCCAAGTCTGGCTGATTCTTAGCTATGTCAGATTATATGCTGATTTTCTCTGGATGTTAAGGGTAGAGCTCTTTTGTAGGGACAGACTCACATTAGCCTAGCTAAAGAAATGGATATATGAAGTCAGGGGACCAGTATATTTATTTGTTTTCCCAATGACCAGGATTCTCAGTTTGAATGGTCAGTATATTATTTCTGTGAAGGGAGGCCTGTGTATGAAGCCAATCTTGTGTTAGTGAGCCTGGCATCTAACCAGAATAGGGATGCTTTCCCTATTTCCTGGACAGTATTTAGATGTGCACTTCCAGCTTATCTGGAGATCTACTGTATTAGTTTTCAGTTGCTGTATTAACAAGTCACCACAATTTGGCAGCTAAAACTAACACATTTATTACCTCATTCCTCACAGGTCATGAGTCCAGGCATGTGTTAGTTGGGTTCTCTGCTTAGGGCCTCACCAAGCTGAAATCAAGATGTCAGCCCCGGCTGTGATCTCGATTGAGGGTTGGGGTCCTTTTCCAAGCTCACTGGCTGTTCAGTGGTTGTAGGACTGAGGCCCGGTGCTCCTAGAGGCTGTCCTGCCACATGGCCCTCTCCACAACATAGCGTTTTGCTTTTTCAAAGTCAGTTTGAGGATTTCTTACATGCATCCAATCTTTATAATCTCTGGTCCTTTTAAAAACCTCAATCTGATTAAGTCAGGCCAACCCCAGGCGATCCCCCTCCTGATGGGCTCAAAATTAATGGATGGGAAGTCTTAATGACATCAGCAAATTCCCCGTACCTAGGTCCTATAATATAACCTGACTGGGAGTGAAATCCGTCATATTCAGGGTCCTGCTCACACTCAAGGGGAGGGATTTCTAGAGGATGTATGTATGTATATACTAGAAGGCTGCATTAGAATCCTTCCTACCACTACATTAGTCTGTGCATCCGCTGCTGACTGACTACCTCGCTGTCTGAAACTTTCTTTCTATAGCTGTGATAGTATCTCCAGCGCTTAGAAGTCCAGGCTTGGAAGCTATTTTGCATCTCTAAAGTTACTACATAGCCTCTGTTTGTAATTTTATGGTCTGAAGATTTTAGATTATTAGACAAATTCTACTCTCAATGAACTTTTGAATATTGTAACTTAACATTGTACTTAATATATAGAGAAATTGAGAAGAAATGAGTTGCTTGCACAGTTAAATTTTTTTTTTTTTTTTAAGATTTTATTTATTTATTTGACAGAGAGAGAGATCACAAGTAGGCAGAGAGGCAGGCAGAGAGAGGGAGGGAAGCAGGCTCCCTGCAGCAGAGAGCCCGATGCGGGGCTCGATCCCAGATCCTGAGATCATGACCTGAGCTGAAGGTAGAGGCTTTAACCCACTGAACCACCCGGGCGCCCCGCACAGTTAAATTTTTAACCATTGAAGAAATGCAAGTACATTGTCTTTTACTTATTTATTTCCTGCATTTTTCAGTGTGGTGACTTCCAGTAAAAGGCATAGTCTAAAATTAAAGCAATTAAGCAAAAGTTTTTCTGTTATGGGGATTTTGACAGTACATAAACATAGGGGTCTTTGCTCATTACATGAATGCTAAGGAGTTCAGAATGTTTTCATGAGGTAGATTTTTACTGTTGCCCGTCTGTTATGAGAGAGATCATTGCCTCAGGCCACAGTGGCCAAAAATGTGGCAGAGTTAACCTGCCTCACTCTAAGGAAACTGCCAAGAAATGGGCAATGAATTAATAAGTGAAAAGTATTCTGTGAGCTATAGGCAGTCAGTTGTTGATTGATGGAAAAAGTAGGAGGTAGGCTAGTGGAAGATGACATTCAAACTTAGCTGTTGACTCTCAAGTTGAGCTGAATTTGGGGTATCTGCTATTTTGCTCATTTTCCATGAGTGGGCGAGTAGCTTATAGATTAAATATGCATACCTGAGAATCAGAATGCTTGGAATAAATCTTCATTCTTTCATTTGCCTCAGCTTCCTTAGCCTTTCTTCTCCTGTCTGTGAAATGAGGGTTAAGAGAGACACGCTGTGAAACACTTTGCAGGATGCTGAGCACTAGTACTAGTGGTGGACCAAGGAGAGGTGGCTGGATGGGAGCCATCTGGCCCAAGCAGGGAGAAGTTAGAATTGTTTGGAAATTGCCAGTGCAAAGCGATAATAAAAAGCAGACTGACTTTTAGTCAGTTTATTACTGTTTTTCAATTCCCCACAGACAAGGTGCCCCCTTATTGCCTGTGCCGTGGGTGGACCACTCCTTCCGTCTACCCCTTGAAATGCCACTGCCTTGCATGTAAGTGTTCAAGACGTACTCTGTTATTGCCCTTCTTACATTTGAGCTCAGCTCAGATGCTTTCATTAATAACGTCTCAATGTGTTTTCATTAGAGAGGAAATGCTGGGTGAACATGGTCTAATAACATGTGTGATAGAAGTGTGCACAAAAATTGGTGGGCACCTGGGTGGCTCAGTCGTTAAGTGTCTGCCTTCAGCTCAGGTCATGATGCCAGGGTCCTGGGATCGAGCCCTGCATCGGGCTCCCTGCTCAGCGGGAAGCCTGCTTCTCCCTCTCCACTCCCCCTGCTTGTGTTCCTGCTCTCACTGTCTCTCTCTCTGTCAAATACATAAATAAAAAATCTTAAAAAAAAAAAAAATTGATGTAATAAAAATGAGACATTTTTAGTATGGATTGTAAACCATTAAGAGTAGAACGTAGCAAAATCTGACCTGAAAAATAGAAAAATCAAACAACGGATTAATCAAAACATATTTTTGCTTTTCTCTTTGAGTCCTAAACATTGTGATATTTATGTTTCAGACGTGTACATGAGTACATGACATAGATCCTGTAGTGTTCCATCTTGTCTATAAACCATACTTCAAAGGCTTTAGTGAACAAACTTACAGTGTAAGCCTGAGCTTGGCAGTCAAGATGATTTCCAGTCTTGGCCTCAGCCTGCTTTCCCTGACTCATCGCCCCGGACTCTCTGTTCAGCTAAATTTATTGTCTCTCTACTCTGCTTCTGGAGCTTCAGCCCCTGGAGCGCTTTCCACTCCGCTTGTCCCAGATTAACCATCCCTGCCCAACTACCCAAACCTGCCCAGTCACAGTTCTGCAATTTTAAGCCCCTTTAGCTCAGTGAAGCCTTCTGTTCCAGACCCCTTCACTGCACTGTAGTGATGCTAAGTCCTGATTGTACTTAACAGGCTTCATTCTTCCTGCCTACAGAAATCCTGGTTGAGATTTTACGGCATTCAGGGCGGGATGATCTGCAGGTTCTGTAGAGGGTGGACTGACACTGGTGGAAATGGTCATTTGCTTGCCTTCCTCAGTTTCTTTTGTCCCATTCTCTTTTCAGGATTCATTCTTTTCCCATCTGCCCGTCTTAGCCACTCTCACTACAGACAGAGGCAAAGCTACCGGGGTTTGCTTAGACTAAGTGGGCAAGAACCTTCAGAGTAATTCAGAATGGATCTTAAAAATCACTCACTATGGAAGTCTCTTGAGGGAGGGTTACCCTGTTGTGTTTGCACACCTCCAGTTCCCAGTTTGACTGCCCCATTTGTCAGTCACACCCTTCATATTGAGTCTAAAAATTCCCTTGGCTCTGGTGCTTTCCAGTGCAGTTACACTGAATAAGCCAGCCTTTCCCAATGCAAAATGCGTTACAATGTATATTCATTTGAATCTTGTGAAGTTGCTGATACTTGACTGTTTTTGACCTATAAAAATGGCAATTTGTATTCCTCCTGATGATCTGCTTTTCCGGTTTATATATTCTGCTAGTTAAATAACATCCTATCATTTAAGTTCTTAATGTAAGTTCTTTGTTCCTTTTTTCTTTTTATATATTTTTATTATTTTATGTTTATCCTTACTCTGAAAGGCCCCAGGGATTTGGCCCACTGCAGCACAAATTCTGCCTCAGTTCCTCTTCCCCACACGAACTGTGTGTGAATTGTTCCCCAAATTCCCAGGTTTTTGGACTCTGAACCAAGGTTTCTTAATCATCATGTCCACAAATATATATATGATGAGGTCAGGAGTGGTGGGAAGTAAGTAATGGGGACATGAGAAATCTGTGAAAAGTAATAGTAAAAGACTGGTTATCTTGGCCTTACTAAAGTATAAATGAGGGGCGCCTGGGTGGCTCAGTGGGTTAAAGCCTCTGCCTTCGGCTCAGGTCATGATCTCAGGGTCCTGGGATCAAGCCCTGCATTGGGCTCTCTGCTCAGTGGGGAGCCTGCTTCCCCCCCCCCCACTTGTGATCTCTCTCTGTCAAATAAATAAAATCTTTATTAAAAAAATATATAAATGAGGCTAGTCCTGTTCCCTAAAATCAGTTGTAGAATTTATTCTCTTGATTATGCAAAAGAATGGCTTCTTGTCTAATTTTTTTATTGATCGGATACCAGCTCTTTCCCTTTCTCTGTTTCAAATGAAATTTTGTGCAGTAGTTGTATTCATAACGATGAGCAGAGTGCCCAGCTTCCAAGCCCCACCCCAAACAGCTTAGATCCCAAACCACATTAAGGGAGAAGGCTAATACACTTTTGTATTCTGCTGTCTCTTTCCCCTAATGTTCTGACTGTTCTACTCTCCTACTGTGATGAGGTCATGTACCCGCGGAGTAGAATGGGACAAAGGAAAGAACTCCCATCGTTAACGCCTTTATTCATCAGTCTACTTTGGTCATACTATAGTTTTTCAATCAGTTAGTGAGTTCACCTGTCTTTAAACTAATTTTTCTCATTTCCCCATAATTCTAGTGTGAAAAGAATATATCACCTACCTTTTTTGGGCGGCATTTTCTGTGACTACATTCCAACAACCGTATCAAGTGGAGAGGTTTAGTGCTTACCTAGTTGACTGGTGTTTGCTTCTTAAAGCTACTTAACTTCTGAGTCCTCAGAAGCAATGTGTCTAACTTTTCTCTAAAGTTTTTGCAGAGAGTAAGTGCAGTATTTTCTTGTCTGTTATTTTTTGGAGTTTTTGTTCTTCGTGTGCGTGTGTGTGTGTGTGTGTGTGTGTGTGTGTGTAAGCATCAAACCATCTGCTCCCATTCAGACTTCTGGAACCTCAGCCACTCCCCCTGACCTTTCAGACTTAAGGGACTACAGATCTGCAGCCTTCCTGGTAAGTTGTCTCGGATTTAAGAGGAAGTTTGTCTAGGCCTGGGTACTGGAACTTCTGTAAAGCAGATAGCGCCGTCATCGTTTGTGGACAAAGGCAGGGAGGATAAATACGCATATACACGGAAGCCACGTCCTCTCTTACATTTCTTCTCCCATCTTGGGCTTGAGTTATTTCTCCTTTCTAGCCTACTCCTTGCCATTTTCAAGATACTTTTCTTCGATTCTTGAGAGAGGATTTTGTGTGTTTTTCTTCATTTTTGAAAGAACATTTTTAAAAATATATTTTGAGATTATGTACTTCATTTGTAAAACATCTTCTCAAATCTTCAAAGTAACATTTTTCTTTGATTTCTACAAGTAGCCTAACAGAGTGTGATTTGTGTGAGAATATTTGATAAACACTGTTTGGATTCCTCTGGGATTCATGCTCTTAAGTGACTGCATGTATTTGTATTTGTGTGTACGTGGGAACATTGTTTTTTAATCAATTGAACATAATTTTTAGGCCTTAGTCTACCTGCTGTTCATGCCATCCTTACCATGTCACTGGTTCTCTTGATGCGTCCTCTTCTTACTATGATTTATTTTTATTGTAATATTTGGGATTTTGCATCCATTTCAAATTATCTTTAAAATTTTTTTATATATTTTCTAGAATGACTATATTATGTTCATAATCTGGGGGGGAAATACAGTGTTTGTGATCACTTTTTTAAGGATTTATTTATTTCTTTATTTATTTGAGAGAGAGAGACAGAGACAGAGACAGAGAGAGAGTGCGCGCGAGCATGTGAGTGTGCATAAGTGAGGGCACAGGGCTCGATCTCACAACCCTGAGATCATGACCTGAGCTGAAATCAAGAGTTAGATGCTTAACCAATTGAGCCACCCAGGTGCCCCGCTTTTTTTTTTTTTTTTTTTTTTAAGTAATCTCTATACCCAGTGTGGGGCTCAAACATAAGAGATCAGGAGTTGGCATGCTCCACCAACTGAGCCAGCCCAGCGTCCCTGTGATTATTTTTTTAAAAAGCAGGTTGTTTTTGAGAATTGTATTTCCTTTTATATTACATAGGGTTTCTAGACTGGTTTCCTTCTAAGCATGTCTTTAGTAGCTAATGAGCTCAGCCTATGAATATGCTAATTTATAGTCTGCTTGGGCATGTTACTCAAATGTCTTGCATATATATGTATGATAGTTGAAGGCTGAAGTGCAGAAAGAGTTGGAGGAGGAATTCCAACTTACAATAGATTTCTGTTAAATAATCAATTAGATATATAACTTGCTGTATTGTGAATCTGTTTACGCAGTTTAGCCATGTGCCTTGTATTTAGCTCTCTGCCTGTGTTGTAGAAAGGTTATTTGTTATGTGGGCAGTCCGCTTTCACTTATTTCTTCCTCTTTAACATCAGTTATAACACGTGTGAATGAAGTTTATAAAATGGGCAGCCGTAGCCAATTTTTAGGCTTTCAAAATTGCGAGTACATAGGAAGCTGTGATGTACTGTCATGTATTTGTACACATATTGGGACACTTTCCCTCATTTCTTATTCTGTGGCATTGCCTAGTTATGGCCAAGTTCATTAATGACCCGTGTGATTTAGTGCTCTACCTGATGCCCACGTCTCTGTGGTGGAGGGAGCAGCGTGATAGTGTTGCATTGGGCCGGATTGGCAGGGGCCCTTTAATATGGCTCCCCAACATCGACCCATGGGAGCCAGCAGCTGGAGCAGCTGTCTGCTTTTGACAGCGGAGTGTCCTTGTTGCTATTGATTGGGTAGTTCAGTCAAGTGCAAAAAAAAGATCTAACCATAAATGGTAGTTATATGATAATCCTGGAGATAAATAAGTGTCATGTGAAGTATTACTTGAATTTGGGGTCTGAAGAGAGGGAAAAGAGTAGGGAGAGTAGTTAGAGAGAGAGAGGGTTGGTGTAGAACAAGCTATTCAGTGTAATTTGTATGTTAGGGACATCTGCAGGTATCTTTTATTAAGGGGAATCTGTAGTTAAGCATCCTCCTGGTAAACTTTCAAATAGATTTTTAAATACTCTCATAATGTTAATTGCTTCTAGAATTCACAAGGATTGAATTAGACTTCATGCTAAAGAAGCACATTCCCTGACATGAGTTAAGCAAAAATGTATTTTAGAAATTTGCATTTTTGAGACAGAGTGCACAAGGATGAAAGAAAACTTGCATGCCCAAGGCCTGCTAATGTATCTGCTTCTGGAGACATGAAGCAGCCTGACCTGTGGGGGTCACCCAGGCCTTCCCCAGCAGAGAGCTGTGCCCAGCACCCCTGTCTCCTGCTTCTTCAGTTCTCTCAGGCCAGTACAGCGGACCTGTGCTCAAGCCTAGCATGAGCTGTAAGTGTTATTTATTTAGCAAGACTGTAGCATTCATTTTCTTCTTACAGTGTATCACTGTGCTTTCTCAAAGTATAATTAGCTAATCCAGAAATTAAAAGTCCTAGGACAGAAAACAGATGCTGTTCTCTCACAAAAAAATGAGAAATAAAATTCAATCAGATTTATTATTTAAATGCATTCTTTCTAAATTGAAGAATTGTCATGTGGGTAGCTTTCAACATAATTTTCCTGATATTAGATGCTTAGAACTAACTTGGATTTGGTTAATTCAGTACTTATCATGTTTAATTTTTATTTACTGCAAAGATTAAAGCAATTTATTTCTTCTGGAAAATTTTAGGATCTTACGAGTAAGGGACTTCAGCCAAAATTGGTAACTTTTTCAAGCAGCTGGCTCAAGAAATGAGGAATTTCTTTAATAATGAGCCATCCTTTTTTGCATTCAACACTTTAAAAGGGCTTGTAGCTAGGTTATGATTCCAGTGTACACTCAATACAAATTGATTCGTTTTTCTGTTGACAGATTCTGCTTTGTATCCAAAGCCTAATTTATACAGATTCCCTAAAAGCAAAGAAAACCTATTTGTAAATACAGATTTTCATTAAAACCTATATTTACTTTGGCAAAAATAGTGGTAATCATAATGATAAATTATTACTATGTGCAGCTTAAGAGAACCACTTGTTTATAGCATCCATGTAAGTCTGTATTTGTGAGAATCATGCTGCAGGGTGGTTAGTGCATATTCTACCCCATCCCACTGTACATTCTAGTGTTCTGATTTTCCTCACTTCCTTGGATAGACCATGCTTTATGTACTTCCAGATCTCCTTTCACATAGGGTGCCTCATTGCAAGAACCCTACCTCACACCTCCACTCCTTTTGTCTAGCTAACTCTAACTCATCCGTTAGATCTCAGTGTAAATGTAACTGGAATCTGGGAGGCCATCCCTGCCTAGATTCTGAGTTTCCATTGCCTCCTGTTTATAACTAACATAACACAATCACATTTACTAGTGTTGTCTCCTTGAAACCCCAGTAAGGCGAAGACTGTATCCCCAACTCTACCACAGTGCCTGACAACGTAATAAGTTTCAGGGAATATTTATAGAATGAAAGAGTCTTTCCTTTCTTCATCATAGGTCTTTCAGATAAAGAATTATCTAGTTACCTTTGTCTGAAATGGAAACAATTTCAAAAGATTACAGGTGCTGGTGGATCAGTTCAAATCCACCACTTCAGTATTGCTGCTCTCTGCCACTAATGTTCCAAATAGGATTTAAAATTAACTTATAGGGGCGCCTGGGTGGCTCAGTGGGTTAAAGCCTCTGCCTTCGGCTCAGGTCATGATCCCAGGGTTCTGGGATCGAGCCCCCGCGTCGGGCTCTCTGCGGGCTCTCTGCTCGGCAGGGAGCCTGCTTCCCCCTCTCTCTGTGCCTGCCTCTCTGCCTGCTTGTGATCTCTCTCTCTGTCAAATAAATGGATAAAATCTTTTAAAATAAATAAATAAAATAAAATTAACTTATATTGCTTGTGATTGTAGTTGTTTTTTTTTTTTTTTTTTTTAAGATTTATTTGTTAGAGAGAGAGAGAATGCGGGGGTGGTGGTGCAGGAGACAGAAAGAGAATCCTAAGGGGAGCCAAACACAGGACTGGATCTTAGGACCGTGAGATCGCACAACCTGAACCGAAAACAAGAGTCCGACACTTAACCAGCTGTGCCACCCAGACGTGCTGTGATTGTAGTATTTAAAATCTATAATTTTTTCTACTGGTGTTGCCATCGTAGTGACCCCGTGAGACATGATAATGCCTTAATGGTGACTTGTCTTGTAGATCACTTTTGCACTTTCACTTATATCTCTAGTTCTAAATGTTTTACTGAATTGATGCTTTCCCTGATAATTCATATTTTTCCCTAAGTTAAACTGACCTCTCACATTTGTATTTTTGTCTTTTCTCATATTTGTTTTTTTAGAGTCATTTTATCAATGGCCTAGTTGTCTGTTCTATTCTGTAGCATGGCACAGTGCTGTATAGAGCTTGGTTTTATATAAAGTGATGTGTCAGAATGAAATCCCTGTCCAGTAGGGCTGGATTTCATGTGTTATGATCCACATAATCTCTGTGTGTCTGTGTATCCCCAAATTCCATGTGATCCAGAGAGCGCTTATGGTGCTGCCTCAGAGTTGTGTATCTTTACTGACTGTATTAGCCATAGACATATTTGCAGCTATATTAAATTTGCTTTGTACTCCCCACGTAATTTATTTGCTTGACTTTGTTTTTTTAAATTATACTTAATGCATGTATACATGAATTTATTCTTGTTAAAAATTCAGATTGTATAGATACGGCAGTGGTTCCTTTGACCTGTCCCATCATTTATTTACATTGTGCATCTGAGCACTTTGTACAAAACTGAACATTTCCTTGTGACATCTTTAATTTGATAAAATAATGCAATTCTTCAAGCACTTTTTAAAAAACTATTTTGAAAATAATACAGAAAAATTGCAAAAACAGTAGATGGATAAATACCTTTTACCCAGCTTCCCCTAACGCTAACCACTTATGTAACCTTTATACTGTTACCAACCAGAAATTCATTGGCATAATGTTATTAAATAAACGGTAATCCTTACTTGAATTTCACCAGTTTTTCACCTACTGTTTTTTTCTGTCCCAGGATCCAGTTCAGGATCCCATATGCCTTTAGCTGTTGCTTCTTCCTTATCTCCTCCAATCTGCTATATTTCTTTGTTCTTTTCTTTTTCCTTCATCACCTTAGCCAGTAGTTTGGAATGCTTACTATGGCCAATCACTGAGATTGGTGCTTAGAGGTAGGGAGATAAAAGAATGGCAAAGACATGACCCTTACCTTCTAGCTCTAATGAGGTAGGCGACATATATACATGTATATATGGCAGGGCAACACAATTCCTTATAGTACTTTCTATGCTCTCAGAGCAGAGAGAAGAGAGTTATTACCTCTCTGGATGTCAGTGTTATGGCAGCCTTTTTAGAAGAAATGACATTTGTCGCAGGTCTTACAGGATGAGAGCACGTTTGTTTTCAGAGAACTGGCACGGAAGAGGAAGACAGTGTGGACCGAGGCAGCTATATTTGGCATGAGTGCATGAAAGACTGTGGTGACTTTGTAGACCAGCAAATCACTAAATAGGAACGGAGCGTAGGGTTTATGGTGAGCATAGGGAGAGATGAAACTAGAAATGTAGTCAAGAATCACCTTTTTCATTGTTTGTTTAAAATGAATTAATTAACATAGTGTATTAGTTTCAGAGGTAGAGTTTAGTGATTCATCAGTTGTATATAACACCCAGTGCTCATTACATCAAGTGCCCTGCTTAATGCCCATCACCCAGTTACCCCATCCCCCCACCCCCTCCTCTCCAGCAAACCTGTTTGTTTCCTATAGTTAAAAGTCTCTTACGGTTTGTCTCCTTCCCTTATTTTATTTTTCCTTCCCTTCCCCTGTGTTCATCTGTTTTGTTTCTTTAATTCTACATATGAGTGAAGTCATATATTTGTCTTTCTCTATTTTGCTGAGCGTAATACCCTCTGTTTCCATCCACGTCATTGCAAACAGCAAGATTTCATTCTTTTTGATGGCTGACTAATATCCCACTACACACACACACAGCACATCCTGATCCATTCATCTGTCGATGGACATCTGGGCTCTTTTCATATTTTAGCTATTGTGGACATTGCTGCTATAAATATAGGGGTGCAGGTGCCCCTTCGGTTTTCATTGTTTTTTTAATAGTAGGTAAATATATTCTCATACTTGTGAGGCAAGTTTTGGCTTTTTTTTTTTTTTTTTAATTTCAAGCTAGCCATACTTGAGCATTTAATTTGTGATTAGTGTTTCTAATTCTAGAATGCAGAATGTTAAGAATTTATCGTCTTGGTGGGCAGGTGGGTGCCTGGTGGTGGGTATTGAGGAGGGCACGTATTGCATGGAGCACTGGGTATGGTACATGAACAATGAATCTTGTAACACTGAAAAAATAAAATAAAACTATTTGGGGGAAAAAAAGAATTTATTGTCTTTTTGGAGTAACAAAGAGAACAAGTTATTTTCAAGCCTTCTGGTAGCACCTAATACTTTAATAATAATATAATAATCTATTAATGAGACTATGAATTCATTTTGTAGTATCTACTGAACACCTATTTGTGATAGACACTTTTAGGTGAGGGACATAGCAACAAAGAAAACAGAAAAATTCCTGCTCTTGTTCTAATACATTCCAGTGGTTCTAGTTCTAATATAATTTATCTTTATTTCACATTCATTCTCGCTAAGTATAGATTCTGGGTGGCTATTTACTTTGGACACGTTGAAGATGTTCCATCGTTTTATGACTTAATTTGTTAATCTAAGGCAACTACCTTTTCTCTGGTTCTTTTTTAAACTATTTTCTTTGGTTTTTATCTTTGAAATTTTGCTATGATACAGATGTCATTCACTTTATTCTGCTAGGGATCTGAGACTCAGCCATTATTTATTTACATATTGTTTTGGCTTCATCCTCTTTCTTCTCTCTTTTTTGGGTTTCCAATTAAGCATATGTTATAATTTCTCATTGTATGCCCTATGCCTTTTACCCCCTCTTCTGTATATTTCATCTTTTTATCTCTCTGAGCTGTACTCAGATTAATTTCTTCTCAATTGCAGCTTACCAATTCCTTCTACAATTGTATCTAATCTACCATTAAACTCATCCATTGATTTCCTAATTTCAGTTATTGTATATTTGTGTAGGTTAGTCACATAATTTTTATATAGTTATTTTTCAAATTTATTACATTTTATAGCTTGGTTACATTTTTAAGCTTGGTTTTTATCTCTTTGAATAAAGTAGAGTTAATTGTATTTTAGTTTTTGCCTGTGTTTTCAATATCTGATGTTTCTGTGGGTCTGATTTTATTGTGTATTGTTTCATCTAGTTCTGGTTCATGGTGCCTTGTCCCTTCATGTGCCTGATTATATATTAAATTTTTTGTTTTTGGAGAAATATTCATAGAAATAGTTTGAAGTCTGGATTTTTTATGTGCTTCTGCCTTATGCCTGGGTTGAGCAGTTCAAGACCTTTTCAGTCCAGGCTCATCATAGTTCAGGTGCTGTGATTTGGGCTACAAATCCGTGTGTAGGCTGGTTACTTACAGCTCCTTCCCCTCCACCCCCCACTTATGTGTGGCCCACCTCACAGATCATAAGCTTTGTGGTTAAGGGCTCTGTCTTTATATTTCTTATCCCTGTCACATAGCACTTATTACAATGGTAACTGGATAATTGGTTCTTCGTAACTATCTCTTGGTCGATTGACTGATTAAATCAGATTAAAGCAGCAATTTTCCAACCTCTGGTGTTTTCTCCTCATTGTTCATAAGGCTGCTTTTGTTCCTCAAAAGGAGATTTGTTACAATTTAAAAATAGCCATGTCCACTTCTCTCCTCTCTTTTACTGTCCCACCCCAAGGTGGGATAACCCCAATTAAATTAACCACTAAAATAAGCCTTGTATAAAGTGGTACACGAGAAGCTTTTCTTTTTCTTTTTCTTTTTTCTTTTTTGGTAAGATTTTATTTATTTTTCTTGACAGAGACACAGAGAGAGAGGGAACACAAGCAGGGGGAGTGGGAGAGGGAGATGTGGGGCTTGATCCCAGGACCCTGGGGTCATGACCTGGGCCAAAGGCAGACGCTGAAGGACTGAGCCACCCAGGCACCCCCACAAGGAGCTTTTCTTAATATTAATTTGTGTGTGTTCTAGAAGGAAAGATTATTTGGATGTTTTGGAAATCCAAAATTTTGCTAATGAGATATTTGTGTAATGATTTCTTTTGAGCTTAATTTATTTTTGTTTCTTCCATTTTGCCTTAAATCAAATGGTTTCCTAATATCAACAGATTACTGTAATCTAACTATTTCTAGACTATAGATTTTTTTTAAGTTTGCAGTTCCTGAGTACAGTTTCTTGTTCTTCTTTGTGCATCTACCCACATATGTTTTAACCACTGAGTAAGAAGGGTATTACCTATGAAGCTGTAGCTGTGTTTCTCTAATTAGCTTCCATTAACACGCACCGAATACTTGGTATACTCAAAATGGATTTGCCTGTTACATTTTTGCTCCCCTTCCAAATTCATTCTTGCTTTGGTGGGGGGGGGATCCCCAATGTAATTCTTCCTCACTATTGGTTCTTCTGTACTTTTGGCAATTCTCTAGCGGCTGCTTGAACTATTGGTTGTCAGACTAACCTGATTTGTTTCACTTGTAGACAAAATGGCTTAAGCCACTGTTGATTTTTGTGGCAGCTCAGTTGCTTGGAGCAAGGTGCTAATGAGACACGGGTCATAGGTCCAGGCTCTGAGTGGGTTGGTAAGCTTTGCTCTGGCCCATGGCCACAGACCCTGACTCCCCCTTGCCAGCTGTCTTGCACATGTATGCCATGGCTCATTATGGGGACAGAGCAGGGGGTGTAGATAAGACAAGGCAAATCTATCATCTCTGCCAGAAAAGACAACTCCTACTGATAGGTCAGTAACCTTTTCGTTGGAAGAACAGCACATTAGTATTAGCTTCCGCAGACATGTCCATCTGAGGCTTTTTCTTAAAATAACTCTTGTGATTGTATGGAGTGTTGGAATCAAGTCTACAGTACTGCTCAACGTTTTAAAACATTTGAGAATACGGATGCCATTTTAGTTTGTAAAAGATCTTTGTTCTCACATCAGAGATTCTTAATGTCAAATTTGATAAGGCACTAGAAATAAACTACAAAATTGGTGTTATGAAGAAATTTATCAAGCTTGGGAAGTGTTTTCCAGTCACCTCCCACCCTAAAAAGAAAGACCCCTTTGCCCCTTCTATAACAAAGGAAAGAAGGAGCTAGGGAGGAAGGAAAGAAGATAAATACATATATAGATGGACGGAATGGTACTCAAAGAAAGAACTTTTCTAGAAAAACATGCAAGTTTGGGCTTTTTCAGAGCATTTTATTTTTTTATTTCTTAAAGATTTCTTTTATATATTTATTGGAGAGAGAGAGCAAACGAGCAGGGGGGCGGGTAGAGGGAGAGGAAGAAACAGACCCCCACCCCCACCCCACCCCCAACAGGGAGCCTGATGCGGGGCTTGATCCCAGGACCCCGGAACCATGACCCGAGCCAAAGGCAGACACTCAACCTACTGAGCCACCCAGCTGCCCCTACCAGAGCATTTTAGCAGATGATACTTTGCAGAAGGACCCAACAGATAATCGAACAGATTTTCCCTTTAGGAGCATAGTTTTGGTGGTCTAAATTAATCTGGCTTGAAAATTATACATTTCTTCATGATGTATTTCAAGTCCAGAGATGATCTGATTCTATTGTGATTTGAATTCTTACATGGCCGGCAAAGGCTGGCGGCAGGAAGTGTGTGTGGGGGGGGGTGTGGGTGTGTGTGTGTGTGGTGTGACTTCCTAAAGGTATGTGGACTGTGGACAAACACTTCATTTCTATGTCATACTTTTATTTTAATAGTATGAGGGGTGGGGTGAGGGAATGCTTCAAACCTGTCATTTCAAGGATATTATTGCTTAAATGAGTTTCTTTTTATATACACTTTAAAAAAGAACAAAAGTGAGTCAAGTTAAACAGTTAGAAAATAATAACACAGGTGATGTGTGGATGAAGCAGAATCACTGGGGGGGGGGGTGTCTCGGAATGACTGAGAATTGGGAAACACTGAATTGTATATTATGACAGAAGAAACTGCAGGCCCTCAAAAGCAGGCAGGGATTATTGGAAAGATTCAGGTCCCTAATATTAACTGGAAGGTAACTAAGTTGGTTTCTTAAGTTCCCGTTTATTTATTGCGTGCAGGCTCCGGATAGTACATTTAAAACAGATCAAACTCAAGACAATTATAAACTTAAGACAACTTTATTGAGGAATTATGGGCAAACA
This sequence comes from Potos flavus, assembly GCA_028534135.1. Lineage (NCBI taxonomy): Eukaryota > Metazoa > Chordata > Mammalia > Carnivora > Procyonidae > Potos > Potos flavus. The sequence continues at coordinate 45,838,522 of CM052894.1, read as the reverse complement.
GTTCTGTTGTTAGAAGTAATATGGAGAAGTGGAAGAAGGCTAGCACTCATTCATTCATTCATTTATTCATTAATTCAACCAGTATTTCCTGAGCACTTGCCGTATGTCAGGCATGGTTGTAGGCACTGGGGACACAGTAAGGGACAGAACAGGCCTCTGCCCTCCTGAAAGTCACTTACATTCTAATGGCAGGAGACCGATAATAAGTAAATGTATAGTATGTCACTTGGTGATAATTACTATGGAGATAAAGAAGGGTTAGTGAGCGGCAGGATTGGGGAGGCAAGATTGCTATTTTAATTAGTTTGATTAGAAAGGCCTCCCTGAAAAAGTGGCACTTGATTCTGAAAGAATCGAGGAGTGTGACGTGCTTGGGGAAGGAGTACTGTAGATGGAGAGAATAGCCAGTACGAAGTACCCTGATAATTAGCGTGTGCTCTTGACATGTTTGAGAAACAGGAAAGAGGCCCGTGTAGCTGGAGTGGAGTGAGAAGGGAGGGTAGTAAGGGATGAGGGTTGAGTCAGGAGGGAAGACCTCTGTTTTGGGAGTAAGATGGGAAGCCTTGGCAAGGTTTAGAGCAGATGAGGGACATGATCTGACTAATTTGTTTTAACAAGCCTCCTGTGTTGGGAATAAACTGTAGGATTTATTGCTGGCACCAAAGAGGCCAGCTTAGGTGGGAATTGCTGAATATCAAGCAAGAGACAAGGGTTTAGACTAGTGTTGATGGCGGAGAGGGTGGTCGGATTCTGTATATATTTTGAAGTAGAACCAACAGAATTTGTAGATAGACTTCAGTGTACAGTATTATAAAAAAGAGAAGACTAGGGCACCTGGATGGTTCTGTAGGTTGAGCGTCTGACTCTTGGTTTCTGCTGGGGTCATGATCTCAGGGTCGTGAGATCAAGCCTCACATTGACTCAGAGTTTGGCGGACAGTCTGCTTGAGATTCTCTCTTGCCCTCTCCCCCTCCCCCACATATGGGCACTCTGTCTCTCTCTCTCTTTCTCGGTCTCTCTCAAATAAATGAATAAATATTTAAAAAAGAGAGAGCGAGAGAGAGAAAGAAGACTTCGAGGTTATTGGCCTGAGTAGTTGGAAGGATGAAGTTACCATTTACAGAGATGAACAGAGCTAGTAGTGAGAGTAACGGGGAAAGGATGCATGTGGTAGAAGGTGGGCTGTACCTTGAAATTTTTTAAACTTATTTTTATTTAAAATAGTTCCACTCCTTGCAGCAGTGCAAACAAAGGACCTGTGCTTGCTTTTATTCTGAATTTGTTATTGTAGTTTTCCTGGAATATCTTTAAAAACTATAAATAAAGTCATAATATAGTTCATTTTGCTCAGATTATTTTTTTTTAACTTCCTCCATAAGCTCTTGGCTTCCAAATAGCAATGTATTCTGCCAATTCGGTGACTAATTGGGTTAGAGGTTAATAGCAAGACATTCTTATAAACATCAATGGGAGTGGTGTATCCAAACGAAAGCTTATATTAGGCAAAGATTCAAAGAATGGGAATGACTAAAAAACATGTTCCAAGCCAAGTGAATATTAGGAGTTTTAACTTTGAAAGGAAGGAACATTACCCTTGGAAATACCTATCTTAGTTGGAAGTTCCTGACTCAATTCTTCTGGTCAGGTTTTAAAAATGAAAAGGTATTCATTACCAATGAATACCAACCACTTTTAAACCATGAAATTGACTTTTTAAAATTAGAAATTGTACAACTTGCTCCTCACTGTGCTGATTGGACATTCTAATCCTTTTGCCAAAACACTAGAATGTTGGATTGTGTGCCTTCCAGCCAAGAGAACCACTTTTCTATCTCTCCATAGGCCAGTTAAATGTTTCCTACTGCTCTGTGATGAAATCAGATGATGGAATCTGTCAGTTTGCTCTATTGAATTATTTTTTTCCACTTTGTTTTAATTGAGCCTTTGGGACATAAACTATTTCTTAACATCTGAAAGCTGAAGGTCTAATATTGGAATTTATGGGATGCTAGAGGAGATCTTTTAGCCTCTGTATCCAGACCAAAATGTAAAATCTTTTTTTTTTTTTTTTTTTCGGTGGGATAATTATTCTACACTTCCCCTCTCCCTGGGCCTCACCCCTATCCCCCAACCCACAAAATTTTCAATGAAGAGGATTTCCTAAGTAGGTCTAGGGTTAGTCTGTCCCAGTCTTTCTTTATAATAACATTTCTTTTTGATAATCCTTACAAAGGCGCTGGTAATCACAGTGGTTGGCAGAGAATAAAGCATTTTGTGAAACCTCTACCTGGAAATTGAGTCATTTTTAATGCTTAAATTTCCTTCACAGAATAATATAGGTTCTGTTCGATGAGTATTTGTTATAAAAGCAAATTATTAAGAGGCAGAAATTGCCTTTGTAGGGTGATATGTAGGAGGATATCTGAACTGGATTATTTATTCCTTTATCTGTGTTTTCAAAGCTCTTTAGCAATAACTCTTACAGCTCTCATTACGTAGTGTTATCATTAGTTTTTGGGTGTCATTCTGTTTTAAAGAGTGGGATTTCTTTTATAACACAGTGCCTCATAGACGTTTATTCATTCACTGAAAGAACGCATTGAATGCTCATTATGTGCCAGATGTGGATATGGCATGGGTGCGGGCGGTAGAGCAGTGAGCAGGACAGACACAGTTTGTATCACGTGGAGCTTATAGAGCCCCCGGCAGGGTGGAGGGCGGGGCAGCCGGGGCACAAAGGATCACACAGATGACCCTGCAGTTATGGTGGTAACAGGTGAGGCGCACAATGGGTGTGTAACTGGGTACCTAATATGTACTAATAGGTATATTGTGAACGCAGTACATAATTGTTGAATTTTATTTTGCAATTGGTTGGACACTTGAAGATTTAGACTAGTCACAAAAGGAATGCGTTATCAAAAACAAAACACCGTTGTATGTCTATTGCTTAGAATTGCTTAGAATAGTAGACTATTACTAGACTTAGACTAGGCTTAGCTATTCTTAGCAATGTCTATTGCTTTGAATAGTAGACTACTACTACTTATTTTACGTAATCTTAAAAATAACCTGGCCCAGGGATGCCAGTGGTTCAGTTGGCTAAGCATCTGCCTTTGGCTCAGGTCATGATCCCAGGGTCCTGGGATGGAGTCCTGCGTTGGGCTCCTTGCTCAGCAGGGAGCCCACTTCTCCCTCTGCCTGCCGCTGCCCCTGCTTGTGCGTGCGTGCGTGCGCGCGCCTTCTCTCTCTCTCTCTCTGACAAATAAATAAAATCTTTAAAAAAATAAGATTAAAGAAAATACTTGACCCAGGTCCTTCCTTGGGTTCTTGCCTCTAAACAAGTTGCACATGTTCATCTAGCAATACCCAACTCACCCTTTGAGACCCGGCCTGCGTGCCACCTTGTTCCTTCCATGGCATCTCACAACTCCTTTAGGACAAGGACCATGTTATATTTATCTATGAAATCCGAGAGCTTGGTCCTCCACTTCATGTGGAGGCATCAGACAGAAGTTTCATGAAGGAATGTATCTGTTTCCATAGTTTCCTCAGTATACATCAGAGACCTCTGCTTAGCTCTCCCAGGAAGGACCTCTAGTCATGTCAGCTCTTTGTCTCATTCCTTCATTTTGGGATATCTGTCCTTCCTCTTCTTACACAGGGTCGTGAAGATTAAATGTAATAAGTGAGAGTTAAGCATATTCAGTAAATGTAAGGCAGTGGAATCCTCATAACCAACATTAATTATTACTACAGTACTGTTGTTATTTAGAATGCACGTTCCAGAAATACAATTCAGAATCTTACTAAGGACACCACTGTTCTAGGTTTCACCTAGATGTTGATGTAATAAACAGTTCTCTACCAATTAGTGTGTGGGTCCGGCATAGGTGCCTGACAAGGCCCCTTTCAGGCTTCTGTACATCGCTTCAAACCCCCACCCCAATAGTACAGACTGCTAATGAATTAGGAGTCATATCTGTCAACTGGCAAGGGACTGCCTAGAGCAGATCCCTGTGGAGTGAGACCTCACTGTTTCTGTGAATATAAAGAAACCTCTCAGGAAAGCCTGAATGATTCAGGAAACCTGAACTGGGGAGCCAGCGGCTCAGCAGGAGGCACCTCTTCTTGGCTGACTAGAGCCTGCTGTAAGAAACATTTTTTTGGCTCTGACAGACTTGTTGAGGAAATTGAAAATCTCCTTTTAAAAAAAACATAATTTAAAATCCTTTCTGATTGAGAATATCAGAAAGTAATGATGGGCTAGGTTATTCACTGGGTCTTGAGGGAATGAGGAAGCTCCTCAGGGAGCTCTGGGTTCTCTCAGCCACTCATCTCCACAGCCCCTCACCCCTCACCCCTCACCCTTCCTCAGGTGTCTTGCTCATGCGGGCTTGGAGTGGACGCCATGTTTCTTAACCCACTTGCCCGTGTTGATGTCCTTGGCTGTTGTAAGCATCAAGTAGTGCGTCTGGAGACCGTGTGGCAGTTTCCATGGTGATCTCTGCCCTTGGACCCTGTGCTCTCCAGCCTAGGAAGCATGCAGATCAAGTGGTCATGTACTGCTTTCCAATACTTGTAGGGAGAGAGACCCGCTGGGCTTAAACTCTAGAGGACTCCACAGGCTTATGCCAGCTAACCCAGATCATGAGTCAGTCATCTGAACTCACCCACAAAAAGGGCTCCAGGGAAAAGAAATGGTCTACCTGGCATTTGATTATTTGGAAATTTCTTTTAACTGGCAGTCCTCTATTTCATCAAGGGTAATAATGCAAGGGTGTACATTGCAAAACTTGAGGAAAGTAAATTGTGTTTTGTATAGCTGTAATACATTCTTCTCTCTGCTCGAAATGTGTGAAATTGTTAATCCTACTCTATGAGCCAGGATATTTGAATCAAGCAAGTATCCCTTGCTTGTGCCAGATGCAAGAGTTTGCTTTCTCTTTGCCTGGTTAAATTATCACTTGCCTGATAGATAAGTAATTTTTTTTTTAATATTGTATTTATTTATTTGGCAGAGACACAGCGAGAGAGGGAACACAAGCAGGGGGAGTAGGAGAGGGAGAAGCAGGCTCCCCACTGAGCAGGGAGCCCTATGTGGGGCTCGATCCCAGGATCCTGGGATCATCACCTGAGCTGAAGGCAGATGCCCAACGACTGAGCCACCCAGGTACCCAACGACTGAGCCACCCAGGTGCCCCAAGTAATGTTTTGAAAGTCTGTATATCCTGATGGTGCATTAGGCCCTGAAGAGGATGTAAAAAGTGTAAGACCTTCTCTCAAGGAACTAGCAATGTGATTGAGTGGGTAGGACTTATTCATGTGAATGCTGGATAGTTTGGGAATCAAGGTAATAGTGCATGATTTCAGTTTCAAGTACTATGCATGCAGGAGGGAAGAAAGATGAAAAGTAAATATTATTTAGTAAGATCCACTACTACAGGAGAAATAAATATTTGTAATATTTTCTATTCTCTTCTCAGTAAGAAAAACTTGGATTACCTCTTTAATCACTGTGGAGAGCCTGGATATTATTCTATACCTTAAAATTCTTAGCTCATTTATGTCACTTGACATATGAACTTCACCTTTTTGGAGAAAAACATCTTTAAGTTTTCGTACATAGTTGTTAAAACTTCAAAAGGTTTCATAGCCCTTTTCTTGAAAAATTAAGACGTCAAGTCAGCAAGTATTTACTGAGCACTAACCTTGGGCCAATGCATGTACATTTTGTAGATTTTAGACAACAGTAGAGTACAACCCTAGAATAATGCCTCTTAAGATGACTTTGATATGTACAAGATGGTGAGTTGAGCAGTAAGCCAAGAACCTTGGTTTTCCCTTGCTGAATGTTTTTCTCTTTTGTTGTGTGGTAGCACTTAGAAATGTTCGGACTGTTTTTGTCCAAGGTATGTCCTCACCTTTGTCAGGATTTGTTTAGTGATTTATAATTAATTAATTTGCAAAGTCTTTAGGGCTCTGTGATGGGAAATGCTACAGTGATACGAGGTGGTAGTGATTTGGGCCTCATCACATATCTGATACATGTCTATTTCTACCCAAGATTCTTTCCTCTTAATGGAATTTGAAAGTAATCATTTATCTTGAATGAAATTGGTTTCTTCTACCTATTGCTGGGGAATTTAGTTTTCTAACTGAAATGTCTGATCTATTTTATGTGCCTGCCAAAAAAATCCCCAAATACTGGCCGCCTGAGTTCTGGCTAATGTTTCCAGGCTCTCTGTTTTGAAAACATTCCGTTTCTACCCTGTGTTACAGATGCTCTTGCATACAGTGAAATCCTGTGATAAATATTTTTCAGTGAACCTAAAGTATTTGAAAAATAAACGAATGGCAGTGTTATCATTAGTCATACATTGACTGGGTGCCACCAGCGTGTTCATCATCATGTACAGGACATAGTCCAAGACACAGCCCCTATTTAGTGGTTTTAGAGTCTAATTATCTGTGAAATGGTCATGTCAAAGAAAAACAAGGAGCCATCAGTTGAACAATTTGTTTGCAATTATGATTAATAACCTGCTCTGGGTAATTAATGGGAAAATACATGTGGCTCTTATTAGGCTGTTAGGTTCAAATGTATAAGCAGTTAATGTGTGTACTTAAAATAATTCACAGTAAATAAAATAATTCTCATTAATACATCCTAGATCTCATTCTTACCTGTGTTTTAATCCACTCAAGGAAAAGAGTGAGCACAAGTAGGTGGTTTTGCCATTTTTTATGGTAAGGTTATTTAGGTTTTAAAAATCCCATCAATAACAAATTATATTATTTGAAAAATGATTGCTTTTTACCGACTGAGTATCCTTGCAGTATTTATCCTTTCTTATTTTATGATACTGTGAAAATACTATCTATTTAGACTTCTTTGTCCTACATATAAAGCACTTATTTTGCATTAAATAAAATGAAAACATTAAGGATGGGTCTACACAAAGCACATATCTATTTAAGTTCAATATTAGGTGGGAGTTTTGTGGGCAAAATATTTAACTGTGTAAATTTACCTGTTATTTTGACTCACATAGACTTAGCTGAAATGAGACAAGACAGTGAGTATAGATATAAAAATTTATGTTTTTGACTAGCATTTCCCCCACTTGTATACCGGTGAAGTTTTTGGTAATTTTTTTCCAAGAATGATTGTATGGTCCACTTGATTTCATTACAGAAGGCTTTTTTATTTGGTGTGATAAGAATTGGTTGGTTAAAAAAAAAAAAAAGAATTGGTTGGTTAATCAAAAAAGTGTGTTAAAAGGAATTAAAAGTTATCTATAGAAGTGTATGTTTATATGTGTGTATATATATAGGCTCCATGCCCATTGTGGAGCCCAACATAGGGCTTGAACTCATGACACTGAGATCGAGTTGAACTCCTAACTGACTGAGCCACCAAGGCGCCCCTATAAAACATTTAATTAATAGTTTAAGCCAGTTATAAAATGGAGGCACCAGGCTTTTTTTTTTTTTTTTTTTGAGCGTGAGCTGGAGTGTCCCATCTTTTTTCTCAAGAATTTTCAATCTCAGTTTCCTTAGAGGCACTGGTGAAACAGTCTGAATGCAGAATTCTTCTAGATTGTAATTTTCTCTAAATCTTGTAATAATTTTTTTCACTTTTAGTCCACCCGATCTAAAAACATTCAACTAAGTGTCCGTAGAGATTACAACTAATGTTGTACACATAGGTTATTGGATGTTGGAGAACAGTGTTCGCTTAAGGTATTTAATTATAGTAATAGGCATAACTGACATAAACAGATTTGAAAACAAACACTTAATCGATTAAGCACAGAACTCAACAGGTGGAAGCAGAAGTGCACAGGTGTCCTACACAATAGCTTATTAGCCACTAGTGGTGAGCATTTTGTGGGGAAATAAAGAGCTCTCTACTGCCGAGGCTGTCACATGGTGGTCACTTAGAGAGCATAGGTTTTTGTTTGTTTGTTTTTTAATTTGAGGCTCTTGCCAAGTTGGCTCTCTATCTGAAGGACCTCCCTTTTTCTCCAGTCCCTGCCTGAATCCTTGCTCAGGTGCATATATTTTAATCACGGGGGCCACCACCCCTCCTTTTTCCATCCTTGTCCTTTACCTCTGCTGTTTGTTTCTAACTAAAATCTCTCCCACCCTCCATTTAAAAATTTGCATCAAAATTCACCTCTTGGGGCGCCTGGGTGGCTCAGTGGGTTAAAGCCTCTGCGTTTGGCTCAGGTTGTGATCTCAGGGTCCTGGGATCAGGCTCTCTGCTCAGCAGGGACCCTGCTTCCCTCCCTCTCTCTGCCTGCCTCTCTGCCTACTTGTGATCTCTCTGTCTGTCAAATAAATAAATAAAATCTTTAAAAAAAATTCACCTCTTTAAAGAAGCCCTATGGATTGACTTGACAAAACTTTTATACTTCTATTGATAATTTATGTTCTATCTATACAACTTTAATGAAACAGAACTTTGAAAAACCTGAATTTTAGTATCAGGTATGATGTCCTATATATAATAAGAGTGCAAATTTTTCTTTAGCCATATGAACAACTCTCCCCCTCCCCCTCCCCCATTTTTGTTGAGATAAATTTGACATATATAACAATTCTTGAGATGTCAAAACTGTTCACCATACCTTTTAAAAGGGGTAGAGGGAGAAAAAAGCAACATGGTTCTAAAACTGGCCTTTTAGAATTTGACTTTCTAACATTCCACAGGATATACTGTTGAAGAAAGCAAGAAACGTGTGTTTGTGGGATTTCGTTGTCGGAAAGCATGTTCTTGAATTGTATACATATGATTTTTCCCCTCATAATGTGTAAACCCTTCAAGGGATGGGTTATATGTTCTCATTCTTTGACTCGTGTGTGGCATAGTGGATAAAGAGTCTGTGCTCTTGTACCATTTGAAGTAAGTAGTAGTTACTGAAGAAAAGTCGGCCAAAAAATCGACATCAAATACAGTAACAGCTCATAGCTGCTAACATCTTTTGATCCAAAGTGCTTTCTTAAGCACTTTATATATGCGATCTCATATAATTCACCCAACTATCGTTATTCCCATTTTATGGATGTAGAAGCTAAAGGAAGAGTCGAGTACTTGGCTGAGGTCATACTAGAAGTGGTAAAACTAGGATTCGAACCCAGTTAAGTCTGATTTCAGATTCTCTGACCTTAATTCCTTTACTACAGTGTGGGTCAACAACCTTTTGGAAAGTTTTCTGTAAGAAGTTCTAGAAACTTAGATAATATATAAATTTTCTTTTAACCAAACTTAATGAAAAACTAACAAATAATCCTTAGTAGAAGTACATTTTTGCCAAATCGGAAGCCTTGGGAAGACCTCATTAGAAAATGAGAGAGACTAGGAGACCCAAGCATGGTATCGTCTGCTACCCAATGAGAAAAATATCTGCTTACGCTGTCAACCCTTTCATTTATGCGTATAACACCTGAATGAGGATGGTATATTTATCAAGCTCTCACATCTCATTGCTGGGCGACATCAGGGAGCTCTTTTTTTAGGATAGCTGTCCATCTGTTCTCCTCCAGGAACTCCTGGATCCGTGCCACCGCCACTTGGCTGCTGGCTTCAAGAGAGCCTAAATCAGTGAGTTGCTCACACCAGGGAGAACAAACAGGCTCTTCTCCTTAAAGTGTCTGTAATTATATGACCATAATTAGAAATAAAACCTTCTTTATATAATTTGCAGCTCATGAGGAAAGACTTTCTGCTTACACACCATTTTCTCCTCTATTGTCTCCCATGCTGATCAGGAAATAGGTTACTTGGCCTAACAATAGACCATTGAATCTAGTGGAGAGATCCAGATTCCCCGCACCCCCTTATTTTGCCACGTGACCTTGAGGTTATCCGTGGCCCTTTCTCAACTTTTGGTTTGTAGTGTTACATATATGATGTGGCTAATACAGCGGTGTAGGAGGTATTGCAAGTGGCGACCTTAATTCCTGCTCTTAGTTCCTTGGAAAAAAGAGGTAACCTAAAAATAAATAACTCATGAGTGGAGGTACTAGTTTCGTTACTTGTGATTGGGGTTTGAGTTTGTTGTCATTATTGTAAACAATGACATTGCTTGGGGGATTCTACAGTGTTCAAAGAGATTTCGGTCACTGTTGATTTTTGCCTGATGCTTTGGGTTTGAGTAGATGCTGATTAATTCATGAGCCCCAACTGCAAGGTAGATGTTCAGTATTGATTAGATATGCCCCTGGTTGTATGCTGTTAAAAAGGACTCAGTTGTGAAATACTCCTAAAGCTAAATCAATAAGCTACTAAAGTTGTTTTCCCCCTGTAAGTGTTTGTATTTTATCCCTTTAATGAAATGAGAAGGACTGGTAGGAATTCTGTGATCTGGACCGTTAAGAAAACTGGCTGTGTCTTTGGAACAGTATGCTCATATGTTAACCATTCCAGGTGAGTATAAATTATTCATACGTACATCTTAGCTGAAGGTAACTGACTTAATGGAGGAGACAGCAATTTTCTTTGGAAAATGATCATCTTTATTCTGGTGACATGGGTAGAGAACTTCGCTCAGATCACAGCCAAATACCACTAAAAATTTCAAAGGCTTCGAGACATAGTTCCTCATGGTGTAAGACTTTTAAAATGTCTACAATTTCTGTTACGCTCATGGCCAGTAACTGCTAAGCAATTAGCTGTACTGGCAAAGGCATCAGGACGTTTTCTGCCTTGGCAATATTTTCTGAAGATTTTATTGAATTTAGAGCAATTTCTGGCTGAGTTTTTTCCCCTCAACATACAGACTTGTCCAGAATAACGCAGTCTTTATGAAATCATCATGGAACCCACTACATTCAGTAGCTTCTAGACCTGTCCATCTCCTCTCCTTGCCTTCTCTTCCAAGTTCCTAGAATGGGCGGTTACTCTTGCTGTGACGACTTCCTGACCATGCCTACCCCTTCCTTAAATCTTTACAGTGGTTTCTCATTTCCTTTTGCATCTGCTCTAACTGTTCGCCCCATGCATCAAAGCCAGTCACCAGCAGGCTCTGGATTATCTCATTACTCTCATCTGCTACTTAGGTCCCCAGCCTTTTCATTCTCTCTCTCTCTCACCTTACTTGTGAACTCATTACATTAGTCTTTTGAGCCATCTCCCAAGCACAGTTATTTTCTTAGACTCTCTTGTTCTTTTTTCTTCTGTTCTAAATAACTCCTGAAATCCCATCTTCTGTAAAAGTCAGCTTGAATTAAGGGGAGAATTGTTGATGGTCTTCTTTTCATCTTCCCTCACAATAATAGACCTCCCATAGCTTCTTCCGCTAATATCCACCCCCATTATAAACTCACCTCCACTTCCCCCTTCCAAAATGACCCTTGCCCTTGACTTATGTGTAATAACAGTGTATCCCATCCCTGTTCTGGTTACTGTTCCTAATTTAGAGACTCACATGGGAGGTGAACAAAGCAGGTTCTAAGGTCAACTGCCTGACTTGGAATCTGAGCTCTGCCACTTGCAGCTGTGCTCCTTTGGGCCCATTATTTGAGCTTTCTGTGCCACAATTTCCTCCTTAATAAGGTTGGGAAAATCATAACACCTACCTGAGATTGTTGAAATAATTTAAGCACTTCATGCAGTACCCAGCGCAAAGTAAGTAGGCAATAAATATCAGCTGATACTATGATTATTTATTAATTGGGGGGAAGAATGAAAGGCACACCGCCATATTTTATACACATGTGTGCATACACACCTACACGTACACATACATAGTTACATAGTTTGGAAAAACCTTCAGAATTGCGATGTAACTTCATTTTTTTTTTTTTTAAGGAAATGAAAAAATACATTATTGGTAAACGCAAAACACACAATGTAAAGTTCACAAAATCCTGGCAGAGGTAAGGGTTTAAGATGCACTGTTCCAGTTGTTTGTGCACATCTACTGAATCTACTAGCATTAGTGGTTTGGTCTTTGCTTAAAAGCACAAGAGCCCCATATGTATGTATGGGCACTTGTGTGCTTTTGAGTCCTAATGATAAGGGTGACAGATTTTCCTGAGGAAAGTTCCAAAAGCAGACACGAGTCACCCGATTTAAGTAAATGGAAGAGAAATTACCTTTTTAAAAAAAAGGATAGTGCGAAGGACAACACCTTCTTTAAAAATGACTTGGGTGAGGGACTGTTCAGATAAATCTGCATATTTTTTAAAAAGATTTTATTTATTTATTTATTTGAGAGAGAGAAAGCATGAGAGGGGGGAGGGTAAGAGGGAGAAGCAGACTCCCCCCTGAACAGGGAGCCCCATGCGGGACTCAATCCTGGGACTCCAGGATCATGACCTGAGCCAAAGGCAGTCGCTTAACCAATTGAGCCACCCAGGCACCCGGTCTGCATCTTTTTATGCATGCCCCATTAAAACTATATGTATTTTCAGTACAGCTTGTATGTGGCATGAGAATAATTAATTGCTTTTGTTTTCCTAGTTTTGTTGCTTGTAAATATTCTGTTACGGAATTTTATACACATGCTGAAAGTAATCCTGGGCTGATCAGTATATCTTCTTTCTATCTATCTTAATTTCTTTCTTAATTTTTATTATTTTTATTTCTTTAGAGTGAGAGAGCACGTGCAAATGGGTGGGGGGAGGGGCAGAGAGAGAGGGAGAGAAGATCTTAAGCAGGCTCCATGACCTGAACTGAAATCAAGGGTCAGACACTTAACTGACTGAGCCACCCTGATGGGTGTATTTTCTAAGTAGAATACTTACCAGCTTATATTGATTATTTATGTTTTAAAATGTTGACTGTAGATATTGGTGGGTTGCTTTTGACTTAATCTCTTATTCCTGATTTACCATGGAATGTATCAGTGAAACATTTATTTAGAAAACAAATAATTTTAGGTAGGAAAATGGAATCTTCTAAAAATAACATTAAATGATTTAATGTACTAGTGTTGTTTGTTTGATATTGGAGCACCCAGAAGTATGAAGTGTGCATATGACTAATAAAGTCATAATAAATATATATATATATTTTTAGTGACATTACTCATATGAGTGGTTGCTATTCTTGTTGGTGTAAAAATTACTTGGATTTCCTTATTTTACTTTATGTAATGTCACAGCTTATATCATTTTAGGTTTTATTAATGCCTGTTTTACAAATTAAAATTATTAGAGAAATTATGAAGGAGTATGGCATGGAAGAGGTGACCAGAGCTACACTATTTCATGTTTGTAACTTTCATTTCTTTTCAAATGTAGATTTATTCCTAGTGATACAAATTGCTGTTTTCTTTGGCAGGCACTAGAAGCAAGTCTATGTGAAATTATGTAATGTCTGAAAAGTTATATTCATGATTAATTGGCCTATCCGAGAATGGTATTTGTGTGGAATAAGGCGATCATGCTTTTTATTTGGCATTGAGTTAAAGCACCCCCGTTCAGATCAGGTTACTCTACAGGCCTTTTTGACTGAGCACTGTATGTTTAGCTTGATCTCTAAAAAGCGTAAAATGTAGATTCGAAGCCAAATATGCTGGAATTCATATTGTAACCAAAGTTAGTCTTCAGATAACTTCAAAAGCAAACTCTTTCACACTGTCATACCATAGTTAACAAATAGAGCCAGGAGATTTAAAAACAACATTATCATCTCTGTGGCCTCTGAACACACAGCCAGTCTGGCTTATTCAGGGGTGGATTATCTGTAGTGCCAAATAGTAGTTTAAAATTCTGCCTGACCTTGACCCGAAGTGAACAGTTACAATGATTGGTCTATTTATTTATCTAAGCTGGACTACAGGAACTAGAAAATAAGGTATTTGAACAGTTGTCCCCTCCTCGGTGTCAAGTTGAGAAATGACGACATCCATTACTACACAGTGATGGTGGACTTGATAAGCAGAGACAAGGTTCTGCAGTGGTCCTGGAGCAGAATGGTCTTGGGAAAATTAACTTCATTTCCCACATCTGTAACGTGGAAATAATAGTACCTGCCTTCTGACGTTTTAATGATTGATTAAGTGCTTACCCAAATATCTGGTCGTAGTGAGTACTCTTCAGATGTTGGCTGCTGCCAATTAGTGTTGCTATACTACTGCTACTGACTACTGTAACTACTACCACAAGAACTACTACTGTCACTATCATAATAGCTCCCCCTGCAGGGCATTCACTCCAGGGTTTTGCTCTCTGGTGAATCCTCACATGGAAATGGAGAATCCTATCCCAACATCGACTATGAGTAATTTGGGGGTTACTGCTTAAAAATATATTACTCGAAGGTGTGGACCACAGATCGCCAGTATCGTATCATCAGGGAGCTTGATCGAAATGTCTTTGGCCCCATCCCAGAACTGCTGAATCAGAATCTGGATTTTAACAAGATCTCTAGTTGTTTTGTTTGCATATTAAGGTTTGAGAAGCACTAATCTACATGATTTCCTGTCACTCCTCCGCCCCCACAAACTGTCTTCAAAATCATCCGAATAATTTAGAGATCACTACCAACAGTACCAGGCCTTCACAGTAGACACGTGGCAGGTAATTGGAAAGAGGGAAGAAGGAGGGAGAGAAGAAGAACCATGCCTGACAATCCTAATATTATAAGTGTGTAGACGGGTCTGTGCTCACTGATTTCAGATTGTTCTTTGTCGTGTCACTGAATATGGAAAAGTATGGGCTGGGATCTGTCAAGCTGGCTTTGTAGAGTTTCCTTTTAACTTGCAGTATCAACAGTTATTGCACACCCTTTCTTTTCTCACTACACACACAGCACAGTTCTCCTATAATCGTATTTTAATTAACTTTTTGGTGTCAAGATGATTCATTGGATGGGAGAGTAGCATTTCATTTACTGTTCTCTGTGTTGTTTGGCTGGTGCTTCTACCTTTGTGTGGTTTATTTCCTCCCATGTAGAAGTTGTGAGGATATACAAGGACACTGACGAACCATGAATTATGAATGGTTGTGGAGGCACAGCTTTATTTGTATTATCATATACTAGGGGATAAGGAAAAATTCTCATTTCTTAAAGTATGACATTTGAGTCTACTTTTTATCAGATGATTTGAAAAGCAAATTTAAGTTAAAACTGAAAAGGGAAATACTGATAAAATATTAGAAATATGCAGTGGCACAACCTCAGGTGGTTAAAAGGGCCTATGTTCTGTGACTCAGCAATCTCATGTCTAGGAATTTATCCTGCAGGTATATTTGCACGTGCAAATGCACATATGTACATTTTTGTAGAAGCAAAAAGGTGGTAATAACCTTTACAGAATGAAAACAGTTTAGTGTAACTCACTTTTGCTTTTCTTTTTAAAGATGCTATATATTTGCATGTGCCAGGCCTGTCAGTGAAAGTTTGGAAAGGGGATTTGAATGTCCAGGGATTAGACATAGCTGGGAGACTTCTTTTCCATCCGTATATCTTTGTACTTTATTTTTGGTAACCGTGTATATATGTAATTTTATTTATTTAGTTAGTTTTAAGATTTTATTTATTTGAGAGAGAGCAAGCACGAGTCAGGGGAGGGGCAGAAGGGGAGGGAAAGGCAGAGAATCTCTCCAGCAGACTCTGTGCTGAGTGTGGAGTCATACGTGAGGCTCGATCCCATGACCCTGAAATCAGAACCTGAGCTGAAATGAAGAGTCAGGCACTCAGCCGACTGAGCCGCTCAGATGCCACTCTATGTAATTTTAAAAACAACAAAATAACCCTTTCATTGAAGTGATTTAAGCCATGTCTTTTTTTTTTTTTTTTTAAAGTAAACTCCACCCCTGATGTGGGTCTCAGTCTCAGGACCCCAAGATTCAGAGTCACATGCTCCACTGACTGATTTTTAACACTTGTGTATTTTTTTCTTACTTTTAAGTCATGTTCATGTATATAAACTCATTTATGTGTCTGGGGCCTTAGACCTACAGTTGTTAAGAGTAGGCAGTGAATGTAAATGGTGAAGTCTTTCAAACATTTAACAATGCAGGTGTTAGGTAAATTCTTTCAGAAAGTAGGAGGAAACACATCCCAATTCATTTATGAGCTCAGCATTACTTTGATATCAAAACTACCCAAAGACATTGCAAAACAGGGAAACTGTGGAACAATATTATTCATAACGTAAACACCAAAATCAAGAAATATTGGCAAATCAACCAGAAACATAAAAAGGATAATATATTATGAAATTTATCCAGAATGGGATATATCCAGAAATGCAAGATTGGCTTAATACTCTCAAATGAAGACAACATTTGATCATCTCAATAGATTTAGGGAAAGCAATTGACAAAACTAAAAATCTATTCATCATTTAAAAAAAAACTCTCAGCAAACGAGGGATAGAAGGAACTTCATCAGTCTGATACAGAGAATCTTTAAAAAAAAAAAAAATACAACATAACTAACACCATTAGTAATGGTAAAAGACCAACCACTTCCTTCCTAAAGTCGGGAGTAAGACAGGTATGCTCCCTTTCATCATTTGTATTTAGCATTGTACTGGAGTTCCTAGCTAATGCGATAAGGCAGGATAATGAAATGAAAAGCATACAGATTGGGAGAAGGAGTAAACCTGTCTCTAGTTTCACATCATGATTATATTATAGAAGATATTAAGGAATCTTTAAGAAAGCTGTTAAAAGTAGAGTGAACTGAAGCAACGATACAAGGTTAATAAACCCCATTGTATTTCTGTATGGTAGCAACGAACATTCAGAAATCGAAATATCATTTACAACAGCATCAAACAATATGAAAATACATGGGGATAAATTTAGCAAAATATGAACAAAAGGTATACCCTGAAAACGGTAAAGCATTGTTGAAAGAAGCTAAAGAAGACCTAAACAAATGGTGAAATATCTATGTTTGTGGATTAGAAGACTCAGTAATATTACAAAGTCAGTACTTTGCAAACTGAGCAACACAATTCCAATAGAGATCCCAGCAGACTATTTTTTCTAGAATTGACAAGCTGATTTTTAAAATTATATGGCAATGCAAAGAACCTAGAATAGCTAAAACGAATTTGGAAACAAAAGACCAAAATTGGAGGACTAATTCAGTGGGAAGAAGAAAATTCTCTGAATAAATGATGCTGGAATAATTGGATGTACATACAGAAAAAAGTGAATCTTGATTCTTACCTCACTCCACATACAAAAATTAACTAAAAAATGGATCATAGACTTAAAGACTAAAACCATGAAATCAGAAGAAAATATGGGAAAAAGCCCTTGCAAATTTGGAATAGGCAAAGATTTTTTAGGTTGGACTTAAAGATTAAAACTGATGAATGGGACCTCATCAAAATTAAAAACTGATGTTTTTCAAAAGAAATTGTTAGGAAAATGAAGAGACAAGCCACTGCATGAGAGAAAACAGTCATAATACACATTATTCCATATACACATATGTACAAAGGACTTGTATTCAGTATGCATATCTAAGGAACTCTTAACAACTCAGTAAGACAACCCAATTTGAAAAATAGGTGTTACAGATTGTGTTCCTCAGCAAGCAGGTTCTGAGACAAAACTTTTGTGTGTAGGATACTTATTAAGGGATGCCCTTAGGATTATCACCTACATTGGGAGGAAGAGCAATGAAGCTGCATCGTGTAGAGGGAGGAGGAGAGCAGTGATGCAGCTCAGTAACAGCTTTGGCTGAGTTCGTGTGTAGCTCTGAAGCTAGATTGATTCTTCAGGGTTGGACAGAATTGGGACAAGAGTTGGGTCAAGTTAAGCGTGCCTTTATACATTTCTTTATCAGTCAGTGATGAGGACTTGTTACCACTTGGATGTGGGCCACCCGAGGAAGGGGCATGTCACATGTCCTTAGGTGATATGACTCTTCTGCAGCTGAAGCAATCCTTGAAGGGCATGGCAACTGAAAACTGACTGCCTGTAGCATTCTCACTAGCTGGGACAACAGATTTTTCACTGTCAAGCGGTCTGGCAATAGATTGCAGTAGACATGGTGACGGGCAGAAGAGTCTAACAGAAACTGCACGAAAGAAGATATACGAATGGCCATTAGACACATGAAAACATATCTAACATTATTAGATGTCAAGGATATGCAAATTAAAAGCACAACAGGACATGCCTACGCACTGCCTAGAATGTGTAAATTAAAAAGACTGGCAATACCAAGTGTAAGTCCTGGGAGTGTAAAATGGTACGGTCACTATGGAAGAACTGACGACTTTTTATATAAAGTTAAACATGTACTTACCATTATGACCCTGCAATTCCAGGCCTAAGTATTTACCAAAGAAATATGAAAACATACATACAAAAAGACTTTTACACGAATGTTTATATTGGCTTTATTCATACAGCTCAAAACTGTAGAGTGCAAATGTCCATCAACAGGTGAATGGATAAACTAATTTAGATATACTGATACAATGAGATACTATGTACTATTAAAAGGAATAAACCACTCATATGCAACACCGTGGATGAATATCAAAAACACGCCAAGTATAAGGAGGTCACAAAAGATTACACGCTGCATGACGTCGTATATGAAATTCTAGAACAGCCAAAATAATGTATGGTGTTAGATAGCAGATCAGTAGTTGCCTTGGTCTGTAGAGGGAATGGAACTGCAGAAAAGCTTGAGGGAACTTGTTTTTTGTTTTGTTTTGTTTTAACTCCGGTATAGTTAACATACAGTGTTCTCTTAGTTTCAGGTGTGTAATACAATGATTCAACAATTCTGTACGATGCTCAGTGCTGATTAAAATCTACCCTTAATCCCCTTCACCTATTTCACCCTTAAGGGAACTTTTCTGAGGTGACAAAAGGGTTCTGATTCTCTATTGTGATAATTATATACATATATGTATTTGTCCAAACTTTAAAAGGGCGCATTTTATTATATATAAATTATACCTTAGTAAAGTTGATTATTTTTTTAAAGTAAATTTTAAGAAGAAAACAAATGGGGCTTTATGTTAATGAGGGATACTGGTGGTTCTTTTAATTTTCTTTTATGGTAATGTTTTCATCTGATTTTAGTATCAGAATGATGCTGGGCTAATAAAATTAGTTGAGAAATATTTCCTCTTTTTCTATTTTTTGTTTGTTTTGTTTTTTTAATAGATCTTGTAAGATTGGTATTGTATTCTTAAATCTTTGAAAGATTTCACCAGCAAAGGTGTCTCAGCCTGGAGTTCTTTTCAGGTTTTTTTTTTTTAAGTTATGAATCCTTTTCTTTAATGGATTTAGAGTTACTCAGATGTTCTTTTTTCTCTTGTGTTGTTTTATTAATTTGGTCTATCGATGAAGTTGTCTATTTGAGTCGTCTAATTTTTTGCCATAAAGCTGTTCCTGGTATTTCCCATCATTTTAATGTCTTCAAGATTTGTAGTGATACCCCCTTCTTCTTATTTTAGTAATTAACTTTTTCCTTTTCTCGATTAATGTAGTTACAGGTTTTTAATAAAGTTAAGCATCTTCCTGCCTTATGACCCAGCAGTTCCACTCCTAGGTATTTACACAAGAGAGATGAAGACACATGTCCACAAAAGTACTTATGCAAGAATGTTTATAACAGTTTTATTCATTTTAGCTCTAAGCTGAAAACAACTTAAATGCTGATCACCTATAGAGAGTAAACAAATTTTTGTGGATTTTACAATAAAGTGCTATTCAGTAGTAAAAAGAAATGAATTATTGATATATGCAGCAATGCAGCAATGTGAATGATTATAACAAATAGTGATTTGAAAGAAGCCCCACAAAAAGAATTCCGTGTTTGGTTCCGTTTATATGAAGTTCTAGAGCAGATCAAATCAAACTACGGTGTAGAAATCAGAGTAGTGGGTGCTTGGGAAGGAGACTGGAAAGGACTTGACTGGGGAGGGGCAGGAGAGAACTGGGGTTATGTGGAGTTTTCTGTATCTTGCTAGAGATGTGGGTTTACATGAGTATATACATTTATTCAAAACTTTGAACTGTCCATTTCATTTTATGTGAAATACACGTTAACCTAGTTGTACAGCAATGCGAATGTACTTAGTACCACTGAACTTTGCAGTTAAAAATAGTTAAAGTGGTACATATTATGTTTTGTATATTTTACGATTTAAAAAATATAAGAGTGGATGTGAAGGTTCAAAATGGGCAAATATTTAAAAAGTATTTATTGTCCCCCATAACCACATGCTGTTCTATTATTATTATTTATTTACCATTTGTATACTAAAGTAAGAATGTAATTTAGGGAATGATGAGAAAGCACCAGGTATGAGAAATAATGTTAAATTTATATATTCAACAAATACTGATCAAATATCTACAGTGTAGAGTTCTTCATTATGTGTGCTAATTTAGGTAAACAAACAAGGATCTCCTTCAAAAAGCTCACAGTGTACTAAGCTTTGACTTACAATATTAAAAAAAAAAAAGATTTCACAAAAATAAAGAGCTTTTTCCTCTACCTACTGAATACCCTTTAGTAGGCTTCTGTAAGACTTAAAGTTCTAGGAAATTGAGCTTAAAAATCTTTGCCCCTCGGGGGGGAAACCTGTGACATCTGGTGTTTCTCTTCCTGGCCTTGCTGTAGCTTGCATTGGTAGGGGGGAGGCTTATGTTTTGTGTGCCGCCCACACAGCCTGCCGTGATGCTGGAGCACCAAAGAGCAGAGTGTCACCAATACTGCTCGTATAAGTGCTTATGGGGTACCTGACCCAAAGCATCAGTAGATCTAGAACCTCCACAAAGGAATTAGGGAAGAGTCCAAAAAAACAAGGTCAGTAATTACCCTAACAATTCTCTTTTCCTGCTGCTTATGACTACTGTAATTGGAAGGGTCAAAGGTAGTCTGAAAGTGAGTAAAACAAAAGCAGAAAAGTCAAGGGCATGGAAATTCTGTACACCAGATGGTTTATGTGCCCACAGGGCAATTGAGAATTAAGTGTGGTAATGGAATTACACTACTTCTATTGGTTCTGTGACAACAAGCACTTGGAGTACCAATTATATTCTCCTTGGCATAGTTGGGTGCTGAGTAAACATTAGTAACTTACTGAATAGTACATAGCATCTTAACTGACATAAATCTCTGAATGCAGAACATTGTCAAGGGTGCTGGTGCCGGTGATGATAATATCGAGAAACTGACTAAATTTTCTAGTTGGTTAATAGCTACCTCTCTATGTCTCCTCTCATCGTTCTACTTCCCTTTTTGGATCTAATTACAATAAATTCAGTAGCCTGTGTCTCTGAGCAGTTAATGCAGGTTTCTCTTGGCGGAATTGGTAATGAGAATGGTCGCGATTCACCTTGTACCTACGTGGGGTACTTGGCACCACATCTGGATTAAAATGAATGCTTTGGGGCAACCAAGAAAGCCAGTTTTATTATTCCAACTATGTGACATTCTGGAAAAGATAAAACTATGGATACTGTAAAAAAGATCAGTAGTTGCCAGGCACTTAGAGGGGAGGGAGTGATGAACAAGTGGATTTTTTAGGGCAGTGAAAATACTCTGTATGATACCATGATGGTAGATACATGTCAGCATAAATTTTTCCCAAACCCATAGAATGTATAATGCCAAGAGAGAACCTTGATGTAATCTGTGGGCTTGGGCGATTTGGTGTGTCATTGTAGGTTCTACACTTATAGCAAAGGTACCACTCTGGCGGGGGGGGGGGGATGTTGAATGTTGATAATGAGGGAGACTATGTGTGAGTGGGTCAGGGAGATTGGGGAAATTTCTGTACCTTCCTCTCAATTTCCTGTAAACCTAAAACTGCTCTTAAGAAAAAAATAGTTTGAAAAAAACATTAAAGATTTGTGACACTTGAATATGAATTGATTTTAAAATTCCATTTTTCAAAACCTAGAGTAGAGTTTATATTATATTGCTAATATTGTGACATGCTTGCCAAAGAGAATAGTTTGTAAATCCTAACCAGACTTCCTGTAACCATGTGTTGAATTTCCAGCTGTGTTGAATCAGACTTTGATCCCTCTTAAGAAGATAAATGCAGTATCTGCAGTTTCTAATGGTAGGGGTGGAGGAGAGACATTCAGATGAAATCTTAAAAGCCAAGTCCCTGTCCAGATAAGAAATTAAAGATGCTGGGGAAGGCAGTTGTCTCATTGGGTTCCCCACCCTCCGCAAATTTGTAGGCTTTATCTCCAAAAACAAATAACAACAGCAACAAAAATGAGATGCTATTGTTAAATGCAGTATGCCAGATTAGATTTGTTTCCTTCCAATAGAATCCCTTTCCTTAATCAGCACTCTTATAAATGGCACACCTGCCTCATTAGAACAAGTTCTAGAGTACATACAGTGTGAGCATTTCAATTAGCTCCATACAATTGATAACTGTTGGGGCTGATGTTCTTAGAAAGTCTTTCCTTCTCTCCTTTTCTTATTTCTTTGAGGCCAACCATTTATTATTTTTTGCTTCTGAATCATTTTCTGACTGTGGGCATTTCCCAGTATTGGTCATTGATACTGTTTTTTGTTTCTAAGTGATTCTTTAAATGAAAAAAGAAGTGACATATTTATGAATATGTATAGGGACACTTTTAAATATTTTTATTTTATTAGATTTAATTTACTTGTCAGTCTTAAAATACAGAGAACGCTCTTCACTGTGACAAGAAGGTACAATATAGCAGTCCCATTTAAGATCTCCATACATTAGCAATAATAAATCCTTTTGCCCAGAGTAATGCAGAAACTCAGTCCAGAGCCAGTGGGGATAATGGAGTGCTCCCTCACAGAATCAATTACCCACAGAGAAGTATAATGAGCAGGGGAGGTGATAGAACAAAAATCTATACGGCAAGTGTAAAATTAGGGTAAAATTGTTGCCTGTGAGAAGTCTTATAGTAAGCGTATCTCCGATTATCTTCTGGAAGAAATTATTTAGGCATCTATTCAGGTCAAAATTCATAATAGAATTGCAAGAATAGCCTTAGAATAAAACAAAAAGGGCCGTGAGTGTAGAGAAAATGGCAACAGATATGTCACAAACAAGGTTGTCTTGTGCCCCTGAAGGAAATGAAGGGGCCTCAGGATGGCCACGAGGGCGAGCCAGTCCCCAAACCTTCCTGCAGAGGCAGGGTTGTAACTGACCACAGTTATAGCACAGGCCGAAGGGAGAAAGATAATGCTCTTAAAACCCAAGACAATTTAGAGCATCACGGGAAGTCTGTACTTCCAGAGTGACTGTATTTCCAGAGACTACATCTTACAGCAGATTGCTGTAAAGGGAAATGCTGAGTGTGCATGATCTATATCCTAATTAGGAGCGGGCTTGATCAGTTGAATGAGTGGGTTAAGTGGCAAGAAATGAAACCTAGTTCTTTATTAGATGACTGTCCAAAAAAAAAAAAAATGTTACCACCTCCCCAAAACCCAGACATTTTTAAACCTCTGTGGTACCCGTGCTATCAGTTGTGAAGTTTGTAAAGCACCAAAATTAGTAAAATATTTTTTAAAGGATTAAACAGATTCATGCTCTTATTGTAATTTTGTTTTTCTCACTTCAGTGTATTCATCTTCCTTGACTCCTACTACTACCTTTTTTTTTCTTTTTCATTAACATAGAATGTATTATTTGCTTCAGGGGTACAGGTCTGTGAATCATCAGGCTTACACATTTCACAGCACTCACCATAGCACATACCCTCCCCAATGTCTATAACCCAGCTACTACCTTTTTAAACTTATATTCTTTCTTGAGAGGGGGAAAAAAGCTAAGGAGGCTCACAGTTAGGTCCTAGCCACTAACTAAGCACGGCCCCAGATGTATTTTACATACAACCTATAGTGACTATCACTGAGCGAGATAATTTCCTCCCAGCTGATATTTAAATTTTGGTTCTATCTTGTCAGGTTATACCCAGAAAAGTACAATTATGCCCAAATGGTCATTTATTATAAATGGTCAGAGTAAGAAAAAAGCCTTTAGATCGGACAGTGATGGAAGCCGCCTTGCCATTGTCAGTTGCTTAACACGTCATATTATAGTTATTAAGGATACATGTTAAAGAACAGTAGTCTTTGGGACCTTGTTGAACCAGAGGAACCACTTCCTAACCTAAAAGCAGTTTGTTCATTTGTTCATTTATTCAACAAATGCACTTTGAAGCTGGAGCTACAGCAGTGAACAAAGTCTCTGCCCTCAGAATGGAGCTTTGATAGTTCAGTAAGTGAAACAAAATAGACAAATGATACAGAATATGTGGTGAGGCCGTGATGAATGCTATGCAGAAAAGTACAGCAAGGCCTGGGGGATCCGGAGTGGTGCTGGTGGAATGCAATTTCAGAGGGAATGGTCAGGGATAAGCCTCCCTGATAAGGTGATATCTGAATCTGAGCTCCAAAGAAAATGAGGGGCGAGCCATGGAAGAGTGGAAGAGCAAAGGGCTTGCGGGCAGCAGCCTGGGACCTCTGTCTTGATAGCCGCGAGACCTTAGGGAGGCATTTAACTTACCTGTAAAACAGAGACGGAAAAAGCCGCAATCCTGTCCCATAGGCTTTGTGTTTGTCACTTGTGAGACACTTGAGGAAAGCATTTTGGTAAACAGCAAAGCATTACCTAACTTCAGATTACAGGTAGGAGATGATAAAAGGGTGCAATTTGAAGAGATGCATACGGATGAGCCTTAAAACCCTTTTATATACAACACGCCTTGGAGTTACCGAATTAAGTTGTCTGAGCTGAAGTGTAGAGAACCCTCTCCAAAGAGGAACTGTTTGATACTTGGGTATAAAGGATGTATATTCATCTTTGTTTACTTTTGTGGTATTTACAATTTTTAAATTTGTTTGTGCTTTTCTTCCTTTGGCATCTTTTTCTTTGACCTTTCCTTTTATTAAATCAGGCCTTTTGGCTCTCAGTCGAGACATTTTCTATCCTTTTATCCATTTTCTATCCAGGGAGTTCGTTTACTCCTTGATTAATTTATTTAAAAAAAAAACATAACAACCCTAAGATTAATATTTATCATGGGAACTCACAGAGTCACAGTCTATTATAGAATAATTCTAAGCTCCACAACAATTCATTTGTGCTGATGTTTGCTAAGGACTTGACGTTGTTTGTTCTTTTTATTTTTATAGCCGAACTGAATTTTGCAATAATCATAATATTTGTTTTGTTTTGTTTTTTAAGATTTTATTTATTTATTTGTCAGAGAGAGAGAGAACACAAACAGGCAGAGTGGCAGGCAGAGGCAGGCAGAGGGAGAAGCAGGCTCCCCTCCGAGCAAGGAGCCCGATGTGGGACTCGATCCCAGGACCCCGGGATCATGACCTGAGCCGAAGGCAGAGGCTTAACTGACTGAGCCAACCAGGCGTCCCCAATAATCATAATATTTGAATAGAGCTTTATAGTGTGCAAAGTACTTTCACACACATTTGAGCTGTAGCAACCCCAGAGCCAGACAACGCGGGCACTATTGTGCCTTTTTACAAATGAGGAAAACTGTGGCTCAGAGATCAATATTTAAATCCAGGTTTTACAATGATACAGGTATGAATATACGAATGAAAAATACTGAGTTGCTTTTCACACTAGGAACTACTAAAATGGTGTGTTTTTTAGGTATATTAAAGAACGTTCTAGATGACGCTAGGAGATGAATCCATAGGGGATAATGGAAAGAGAGGGCTATGTCCCTGATCATTGTGAGTGGAGACCATGGAGACAAAACCTCTTTTTGTGTCATTGTCAAAGAGGATGTACACCTGGCTCCAATCTAGCATGAACTTTCATTTATTTTTCTCCACTTACTTAGATTGACAAGATTAATAAACATGTGGTTTCCTTCCGGGCAGAAACCAAAGCAACATAAGCAAATATAAAACTTCTCAAAATGAATTGTCTTGGAATTAAAGAATGTTTTCTCAGAAAATGTTATTTAATTTTGAGATCGAGGGTCCTGAAGACTTATTATAATATGTCTTTTTTAGTATAATAGAATCAATAAAAAATTAAAGCAGAGTTGGGAGGAGGCACAGAGATTATCCAACGATGGAACGATTAAAACACATGATCCGGAAAGGGCCCCCCAGCTTGTGTGAGGTTGCTTTGTCTTCTGTGGGATCCTCACCATCGTGGTCCAGCCTCCCCCATGGTGTTTTCTGATTGTAGGGGGCTTTCCAGAAATAATCCATCCCATGAAGACTATATGATTCCACTAATATGAGGTACCTAGAATAGTCAAATTCACGAAGACAGAAAGTAGAAGGAGTTAATGTTTAGTGGGGACAGAGTTTTAGTTTGGGTAGATGAAAAAGTTCTGGAGATAGAGGATGGTACTGGTTGTACAACGTGAATATACTTAATGCCACTGAACTGTATACTTTAAAAATGGTTAAAATGGTAAATTTTGTGTTATGTGTATTTTACCACAATTTTAAAAATAAAGGAAGCAGGAAAAAACAATCCATTCAATTTACTCCCTCTTCAAGTTTTGTGCTCTGGAGCTATGAAGAACAAATCTAGCCCTTTTTCCTGGGATGAAGACATCCAGCTTGTTCCTTCCCAACAGTCTGTTCAAGGCTCACTAGCCCCAGTTCCTTTAATGGGTCATCCTATTTTGTTTTATTTTATACTTTATTTGAATCATTATCAGGGGCACCTGGGTAGCTCCGTTAAGTGTCAGCCTTCGGCTCAGGTCGTGATCCCGGTGTCCTGGGATCGAGCCCAGCATCCAGCTCCCTGCTCAGCGGGGAGCCTGCTTCTCCCTCTCCCCCTGCCTGCCGCTTCCCCTGCTTGTGCTCTCTCTCTGCCAAGTAAGTAAATAAAATCTTAAAAAAAAAAAAAAAAAGAAGAATCATTATCAGGATAAAGACCATACATTGTGATTGGTAGATTAGCCTTTTAAATCTCTCTTAACCTCTTGGTTCTTATTCTGAATCTATTACTCTCTCTTCCTTGCTTGCTCACTCTGTCTCCCTTTTAATTTATTTGTTGAAGAAAAGTGGGTCATTTGTCCTCAAGAGTGTTGGTACTTGCATCCCCCTGCTATACGGATTGACAGTTCCTCTGTCCTCCGTATTGCCTGTGAATCACTAATTGGATTGAGATACTTTATTTTATAAATGCTTGTAATCCAATTATATAATAATCCAATCCATTGTAGATCTTTTTGTAAGAGTGGAGGGGGTACTATTTTACACACACACACCCTGTGTTTTGTTTGGAAAACTGTACACATGCAGAAAGATTGAAAGAATAATAAAATGTACACCCATGTAACCTTTACATAGATTCGCCAACCTTTAACATTGTTAACACATGGACAAATACAGTTGCTCCCCCCAGTATCTTTTGAGCTTAAATTACAGACATGACACTTTACTCCAAAATATTTCCGCACATAATTGCCAAGAATGAGCGCATTCTCTCATATAAACACAATTGTGTTGACCGAAGAAATTTATGTTCTATCCAGTTTATATATTGTCTACTATTTAGTGTGTATTTCCCTAATTATCCAAATAATGTCCTTAATAGCTGTGAGTAAAGCTTTTTTAAAGATTTATTTATCTATTTTAGAGAGAGAGGGAGAGAGAGAGCAGGGGTGGGGGGGCAGACAGAGTCTCAAGCCTGCTCCGGCACTGAGTGCCGACCCTGACATCAGGGTCGAAACCCAGAGTCAGATGCCCAACCCACTGCACCACCCAGGCGCCCCAGGGTAATTTTTTTTAAAAATCTAGACTCCATATAAGAATCACAAATTGTGTTTAGCTTTTGGGCCACTTTAGTTGCCTAAGTTGGTTCTGCCCTGTATTGGGTTGTACGTGACATTGGCATTTTTCGAAGAGTCCAGGCCAGTAGTTTTTCAGAATGTCCCTAAATTTGGATTTGCCTGATTGGTTCCTTATGGTTAGATTCAGGGTGAATAATTCCAGCAAGAATCGTGCATAGGCTGTGCTGAGTCCTTTAATGCCACACTTGGGAGGCACGTAATGTCATTTTGTCACATCCTGGTGATAGGTTCAATCACTTGGGTAAGGGGGTGTCTCCATTGTAAAGGTACCTTTTCACCATTGTAATTAGTAAATAGTCTATAGATAGTAGTGGTTGCTTTTAAAGTAGCTTTAAAAACATGCCATTGGTCATGGGAGACATTGGATGGAAAAAGTTATGAACACATTAGGAAAGAGTTATTCCCACTGATGGAAAGATCATTTTAAATGTTTGTTTTTCTGAGAGGAGAGAAGTGGGGGATAGGAAAGTAAGTACTGAAGGTGAGAAATGGGCTTTAATGATCTGACCTGTGTTTGAGTCCCAGTTCCACACCTGAACTTGGGGCAACTTTAGAAAAGTTACCTCACTTCTCAGATCCTCAGTTTCCTTCGTAAAATGGGTATAATAATAAACATTCCTGGCAGGATTGTTGAGATGATTAAATGAGATAGTGTAAAGTGGCTTCTAACCTAGCAGCTACACTAGGACCATCGATTGCATGGGAGATGAGGAGTCGTTTCCTGAGCAGGTTGCAGAGTTTAAGTCTATCCATCATGGGTATTAATTTTTGAGATTAGTTTGAAATACTCAGTCATGTTGATAAGAAAATGTGATCAACAGGTTAGGTGCCTTTGTGAAATTCGAAGAAAGTGGTTAAGAGTTAAGAGATGTTTGGTTTCATTTGCAGACCTCTCAAATATGATTTGTCTGTGGTGAACTTGTGTAGGATTGAATTGCCGTTTATTTGGACCTCTTTCTGACTGCAATCCATTTTAATCTATTACCAGGGATTATTTTTTGAAACAGTTTATATGAAGCCTGATTGAGAATAGTGAATCATAATAATTTTGTGACCCATTTACATGCATTACTGTGAAAGTTTCATTTCTTACAAGTGACAATTTTTTAAAGTTAATTAGACTCGGCTATACTGAGGTTAGCAAAAAGTGCTTTGAATTATCAATAATTCAGCAGGGCAGACATTTCTGTATAATGCAGTGGTTTTATAGAGTATTGCGAGATAGTTATCCCTAAAATAAATGGTTGTGAGCATACATCCGCGTGGTGGGGTTCACTTGAATGTAGCGTGAAGTGATAGCATCTATGCTTTCTATTATTGGGCAGAGTGTCGGACATCAGTCTTTCTGGCCATGAACTACTAGCAACCTTTGTCCTTTGTGTTACCTTTCGTTAAAAACGAAAAATGAGCATGAGTGCTGGCTGATGGCCATGTCTTTCTTACAGCTAAAAATTCATCGGGGAAAGAAAAATGGCATTGCAGATTTGGATTTGTTTCATTGCATGAACGATATGTGACATTTTGTAAATTATTTATCACCGCAAGGATGGCAGCAATGGCTTGAGCATTGTTATATCAAATGAAAGCAGAAATCCCATTAGTACAAGGACTGGGTTTTAGCTAGAATCTATCAGGGGAATGTTGTCACTTTAAAACCAGATTGTTCTTTTAATTGCTATTTAAAGGAACAAAAGTGTTCCCAAGGTACTACAGTTGAGCAGTTGCAAGTAATAACTATGGATCCATAATTATGCAGTGCTGATTATCTGGCATTTAAAAAAATTGTGGCTGGAGTCAGTGACCAATTTGCTGAAGCTTGTCTTTTTGGGCTTTTCCAGTACAAACTGTTTTATACTCTGCTTTTTAACTGGGGCTACGAAAACACATTTGCATAGCTACTTCAGAAATTAAAGCCTGTGCATAGTAAAAGAACAAATTAAACTGAAAATAAGAGCAAGATAATGAACACTCACATTGTAGGATGAAATTAACAATCATATTGAACAATTTTGCAAGTCCTCAGTCATAAGATGAATTCTGGTTTTTGATGACATGTTTTCACAGTGAACCAAGACATTTGTTGGAATCATTATAACCATTTGAAATAGTATCTTAGAGATGAGGGTTTCTTCTTTTAACTAGCATATGTTTCTTCCATTTATTCAGTTAACATACATTTTGAGCGCCTACTGTGTATTGGGCAATGTATTAATTAGGCATTTCGGATAGAGTAGCTGAACAAATGAGGTTTATTCTATGCTGATGTATATTTTAAAAGTTAGACCTTGCAAAATCTTGTTTTAAATTTACATTAAAAAAACATGTATGATTATGCTAACTTTTCCTGCCCTGAATTTTTGATTCATGAGATTCAAATATAAATACGTTATAGTTACATTCAGATGGCTAGAGACAACATGTGTGAAGGCTTGGAATATGCAATAAAATTTTAATTTTCATACAGTTTTGGCTGTTCAGAATAAATGTGACCAGATCTGTAGGCACAGTCAACTATTCATATGAATGGGAATATTAGCATTGCTTGTAGCCATAAATAACATTGGAGATACTTTATACATTGTTAAAAAGAGCTGAAGAGTACTAGGGGGTTGGACAAATGTTTTGTTTCTTTTATTAAAGTGGGAATGTCAGAGACTGAGAGTTTATCTCCTTTGTGTGGCATGGTATGGTTTACTTTTGAAGACCTTGGTGCCAGAAAGTCCTTGTTAATGATCTTTTGAGCTTCCCAAGTGATCCTACAGAATTTTAAAGTTCTTGCTTAGTTCTGACTCTGTTATTATGTCATCTAAAAACTTACCGATATTTTAGGTCAAAAATTTAATAGATAAATAATAGTAACCTGCACTAAAACATTTGATAAAGTTGAGTTAAAACAGTCTGAAATAACAACTAGATGACATTAATAAATTATAATACTGAATAGATGAGTCCATTTATTATAGGCCTATAAATTACGGCAACGATTAAGATTTCGAATGATCTTTTTGGGGGGGGGGAGTAATCTTTATACCCAACACAGGGCTTGAACTCATGACCTTTTAGATCAAGAGCCACACACTGTCCCGACTGAGCCAGCCAGGTGCCCCCAAAAGGATCTTTAATACTCATTTTAGGAAGGTTATATAATCTATAGATGTCTTAGATTTCATTGGTTTAATAAGAATTCCTTCTGAATCTTAAATACATTACTCAGGTAATTCTTGAGCATCAAATAATTAGAGATTTTTTTTTATTAGAAAATGTTGATTGGAATACCTTATTCTGCAGGTTTTCCGTTGTTAAAGAAATATGTAAGAAGCTTTGACTTTAAGGTTTTGTTGTTATTTTGAAATGGAAAACTGACGGTATTTTTTCATTTTAATTTTATCATAGCCCCGTGCTGATCCCATTCCGATATGTAGCTTCTGTTTGGGGACTAAAGAATCAAATCGTGAAAAGAAACCAGAAGAACTCCTCTCTTGTGCAGATTGTGGCAGTAGTGGTAAGTTGGTATTGTTTCGTATGTTTGTACAGTCTCCTCTATAGCCATAGGTTATTTATATCCCTATCAAACCTGCATTTGTTTTTTAAAGCAATTATATGGTTATCGCATAGTTTTTAAATTTCAAAAGTAAATGTAGGTAAAGGGGGGAAAGTGAGTATATTAGCAGTGACAAAGATATTATTTATATAACACTACATATTCATATTTATAATTAAGCTTTGATTTCATAGCAGCATTGGTAATTCAATTTGGAGTATTTTACATTGCAGGTAAATCCAGTGTAGAGAATTCTAGGTTTTCAAGCTGAATAAAACTAGAATCACTTGTTTTCTATAACCCTCAGTCTCCATTTAAGAGGTACTCGAGTTGGAATATATAGTGTTTCCGGTCATGACACCTATTGGTGAAATGTAGAATTACAACCCAGCTCTGTGTGACTCTAAATGAAAGGGACATTGTTCCGGAAACTGCAGTGACAGAATCAAGAAATCATCAGCATGAAAAAGACTCAGATTGCCTAGAGTAAGATAGGAAAAGAGTGGTCGAATAGAAGGTGATGTCGAAATCAAGGAATTGCTAGGTGGAGACACTGGATTGAGCATTAGCCAAATTGCAGTATTCAAAATGCTATCAAGGTACAGGCACCTCTGCCTTTTTCTCAGTCTAAGATATTAAGACCATACCTTTAAAATGGAAAAAGGAAGTCAAATTGTGCTTACATTAAAAGAATTTGTCTTACCAGGCCAGTCTTCCTTCTTGCTAATCCTATGATAGTTGCCTAGGTTTTCTATATACATATAGGGTTTTTTTTAATATTTCCTTGAGAGAGAGAGAGAGACTTTGAGCAGGGGGAGGGGCAGAGGGAGAGGAAGACAAGCAGACTCGCTGCTGAGCTGGGAGCCTGGTGTGGGGCTCCATCCCACGACCCTGAGATCATGACCTGAGCTGAAACTGAGAGTCAGATGCTTAACCGTCTGGCCACCCAGGCACCCCTGTATGTAGTTTTATATATGGTTTTATACACACACACACACACACACACACACACACACACACACCCTCCCAGCAGATTGAGTGGTAGTTAATTGGATTTCTAAAAAATAATCTTAGTGTTAATTTTTCAATTTTCTTCTCTCAAATCTACTGAAACTTTTTTCCTCCCGAAGTGTTACTTTAACATTCATAACCCAGTATTTCTCTGATTATGGTTATCTTTAAAAACAACAACAAACCTGCAAAATACCATAGCATACTGTCATTTAGGAAGTCAATATAGTATAGCAGTTAAGAAAAACTCAAGAGCCAGCCATAGCCCAGTTCTTCTACCTTGAGTTAGTTAACTATTTTGTGCCTTGATTTCCTCACTAGAAAAATTAGATAATGGTAGCACCTACCTCTTGGATTTTGTGGGAGTTCAATGAGAGAACAGAAGTAAATAGCCTAGCACAGGGTCTACGACAACTACGGTAAGTGTGCTATAAATGTCAGCCATTGTCATTATTTGGCATGTCATTATTTGGCATTTGGCATGATATTGTCCTTGATTGCTGCAAGTAATTTTGAATCTTATCATCATTTTTGACAGCTGCTTGATGGTTGGATAGAGGAAATGTTTCACTCACTGAAGAATGACAGTGTTGTGTAATAATTCTTCTTCCTCCTGTGATGGTTTAACTGGATAAACTCTACGTGGTTCTGCTGCTTTCAGGACCCTGACTGGGAGGGGAGACTTGGAAATAAGACATTGCAAACTCTGCCTGAGAAATGCATTCTGACAGTCCTTTTGATGGGCTTTACAGATTCATTAAAATTCTTTACCTGCCCATGGTATCATGGATAGTGACAAAAGGGCACGGAAACATTATCTGTATGTTCAGTTTAATAAATTTCAACCCTACAATCTCCCTGTTTTATCCTGGTGAGGTAGTCCCTCACTCATCAGTTCTGACTCTGGAGTTATCTTTTAGGTTTTCTCACGAGGCTCACTCTGAATGAATTATTCTTTTGTTTAACTGCCTGATCACTTTAGTTGTGTGCACTTGTCTGTGGTTTACCCTTCGTGATTTTTAAGGTGGTACTTTTAAAAACTGCGTTCACTCTTTTATTTTTTTGAGTACCTATTTGTCTGGGCGCCGAGACAGATTAAAAATGCACTTAAATGTGGGAAGAAAAGTTCCCTTCATATATTTCCTTACCTCTGCTGATACACTTACTTGAGTTGATAAGGAATTTGAGATCATTATCTACTAGATCATAACTTCAAAGCCTCCTTCAGGTATAAAGGTGTAATTCTAAACAGGTACATCTTAGATTTTCTGATGTAATCAATCTCCCTTCGTCTTTCTCAGATTGAAAACCTGCCAAAGGAGAAGTTTGATCCCCTTTGTACTTTGAGGTCACTGAAATTTTTTTTCCCCTAAAGTTTCTTACTTTACCAGGGTATATAGGTGTAATGTTATGTTTTCTCTTTCAACAAATGGAGAAGAATGGATGAAGGATACTGTCTTAGAAGGCTTATATAGCTAGAGTTATTTTGTAAGCCAGTTCTCCCCTCCCTCCTCCTTTTAGGTAGAAAAAGCCAGAGGCTCTGGAGTCAATGTGTGGGTCATGGACGAAATTCAAGCCCTGGGGGCATCATATCCCTTTGTTTAGGATAGAGAATGGCTAAGAGAGTTTCTCTGGACTCCAGCAAGGAATCTGGCTCAGTGTTGAGGTTCACTGAATGTTTCCTTGTATGTACTGTACCAATCTGGATTTAGCTACTTTAGTCAAGAAAAAACTATTGTTCCTACCTCAAGAAGATACACTGTAGACATTTAGTTCATCTGGTAGATCAGATGAGTAGGCTTTATTATGTGCTACTCTTTAAATAGATGAATAAAAATCAAATGTAGTTGTTCTTTGGAGAGCTGGGGGAGGGGGAGGGATTCTTATAGTTATAATGGTCTGTGTGACACTTGGTAATTAGAAGCCAAAAGTAATAAAATAGGCTGGCATGGCTCAACAGTCCGCTCTAATAATGGTGCAAGCCCCATTGTCATGGTCCAGCCCAATGTCTCAAGTGGGAATTACAGAGCGGGTGGTACCCCTAGTTGGCCTTATGGAAATGGCCACTATCTCACACTCCGAAGAGTCCATTGATTCTAGGATTGAATCGAAGCTGTTTGTAATGATCAAAGGACTCCCTAATGTGAAATGTTTAAGTGAAAAAAATGCCCAAAGCAGTATAAAACTAGAAAAAGGAAATATAGATGGCAGCCCATAAGGAGGATCATTCTTAAATGTGTTTCCCATATGTGCCTGTCGGTTTGTAGTCGCCTGGGTCTGAAGTACCATTTGTATGATGTCACACTTAAACTCTGCTTAGATTTCATAGATGGGAGTAATAAATGTTTCCTTCTCCTTACATCATAAAGTAAGCCAATTAGAAATGTCTCTATTTTTAAGGTGGCTCTGGGCTGCAAATGGGCAGTATTTTCTTTAACTATGTTTTTCCTGCTGCAAGTTTCTTTGAAAAAATAATTCAAGTTTGCAGGTAGTAAAAATATGAGGTGAGGTACAGAGTGCACAGAGCCTCAAATATGGTTTTCCAGGTTTCTGCTTGCCGGCTGTGTAACTGCGGTTTTTATTTATCTCTAAAATGTAGAGGCTGACGTCTGCACCCAAGCATCCGTAGGACTGTTGTGAGCATACAGTGAGATCACGATATGAGGATTGTCAATCACTATAGAACATTACACAGATGTGAAAGATTATTCATTCTAACCACTAATATGAATGTGGGAATCATCAGATAGTCATATTCAGGTCTTTGGAAATGTTGGGCCTAGGAAGTGATTTTACTTGACTTTCATGGATCAGCCTACTTTGAAATTAACACTGTTATATTCTCTTTGCCTCATTAAGACCAAATTATCTTTAATTAGCTTCACATAAGTATTAGATATTATACCAAATGAAATTTTGTGTCTGCTGCTTAGATTGCTGGGTGGTTAAATCTTACTTACAGATGAGTTGTGTGCATGTGTGTTTTCAAATTAGCAAATCTAAGATAAGTGTACAGTTCAAAATTACAGCATCATTCTAAGTGGAAGCTCATTGAAACTGGCGGCAGAGAGAGGCTGCTGTGATGCAGCTGGGAAGGTAAGGAAACACCCTTGTACAGCAAAGGGAGCAGGCGCCGTGGCGCCCAATACCAGTCTGCCCTCGGGACCCCTGAAGTCTCTACTGGGTTTGCCTTTATATGTGTGTCAACCCTCAACAAAACTGGCCTGTCTTCTGCTCCCAGAGTCAGCTGCTAGGTGCGGTATGCAGATAAATAGATATATTTAAAAAATCACTTGTTTCTTGGGCGCCTGGTGGGTGGCTCAGTTGGTTAAGCATCTGCCTTTGGCTCAGGTCATGATCCTGGGGTCCTGGGATCGAGTTCCGCGTTGGGCTCCTTGCTCAGCAGGCAGCCTGTTTCTCCCTCTGCCTCCCTCTCCTCCTGCTTGTGCTCTCTCTAGTGCGCTCTCTCTTTCTCTCTCTGACAAATAAATCAATAAAAATAATCTAAAAAAAATGAAAATAAAAAATCACTGGTTTCTTAAGGTCACTATGAGAAAATGCGTCAGGGGTTAGTTGGTTAGTTATTCAGCTTCACACTGAGTAGATGAGGATTGAATGATTGGTGAGGTTGGGAGGCAGACCCTTGACTAGAGAGAAACCTAAAGATGGAATCTGAAGAGGAGAACGTAGGTCAGAGAAGGAAGGATTGGTGAGCCCCTCCTTCCACAAGCCCGCAGCTCGACTGACCAAGTGGAGAAACAGGAAGCAGAAACCTTGTGCCCGGCTTTTTATTTCCTGAAATTGTGCAGGTTCAGGATTACTTGTGATGTGTATGTAGCAAAATCTAAAGGTCACTTTTCAGTCCGTATCAGACTCTAGTGCACATCTTTCCATTCACACCAGATAGTCTTCAGCCCTGTTTGGTCTGTTGAAAATCTTTTTCCTTAACTGTTCTTTTTCTTTCACTTCCATGATCCATATTCTCTGTGTGTTCTTTCACCACTTTCTTTCACACATTTTTGTTTGCTCCTTTGTCTCTTTCCATCCCTTAAATGTTTCTTCAGGCTTCTGTCCTTAGCCCTGTGTTTCTTTCTCTTTGCCTCTTTACCCTGAGCTCTGGATCCTTAGATATAAATACCTTCAGAATTTCTCCACTTGGACGCCCCATAGGCTTCTTAGAGTTAAGGATCCAAAACAGCCTGTGAACCTTGCAGTTCCCCTGCCACCCAAAAACAACAAACACCGCAGTAACAATAGAAATCTCAGCAAACGAACCTCTTTCTTCTCCTTTGGGATTTCCCATTTCAGCAAATGCACCCCACTGGCCACTCATTTCCACAAGCCACCCTCTGTCCTATTCTCATATTGATTGTTTGTCCTAATCTATATCCCACATCCTCAATATATCCACACATTCCCACCAAAAACCACTCAGATCTGCTATTACAATAACTTAAATCTAATCTTGATTCTCTTTCCCCTTAACCATTTTCCATGCTGCAGGCTAAGTGAATTTTTTAAACTTCAAAATCTATTCACACATTTATTTTAGTGGCTACCAATTACCCTTAGGAAGAATTCAAATTCTTTAATATAGCCCTCAAACCCTCTTCTGGTTGGGCCCCTGTTAACCCTGTTCTGCATCACAACCTACCCTCCCCCCTTTTTGTGCATACCGGTTATACTGCACCTTTCCCCTGTGAATGTGCCATGGCCCCCTGTCCGTCAGCAAACGCCAGCTTCTCCCACCGTTTCCCAGCTAATGCCACTCATCCTATGGGTTTCTTCTTTAGGAAGCCATTCCTCTAACTTCATGCTAGATTCACCCATATCTCTGAACCACCCTTTGTCACATATTAATTCTAACTCTTATATAATGTGTCTCTTTCCTGCTAGACTGTATGATCTGAAATGTTTGTCTTTTTCCTTACTGCATCTCAGATGGACAGGTAGTTGGTCAGATAGCCAATCAGAGGGACCCATTGTCAAGAGTGTTTATTAGTTTTCCATTGCTTCTGTAATAAATTACCACAAAGTTGTTAACAGAACTCACTTTCTTGTGTTTGTACGACCAAGACCCCCATTTTCTTTTTCTTTCTTGCTTGCTTGCTTTCTTGCTTTCTCTCTCTCTCCTTCCCTCCCTCCCTTGTCTTCCTTTCCCCCCTCCCCTCCCTTTCCTTTTAAACAAATACTTGTGTATATATTTCAGAAAGTCATCTCCTTATAAAAATTGCAAAGTTATTTTCCAAGATAATGTGTCCTGACATTTAAAAAAAAAATCACACAAGATAGATAAAATGGGATCTTATCCAATAGAGGTAAATAAAAAAATGTACAAAGAATTTACCTCGCTGCTCCTCAGGAACCCTGTTTGGATTTCTTCCCTGATTCGCTATGAATGCCTGATTCTGCTATGAATGTGCTTTCTCAACTCAGGATCAATCACCAGAGGCTCTCTAGGTCATCTCCCCCCATACATTTGGGAAGCTCTTTCACCATGAAGCTAATGTGAATATTATGTGTGTGTATGTATGTTTGTGTGTATATATTTTTAAAATTTTAATTCCGCATAGTTAATGTACAGTGTCATGTTAGTTTCAGGTGTACAATATAGTGAGTCAACAATTCTGTTACTCAGTGCTCTATCAAGGTAAACGTACTCTTAATCCCCTTCACCTATTTTACCCATCCCTCAGCCACCTCCCCTCTGGTAACCATCTGTTTGTTCTCCATATAGTTAAGAGTCTATTTTTTGGCTTGTCTGTCTTTTTTCCCCTTTGTTTCTTAAATTCCACATATGAATGAAATCATATGGTATTTCTCTTTCTCTGACTGACTTATTTCACTTAGCATTATACTCTCTAGATCCATCCATGTCATTGCAAATGGCAAGATTTCATTCTTTTTTTTATGGCATAAGACTCCACTCTACACACACACACACACACACACACACACACACACACACACACATCTTTATCCATTCATCTATCAATGGACGGTTGGGCTGCCTCCATAATTTGGCTATTAAAAATAATGCTGCTATAAACATCAGGGTGCATATAGCCTTTTGAATTAGCATTGTTGATTCTTTGGGTAAATACCCAATAGTGCAATTACTGGATCATACAGTAATTCTATTTTTAATTTTTTGAAGGACATCCATACTGTTTTCCACAGTGGCTGCACCAGTTTGCATTCCCACCAACAGCGCACAAGGATTCCTTTTTGTCTACATCTTCGCCAACACTTGTTTCTTGCGTTTTTTATTTTAGCCCTTCTAACAGGTGTAAAGTGATAACTCGTTGTAGTTTTCATTTGTATTTCCCTGAGAATTGATGAGCATCTTTTCATGTATCTGCTTGCTGTCCGTATGTTGTCTTTGGAGAAACGTCTGTTCATTTCTTCTGCCCATTTTTTAATTGGATTATTTGTTTTTTGGGTGTTGAGTTTTACAAGTTCTTTATATGTTTTGGATACTAATGCTTTATCTGATGTGTCATTTGCAGATATTTTCTCCCATTCAGTAGCTTGTCTTTTAGCTCTGTTGATTGTTTCCTTCATTGAGCAAGAGCTTTTTATTTTCATGTAGTCCCAATGGTTTAATGTTGCTTTTATTTCCCTTGCCTCAGGAGATATATCTAGAAAAAAAGTTGCCACCCCCAATGTCAGAGAAGGTACTGTCTGTAGGATTTGTATGGTTTCAGGCCTCACATTTAGGTCCTTAATCCATTTTGAGTGTGTTTTTGTCAGTGGTGTAAGAAAGTGGACCAGTTTTATTCTTTTGCATGTAGCTGTCCAGTTTTCCCAGCACCATTTGTTGAAGAGACTGTTTTTCCCATTGCATATTGTTGCCTCCTTTGTCAGTGATTAATTGACCATTATAATTGTGGATTTGTTTCTGTGCTTTTTATTCTGTTCCATTGATCTTTATGTCTATTTTTGTGCCAGTACCATCATGTTTTGGTTACTGCAGCTTTGTAGTATAACTTGAAATCTGGAATTGTGATACCTCCAGGTTTGTTTTTCTTTTACAAGATTGCTGTGGCCATTCAGGATTTTTTGTGGTTCCATACAAATTTTAGGATTGTTTGTTCTAGTTCTGGGAAAAATGCTATTGGTATTTTGATAGGAATTGCATTAAATCTATGGATTGCTTTGGGTAATATGGACATTTTAACAATACTTGTTCTTCCAACCCATGCATATGGCATGTCTTTCCATTTCTTTGCATTGTCTTGAATTTTTTTCATCAATGTTTTACAGTTTTCTGAGTATAGGTCTTTCACCTCCTTGGTTAAGTTTAATTTTGGTTCAATTATAAGTGGGATTGTTTTCTTAATTTCTCTTTCTGCTGCTTTATTATTGGCGTATAGAAATGCAACAGCTTTCTGTAGATTGATTTTTGTATCCTGTGGCTTCACTGAATTCATTTATTAGTGCTAATAGTTTTATGGTGGAGTCTTTAAGTTATCTATATAGACTATCATGTCATCTACAAATAGTGAAAGTTTCACTTTTTCCTTACCAATTTGGATGCTTTTATTCTTTTTTCTTGTCTGATTGCTGTGGCTAGGTCTTCCAGTACTCTGTTGAATAAAAGTGGTGAGAGTGGACATTCTTATCTAATTCTTGACCTTAAAGGCAAAGCTCTCAGTTTTTGTTTTTGTTTAAGATTCTATTTATTTTTTAAGTAAACTCTCTCCCCACCATAGGGCTCAAACTCACGACCCTGTGGCCAAGAGTTGCAGTCCTCATGGACTGAGCCAGTCAGGCACCTCTAAAGCTCCATTGAGTATGAGTTAGCTGTGCCAAGATCCCCATTTTCTTGCTGGCTGATAGGTGAATGGCATTGCCTGCTTCTAAAGGCCACTCATATTTCTTGGCTTCTGGTCTCCCCTTTCTTCCATCTTCAAAGCTAGCAAAGCTGGGTGGAGTCTTTCACATCTTCCCTTTTTCATCTCATTTTATAAACCCATCTGGAAAAGATTCTCTGCTTTTACGTACTCATGACTAGATTGGCCCTACCCAGATAACCCAGGATAATTTCCTCGTCTTAAGACCTGTACCCTTAGTCATACCTGCAAAGTCCCATTTA
This sequence comes from Potos flavus, assembly GCA_028534135.1. Taxonomy (NCBI): domain Eukaryota; kingdom Metazoa; phylum Chordata; class Mammalia; order Carnivora; family Procyonidae; genus Potos; species Potos flavus. The sequence goes on along the minus strand of CM052894.1, from coordinate 45,798,116 downwards.
CTGTGTCAGATATGATAGGGACAGGTTACAGGGAGTATGGCATAGACATCTTTGGGGGCCATTGTACTGTCTACTACAGAACCCACGTTTTTTTTCTCCCACAGGACTTCCTCCAAAAATTATTTTTACTGGTTTGTGGTTTCATTGGTACTTGTTTAATTTTAAACAGCATTCCCTTTGGTTTTGCTAGATAAAACTACTGTAAGCGACTAGTGCTTCATATGTGTTTGTAATAAGAATGAAAGAGTGAATAAATACATATTATGCTCTCAGATCTGATAAACTGCACATCACAAAAGTAAAACAAACTTCAGAAAGACAAACCACTGTGAATTGTGTCAGCAGAGTTTTAGAGGGAATTGTTGAGTTTTTGGAATGGTTAAACGGGAGGTAAGGAATTTCATTATTAGTAGCATTTTTGTCCTTTTTGAATTGCTGTATTTGTGTAGTGGTATATCAAGACTCAGTCTTTTGTGTTAATTTTAAGTGGCCGTGAGAAAATAAAATGGAAATGTTTCTTCATCCCTCAGCATCTTTACAGAATCATAGAAATTTAGAGCTAGAAGGGATCTATGGCCAATTCTCTTGAGCTAAATAAAGGTAACATTGCTGCCTAAAGGAAAGATAGGCTGAAGGTTTTAGAATTTAACAGTAGCTTAAATGGTAGTTTTGAGACACAGTATTGCTTAAAGTTAGAGAAAGCAGTAAGAGGAAGAATATTCCTTGCTCTTGATTGACAGTGGCTAAAATCCATTAATTTTCAAAATGTATAATCATTAAAAAGTATTTTCCATAGGATCTCCGTGAGAATAAATAGTAAACTATAATAAGATACGAATTACCTTAGTTACTGAATATTAAACTACAAAGTACAAAAGCAGATTTAAATGTAGAGAAAAATTTAGTGCATGAAATTGAGGTCATATGTGCTAGTGATGTATGACTTTCAGGAAGTAATAAAAAGGGGGAAAAGAGAAGTAAATGGTATACTTTTAAGCTGATGGGACCTATTTTAAGGATGGAATTTAGATTGCTGTTCTTTAAAACTTGAGTTCTTACCCCCCCCTAACTATATAAGGGAGGGGGGAACCCTGATCAAAGTAGATCTCTCCCCTCCCCCTTCAGAGTATACTTCTTAAAGTAGACCAGCAAGCTGTCTTTGTTTGCTGCTCCTGCGCAGAAAGAGGTGATTGATACCATTTTCATATATTTCAACTTCCTCCCCCTGTACTATGCATTTGAATGAGAGGAGCCCTTATAAAAGAATGGTGTCATAGGTTAAATGCATCTGCCTAGGTGTCTCTGCAGCCTGAGGTTGTAATCCTATGACAACATTTTATTTGCTCAACATCTTAAATACAGATGTTTGGTTTTTTGTTTTTTTTCAACTCAGAAATAGTGTGCTTTTATTAACGGTATTGATGATTGATTTTGAATGTTTTTACTTCAAAAAGCCAAATCTCCTAGTGGGTGGAATTTTATGAAGCACCTGTTAAGCTTTAGGGAGGAGGACCTTTTTGGCAGCAACCCAAAATACATATTTAAACAATGAGCCTGCCAAAGTCAGGAAATTATAAAACAGTTTTGAAATTGCAGAATCTGCTTTTTTTTATTACCCTCAGGTTTCTTTTGCAGCTTGGTTATAAGTTCTTTCACATGGGATTTACTCATGTTCTTACTATTTTAAGACCAGATTTAGAAAAATAAAATCAAGTTCAGAGATCTCAGGTTTGTGTGATAAAAAGACCATCACATTTTAAACTGAACTGTCTTCCAAAGAGCGTAGGCTCACACTCCCTAAGCCTTTTGGAGGAATCTATGACTCAGGGTAGCCTGGATAGCTTCCTTGAATGGCGTTGCCCCTTGGGGTCTCCACTTTTCCTCTGTGTTGTGAGCAAAGCTAGATGAATAGTGTGAAAATAGTGTGAAAAAGCTGGGCACTCAGAAAAATGGGGGAAACCTGCCGGGGGTGTTGCTTCTTGGCATAATCCTTTTAACCTGGATCTTTCAACTTCTTAACTCTCAAATTCATAATTTCTGCTTCTGCTTCCAAAATTTAAATTCAGGGACCCAGAGGCAAGACGCAACAGTATCTTCTTTGTATATCCCAGCAATGGGATATTCTCTGTATAATTTTTTTTTTTTTTTTTTGCATTTGTAATGATATTGTTAAGCAGCCCATTTTTTTATTGCGCTGTCATTGTAAGTTTTATGATTTCATTACACAGAGCAGGAATTATTTGAACTTCACACCCTCCTCACAATCCAGCAAACCGGCAAACTCTGCGTAAATGGTGGTTGCTGAGGAGGGCCAGGGCAGGAGATGAACCAAAGGCACAGGAATGAGAACGTGATCGGAGCATACGATATCTTCAAGCTCTCTAAGACTTGTGACAGGAACTGGTATAAATTTCCCAAATTTCTCTTAGGGAAACATTTGTATAGTCACGGGGGGGGGGGGGGAAGGGCAGAAAGGGAAGTATAATTCGGATTCTCTGATCTTTTTGTATTGTCCAGTTCTTTAGGTCTTTAACCAACATTATCACTCTCTATTTTAAGTATGACGAAGTGAGAATCGAAAAAAATCTAAAGCCGCATTCCCGTAAAGCAGTTTGCTTTTTATTCTTCTAGGACACCCATCCTGCTTGAAATTTTGTCCTGAATTAACAACAAATGTCAAGGCCTTAAGGTGGCAGTGCATCGAATGCAAGACTTGCAGCGCATGTAGGATCCAAGGCAAAAATGCAGTAAGTACGGCTCGCAGCAATCCGTCCCCAGGTAAAGGGCGAGCTTTCAGTGTTAAGGTGTTTTGTTTTTGTAGACTGTTGCTGTTTTCTTTTTAAAGATTTAAACACATGTGGTGTCAGATTTCAGCAGGGATCATGCTACCCCTTCATTATATTTTATTATTCTTCACTGGCTAGGATAAGAATTTGTGGCCTTTTACAGCTGACTTCAGTCTCAATTACTCTGTACTATGTTATCTTACAGGATAATATGCTTTTTTGTGACTCCTGTGATAGAGGATTCCATATGGAGTGCTGTGACCCCCCACTTTCCAGAATGCCAAAAGGTGAACTTCTAAACTATAGTTAAAATGTGTTTTATTACGTACTCATTAGCCTTGTCCAGCCCAGAGGTATGCAGGTTCCGTAAGCGTTTATTCACCCCTCCCACCCGCCCTATTCCTGTGCATTTGGCACAGCTTGTGAACAGAGGAGTGTAAATGCATTTAGTTTGCAGCTAATGTATATGATAAAGAGTCTAATTCAGACACAGGGATAAAGAAGAGCATTCCTCTCCCAAAACCATTCCCTTATTAGAATAATTTTAGATTAGGTAGGTCGGAAGTTCAGAACATTCTCTATATTATTCAGTACCATGTTCGGAGGTGAGAAATTACCTATTTTCCATAATGGTTGTAACGATGTCTTCAAAGTCCTACGACTGGAGCCATCCCACGTTTCTTGGCCATTAGTCGGTAATTTGAACATGAGCATCTGAACTATTTTATCTAGATATATCCATACGGCTTCTGGATTTTTGTCTCTATTTGTTGTGCAAGTAAGCCTAGCTCAGCCTCCTTTTCCTCATTTTATAATGTATTAAACATTAAAAATAACTGCCTCTTTACAAAATTTATTCACTTTTTATTGTGAAAGATTTAGTAGATACAGATTGACAAAAAGGAATAAGAACAATGAGAAATTCCTTCCCACTACACACTTTTTTAAAAAAGACATGGGGCATTCTATACATGTCTTTGTAATCTTATGTCTTTTCCATCTTTATAAGATTCTAACATGCCCACATCATTAAATGTTCTCCTAAGCACAGTTTTTCATGAGTGCATAGAACTCCATAGTATAAAGCAGGGGTTACTCACCCAGTGACTGAGCCGCAGTGATGCTTTGTTGGGACAACATTCGTATATTTTAAGACTCCTCTAAATGCGCTGCAGGCGAGCTGGTACAGTATTCTTAAAATTTTGAATTTGCATCCTTTAGGTGGAGTATGCATGTTCCAACTTGCCCCAGTCTCACTCCTCCTTCTTGTCTTGAATTCCAGCTTGCTTCAGTCACATGCATTATCCCTGGGTGGCTCCTGAACATATTTGATTTTGCAACCCCATGTGTAAACAAACCGTAACTTACTTAACCGATCCCCTATGGTGGACATTACAAATGTTTTCAATTTTTTCCATCCACAATTATTGCCTTAAGATAAATTCCTACAGGAGGAATTGCTGGATCAAAGGCTATGTACATGAAAAGTTGTATCAGCTTTCAGACCGACCACCAGCGTGTGAGAATACCTGTTTCCCAATATTATGACCAACACTCACCATTACTATATTTCATTCAGTCTAAGACACATTTTTTTTTAAAAAATCGGATCCTTTGTATAGTCATTAGTGTCTCAGATTCAATGAGATACAGTGCTATTATTTGAAATTTTTACCAATTTGATAATAGAAAAAAGATGTCTGATAATTTTTTTTCTTTAAGCAGTGAGATTGAAAGCATTTTGTGTTTGATTATTGGCTGTTTGTATATCATCTTTGTAAAAAGCTTGTTTTTACCCATTAATCATTTTTCTCTTAGTGTTTTCACCTTTTTCTTACTGATTTGTAGAAGCTCTTTATATTTTTATGTAGTCCAATCCATGAATCTTTGTCTTTATGGCTTCAGTCTTAAATGTCAGTCGTGCTAAAATTAAATAAATATCCACATATTTTTCCTGATACTTGCAACATTTAATTTTGTCATAATAATCATCTGCCCAGAATTTATTTTTATAAAGGAGAGGAAGTAATTCTTTTCCTTCCATATAGATGGCTGTTTGTTCTATCACTACTTCACTGAGTAGTCATTTCATCCTTTCCCCACTGACTTGAAATACGACTTTTGATATGCTAAGCTTTTCCATAGGCTTCAGTTGTTTTGGTCTAAAAATTCTTGTCCAGTGACCTATCCCTATGCCAGATGTATAGGTTTAATTATTGCAGCTCCACAGTACTTACAAATTATGTTTTAATTCAAAAATTATCTTTTATACTGATATTTTCTTTTTTTTTCTTTTTCTTTTTTCTTTTTTTTAGTGTGGAAGATTTCCAGAAAGAAATAAAACAAATATTTTTTTTTTTCCAGAAATTCCAAAAACCGATTGACTTGAAAATGTGTCCCTCTAATCAAAAGATATATATTATCTATATTTTCTGACAGGATCGGGTTTTCCTATGTGTTTATGTGGTGGAGGGAGGTTTGGTGACACGTTGCAAAACGCCTCACAGAAGGGTTCGGAGATAGGGGCAATCCTCTACTCTCACCATCTTGACCTTTAATGGTGGGGAAATTGACCTTTAATGGTGGCTTCCTGAGGAGGATGTGGACAGAAGGGAGGACCTACCTTCTGGAATAAAGTTCTGCATACAGGCACCCTTGGGCAGCTTATTTCAGCTGCAGTTTATATTTAATATCTTCTCCTAAAATGAAACATTAAAATATTTTTCTCATATATATATTAATTCAGGGATGTGGATTTGCCAAGTCTGCAGACCAAAGAAAAAGGGAAGAAAACTACTTCATGAGAAAGCTGCACAAATAAAACGACGATATGCAAAACCCATTGGACGACCGAAAAATAAATTAAAGCAACGATTGTTGTAGGTTGAGATCTTATCAAAAGAAATCTTTTATGTTGTGCTTTAAAATATAGGCGATTGTAACCCCCTTAGATTCCATTAACTTTTTAGCGTCATTTTACAAACTCAAGGGATGAGGAATAGTGCTCCTTCTGCATAAGCTGTGGAAATTTTTTGAAAATAACATTTTTAATTACAATTGGCATTTGGGGATCTTCTGTTGGCAGTATCTGTGATGCAGCAGGGTGGAAGCAGAATGTAAGAATTGGAAACAATCATTCTGCCTACTTTATTACTGGCTGAACATTAGAAAGGCTTAATTATATAAATATTTTTATGGAGATTTTAAAATAAGAGAGGGATTTATTCACATCTATCAGTGAATCTCTTCCCCCCCCCCCCTCCAGAGAGCATTTTAGAAGAAAATACTTCTCTTTTCTGGTGCTAATTTAGTATTACAGCATTTAAGATCCCTCGTATGAAGTAGGAGCCTCTGAGAAACCTATAAATGAGTGTCCTCATGTTTGCACACAAAGAGTTAGAACCATTTGGTATGTGCACATGTGTGCAGACATACATATGAAATAACACGCTCGCACATGTGCAGTGGCCTGCACATCTATGATAACCTCGTTTCTACTGGCCTGTGGCCATACAGTTGCCATTAAAGCCCAGTAGAACATTTAGCAGGAGTTACTTAGAGAAGTAGAGGAAAGCTAGGGGGAGAAATGGATGTGTTTTTTTTTTAAACCTCTAGAATATAGAATTGATTGTCAACATTAAATAGGGAGTTGCATATCTAAAGGAGTTCTATCAATAAGACCATCGCCCGCCTCTCTCAGCTTAGTGAAAGGGTCGCTGTGCTGTAGAAATCAGTAGGTGTTCTGTACACACCGTGAACAAACACCAGACCCCTTGTTTACTCTGCTACTCTTCGCCCTCATTTTATCTGAAGCAATTCACTACCTTTCCTGTTCTCAGAAAAAACCATCTTCTCCTGCACCTCTGTCTCCCAGCAGAGAAATAGAAAATGGATGTTCCTTTACAGAGGTGTTTTTTTTTTTTTTTTTTTTTTTTTTTTTTATGAAAACCCTTTAACTGGTGGACCTTTTTAAATGGAATTTTTGTTAATTTCTCGAGGCAAACATGAAACATTTATGAATAAAATCCTTCATATTAGCATCATTTGAAGTAGAAATTATATGTTTTTGCATTCATCCTGTGTAAGCATTGTTCTCAAAATGGGACGGTATCCTCAGGGCCCAATTAAAAAAACCAAATTAGGATATAAACTTTCTAAACAAAGGACACAGCTGAAAATTGCATCTGGCACCAGTCCTAACTTTTTGTTTGTCCAAAATTGTCCTTTGAGCTTAGGAATTTTTAAGACAGTCTAGGGAGTTTTCCTTTTTACATGCTTTATAAGCATCTTATCCTTTCTGGGCAATCGATTCCAGATACAGTCCAAATGCAGCATTCTAATGGGAAACATTTTAGCTCGGATGATTGTTCATTGGTAACCCTTACTGTGACACTCGAGATCTCCAGTGTTAACCTGATTTGGCTGTAGCATTGGTGTCGGGCAGAGCTCCTGGCGGCAGAGCGGCCTCAGATGAGCCCAGTAGCTTGCCCCGTTGATCTGCCCCAGGATCCGCCACGGCTGACTGCTGAAATTGTTCGTTAATGTACACGACGACCAACAATATGTGCTCTCCTCTTTGTAATTAAGATATTTTTATAATGGAATATCGTATCATTTTCAGGCTTCCATTTCTCCATTATGAGCCTTCAGCTAAATCGATAATTTTTAAAGTGCATTCTTGGGCCCCAGCACTGCCATAATTCACATGCAAATGTTTCTATTGTATGAAACGCTGCTGCAAAATGGGTAGCTTTCCAAGCCCTAGCCTGAGGTGAAGGCAGGCAGCTGCTGCTCCTCTAAGCAGCTGTGGTAGTGGAGTGGCCTCTGGTCTCTCTTGACCACACAGCTGGATGGGCAGAACCAGCCTCAAATGAGCTGAAATAGTGTATATTCTGATGCCAAGTATCTGATAAAGACCATGGTAAATGTGCTGCTTCTTCACCAGACTTTCCATGTCATGTCTGACCCGCTGTAGCTTTTCTTTAATCATTTCTTCAGTTTTTGCTATTGTTGTCCTTTTTTCAGCAATATTTTATGCTGTAATTAATTGTCTCCTCGACTTAGAGAGTATTATTGGTTATCTTATCATCCTAAGCATAAACTGCCGAGAGGAAGAGGATATCTTTAATGTTTTCTTTAACAACAACAACAACAACAACAAAGTACTAAGTTATAGAGCTACCCAAATTCTACTTACATAAGTTTTCCAAATGAGTTAAAATTGCCTCTCACTAGAGATTAGATGAGCTTATTCTTTCACTTCTAGATAATACTTAACGACTTATGTCCTTTAATACTTTTTGAAAAGACGTGGGGAATCATAATGACTTGGGACCATACAGGGGGTACCGTTTTTATTGAAGCATAAGGAAAGCATTGCATGTTCTTTGAGTCGCTTCAGAAATTGTCTTAACTTCACTGCCCCTGGGTCCACGTGGCTTCTTCCATCCAGTCCCTCCCGGATGGGCCCCGGGAGACTCGTGACCGCTCCCCGGTTGAACAGAGAAACACCTAGATGGAGGCACACACACAGACCTCGTTCTCAGGGTTGCAGTTCGGCTTCTTAAGTTTAAGCACATTGAATGCCTCTAGTTGCTATAAATTTGTTTTAGCTACCTTTCTAATTCTATTACTGAATGCTGATACTATTCTCTAAATTTTTGCCTAGGTCTGTAACCAGTGATGAAGGATCCATGAATGCATTCACAGGAAGGGGGTCACCTGGTAGGGGTCAAAAGACTAAAGTCTGTACCACACCTTCATCTGGTCATGCTGCATCTGGGAAGGACTCAAGCAGCAGATTGGCTGTTACAGACCCCACTCGGCCTGGTGCCACCACCAAAATCACCACCACCTCCACCTACATTTCTGCCTCTACACTTAAAGTTAACAAGAAAACCAAAGGGCTCATTGATGGCCTTACTAAGTTCTTTACACCATCACCTGATGGTCGCAGATCACGAGGTGAAATAATAGACTTTTCAAAGCACTATCGTCCAAGGAAAAAGGTCTCTCAGAAACAGTCATGCACTTCTCATGTGTTGGCTCCAGGTACCACACAAAAGCTAAAACCTCCACCTTCTTCACTTCCACCCCCAACCCCCATCTCTGGTCAGAGCCCCAGTTCACAAAAGTCCAGCACCTCCACTTCTTCTACCTCTCCCCAGAGTTCTTCTAGCCAGTCCAGTGTGCCCTCCTTTAGCAGTCTGACTAAGAACAGCCAGCTGAAGGCACTCTTTGACGGACTCTCTCATATCTATACCACTCAGGGACAGTCTCGAAAAAAGGGACACCCAAGTTATGCACCACCCAAACGTATGCGTCGTAAAACTGAATTGCCTTCCACGGCAAAATCTAAAGCCCATTTCTTTGGAAAAAGAGATATTAGAAGTAGGTTTATTGCTCACTCCTCCTCCTCTAGCTGGGGGATGGCTAGAGGACGTATTTTTAAAGCAATTGCTCACTTCAAGCGAACAACTTTCCTTAAAAAGCACAGGATGCTAGGCAGATTAAAATATAAAGTGACCCCTCAGATGGGGACCCCCTCACCAGGGAAGGGGAGCTTGACAGACGGAAGGATTAAACCTGATCAGGATGATGGTAAGCAAAAGGTCAAAGCTCCAACCAAACCTGCGTCCCGTCCCTTTCTCCCCAACCCCGAAAAAAAGAAATCAATCAGTTCCTATTTGTCACATAGGTCTTAGCTATTTCTCTTGTTCTCACTTCACTTTCATACAGAAGCAGTGAAACTTTGACCTTTTTCTAATGCTGACTAAACCTCCAAAATGTTGTTTTTTTCCAACTAATACTCTCCCAACTTTTATTATTTATTTCCATCCGTAGTGACACTAGGACCCCCAGATGCCTCCATAGTGTTGCTTTATGGCTTTGTAGTCCCGCATGAGTAGCCACTGTCGCGCTTCTGCCGTGTACCCTGCCGTGGCGCCTCCTCGGCCAGGGCGCTGCTCGCTTCTGTGCCGTCATTGCTTCCCTCAGGGGGGTTCACTCCTCATCTCTGCTCCCTCTGCTCCATTGCTTTCTCATGACCAAGTTCATCCCGCTTCCTTCTCCACAAAGCCTGATCTGTGATTCTGTGAAGTGTGCTTTTGGGTGTGAGTGTGTCTGTGTGTGTATTCACCGTAGGGAGAAAACGGAGTTCATGATTTCATTTAACAAATTGGCCCGTTAACATTTGCTACCCTTTATAAACCAAAACCAAAACCAAAAAAAAAAAAAGAACCAAAAATGTGTCATTTCGACAAGCGGTAGTTTTTTTTGTTTTATTTTTTTGTTTTGTTTTTTTTTAATCTCAAAAGGGAAAATGGGAATTCCATAACTAGACATTGATATAACTTCTAATCTCAGTTGAAAAATATGATTTAGCTTTGTATTGCTCTTACTTTCCCTCATTTATTGGAACTATAAAAAGATGACAGCGGTAATTCAAATAAAAATTCGGGTACAGCAGGGAAAGGGTACTGCTGGATCTTTTGAGCAGTGCTTAGATATAAAAGCTTATAAAGCTTAAAAAGAAATCCCTATTTGCCCACTATGCTAATTTGGTGCCATTTTGGTAATATATGGTGGTTACTCATGATTCAAGTCAGTGAATGCACTTTCTGCTGGTTTTGAATGACAGATACTGAAATCAAAATAAGCATCAAACAAGAAAGTACAGATATAAATGTGATTGGAAACAAGGATACCGTTACCGAAGAGGATTTGGATGTTTTTAAGCAGGCCCAGGAACTTTCTTGGGAGGTAAGGACAGGATACCACATTATATAGTAATAAGGATAATACGTGATTTTTATATATGTGACTACTATGAAATTACTGCTTTGATTTGATAGCGAATCCCCCCTCAGAATCCTTTGTGGTCCTTTAACTGTTAACATCATTGTTTTTGTTGACTCTAGCTTCAAAAGCAGAGTGACTTCATAGAGTTGTCTCCACTCTCAAAAGTTGGTAAGGGCTCAGCTGGTCTCACAAAATAGACCAGAGTAGCAGTACTTGAAGCAGACTTGGAAAAATGCTTCTAAGTTTGAAGGACTAGATGTCTGATTATTTTTGTGGAAATGTAGAAAATAGCAGTTTTAAATGGTTAAAAAGAGCATCGCTTTTAAATTTACCAGTGGTTCTTCCAGCACAGATGGCCAGCCATATGAAAAATGTCTCGTAATTTTAACACTTTGGCATTGATTAAGACAATATTGTGTTGCTCGATCAGTTATAATCACTTTTCACTGTCCGGTAATTTGTTTAAATGATTCCACTTAAAAGAGTAACTCCAGGTAGTTTATTGTCACCAAAACAGGTGACAGGCAAGGCTTTTGGACTTTGAGAGGTCAGATTTATTTTGGAGCATGGATTTGGTACCATCGGCAGACCAGATTCAGTTTATGTGACAGACTATTCACAGATAGACTCCCTGCCTGACCTCACTTTCTTTTTGGTCTGGGGAGGGGGCTGTCTGTAGGTTCTTAAGCTTTATTTTTAGTAGCAGCCACTTGGGCTACATACTTTTGACGGTTTCTAATTTAAGGGGCTATTGGATATTTCCATTCCTCATTCTGCCCCATCAGTATGCTTTGTATTGTTTTCCTTTGGCTAAGATAAATGTCAGAAATTCCCCCAGTTTCTGGGATTTGAAGTCCTTAAATATTATCAAAGTTTCAGCCTACTGCTGGCATTTGTAGATAGACTTGATGAACAGTGGACCATTATCTTCCTTCCAGTATGGTAACACCAGCATTGTACTCAACAACATTTCTTGTCTGTATCAGGCAGGCAGAGTTGTTAACCTCATGGAGCTTACTGCTTGGGAGTAAGCGGAGTAAGAGGACGTGGATATTAAACTGCAGACTTTCACAGTTGACGGTATAATTACAGTTGGGATCACTGTTAACTTCATGGAGGAATAGGAGACCGGAAGAGTGTCTAACCGCCGGGATCGTCTTCTAATTTATTCAGTTTTAATGCATTGCACCAGGTTGTTAAATTCATTCAGTTCAATAGGCATTTGTATGTATTTACCTTGTACTCATCTCCTGTGTTGATAATACTGTTTCTTAGGGTGTTAGTTATGTGAACTATGTTAGTTAGTTATGTTATGTGAACCTTATACAAAGTTGATGATTATTTTACAAGGTCCTCTAATGTGTTTTCAACAACACAAAAACTCCCCATGAAGATTAGTGTCTGTTCTTGATAGGTTTTCATATTCACCGGTGAAAGAACCAAAAGGTAAGTGAAGAAATCCTCTTTTAATACACATATTTTATTTCCTTTCTTTTCTTTTCTCTGACAGAAAATAGAGTGTGAAAGTGGAGTGGAAGACTGTGGCCGGTACCCTTCTGTAATAGAATTCGGAAAATACGAAATCCAAACCTGGTACTCCTCGCCTTACCCACAGGAATATGCAAGGTAATGGAACAACCTAGCAGGTATATAACTTGAATGCCATATATGTGAGGAAGGGGAATTCTCAGTTTTGTGAAGCGGGAATTAATTAGATGATTTTCAGGGCATAAATTTTGATAGTCGAGTTTAAGCGCTTCCAAAACTTACTTTTTCTGGCATCTTTTTATAGTAGTATTCACTGTTCTATGTAAACTCCTTCTACTCCTTAGTTACACAGGCATTGTAAATTTTGCCTTTGAGCTTCTAAGATCATGCTTTCTTTCTCTGGTTAATTGGACAAATGTTGTTTGTGGATGAAACCAAGTAAGGAGAAGAAACACCGGCCATTGTAAAGTAGTTGGTGGTTTCTTCTCATTGCCCTGTTTATTTTCCTAAGTAGGCCCGTTCGTTTTATCTCTGATATCTGACATTTCGTTTTCAAGTTTTTTACAGAAATGTAGCCGAAGAAGGAAAAATGAAAGAAAGTAGGTGGGGGTGGGTAGCCTTAAGAGACCCTTCCCCAAGTCTTTACTTTTAGAGCCATTTGTGACTAACTTGTTAAGAATGAAAAGAAAGTAATTATCCTAGAGTTTTCTTTTGTCTTCAACTAAGATTAGCTGTGAAATTGTCTTGAACTAATATATCTAAAAATGGGTATCTTGTGAACGGATTTCTTCCTTCAGGTACATCAGGATACACTTTATTAGTATCTTCTGAAATGTTTTAGCCTGCGAAGTTTCTGGTAATCGCAAACTTGAATTTCTTCTAGAGTAGATAATTGTCCTTTTCTCCACCACGTGGGTGTCTGGCCCATCATCCCCTGGAGAAAATGGGGAGGGTATTTTAGAAGATAAGTGGCAGAGTAAGAGTCAGGAATCTTGGTTTCTCTTTCTAGCTTATATCACTTGGCTGCGTGTTCTTGAACAACTTTTTAAAAACACCTATGAGCTTCATTTGGTATGGGTAATCAAAGTCCTTTGTTCTGAGAACTATAGCTGACTTTCCCCAAAACCATTCTACCCTTATACCCCGAAGATCTAGAAAGTGATTCTAAACATTTTCTTACAATACTAACAGTGTGTTTAAGTGTGTTCAGGCACACATTAAAAATGTTATAATTTTAAAGGTGGAAAAAAAGTCATCAAGAGAGAGAAATCTGTTTGTATAATGTTATTCAGAGTCAGTGGAATTTGTAGAAACAAGATCTTTTTATTTTTCTAAATTTATTGCCTTAGATATATACATATATATATGTATATATAATTATGATAAGACTTTAAAGTTACCTCATCCATAGTAGCAATGTTAACTAAATTCTAGGACTTCTCTGCCTTATAAGTACACAGATCACTTTAAAAATAATGAATTCACTTCTCTCTGAGTAAAAGATGATTACAGTTATGCCACTGACCATACATACTATTGACACTATGACATTAAATCTGAAATTTGAAAAATATTCATGTTTACCTGACAGCAGGCCGTCCTTATTGTTGATTTTTCAAGTAGTGGTTCCAGGTCTGAAAACCTTTTTGTCTGTACAACATTTCTCAGGAAACAAATGATTTGTTCACAAAATAATGGCAGCAAATATTATTATATTGAAAAATAATGTAAGCTTTGTATAATCTCTTTACTACTGGCTTTTTATTTTCTTTTTCTTTTTTCGAAACTACTTCTTTCAAATACTGTCGTACAGCCTTATTATGACTTGGAGAAAATTGAACAATATTGAATATCTTTTTCCCTAAGCAGTATAATCAATCTGATAGATTATTTGATTTTAAAATTTTAACAGATTACCAAAGCTTTACCTGTGTGAATTCTGTCTTAAATATATGAAAAGTAAAAATATTTTGTTAAGACACTCAAAGAAATGTGGATGGTTTCATCCTCCAGCAAATGAAATTTACCGAAGGAAAGACCTTTCAGTATTTGAGGTAAGCGTGTGTAAATAAAAAATTCAGCTTTTGAGACCTAGTACTTCCAATTGTTGATTATGTTCTGATTTGTTTCTAGAAGGTGCACAGTATATTTTATTTTGGCGTTCAAATTTAGACTGCTCTTTAAAATATCTCCATGTTTTGGAATGTTGAGCCATATTGGGCAACCATTTAGATTGATGATGAATTCCTGCTTCATCACATTAACTTTTTTGTCTTCCCCCAAATCCCTGTCTGCACCAGATATATTCACCAGTGAATTTATGATCTTCTCGGCTCTTTGTAAATTCTACTTTCTTTGGCAGGAGAAATTAGCTTTGTTCAGCAGCTCCAGCCAATGTCTGGCAGGGGCTTACTCTTCCAGGGAATTGAGCAGCTGTACATATCTCCTCAATACGCAACCACCTGTGTTTCCATCCATTTCCTGGCAGGGTGGATAATCCTTTTGGTGAGACCCCAGCAGATGCTGGGACTGCCCCCCTCATCTGGGTAGATGGCCACCCCTGGAGAACTCTGCTGTTCGCAGGAACCCCTTGTGGCCGTGTGTCTGTCATTGTGGATTCTTAAAGACATTTTATGTTTTCAGAACTGATTGAGTAGCAAAAGGTCTTTGCCTGTATATCGTTTCATTGTTCAGTCATGTTTTTTGTCAGTTTCAAAGATCCAGCTTAGCCGTGTCACTTAGACCTTGAGGAGACCATGCCTTTCATTCGTGTTCTTGCCTTTTCTCAGGGATTTTTCATTCTCTCATTTATTCTCCTTCCTCCAGTTGAGCACTTCCATTGCCCAGCCTAATTCCCTTCTCTGTTACCCATCTCGGGGCATTGTTTTCATGCATGGGTGCTCAGAATAAGCCTTCCTTGCACAGCAGACGTGATGTCTTTTTTTTTTTCCCTCCGAAATACTGTTTTACTTTAGATTTCTCTATTTTTGAGTTGCTCAGACTGAAATTTATTATTCTGCCCCACATTTCATTTTAGTTCTGGTGTGTAATGTCTTGCATGATATTTAATATAGGGGAGGGTCATACATAGGTTTCTCTCATTGATGAGGCTACCTCTTGCAGACAAGCCCGGGCCCGCCACCTTTTCCAAAGGCCAGTCTGAGGACACAGCAACTACAGCTGCGTCTTAGGAGTTTTTTTAAAGACCTCTTCCTTGTTATATCAGGCTCTTTTGGTAAGCTCGAAGGAAGAAGGGTATTGTTGCCGTGAAGATTTAATGATACATTAGTACTTACGAAATGTTAGGTGCAGGGTTTCTCAGCCTGGGCATCATGCACGTCTCAGGCTAGAGAGTTCTTTGGCGTAGCGGGCATCCCGTGCATTGCAGGCCGTTCGGCGGCATCCCTGGCCTCTGCCCGCTCTGTGCTAGTGGTATCACATTGCTTCCCGCTGTAACAAGCAAAAGTTTCTCCAGACATAGTGTCGCTTAGGAGGCAAAATTACTCCCATTGAGGCCCCCTGGGCTAGAGGAAAAGCTGAATGCAAGCCATTTAGTTCATCTTGGAACGTTACTCAGTCAGCCCCAACCAGGTGAGACAACAGAGCTGTTCTCATTTGAGGCTTAACTAATGTCAAAAGATCAACTTTCTTATTGGCTCCTTCCTTCATGCCTTGGATCCTTTCTTGAAACTGAAATGAAATGAAAATCACCGTCTCTTTGTTTCCCAAAGGACAAAACACATTGTTGCCTTTAAGTAACAATGAAGTAAATCAGCATGAACCTGCTTGTGGGATTTAAGCTCTTATGAATCCTGGGAGAGTCTTCTGGGGGATAAGAGAGTCAGTCTTGGTAGTCTGGTAACAGTGGTCTGCTGTTTCCGGGCAGGTGCTTTTGAATCATCACCGAGATCAGAGGGGGAAACGTGAAAAACAAATCAGTAAAATTTATGCATAAAAATATTTGAAGGAATTGGATTATCTATGCCAGGGTCCCTATTATAGTATCCAAGTCAATACTTAGAGGACAGCATGTAGGAAACTTTTCTCTTAGCAATTTCCTAAGTAACCTTTATAATAAATGAAGTGTAATCATAAATTAATACTTTACTGTCTTTATCCCTCTTGAAAGCATGCATGTTATACCTAACACAGCTGATAAGAATTTGCTTCAGCACCGTCCTCTGTTTTTCTGGTTCATCAACACCTACATCTCTATCTTTCCTTTTTGTAATGTACTATCATTTCCGAAAGGACAGTACTCTCAAATACATAAAAACTTCCTTTAATTAAAGAGAGAATTGTATCCTCTGTGTCTGTTGCTCATATTTGATTTTGTTGCTATGCGTGGGACCTAGGTTTCATCCAAGGGAAATAGTTATATGAAGTCTAAAAATAATTTGTGCAATATGAGAACCTGTATGGTCCACAGGAGGCTGGAGAACGGTCAAGTTCATTGTTACAGAGCTCTGGTTAGCAAATATCCATTTCCCCTAAGAATAGTGCTAGGGAAATTCTTGAATCTGCTGTGCTTTTGGTTTTCAACAAGTAACTACATTTGATCAAAGAAATTGGCATCTGTGCCTAGCCTCCTGTCTATAACCATCAGTATCACAGCTTGATTCTTTTATTTTGAAGAGAAGTAGACTGTAATCATGGTACTTATTGTAGGTTGAAATTCATCTCACTTTCTCTGTAAGTATTCCCAACATAGAAATTTTATCTCTTCCAATTATATTTAAAATGATGCTTGGGATAAAACCAAAATGGAATCCTCTTTTGCTAATCCACACTTCTGAGGAGTCAGAATAATACTGTTCATTTATTTTATTTTTACATGAAGTCCTTTTGAAAACAACATAAAGTTTAACTTACTTGAGCCGTATTTTGATGTGTTTACATTTCTTTAATTCAGACTTACTTGGTTCAAACAGAGAGGACGTGCCTGATCGTTTTTTACTTGTAGTAAATTGCAAATAAGAATGACTCTTTCATTAGTGGTTTCGGCTTTCTTCAGGTAGCTTAAAGAGATTTAAGCTTAACTGAAATTTACCCTACTTTAAGAGAAAAAGTGGAATTCTTATTTGCCAAGTGACAACTGTTTTCTGGTTGACTTTATTCCTATTTAATGGAGTAGTTCAATCTCTCAGTTTGGGATTTGGGAATAAAATTATATACTTCCCAAAATACCATAAAAAAATAATTTTATACTGAGTGGTATTTTTATGTTAAATAATGTTGTCTGTTTCTCTTTGCTAGGTTGATGGGAATATGAGCAAAATTTATTGCCAAAACCTTTGCTTGTTAGCCAAGCTCTTCCTGGACCACAAAACGTTGTATTATGATGTCGAGCCATTCCTTTTTTATGTCCTTACAAAAAATGATGAAAAGGGCTGTCATCTGGTTGGATACTTCTCTAAGGTAAAACAAGAGCCAGTATGACCTTCATTTTCTTATTCAAAATGTTTTTTTTGGTAGAGCCCAATTCTTCGAACAGGGTTTGTTTGTTTGTTTTTTTCTATGACTGTAATTTGAATAAGCGATACATATTTCTGAAAAGCTCAGGTTCTTGTTCAGAGCTTATTTAAAAAAAAAAACAAAAAAAAACGGTAAACATCGTGCCTAGGAAGTGTGTAAAGGACCTCAGCGGGGTTTGCTGTCTTGACTTTGAGCAACCATGTGACATTACAATTGCTGCCTCGCAGACCACGTAGCATCTTTGATTTTTTAAATGTTAAGCTTATTTCCCTTGTCCCCCTTTCAGTGGTGTCAACCTGAAGGTTTCATCGTAGTGTAGCATTTAAGGATGGTTCTCATTTCTCCTCACTGTATTCCCTCTGTGGTCATCAGTATCTCAGTGAGTTGGAACGTTGGCATTTGGACAGTCAAGGTGATACAATGATGTTTACTCTTTTGTCTCTTACTCTTTATGCTATTGTTTTAAGATCTAAAGCAGCCTCACCTTTAGAAAGCCTAAGCATCTCCAGCTGTGAACGTAGGGAAGCCTTTGACACACTGAGTGGATACAGTTTGTTTTTTATACTCACATTCCTCTGTTCAAAAGCCTTTGATAATAACTCATATGCAATAAGGAAAAACTGAGTTTGGAGATAGTTTAATGTGCCAGGATGGTAACTATAAGACTTCCATGCACACAGTCAATGATCTGAACCCTGTATTTTATTTATTTTATGATATAGTTTGTGTATTAGGTAATAAGTGAAATTTAATGAATCTACTCTTGCATAATGTAAATGGAGTGCCTTATGGAAGTGTCGTTTTCATGGAATATCAAAAGATAGAGTATATATGAAGGTCCTTTGCAAACCACAGATTTTCTAAATTTTAGAATCAACCCGGAGGTCATAAACAAAAATATGAATAAGTTATAGCATTCATGAGAAACAGCCTCAATATTTTAATACACATATTTGGTAAGGCTCCAAAACAAAAAAGGCGAAAGTTAATTTGTACATAACAGGTTAAAAAGGTGACAGAGAATTAACACAAAATAAGCAATGAATAGGAAATCTATTTATATAATGTATAAAACATCTTACCTTTTGTATTGGTTTATAAAGCTCTTTTCCTCCAATGGGGTGCCTGGCTGGCTCAGTCGGTAGAGCATGCAACTCTTGATCTCAAGGTTGTAAGTTTGAGCCCCACGTTGGGTAGAGATTACTTTAAAAAAAAAAGGTGGGGGGGGAATAGTGGTCACGGTTGTCCTTCTTGTTAGAAAAATGGCATTTCTTGGGGTGCCTGGGGGGTTCAGTCAGCCCAGGATCATGAGTTCAACCCCACATTGGGCTCCATGCTGGGCATGGCGCCTACTTAGAAAAAAAAAGAAGAAATGAGAGAGAGAGAGAGAAAGAAAGAAAAGAAAAGAAAAGAAAAAAGAAAGAGAGGGGGTTTCTTTAAATGTGTCTGTGTTTAAATGTAGCTGCTTAATGGTGCCTGCTGTCCTTGCCTCAGATTGGCCTCTGGGTCTACAGTTGATGGTGAAACATACAGTTTTAGTCTCTGCCTCTCTTCTCCCAGGGGACCCAGCATTTTACTTCAAAACTTTTCTCATTTTGCCACAATTTTCTTTTACAGCGTGGCAGCAACTACTGTCATTTCTTACTGTACATGGAAAACTCATTCTTTGGCAGTGTAGTAAAACAAAAATTAATCTTAAAAAAACCACTTTAAAAGTCTAGATACATGCAAATTAAGCCATATTCTAATGTGTCAATTGGAGTGTGAAGGAAGGACTATGGCCCTTTGGGGTTATAGTTAAACCAGCTTCTAGAGGTTATAGCTAGAGAATGGCAAAGATGACCTAGAAAAGTTCAGCGTAAGTCATTACATGCATATGACTTCCCAGGCAGATAATAGCGGACTCTAAACAGGAGGGAAAGAGAGAACAGTTATGTTATCCTTAGAATTTAGCTGTGGCAACATATGTTAAAGGGTTGGAGTTGGGGTGGAGGGGAGGGTTGGGCTGGCTTACGAAGTCAAAAGGTAGGAATAGTTTGGGACGAAGAAAAGAATGGCATAAAGGATGAACCCTTTCAACTCAGAGTACATCTCTTTTTAGATAAAGTGACCCATTTGTCTGACTTTGCCACGAAGACTAATTATTTGAACACTTCCTTCTGATGTGCATATCCAGTGACGGACAGTCCAGTGTCTTAGGGATAACTGACACACGTGATTTCTTCCTCCTCATTTCTTAGAGACTCCAAGGACAGCTACAAATGTGCAAATGTTGGGAGCATCTTTTTCACAAAGAAATCTCTAATTCTGCCCTGTAGGGTTTTTTCCATAACAATTTCCTGTGATCTTTCAAATAAGTTCATTAAAGATCTGGGTGTTCTGAAGTAATTCTTTCATGTGGCTAGTACCATTTGTGGTCAGTCTTATTTGTGGCTTATATTTGGCCAGAGCATTCACAACCTCAAAAGCCTTTTCCAGATCTTCTCTGTGCAGGCTTTGGCTGCTTGTGTGTACTCTGAATAAAATATTGCTGCTCTGATGCCACATCCCATGAAAATTGCAAATTCTTCCTTAACTATAAGAACTGTTTCCCACCATAGTCTTCCCAGTCTCCCTCCTGGATTCTTACTGTTGGTAATATTTTGGCCTCACTTTTGTGTGGAGGCTTTGGGGTTTCTTAAAGCCCTGGTCTTTTTGTTTTGATTTGTTTTCCTGGTTTGAAATGAAGATTAATTATTTCTCTAGCTTTTTACTTTGATTTTTTTTTTTATCCATAAGAGAAATGTATCTGTGCAGTTCTACTTATTTGTACACCGTTTTCGTTTCTCTGGGGCATTTGGTCAAAGGCAGAAGACAGATTGCTGTCGCAGAGTTGTAAGTTGTTTAGCAAGGTAGCGAGCTCAGTCTTACCTGACCCCTCTGGGTGATTCTCTGGATGTTTGTTTTTTTTTTTCCCCCCATCTCCCAAGTCGTTTGAGCAAGGAAATCATTTCTTGCATACTCTCTCTGTACTGTTTCATTTGGCTCGTATTTCCTTGGACTCTTTATTTTATTTTATGCTACCAGCTTTCGGGCATAAAGACGTAACTGAGAGGCATGCCTGGAGTTGATGGTTTGTTGTTAGGTGACAGTTTGATTGATCAACACAATGGGATTATTCTGCTTGGTCCTGACCTAACACATGGGCTCACCTTAGTGGACCGTCCAAGGATGGTGGCAGGTGCAGGGAATTGCCCACTTCAGCAGAACTCTGACATACTTGATCTGTTTCTCCTTCCCTCAGGAAAAGCTTTGCCAGCAGAAGTATAATGTCTCCTGCATAATGATCATGCCCCAGCACCAAAGGCAAGGATTTGGACGGTTTCTCATTGATTTCAGTAAGTGAAGTGCTTTACTTACCTTCATGACCCAGGGAGCTGATGGCTGTTAAAGGAAAGAGTAACACATAAAACTTTATTTAACGTACTTTGTTGTTTTTATCAGTAGATAATAGGCTTTCTCTTTATATTTACATAGGTTAGAAAATCTTCCTCAAGTGAAAAATTTACTCTTGCTCACTTATTGTGCTCTAGGAAATTGAGACTAGATTTCTCGGCGGTGTCACTAGCTCGCAAAGCCATTACCCCGAATGAACCGGCAGAATTACATTCCATTCCATGGCGCTCATGCTCATTAGCACTAGAAGAGGCAATTATTTGTGATTAGAGCTAACGGAAGTATTATTTAAAAGGATTTTCAGCTTTCTAAAATTTTACCTATAATCTTATCAGTACCGAACAGGAAAGGGATATTTCTACTTAGAAAAACAATTCTTTAGGTGGCTTATCCTTTGAGTCTTTCTAGTAGAAATAACTCTCTTATCTTGTTAATTTCCCTTTTTTAAATTACGGAAATTATGCAATGTTTTATCTAGAAGGTTGCCCAAGAAATATTTTTTATACACATTTGTATCTTCAGGGTCTCTTCAATTAAAATTGGAATGACACACAGAAGTATGCACAGAATAATGTAAAAAAATAGGGGTAGTTTTTTTCCTCCTTGTTTATATTAATTATATGGGGTGTGTAAATGGAGTGCTAAGGCTACACTGGACGAATTCATTTCAAAATACCCAGATAACACGAAGGCCGAGTATCCATGATAATAGTAATTTCTGACCATGTAAAAATCTGTCACTAGGAACTGTGTGCTTCTTCGTTACCAGATTGTGGTTTGTCTGATTTTAAACTGAAAGAAGGAAAATTTAGGAAATTGTGTATTCTTCATAAGGTACATCAAATGCAAAAAACACACTATAAATGTGCTCAAGAAAAATCATGAAGAAACAAATACGTTGAGTCCAAATCTGTATTACTAGATACTGCAATTAATTAAAGTCGGGGTATAAAATGACCGTATAGCAGTTTTGGACAGATCTGCGCAATCTGTTGCCATTGAGAATATTGTTCTTTTTTCGAAGTATTATTTATCGACTATTTTTATATTTTCAGCTAACATTTCTAGTTGTTAATTCATTGTCTTGGTCTTATCATTTGTTTCCTGATCTAGTTCTCCCATGGAAGGCCATCTTACCAGGAGGTCACTCTTACTATTTTGCAGAGTTCTAGATGTAGTCGGTTCTATGGGCAAATCCCTTTTTTTGTGTGGCCACCATTTATAAGTTGGTCGTAAACATTGTGGTTTCTGATGTACATAGCAACGATTCAGGCCTTAACCTTTTGATACTTTTAGCATCTGCATGCCAACAGAATAAGGCAAACTCCAGAGCTCAGTATCCAAGGTCTCCTTGCACCTACTTCCAGCTAATTTTTTTAGGCTTTCTCATTGCTGACCTCTTTTTCCTCAGATATTCTGAGCATGTTTCCGTATTTCCATTCTTTGTCTATGCAGTCCCTTTGCTAATGTGACCACTTCCTCCTTCCCCAGCCTCCATCTGTTCGGAATCCTACCCATTGTTAAGAGTCAGCTCAGGAACCTCTTCTATTTGATCCTACCTCCTGGAGATTCTTCTCATTCCCTTCTTGACTCCATATCTCTGTAGCATAGCACTTAGACTTAACGCCTGCTTTAGTGGTGATAACTGATGTGTCCTACTTCCAACTGACTGTAAACTCCTAGGATACCTTCTTCTTTGTTTTCAGTAGGACAGTATGATCAATAATCTGCATTTGGTTTATGTTCTTGATTTGAATGGAATCTCCAAAGTGATAACACAGTAATGCCCACAATGATTTTCTACCTAAAATTTTTAAAAGGGACTACTACTTAACGGATAAAAATGCAAGCCTCTAAATAGAGTAGCTCTTATTTGTACAGCATGATCTGATAGTGAGACCTCTTACGTAAGAGAACAAGCCAGGAATAGACACGTTCCCTTCAAATGCTAAATCTTTATGTTAACCGTTTTAGCGAAATCTGTATTGGAGTCTATACCCTGTAGTTTTAAACCAGAACTCTGGAGCCCATTAGAACCTTTCTGGATTGCTCAGGGCCATCACGATGAGTGCCATCATTAGGGCATGTCTGGGTAGTACAGTGCCGAGGGTGTAATTTTTAGATTTTCTCTTTCCTGTACCCTTGACATTGCCCCAATGCTGGGGTGGATCAAGGAATGTGGCGAATGATTTGAATAAAGTTGAAAAGGGCTTGGTGTTAACTCCTTCAGAGAAGAGGAAACTGAGGGAAGAATTTTACACTTGATCTTAGCAAAAAGGCCGAGAAGCGATGAGGGAAGAATTTTATAATACTCAGTGAAATTGGGAACTGGTGTAAACTCAATAATTGATATTCAATTAAAAAAAAAATCCTTGGCCCCAAAGGTTTTAAAGAAGATAGAGTAGGCTGCTGAAAAAAATTGATAGCATCTCCTTCTTTGGAGTTACTTAAAATAATAGTAGATAAATATCTTTCTAGAATGATTTAGATCCAGTCTTGCAGAGTAAGGAGATAAACCCCATGACCTCTCATAATCCTTGTCAACCTCATAATTCAGAACTCAGGGCAAAACAGATAACCAAGGTTACTGGTTTTCTAAAGTGTGCTGCCTTTTTTTTTTTTTTAAGGGACCTTTTAATGGTTAGATTTATTTTATTTCTGTTTTGTACATGAGTCTGAAGATCTTTTGGTCAGTGGATGTATTTTCAGTAGTTCAAATAAAGTCGTAAGGCAGGAAAATATTTTGCTATTTTATAGTAACTGCCAGTTTAGGAAGCTGAGACCAGAGCAGTAGGAAGAGAGCTGCCCAGATGCCCACTTGCACCCTGGATTGGAGACATGGGTGCCATACACTGTGACGTGTGTCTGGTGTGTATATAAAAAACTGCAAATCCCAAAGCTGTGAACACTGGTCTCCAGCAGTGGTCATCCCTGGGGCCGGATGCTGCCCTTGGAACAAGTTGTTGTCTTACTCTCCCTGGAACAGCCTGTCTGGGATTTGCAGAGCAGGGCTCCCCAGGAGGTCATCCGCGGAGCTTGGCCCCAAGTGAGTAAACAGTACCAACTCCCAGCCCGCTCATAAACCACCTCATGAGTGTTGTGACTCTTTGCTCAGAACTTAAATGGGTAGTGGAAGGAGTGACTGTCAAGGTTCCAGGTTGAAATTGATACCCCATCTCTTTTCTCCTAGAATCTGAGATTCCTTCTCGTCTCCATCTCTGTCTACACACACGCACACGTGCACACACACACCGTACCCTGCAGCCCGGTCACGGGTTCATACTGTGACCTTGCATTCCAGGTCAGCACCACTGCAAGGTTTCATTCTGTCTCTCCAGCAGGGAGAAATCTGACTTCCGTTAGCCACAGTATATTTCCTGATGTGCTCAGCCCTAGACGATACACTAAGTAGTTTCAGAATTGCTTACTCGTACCACCACCTGGAAATCAGACCTCCTAACCAGAGGTCAGTATTTGTACATATTTGTTTGTTTTTAGCTTTATCTGGAGTGTATTTAGTCAAAATACTGTGTTCAGATGTTACTTGGCTTAGTTCTTTTTAATTTTTTCCCCCTTCAGTGTGGTTATATCATTCATTTGAAATACTGTTAGGCTTTTTTATTTCTGCTTGTTAGCCACTTTAGTTTTTCCTATGTCCCTGTTTTTTGTTTTCGAAACATAAAACATGATTTTCAAAGTTGAAACTATTAAAGAGTGCCCTCAGAGAAGTGTCGTTCCCTTCCCCTATTCCCTCTACCCATCCCCAGGCCTTTCCTGCAGATTACTGACCTCACTGGTTTTTTCTTTGTCCTTCCCAGCTTTCTTTTTGTACAAATGAGAAGATGTGTATTTTCTAATTTCTTCTCCTTTCTTACACAAAAGGGAGCATACTGTAGATAGTCTTTTACATTTTGCTTTTTTCCACTTAACGATGTATCCTGGAAATCACTCCATACTACTTCTTAGAGATCTTCTTATTGTCTTCTGGAACTCTCCCAGGTATGGGCACATAGGATGTTTCCCAATATTTCAGATTTAAAAGTGCTGTAGTGAGTAGCCTTGGGCATATTTTGACTGATACATACTTATGTAGCAGGTTTGGTTTATTATATATGCTTTTAGTTGTTCAAGACTCTGCTTGGCTGGGCAGTAGATAAGCTGATAATGAATTGTCTTTTACTCAAGCCTGCCTGGGGGGTAGGATGCAAAACCCATCCTCCTCAACTGACCCAGGAAAGCAAACTGATTCAGCAGTAGGTTGCAGAACATTGTGCTAGGTAGTGGTGAAGGAAGGTGGCATCATTAACTTACTGGTGTGTTTGTTGTAAATGCATTTATCTGATTCTAAATTGGATAACGGAGGGGAATAGCGAAGTGTGACTTCATTCATTTCTTACCTGTTCATGCAACCTTTGTTGACTGGTGGGCTGGGGTGGGGGGTGCCCATTCTCGTTTGGCACTCTGCCAAACACCAGTGACAGAAATGAAGAAGACCTAGTTCTTTCTGGGTGGTCAAGTTCACAGTCAACAGTTGCTGGATAGTATGTTTTTACAGTAGACATTGAGAGCTCATAAGAAGTTGACTGAAAACATTCCAGACCAAGAGAATCTGAATCATGACCATGTGAGGAAACGTGTTAGATGTTTGAGTAACTACAAAAGAAACTCCAGGTAGATTCAAGACTTAGACGATCCGGGATGCCTGGGCGGTTAGGTGTCTAGCTCTTGACTTCTTGGTTCCAGCTTAGGTTGTGATTTTGGGATTGTGAGAGCAAGCCGTTCGTCGGACTCCCTGCTGGACGTGGAGCCTGCTTAAGATTCTCTCTCTCCCTCTGCCCCTCCCCCTGCTTGCTCGCTCGCTCTCTTTAAAAAAAGAAAGATTTAGATGATTAACAAAGAATGGAAACACAAAAACTTTTAAAAAAGTAGAAGAAAGAATATGCAATTCTCTGATCTTTGGATGGTCAAGGACATCCTAGCACTAATTGTTAACGCAACGAAAGGAATCACAAAAGAATATACAGATAGCTTGACTGTATAAAAAGGTAAAATGTCTCTATGGTAAAAAATTTTAATATTTTAAAAGCAAACGTAATGGGAAAGATGTTTGCAACGAACATGCCAGGCAGAGCTTTGACAGCTACAGTATTTACACAAATATTTAAAAGGAAAGGTTTGATCGTGTTAAAGCATAAACCTTAATAGAAAAATGAGCAGAGGACATGAATGCAGAATGCACAGAAAAGGAAACTCCTTGGCGGCAGCAAGGTTGCTGACATTTGCTGAGTGCCTACTGTGTGCCGGCCACTTTCCGGAGAGTGCTGACTCATTCAGCCCTCACAACACTGGTTGAGACATTCTAATCTTGTTTTATGGGTGAGGAAACAAGGCACAGCTATACAAACTACAAATGGCACCGCTCTAGTTTGAGTCCGAGCACTTGGACTCTAGGCCACGAAGCTCCAACGTCTGTCAAGTACAAATGGCTAATTAAAATGTGGAAAAAAACCACAAAACTGTTGGTGGTTTTAAAATGCAAATTCAAATAACTGCAAGATTATAATTTTTTGCCTACCAAATTAGCAAAGACTTTTAAATAGAGCCAAATCTAAAGTTGACATAGGTGGGCTCTTGTATTTATACTGGAGGAGGTGTAAATTGGTAGACATTTTCCAGAACTTCGATGGCATATATCAAAAACATCGGAAAGAAATGTATTCTAAGGAAATCAGTATACTTTAGTCAGTGTGCATTAATTTCATATTTAATGGAACAGCATGTTTTATTTTGTGTAAGTTTTTTAAAGAGTGGACTTCCCTTCTCCTTTCACCCTCTCCTCCAATTATAGCAGTATAAACTCATAGTAGAAAGTTAGAAAACATAGATAAAATACCAAAAGAAAATTAAATCCCCCACACTTCTGTTACTCAAAGAGTTAATGTTTTGGTACAGTTGTATGTCACGGTGTCATTGTTTATAGTAGAAACAAAAAAATGAAACCCTCTCAATATTCAAAAGTAAGAGAGAACCATTCCCCTGGGGCGCCTGGGTGGCTCAGTGGGTTAAGCCTCTCCCTTCAGCTCAGGTCATGATCTCAGGGTTGGGATCGAGCCCCACATCGGCACTCTGCTCAGCGGGGAGCTTGCTTCCCCTTCTCTCTCTGCCTGCCTCTCTGCCTACTTGCGATCTCTCTCCTCTCTCTGTCAAATAAATAAATTAAATCTTAAAAATAAAAAAAAGAACCATTCCCCTGAGATAATTATGGTACATCTATATAATGAAATATTATTAGCTATTAAGAATTAATGTTCAAAAAAAAAGAATTAGTGTTCTAAAGAATTCTTAATAAAATAGGAAGATGGTTATAATAAACACGTGGCTTTCAAAATTGTGTGTGTATATATATATGTATATATATATATATATGTTCTCAATTACATAAAAAGCATATGCAAAGAAGGGAAAGAAACACACTTCCAGATTATCTCTAGAATTAGAATTATAGGCAGTTTTTACTTTCTGCTTCATACTTTTTGCTGTAAATAGAGAAAAAAAGCTAAGAATCTGTAAAGACCTGAACTAGGGGAGTGGCAGGAGGGCACATGGAAATGAAGCAGGTATTTTCCTGTTCTGCCGCAGGTAGAACTCTGCCCAGCACCTCTGCTGATCAGTAAACGCTAGATGAATGGATGAATGAACTGAGCTTGGAAAGGTAGTGAGTGCGGCTTTGGCCGTGTTCCCTTCACTGTGATTGTGACCATCCACGTGCAGCTTTCCTTGGGAGTTTGGCGCTCAGCAGGGGAATGCATTAAAGGGAGCTACTGGGAGTGGTGGGCAGACTGTAGTGGCAGCAACCATAGGTATGGGCGCGAACAACCCGGGAGAGTGTAGAGAGAGCCGAGGATGGAATGCTTGAAGTTCCAACATGTTAAGCGCTAATAGAGGATGAGGAAGTTATCAAGGCAACTGAAAAGGATCCAGAAGTAGGAAAAAAGAATCAAGGGAGAAAGGTGTCAGGGAAGCCAAAAGAGGTCAGCATCGCAACAACAGTAGTCTTAATCCTAGCTGACCTTTCTAGAGCACTTACTGTTGCCAGGCATTGTCACCTGAATTACACAGGTTAATGTGCTTCATCCTTGCAAAGACCTTAGGAGGCTGGTTACTGTTATCACTAAGAAACCTGTCCAAAATCACTCCCCAGCCAGTGTTCAGTGCCCCAGAGAAGAAGATTAAGAGAAAGGGTAAGAAGTATACTTTAGGACCGTGGTGTATGTGTAATTTTAGAAAGGGAATTCAGAAAGCTTAACCATCAAGGCCTGGGGGCAAAGGAACCTGGTTTTTGTTTTTTGAACTACAGAGGCTGGAGCACTGGTAGAAAGAAGGCCAGGGAGCAGTGATGGGAAAAACAAAAAGTGATATCCAGATGGGTTGTTTAATGCAAATTCAGAAAAGGCATTGGATGAAATTAAAATTTCTTTCCTAATTTAAAATAATCAAACACACTAACTAGAATTGTAAGAATTCTAAATCTTAACTTTCGTTCTTGTTTGTTTTAGCCTTGGCATAACCTTGGGGAAGCTTTTTTAAAGGGTAGATGACAGTGGGTCCAAAAGTCTACAAACTACACCTTTGGTCTTCTGAGGCTAGTATATAGGCAATAAGTTTATCAGTTACATAAATTATCCATTAACTGTACACTTGGGCATTTTTTTAAATTAGTGTCTGTTTATTTGTAGACTAATCATGAAAGTTTGTGAGCAGGTTCAATTCTTGGCTTTCTTTATTCAGTATTAAAATGTCGTGCAGTGTCTCAGGATTGTCCTTCAGGGAATAGAACTCCAGAGGACGTAGGAGTGATCGAATGAATTAGGCACTCCTTTCAGGAAGTCCCCTTTGCTGACCTTTTCTGTGATTTCTGTTGAGGGGTTTCTCTTGTGGTTTTTCTGAGGAATGTATACCATTTAAGAGCTGAGTCTGTGTTTAGCGAGTGTTGCTGGAAGATGAGTGCAGATGACCCAGTTTTGTGCCTACACGTTACGACTTTGGTCACGCTGTAAGTGTAGTCAGCAGTGCCCTTTGACTTCTCTTTTCTTCAAAATGGCACACATACACACACACATACCTGGATTTAAGAAAAATAAGAAATATGAGAAACTTGGGAGGAAAGACGCCTCTTGGTACAATTTAATATCTAGTTTCTTTCTCACTGAGAATTAGTGGGTTAATGTTCCACACCTTCATTCTTTCTCCCTTCTGGATCTAATGACAGGGATCTCTCAGGTACCTAGAGAGTCCCAGGCTTGTCTTTTCTTAGCCTTCTTATATCTCTTGGCTGGTTTCCTGAGGAAGCACTCCTTAGAACAAGAAAGCATCTTCTGTCTGGTTTCCCACTTCCTACTTCTTGGAGCTCTTCTAGGTCCATCAAGCAGAATTAGGAAGAAAGCCACATACCTCATCTCTACGTAGAAGGGTGTGATGTTTGGACTCTCTCTCAAAGAGAAAACGTCTTCTTCCCCATATCTCAGATGCTAGGTACTGGCTTAAATATTGTAATATATGATACCTGAATTCAGGAGTACATGTCATACTTGAGGTCGTCCGCTAGCAACTTGCAGTTTTAATAGTCTGCCTTCAACGGACTATTTTAAAAGGGCTGCCACTTACAAATTGTTCAAAGCACAATTTAAGTAAAACTTAAAAACTTAAGATGACTTTTAAGCAGAGATGTAGAGTTGTTTCATCCTACTTGAAAATTGCTTTTTGGAGCAAATGTTCGATACTGACAGGCCTCTCTCCAGTTAAATAGGAGTTTTAATTTAGAAATCCAGTTGGTCGTATTCTAGTAAGGTCTGTTTTACTTGACTACTGGTAAACTCTAAGTTGCTGGGACTGTATGGAGGTCACTAACTTCTCTCCGACAGCGAGTTGAGTATAATTTTAGGGTAAGCAGATTCTTCCCAGCAGCTGGTCCTGGCCTGACAGGTCCTGGTGACACATCCCACTTCGAGGGTCTCTGGGCAACACTGCCCTTCCCAGAGGGCACCCGAGAATGGTTACAGGGAGGCACAGATAGCACGACCTTCAGCCCCGCGGTGGCCAGAACTCTGGTGGCTGTCCCCTCCCTCTGAGCAGTGTCATCCTTTACCCCAGCGAGACACGTGAATTCTGTCTTCTCCGTGATGGGATAGAGGCCCGGAAGCACGCACTTGGGGCCTCAGTTCTCCCTTCGGTAGGTTGCAGTGTAAATAGTTCACTTTCCCCTATTTCTGAGCCCCACAAGCCGAGCATCAAAGGTTTGGAGAGACCGTGACAATGTCTCTTGGGGACATGATATATGGCTGAAACCCTCTGATTCCCTGTAAGCAAATTGAATGAAGGAGCTATAAATTTGACATGCGGTATTTATTTCCTTATGCAACTTTTATTTAATAGTTTTCTCTTTTTTTCAGTGGCACAGACTATTAAAAAATGCTAAAGGCTGAGCAAGTGTAAAGTCATTTAGGAAGTTGCATGTGTCTTTTGTATATTTATTGTTTATTGCCCATCTCCTTCACCAAAAGTAAGATTCCTGGGGATAAAGACTTTGTTGTCTGGGGCAGTCTCACGTCCTGGGAGAGCCTGGCACTTCGTAGGTCCTTATTATTTGTTGACCAATTGCTGAATGAATTACTGTGAGAAGAGCTTTCTTCATGTACTTTCCTCGCACATGAGTCTTACGAAGAAGAATTTAATTTTATTAGAACATAATCAGTCAGCTGTGGCTTACTTACTTCCAGAAGATGTCGAGTGTGCCCTGCCTCCTTTTGAGGGCTGGTGTTTTTGTTCAAGCACGGCTTCTATCTTAGGATCATTTAAGCTGCGTCAGAAAGAGGATTGCCATTATCTACTATAACCCTTGGGCGGAGAGATGAGAGCTGTGACAGAATTCACATTTACACACAGTTGGTTGAAGAGAAACTTCTCTTTTCCTGACTTTTATCAGATAATTCATTTCTTCATGCATTTATTTTGGAAGGAAAATTCCAACTTCCATGTTACAGAACCGTCAAGAAAACTTTTTTTTCTTTGCAGAGCTCTCCCGGCAGCTCTCTCCCTGGGTGAGCGCAGCCCAGGCAGTCATGAAAGAATAATCAGTTATGCTTTCTAAATAGGGCTCAAGTCCTTTATAGCCTTTTCTGAGATACTGTCCCCACACCTCCACCATGACACTTGTGGAAACATCGGACTGGCAGCTGTGTCCTCAGACTTTTGCTGGGTTTCAGAAGATGTGTTTTGACTTACAGAAGCATATATATCATGGTGACATATATATTTAATAGGATTCTAGTTTATAATATAATAAGGAAAATGGCTACCTTTTCTTATTTTCTCATTACAATATGTTGTCCTAAAAGCCTTTGTCATGACTGTTTTTATGACGTGCTGAAGTGCAATATATTTTAATATGTTGAAGATAACATCAAGGTTGAAAATTGAGCTCTCGGTGATTTATTCAGAGGTTGACTGTTACCGAATGCATAGAAATAAGTTGCAAGTTGCATGAGGCAGTGCAGCTAACGATTTATTTATGTATCTTTTTTTTTTTTAACAAAGCTTGTCATAAATAAGAGCAAATAAATAGCTCTTATGGAATAGTTTGTACTCATTGCTTCAATGAAAACGTTGTAAATAAGAAACATACGGTCTACAGCTACCGTTTTGCCTTACATAGCTCAGAATTTTTTTCAACATTTGGCACGCAGGTGGATTGTTTTTACAAATCTTTTGTCTGTTTGGATTTCTGACACTGACCGCCATTTGTAATGAGTCATTTTGAAACTGTACTACTGGGCAAATCCTGTACATGATTAGTACAGGAAAACCCATCTTCAGCTGTAAATAGAAGCTTGACAGCACTGTCACGAGGGTCAGGCTGGCCCACTGCTGGACTCCAAGCCGTGAGCACGGTGGGATGCACATAGTAGGTGAGCCAAAAAAGGGTCTGCTGTGGGAGTAAGTGAATAAGGGAATGCCGACATCTCATCAGCACTCTTCTGTGTGTCCCTGATGGCACTTTCCACAGTCACCTGGCTGGTGTGTGGCAGCTGGCGCTTGACCCGAGATCTCTCCTCAGGCTATTTTTTCCCCCTCTCTATTCCTTTATCACTTCCTTCAGTAAACATGCTTTATTTACGGGGACTGTGCCACAGGCTGGCCTAGGTGATGAGACCCTAAGGATAAAGGGTCCCAGCCTTGCCCCCAGGCCAGTGGGTGGTCAGACACAGGGAGGATTCATCCCAGGAACGGGACGCTGCGTGTTTGGGTGACGGCAGGGGGCTGTGCTAGGACAGAAAAGGAAATACCTCCAACTCTCTTTTCGTTTTCCCACTTCAGGTACAGCAAGGGAAGAATGCTTCCCAAAGATCAAGAGTCTGTTCTGACTGGTTGAGATGAGTACTATACCTGATTTTGGTTTCCAGGGAACCAGTCCCCTTAAACATATTTTCCAGCTTGTAGTCTTAACATTTGTAGCACAATATCCTAAGATAACGTCCTCTCGTGATGAGATTTCTAACCAGCACATTTATAATTTCAGCTGTCTTGAGGTAGTATTTTTTTTCCCCACATCAGTTTGTTTTGGGTAAAGCAAAAGATTTTTCTCTCATTTGTTTAGAATTCTGGTAGGAAAATACTAGTTAGGAGTCTGATTTTTTTTTCCTCCCCCATCAATTTGTGGTTAGCTTGTTTTTACTCTAGTATTAATGGTACATATTCGTGTTTACTAATACAAAAACCTCTGTTTTGTAATTATTTCTATTGAGTCCTCCTTTGGGTTAACATCATAGAGGAGCTCCTTTTTTTCAACAAAATTGTTTTAAAGTTTATGAAGTGCTTTAAAACAGTTGAGTGGATTAAAAGCAATTCACTTATGCATGTAACTATTTGTCCACGTCAAAAAAAAATACACAATGTGATTATATAGCAGAAAGAATTGAAAACATCGGTGAAGTCTTCAGGAAATGTGATACAGGTGGACCTCACCATACGTAATATATTTGCATATGTCCTGGGCGGGGGGAGATTGAATAATTTAAAATGACGAAGAGAGTTCTTTCTATAAACAGGAGTGTTTGGAATGTTTCTTCTTTCATACCAGATAGCAAGGAGGCAAAAATTATTAGGGTCTTTTCAAAAGGGCTCAGAATTTAACTTGAAGTGGCTCCCACAGGACAATAAATATAAAGTAAAGACAACAATTGAAACTCACCAAATGTTTAAACTCACACATTCATAATGACCCTTAAATTTAGAGGATGATAGGGACCAGTTCGTTATCCTAAAAAATGGATAAATAAAGCATTTAACTTGCCTTTCCTATATGAACTATACCACTAGGTAAACAAATAGTTAATGAGGGAAAACATCTTTTTATAAACATATTCCAGCTAACAAATGAAATGAAATGATAAAATTAAAACATGGCTGTTTTGCAATTCTGCCAGTGAATTAACTGATCCAGACCTTGAACTTAAGCAGCAGCAGACGTTGTGAAAAGGGACACACCCAGAAATTATGTGCTTCCTGATCAAGGGACATACCACCACCTGTAGTTTTGCCAGAGGATGAAACCCAGAGTCTCACCAAGCCTCTGGATCCAGCTGCCATTTTGCAGGAACATGGAGGAAAGAGGAACAAATTGAACCGCATCACGCTTATGCAATCAGCAAAATCCAGATTATGGAAACTCTGTAGGTCAGATGGCCCCAGCTCATCAATAGATAAATGATAAGAAAATGGAAGGGGGTGGAGAGGGGAACCCATAGACTAACAGAGTCTTAAAGGTACGTTTTCTTAAATGGACAAGACTGTATTGTAGTACCTGGGGCTATGTTGGTGGTAAAAGTATACAGAAACACAAAGGATTACTATGAAAGTCAGGATAGTGGTTACTTGTGAGGGAAAAAGGAGAGGTGACTGGGGTGGGACAAATGAAAGGTGTTTCGGGGTGACTGGCAAACTTCTATTTCTTGACCCTGGGTGATGATTGCAAGGGTGGTTGCCTTTCATTAAGCTATATATTGTTTAATGTTTTCTAGATCTGTGTTTTATTTTTGCCTTTTTTATTGTTTTTTTTAAGAAAGCGATGGTCTTAAAATGGGAGTTCATGCCCTTAGATTTTTGTAACTCTTAAAATGAAAACTTTATGATTTATTGGTGGTATTATGTTAGTGATGTTTTTAAAAACAATACAGTTTTTCGGGTGGCTGAGTTGGCTTAGCTCTGACTCTTGGTTTTGGCTTGGGTCATGATCTTGGGGTCGTGGGATCAATCCCCACGTCGGGCTGTACACTGGGTGTGGAGCCTGCTTTCGATTCTCTTCCTCTCCCTCTGCCCCTCCCCACCCCACCTGCTAGCAGTCACTCTCTCTAAAAGAAAATAAAAAATAAACGGAAAATAAATAAAAAGTAAAATAAAATAGATACAGTTTTCCACTTCTCCTGTTTTAAAATCAAATTGTGTATACCAGTATTTGGTGTATTGGGAGCTTCTCCACATCCGACTTTGCAAAACTAGTTTTATGTGAAGGAAATGTACTGACATGTACCAAAATCATATCCTCTCAAGTGCTGAGTCTAGTCCATTAGAAAACTGCATTTCTGTAAATTGTGTTTCCACTCTTAAACCTAGAGAAACATAATTGAAGAGCTCTATGTTAACAGAGTGGTGATAGACTAGTGCATTCAGACAAAGAAAAATATGGGGAGAGAAAATATGATACAGAGAGGCCACAGCAGCACTGGAACCTTTCATGTTCCTTGTCTGTTTCTCCCTTCTTGCCCTCTCCTCTCTTCCTTCCCTCCCTTTCTTTTCTTTTTTCTTTTTTGATTTAAAATGAGCGAAAGCACCCCGTAACTTCCTTCCTCCCAGAATGCTGGGTATTCAAAGTTTTGATATTTGGGGCAGATGCTTAGGCACCAGAAACCATGCTTACAGAAGAGAAAAGATGTTAAATGTTAGATTTTAAGACAGGGAAAGAAAAAGGCTAGAATGTCTTAAAATATGCTGAAACGAAGTTTTGCTGATTATTTATTGCAAAAAACAGGCTTCCTTCTTCTTAAGAAGATGATGGTCCTCTGTTTATAGATTAGAAGTCCTGCTCTGTGGTTTGCCCAGTGTTGGAGCTTTTCCCCATGAATTTAAGGACGTTAATGAGATTTTTTTCCTACCAAAGCAGAAGATATGTCTGAGGACTCTTGACAGCCTTCTACCCCTGCAGCTTTTCAAGTTGCATCCAGTTAAAAACTTGGAGACCATAATGAATGTTGTTAGTGAGAAAATAGTGAGAAAATAAAATGAATGACGTCTGTGAATTTGTTTTAAATGTTGTTTATTTTACGAAATAATTTAGATAAATCTTTCCCGAGGAGGAAGTGAAATCATCAGTTTTCATTAATCATCTTCAGCTTTTTGGAGGATTACTTTGAAATACCTCCCTGACAACTTTTCATAAATTAAGCATAAACTTTCTTTGACCTTATCACACATAATTAAATAGCTGTTGAAGGGTTAAAACCAACTAAAAAGCGATTCTGTATCTCCATCCCCATTCTCCTGCAAAATTATACAGGAAGTTTCTTTTGGTTCTCAAGCAGGGTAATTACAAGAGACAGTTACATAATTTACAGTTTCAGTCTGCTTGTCCATAATCACACACTTCCACCTAGTTGTATATCCCCCATGAGTATCTGCCTGGTACTTTGATTTGTAAATGATGATTGCAGTGTGATTGATTGCTTGCAATGTAGCATATTGAATTGATTCTTAAAAATGAACTTTAGCTGTTAACATGTCTATTCGAGTTCCTGTTATTTATGTAGTTTGTGGTTCTTGCGTTCAGCAGTTGCATAGTAGTTAAGAAATTAAACTCCCAGAGCTTTTTTCCTTATTAAATTTAGAAAATGGAGCGTCTCTGCATACCCTAACTAGAAAAGTGCCTGGAACATAGGACGCGCTCAACTGCTGAACACAGGACTAAACTATTCCAGTCCTTGGAAAGATGAACGGAGATTCTTTGATTAACAGTGACCCCGCAGTGAAAGGCTCACGGAGATAATATTGTGGCCAAAGCCGTGCTGATACTAATATATTGTTACTGAAGGCTCAACTCTAAGCGCTGCTGGCAGTAGGGAGGCAGTGTAAACAGTGGACTTTGAGAAAGGTATCACCTGCTCACTGAAGGGCTAGTCACGGGCGTCTTTTAATAAATACTGCCAGGGATGATATTTCACACATTTTTGTCTTTCCAACAGCTAACATCTAACTCTAGCCACTTTGGACTCTAAGATTCCTGTAGGATTAAAGGCTAGATACCTAGGTGACACCAGAGCTGCTGGCAAACCAGCCAGCCACTTAACGGAGCACCTCGTCCCACCCCAGCCTGCACGTGGGCTGCGTGTCTGTCAGAATGGGCTCATGGGTCACCCAGTGGGGACGCCGCCATTTCTTTCCAGAGGCTTTTTACCTCAAATCCTGTTGGCAAGCGTATGGGAGATACATAAAAAAATAAGTGAAAAGAGAGGTTTTCAAGTTTGTAGACCAGTGGGATAGGACCGTTTGTCTAAGTGACCTGAGGACAACTGGAGATAGGTTCTCCACCTTATGTTTTCAACATTAGTTTGATCAGTCAGATTGGGGGATGGTCTGTGCTTTGATTTTCCAACGTTATCCCAAAAACTGACAGATTCCCTTTGAAATGTAATTTGAGGACAAAGAAAACTCCAGAGAGATTTGTATTCCCCCCCATTTTCCTTTCTTCAGTCTTGCTGTAGGTTTGTGTTTGCTGTGTGAAAGCTTATCACTCAATTAGAATTACAACATTTCTCTGTTCTGTTTTAGAAAATTACAGCTGGTACACACACACAAACACACAGAATTTTGGGTGGATTGTGGGAGAGCCAACGAAAAGGAGAGTTGCTCTTCTAACCATTCTGGACTCCCAGATCTTGGTTCTGAAATCGTGGTAGTGTCCACGCTGATGGAAGCACTTCCCCTTGGTCTACGGGTAGGATTAGATCAGACAGCTCGCTGTGAACCCCCTCAGCTGCCCCTACAGAACCTCAGGTCTTAATATTGGGCAGAAGAAACTCCAGTTGTTGCTTTAATTAGTTTATTTAAGGAAAATTTCTATTGTAACGTTCTAGCAACTGGAGAACGGTCTTACAGGTGAGGCATTAAAAGTATATGCAGTTCTTTGCTTGGAGCAGATGCTTTATTTGAAGTGCATATGTGTTTAATGTGATGTTTAAAATCTTACAACTTCTCAATGGTCAATTCTTTTTTTTTTTTTTAAGATTTTTTTTATTTATTCATTTGTCAGAGAGAAAGAAGAGAGAGCCCAAGCAGGGGGAGCAGCAGGCAGAGGGAGAAGCAGGCTCCCTGCTGAGCAAGGAGCCCGATGTGGGACTCGATCCCAAGACCCTGGGATCATGACCTGAGCCAAAGGCAGATGCCCAACAGACTGAGCCACCCAGGCGTCCCTCAATGGTCAATTCTTGTTACCAGGATTTTGTTACTTAGGTGTGAACATTTTATCCAGGACTTAACTTGGAGGAACTAAATTTGTTTCTGAAATAGTTTTTCAGATTGAATCTCCGATGTGGACTTTTGCCTGTTTATAAGAGAGGAAATAATTTTAAAATGCCAGATTACTTCATCTTAAAAATGTTTTGTGTTTGAAAATTTGTTTTTCCTAAAACTCGCCAGAATTTAAAAGTGATCTGAACTGTGGAAAATCAAAACAAGTCAAAGAGGAAGGTGTTATTTTGACATGTCTTTCTAATTTCTGTCACTTCAAAGGCCATGGTCCTAGTGCTTTCTCTTTACCTAAGTAGATGTGCCTCCGGGTGATGGATCAGAACTTCAAGTTAGATTTGTAATAAGCAATCGGCTTCATAAAGAATGTGGTTACTTCCCAGTTATGTTTAAGGGAAGATAGTTTTGAAAATCCTCCCCCAAATGATTTCGTTTGGGAGTAAGTGATATTGACAGATCTCTTGCTCCATGACCATTTTAACCTTCATCAGAGGTGCCTCATTTTCATAACGAAGAAATTGAGAGGCTCAATCTATTTTCATATATGATCATATTCTTAGAAAAATTATGTTCTTCTAATACACCAGACCAGAACCTTGCTGGTGGGGCGACATGCCATATGTAAACAACAAATATTCCTCAGTTAAACGTCTGAAGAAAGAAAACTCCTGTGTGAAGTCTGTCACTCTTTACTGAATGACCATCTCCTCCCTTTAGCCTCAACTCTTAGATGCCTCCGTTTTCCCCAAGATGGACCTTCTACTTGGATTTCTCATCGGCCACCACTGCTACTACCACAGCCCTTCGGGGTGGCAGTAGTGGAGAAGTGGGACCCGTGTCGCACCCCTGTTTAACATTCTGGCCGTGGTAGAGTCCTCAAGACCCTTTGCTTAACATAACCCATAATACATCTGTGACCAGTTTGGCCCGAGATAAGCAGAAGTTGAGATTGGGTGGGGTACAGGCATCTGTAGTTTTTAAAAGCCCCTAAGGGATGGGCTCTTAGAACTAGAGCCATTCTCCGTGAATTAGATTATCAGTTATAAAAATAGCATTGACTCATTTTTGGCCTGTGACTATCTCACAGAAGTCTGTCTCTGGCCCTGGTTATCCCCAAATCAGAAGCTCGTTCACAGGTGTTCACTCTCCTCAACACAAGGGCACTACAGAGGGAGGAGCATCCCCTTTCCTGCTTCCTGATGCGCTATTTGTGAGTTCATGTAATAAGTGAGTTCCTGTATTCCGTGGTGACTGACACACAGAATGACCGCCTCCCTCATGCCCAGTCACAGAATCCTGGAACTCCTCTGGTAAGTTCCAGCCTGGTCTGTAGGTTTTTGCACAGACACACAGCAGCACGGGGTCAGGCCCCTACCAAACGCTCTTCCACTGCGGGGAGCTGAAGGAGCATCCTTCCTCTCCACAGTGGGCTTGGCCAGGAAGGAGGCGGGTGCTGGGTTCAGTAAGAGACCCCGGTGTTGCCTCCGCATAACTGAGCCAGAGCTCAGCATCCTGAACAGTTTGCTGAGGAGCTTGTGAGAAGGGAGATCTTAAAAGGGGGCTTAGATAGACACAGTCTGGTATGTGACCAGAGCAGCCAGCCTTCCTTCCCCCAAAGACCTGCTGTCTCCTTTCTCTGGGTTTCGCTAGCTCAGACCATTTTCCCAGGGACAAACTTGGGTCTTCTAGAACATTTGGGTCTTTGTTTCATCTGTCCTGGGACTGTCTCTAGGTTCCTCTGACGCCTTCAAGCAATCATTGTTATTGTGGTTTGAAGGCCTTGCTGTTTTCTGAGGATAGTCCTTGAAGTTAAGGACTTAAGGGCCAAAGGGAATTTGGGAGCACAGAACCGTGCTTGCTATGAACTGTAGTCGCCGGTTTCTTAAGATCATTCCTGAGGCAGAATATGTTGTGTGTTGTTGTTTTTTTTTCATGGTTTCTTTCTTTAATTAAATTTATATTTGGGTGGTTGGCTGGGGGGTTAGGGAGAGGAGAACTTCTGTCTAAGGCATTGAAGTAAATGGAATGATTTTCAGGTGCCCAAGGCAAAAGTAGGGAAAGAGAGGTAGGTCTTCTCAATCTGATTCTGTAGAGCAGTCCGTCGTCTTCTTTCTGTCCACATTTTCTTTCATGTTTTCTTTCTTTGCCCTACATTAGGTGTATCTAGTCACCGAAACGATCCCCTTGAGATTTCATTCACTCACTATGTTGAGTAACAATAGTAGCTAACGCGTAGCGTTTCAGTAACTTGCCAAGCACAGTTCTGCATGCTTTGCATTTATCCATTTAATTCTTATGACAGCCCTAAGAGATAGGTATGGTTATTCTCCAAATTTTATGGATGGGAGGCCTCAAGCACAGAGAGGTTAAATAACTTGCCCAGCCCAGGTAACAGAGTTGGTACGTAGTGGACCCTGGATTCCATTCCAGGCGGCTTGGTTCTAGCACCTGTGCTCTTACACAACCTGTAGTCCCCCGTATTACCTGTCACACTGTATTTAATAAATGCCATATTGTTTTAAAATACCTGTGGCCTTGTTGCCCAACTTTTAAAAATTCTTGTCGTTTTTTTTTATTTAATGCAGATGGTCCCAAATGTACGATCTGGGGACTCTGGGGGATCCCTAAGGCCCTCTTAGGGAGTCCGCAAGGTCGTAACTATTTTCAAAGTAATACTAAGATGCTACTTGTACTTTTCACTCTTATGAGTGTACATTGGAGTTTTCAAGTAATTTCATGACCTGTGATATCACAGTAGATTGAATACCAAAGCAGATATGAGAATCTAGCTTTTCTCTCACACCAAACAGTGAAGGGATTTGCAAAAAATGCAAAACAGTCCCACCCTCCTCTTTTTTTTTTTTTTGGTACTTTGGAAAATATAATTTTTCTCATGAAATGTTAACACATAATGGGTTTATCAGTTCTTAATGAATTAATAAATAAATATTTGTCAAATTTCCCTATAAAATTAATAGGTATAGCTCTTATGAACAGGAGCTCTTGAATAATTTTTTAAATGTAAAGAGGTCTCGAGACCAAAAAACTTGAGAACCACTGATTTAATGTATAAACCCTTGCAATTCCCGTCTGGCCCAAGTTCCATAGCATAGGAACTTGTTAGAAATGCAGACTCTCAGGCCCCACCCCCGACCTACCAATTCAGAGCCCTACAGTTGTAATGAGAGGTGATTGCACAATGGTGGTTGAGAAGTACAGACAAAATTTATGGACAAAGCCACTCAGCAAATCAGTGTACCCTCTTGCTAAATTTCTGTCTGGTAGGGCTTTGGCGATCTTGTCCCCAGTTTTCTACCACCAAGTTGTTGGGTGAGGTCTCCTTGCCCATCGAGGTTCTTTAGTCCCACTGTCTACCCAGGGGCTCTCCTCCTGCAAAAGGTGGTTTTCCCATCCCCATCAAAAGCAGCAGCTCCAGAGCCGAGTTTATAGCGGCTGTCCTCACATTTGGGTGCATCAGAGTCACCTGGAGGGCTTCTTAAAGCAGAAGTGCTGGGTACTGCCCGCAGTGTCTCTGGTTCGTAGGTCTGAGAATTTGCGGTTCCAACAAGTTACCAGGGGATGCTGATGCTGCTAGTCTGGGAGGCCAGTCTCTGAAAACCTCTGATCGATAGGAAGTAGAGAAGTCTGCAGAAAAGTCCAGCAATATTTATTCAAACTGTTTTATAAGTATTTCAAACCCATAGAATTATGGGAGAGATGTCACATTCACATTTTCTAAACCAGTCTCTTAAAGTATAAAATAATTCAGATATTCAAAATTTCCCTTTTTGTTAGGGATGTATTTATATCTTCTAATAAATGGAAAGTAGTAAGAAATCTGGCAGGTCACGGGTCATTTGGAACACTCTGATTCTCTGAAAACAGTAGGAAGACTAAGGTTCAGCTTCCTTCCTTACTAATTGCAAAACCACCACGAGATTTCAGCAAGGAGATATAAATAGCCTGTCAGGTTCATTTATCCCTGTTTA
The DNA here is from genome assembly GCA_028534135.1 of Potos flavus. Classification (NCBI taxonomy): domain Eukaryota; kingdom Metazoa; phylum Chordata; class Mammalia; order Carnivora; family Procyonidae; genus Potos; species Potos flavus. The sequence goes on along the minus strand of CM052894.1, from coordinate 45,756,571 downwards.
AACTGATAACACGCCATTCATCCACTTGGTCACAGAGCTGCTTAACCCAGAAACCAGTAACAGATGAGCACAGACCAGTGAATTTCAGTCCCTAGTCACGAGATATACATAGTTAGAGCCATCGGATTTCCTCCGCTCCGGAGCTGCCATAAATCCCTGGCCTGGTGTCAGTTCCCAGGCTTGCAGACCCAGTGCTGTCTAGTGATAGGAACCTTTCAGCAAGGTTTGCTGAGCTAAACAGGTGTCTGATGAAAGGTGCGTAATCCTTGAAGATTATCTTCCCCTAAAGGCAGCTAGTAACCCCAGACTCACGTAATCCAGACAGATGGGAGTCGGGAGTAGCTTGCCAAAGTTCACACTTTGTATGTGAGGAAGTTCGTATGTTTTGGTTCCAGATGGTAGAAGATGAAGGTGTGCAAGATGAGAGGTGGCTGCCTTTGTGGGGGGGAAATCCTTATCCATGAACATTATTGTACTTCTGGTCCAGTCTACAATTTTGAAATATTACTAGTTTAAAAGGAAGGAATGTTTCATATTAAAACAAGGGTTAACCTTGCAGTTAATATGCTGGGAGCTGAATTAATTTGGGAATTTAGGTCTGTAAAAACAAATCTTGACCTTGTCTAGATAGCTCCCTCCTTATCCTAATAGATCTGTCTACACAAAGGCAACTTTCTACCACTTTTTTCCTCTCCCTAGAATGGAGTTAACCATTTCAAACACAAGGGATGGGGCTAGTTAACATGAGAATTGATTCTCTTACTACAAGTAGGTCAGCTCTAAGGGAAGTGAGGTAAATTTGGGTCCTATGCAGTCAGTACGGTTTAGAAATGCTACTTTTTGCAGACATTACATTGTTCTTAACTTTCCCCTTAAGCAAACGTTTACTTTGCTAATCTTTTGAATGAAGTGTGTGGTCCATACACTGAAACTCAGACCTCGTCTTCCTTTGGATAAGTTGTTCCAGTAAAGCAAAAGAGAAAGCCAGCTTTGAATTGTATCGAGATAGTCGATGTGGGTGAGGGGCTTACGGGCCAGTCAATTTCCAATTACAAGTCTCCTGATCACAGAATAAGTGCTATTCACCAGCACCTCTGGCTCACAGACAATTTAAAGGGAATAATTTCACCAGCAATTAATTATACTGCAGCTACTGGGATTTGTCCTCCAAACACCACTTTGTTTTTAGCCTGAACAGCCAGGTTCCCCGAGGGATAGTTCAGGTTTTCCGATGGAACATATCCTCAGTTAAGGAAAGGTGTTCGGGCACTGTGGGAATCTATTCACCAGGAGTGTATTGTACTTGTTTCAGATCTTCAGGATAACACACCGGCTTCCAAGATAAGTGCTTTTTATTTCCCTGCATCTTAGATCAATTATTTGGAATCTTTTGGTAAGTTAAATGTAAGAGCTGTAACAAAACCACCACGTTGCTGTAATTAATAACCTTAACATTCTTACCAAAAATTATTCTGACAATTGGCTATGTCGTAATTATAAATTTAGGAGCCTAGAAAAAGAAGGAGGGGCGCCTGGGTGGCTCAGTGGGTTAAAACCTCTGCCTTCGGCTCAGGTCATGATCTCAGGGTCCTAGGATCGAGCCCCACATCAGGCTCTCTGCTCAGCGGGGAGCCTGCTTCCAACCCCTCTCTCTGCCTGCCTCTCTGCCTGCTTGTGATCTCTCCCTCTGTGTCAAATAAATAAATAAAATCTTTAAAAAAAAAAAGAAAAGAAGAAAGCAAAAGATAGCAAGAAATTCATTATTTAAGTCATTTCCATGTTACAAAGGTCAGAGTGGGGGGTGCCTGGGTGGCTCAGTGGGTTAAGTATCTGACTCTTGGTTTCGGCTCAGGTCATGATCTTACTATTGTGGGATCAAGCCCCATGTCGGGCTCTGCACTCAGTGCGGAGTCTGCTTCAGATTCTCTCTCCGTCTCCCTTCCTCTCTCTCTCTCTCTCTCATAAAGTCTTTAAAAAGAAAGAAAGAAAAACAAAGATCAGAGTAGTGAAGTGCTACCAGCGACAGCTTTTTTGAGGGAAAGTGCCTCCTGCAGGTGAATTTTCAATTCTGTATCAACCTAGTGCACTGGTGGAGTAGAGAAGACAACTTTGTTTTCTACGCTATACATTTTAACATATTACAAGTAATTTCACATAAGTTGTAAGGAATCAGAAATTTACCCTTGGTCGTTTTAATTGTGGAAATGGATTCCGTTTAATTTAAAAATGTCCCCTTCAGGAGGAGACTGTGGACTTATAAATGGCTTTCAGCTTAAGTGCAAGTTCCTTCCATTGGGATAAGCTCCTTGAAGGTCTCCTGAGCCAAAGAAGGAAAAACTAACTTAAGGCAATGCAGAGATGCCTTCAGACAGTGGCTTGTGTGGTCCGATACATTGGTGCTCAGCATCCCTGAAAACCTGCTTGATGTTTTCTGGTGGGAGTTTTGGTGTGCAGTTTTTTTCTCCCCAGCACCCAGGAGAGTATCACCCGATGGCAGATGTTGGTAGCCTTCCTGCCGTGTGGCCTTCCCTGGCGCGGTGTGGGGTGCTTGCGGTCAAAGTCCGGTGGGCTCAGCGAGCTCCGCGTACGCATGCTCCAAGGGGCTTGGTGCCCTGCTGCTGCCTCCCCAGCCCACCTCAGCCCCCAGGACTCTGCCGTGGCAGTGGCGGCCACAGACCACGCACTGTGTCCGAGGAGGTGTCCCCGGAGACCGCCACTTACCATGGTGCGAATCGCAGGTGCTGAAAAGTTTATGCCGAAACGTTCTCCTCAGACCCCAGGTTGCTTGGGAGTTGCAGGGGCATGAGCAGTTCAGGCTGAGGCCTCGATAAAGGTGTGTTCGTGCTGCCTCCGGGTGAAAACGTGAACAGCTTTGGGGGGGATTCTGGCTGAGCCCGGGGTAGGGATTGAGGAAAGAGAAGACAGAACAAAGAAATCCATGTGCTCCCTCCCTAAGGTTGCTCCTAGTAGCGGAGAACAGAAGGTAGGACGGGCACTACCGCCTTCCAGCTGCTGTGGTTGTATAGGAATCTTACTGCTGGGCTGCGGGAGTGGGGCTCTCTGTCCCTAACTGTGGAGTTCAGGTAAGAACCAGCGAGGGACTAGGGAATTTCACAGTCCTTGCAGGAGACTTTTAGCTATGTGATCTCGTGGTCTCAGGGGGAATAGTTCCATAGCCCGGATACTGTGGTCCTCTCCGCCCAGCACAGGCACAGAGCTGGGTCCTCCAGCCAAGTGGGTAAATTTCTCAGCATGTGCCGAGCACTTCGGAGGCAGGTGACAGACGTGCCAGTTATCTGTGTCGTGAGGTCTGGGCACCCTTTGTCCTTGAGTGGCAGAGCACTCTTCTCCGAACTGACAGGGCACGGTCTGGGCTGGGTTGAGCACCGCGGGCATCACTGTTAGCATCCCTGACACACTGCTCTTAAGAGCTTCTCTGTGCAGCTGAATGACGTGTCGACAGCGCTTCGACTGGAAAATTTTATGGTGCTTGTTTGCATTCAATCAACTATGTTACACTTAAACTCGAGTTAAGGAGACAAATAAGTCAAAAGACTTCCGGAAAGCCTAAAGTTAAATATATGCTTATTCTTTGTAATGACATTCAGATTAAAACCGTCAAAATGCAAAATGCTGTGGTTACACCCCTCTAGGGTCAGGTTGGATTTCTTGTTCTCTCTTTCTGCATTATCTGCAGTGATTTTGAGAGGCAGGAGAATGCATCAGAGGCCTGATTTCTCCTTCTAAGAAAAATATCCAAAATTGAGAAAATTCTTGAGACTGCAGCCATTTTGGAAATGTAGATAAAGAAGATTTGGGCGGTTTACAGAGCATCGTGATTTTGTAATTGCTGCCACCTACTGTATGTGGCTGATGTTTGTTTAAATTTAGGAAGTTCATGAAGGTGAGGCTATTGAAATCGATAATTAGAGCAAGGTAGACATCATTAGTTTATAGCATTTCTTCTCTACTCCGTAAGTGGCTCTTAATTACCAAGACAGCTGCCAGCTTTCATTCACTACCTTCAAGTGGATTTAAAGTTTTAAATCATTTTAAAGTCCCTTTGCCAAGGAACCATCACCATAATGCTGTAGAGTGCACATTCAGAAGCTTACTGTGCTCAGGGATTTTCTGAATATACATGAAACAGTTTGTTTTAAGGAGGTTGTTTTGTTTTAATTTGTAGAAGCAGCGTTCTGGGGTTGGATTATAAATTAATTTACATGAAAGGAGTGAAAGTAGCGCTGGTGGAGCTGACAGGAGTTGCAGCAGTTGACTTAAAAGACATTCTTTCATTAGTCCTAAAACAAAGCTTCAGATCAGCCGCTAGTTAAATGTAACAAGCAATATAGAATCCGAGTCAGCAGAGACCCTTCTCTTTTATTAAGACCCAGCTGTCAAAGGGTCATTAGGTCCTTCCTGTGGAAAACAACTTGCCCATTAATGTTTGGGGTGGTCCCTCGACAGGCTTTCGGAGTAAGTGCCTGACATTTCATTTTTTGAAAGAATCTAAAGCTGGTGGGAAACTTGGATGTTGAAATTGATCACAAGTAACGTCCTCAACCTGAGCTTTGTTAAATACGCCATGACGTGTATTTGGAACGCTGCCGCCGGCTATGGGAATTGACTTACAGTGCTACTACGAAGGGTTCCCAAGCATAAACTTGATGGAGATCAGATCACTGTAACCGAGAAGGACTGCATACATAAAGTCTGATGTGCTGCTTTTACCTTATGGCTACTTAGGTTATTTCTGAGTGGCCCCCGTTCCAATGTCTGAAAACACCACAGTGAGGTCGACTTTGGCTTTTTCTGCCCTAGGCTATTTGCTTTCTAGAAGAGAAGGCCAGGCAGGGTCTCCTGAGAAGCCACTCTCTGATCTGGGCCGCCTCTCCTACCTGGCCTACTGGAAGAGCGTCATCTTAGAATATCTCTACCGCCACCAGGAGAGGCACATCAGCATCAAGGCCATCAGCAGAGCCACGGGCATGTGCCCCCATGACATCGCCACTACTCTGCAGCACCTCCACATGATTGACAAGCGGGATGGCAGGCGAGTAACCAATGCCTGGGCTGCCTCTCAAGCAGCTTACACCATGAAGGGTCCCTGGCATTAGGGGGATACGTTCCAGCTTAAGATAAGAGGTTGATAGAAGGTATTATCAAAACCTTTCTCCTAAATAGAAAACAGGAAGTGATACTTTTTTGCTGGTCAGATTTCCATTTGCCATACCTTTTCATTGATGAGCTTTCTCATCAATCGTACACTGGGTAATAGTGCTAGCATTTGTCAATGTGTGAAGGTGAAATGAAATTTCAGCTTTTGACTGCACTTTGTTCTGCCTCATCACATTGCAGATTTGTCATCATTAGAAGGGAAAAGTTGATACTGGGCCACATGGAAAAGCTGAAAACCTGTTCCCGGACCAATGAACTTGATCCAGAAAGTCTAAGGTGGACCCCAATTTTAATTTCTAATGCTGCAGTTTCTGAAGAGGAGCGAGAAGCTGAGAAAGAGGTAATGATTGGCTTCATCTGCCTAAGTTGTGTGACTTCAATCTTGCAGCATTCTTAAGCTAAGAAAGTCATTACCGTCGTCGTCAAAGGCTTGGTTATGTAGAGAGAGCTTGTGAAATGATATGGCACTAATTTATCCTAACTGAGGTTGCATGGTAAGACATGATAATTTTATTGAATTGAGTATGAAAAATGAAACATTTATCATTGATCACAAAGCAGCATTTTTCACTACTGACAGCATGTAATCAGATCACATTTGGTGCTGAGCTCCAAGGCTGCAATGTCAATCGATTCTTTGTGTTTATGAACTTGCTTAAAGTGCTCAATGCCAGTGAGCATGTAATGTAGTGATAAAGGACTCAAATCAATTCGCTGCATCATTAATACTGCTAAATATCCCATGAAACCCAATCTTCTTTGATTTGTTATCCTAACTGATGCAAAAGAGTCCTGAGATGATGCAGCTGGAATGTTGCTTGGCTGGCTGACTGTCCTGGTGAGAAAGGACTTAAGAGATTCTTTGCCTTTGATCCTTGGAGGCTCTGGCTTAACTGCCCTTTCACTGGCCAACCATTTTTACCCTCCCCCCCCTTAGGCTGAGCGGCTAATGGAACAAGCTAGCTGCTGGGAAAAGGAGGAGCAAGAAATCCTGTCCTCTAGAGCGAACAGTAGGCAATCACCTGCAAAAGTACAATCGAAAAATAAATATTTGCATTCCCCGGAGAGCCGGCCAGTGGCAGGGGAGCGAGGGCAGCTGATGGAGCTGTCTAAAGATAGCAGTGAAGAAGAGGAGGAGGATGAGGAGGAGGAGGAAGAGGAGGAAGAAGAGGAGGAGGAGGAGGTGGAGGAAGAGGAGGAGGAGGAGGAAGAGGAGGAGGAGGAGGAAGAAGAAAATATTCAGAGTTCTCCTCCAAGATTGACTAAACCACAATCAGTTGCCATAAAGAGAAAGGTATGTGTCTGTTTAGATTTGCAGTCCGAGTCCGTTTCAATCAAATGTTGTCATTGCAAGCAATCTATTAGTATTTGTTTCACTCTCTATTCTTTAGATGTAGTTTATTTGTATTCGGTCCTGCTGATCATATATCAGCATCGTTTATCTTACAGTCATGATTGTGTTTACTTGTTGAGGTTTGTTAGTGCTGGGACAGGAAAATAGGGACAGGCGGCCTTCCTCATCTAGTAGTTACTGCCACCTGCTGGTGTGTGGGACTAGACTAAGTCAGACTGGGAGCAGAAAAGGGTCCTAGAGAGCACTTAAACCACCCTTCAGTGCATTTTGATGAAAACACCAAGGCCAAAGGAGGCTAGGAGACTTGTCCAAGGTCACACAACTCCTGAGAGATGGAGCCAGAACCAGATGAGTACCCCGACGCCAAGCCCAGCACTCCTGATAACTATTTCTTTTTTTTGTTCCGGGCATAGAATTGTAAGAAGGTATTTTCGGGCTCTCCATGTTGATGCCGATGCTTTTGCATTTGTGGCCAAGTCACAGTGCTGAAATTTCTCATAGCCTGGTGGTCTCTCTAGATATACCTTGTGCAGAAAGTAAAAAATTGATTTTGTTCTTAGGTAATTAATTGTTCAACCCAGATCTGATATCTTTGTCTTCAGTATCTGTGACATAGTGAGGAACCAGCTACTGTTAGTATAGCCAAGATTTAACAGACATAACACAAGTTGAGGCTCTGCCCCAAGGTCATCCTGCGTACTGCCTCTCGAAGAACCTGCTGTCCTAACTCGCGGCCTGCTGGGCTGTTAGTGGAAGGGCCGCTGCGGCGACAGGGGTAGAAAAGAGCATCCCAGACAGTAAACTGCAGGCTTGGGAGTCCTCTTCGGGTTTCTTCCAAGGAAAATGTATTCAGGTGTTATATATGTACTATAAAAGAAATTTGTTTTAAAACCATCAAAAACCAGAATTCTCCAAGGCATGATATGGATTCCCACCATATAAATGGGTTCCGTCTAGAGAAAACCAGTTCTTTATATTGGCTGTCCTCATGTTTGGGTAAATTCTAGTGGGTTAGGGAGGACAGGCCGACTGGGGGTGTTAATAACCATAAATGGTAAATGGTAAATAATATGATTATCAGATTTACATGTGAACGTTGAGAGAGTTAATGTGAGCCAACAGTAATTCTGGATACAGTTTATTTAGAGTTTGAGTTTTAACCAAGTATATCGAACCTTCTTTACAATGTATTTTAAATAATTTTTCAGGCCCTTATTGACAGATTACATTTTAGCAGCAAATGGGTTATTCCTGTATTTTAATTTTGTCTCATTAAATACTTTTTTGCTTGGGTGAAAGTATTTTATAATTGCTATTATGGAGAGTCGTCCGTGCCAGGCTGTGGTGCAATTAAGGAAAAAAAAAATTTCGTATCTTCAATAGATAAGACAGATTTCACGTGTGTTTTCATTCTGTAGATGCCTTCTATAATAAGACACTTTATGGAATTATCAGTTGCTGACATCCATGCAGTCATCAATACATGACTCTTAACATTTTAAACAGTAGAATAATCCTGTCTTCTTGTCCTCTGTCCTGTTCGCCTTTTCCTGTTCTAAAGTCCTGTGGAACGGGAAACGAGGTTAGTCTTGTACACCGTCAGATCTCCTACAGCGCTTTGCATATTAGCAGGTGCTCCGTGAACAGTTACCAAGTATTAAATGAGTGACCCAGTGGCTAGTCGATTATTGCAACATTTATGGAAACATCTGTGTCCATGATGACTGGATAGCAATGATATACAGGATTTTGAAGTCTGCAAGTACCACTGGAAAATGGATGCTAGAAAAGCAAACCTTCGCTTTTAAAATCTACAGTTAAGCTGAGGCGACGTTCCCTTTCAAAGCATCTTCTTGAGTAAACAACTGTTTTATTTGGAAAACACTTGCCTGTGTAGTTAGAGCCCGAGAGGGATGTTAAACATCAGAGGGAAGGTTAAGTACAAAGGCATCACTGAGGTCTCTACGCGTAAGATGCTCAGACAGGCCTTCGGTACATGTTTGCTGCCTATCGACTCAACCATTTAATTTCTCATGAGCTCTTATGTTTTATGTTCGGAATTAATTTCAGAGGCCTTTTGTGCTAAAGAAGAAAAGGGGTCGTAAACGCAGGCGGATCAACAGCAGCGTAACAACCGAGACCATTTCTGAGACGACCGAAGTCCTGAACGAGCCCTTCGACAACTCAGATGAAGAGAGGCCGATGCCGCACCTGGAACCTACCTGTGAGATTGAAGTGGAGGAAGACGGCGGGAAGCCAGTCCTGAGAAAAGCATTCCAGCATCAGCCTGGGAAGAAAAGACAAACAGAGGAAGACGAAGAAAAAGACAATCATTGTTTTAAGAATGCTGACCCTTGTCGAAGTAAGTGGAGGGATTATAAAAATCTCATCCTTGTGCATGTCTCGTATGCGACCGCCCAGAGGCAGCTCGAAGGTTGTGTCGACCCACCAGGAATAAGAGCTCATCTGTCCTTTCTCATTCATCAAAGGTTCTAGCCCTTCTTCCTGGAATTGGGTTTTATTTTAAACAACTTCTCAGGCCAGAACATTCCTCTGGGTGGGTTCATCTTACTTTCCAGAAATGGGCTTATCCCCCAAAACTCTAAAGTCTCTCAATAAGAAACACACTGCATCTCCTTGATTCTCGTAGGTACTTTTTTCCCCCCCGCATTTAATATATCCGGAATCAGGGTTTATATTCCTGTCAGTGTCAGCATTGAATGCCGTAGTTTCTTTCTTCCTGAAAAATAAATTTAGTAAATCGATGATGCAGCTTACAATTAGTGGTGTCTTAGGATAATTATCAAGAATCATTTAAACTTACCCACACCATCAATATTAGCTTTGATAATATAGGATAATGTGGAAATCAAGAAATTGTCCTCCCTTTAAATTACTGTTTTATAATTTGCTGTTGGCAGGGAGACCCCACTCCATCCTCTTTAAAAAAAAAAAAAATGCTAACACCAGTGAATCGTCTTTGATGCCCTGTTTGAAAGCATCCATTCCTTGCCTTTTGGCTTGGCTTCTTGAGTTCCCCGCTGAATTCTAAGGATCTATGGACAGTCTCTCTGCTCTATGGCTGAAATGACTCTGTTTAAAAACTTATTCTAGTATCTCTTCTAATCTAGAAATAGGCCTTCTCATTTCCTTAGGAACTGCTGGTGTCTCTTGCTTTTGAGAAGCCATACTTTGGGACGCCTGGCTCAGTGGGTGGAGCATGCAACTCTATCTCGTGGTTGTGAATTCTAGTCCCATGTTTGGTGTAGAGATTACTTAAAAAATAAAATTACTTAAAAAACAAAATAAAATAAATAAAATCTTAAAGAAAAAAAAGAAAAGGGGCCCCTGGGTGGCTCAATGGGTTAAAGCCTCTGCCTTCGGCTCGGGTCATGATCTCAGGGTCCTGGGATCGAGTCCCACATCGGGCTCTCTGCTCAGCGGGGAGCCTGCTTCCCCCTCTCTCTCTGCCTGCCTCTCTGCCTACTTGTGAACTCTCTCTGTGTCAAATAAATAAATAAAATCTTAAAAAAAAAAGAAAGAAAGAAAAGCCACAGTTTTAAGGGCATGAGCAAGCATCTTCCTGACCTTCATAATTAACAGGAATACTACGGCTATATATAGTAGTTTGCTGAGAGAATGACATCTTAACCCTGGGTACAAAGAATCCAAGCCTTGTTCTTTAGTTTCTTTTTTCTTTTCTTTTTCTTTCCTTTTGTTTTCTTTTTTTAAAGATTTATGTATTTATTTGAGGGACGGGGAGGGGCAGAGGGAAAGAATCTTTCAGGCAGACTCCCCTCTGGGTGCAGAGCCCACGCAGGACCCACGACATCATGACTTGAGCCAAAACCAAGAGTCAGGCGCCCAACTGACTGAGCCACCCAGGTGTCCCTGTTCTTTAGTTTCTTTAAACAAACAGCAGCAACAACACACTGCAGTAAGATATTTTTTTGTGTAGACACTGAGCCTTATTTCCACTTCTTTTCAGGAGCCTATAAAGGAATCATCAGTACCTTTATTCCCCACTCTGGGCCATTTGCGTTTACAATTCTAAGTGGCCATGTTACCTGATTCCTTTCAGGATCTCCTTAACTATCAGAAAACTCCTCTTCTGATTTAGAGCAGTGTCCCTACAAAAGTTGGTAGGTCCAGTAGCGTGTAGAATCCAGGGGCATTGATTGGCATGACTGTTACCTGCCCGTGTGACTAGAAATAAAACCATTTGGACACTTTGAAGTGACTGTTAATTGGGTATTGTACTTTGTACTTCCGAAGGACTCAGTCTGCCTCAGTCATGTGTTCTTCTCAGCTAGCCAGTTTGAGCATAATACTTGTTGGTAAGTTTATGTGTAATCCTTTTTTTTTTTCTTTTAAAGATTTTATTTATTTATTTGACAGAGAGAGAGAGATCACAAGTAGGCAGAGAGGCAGGCGGGGGGGGGGAGGGGGGGGAGCAGTCTCCCTGCTCAGCGGAGAGCCTGATGCTCAGGACCCTGAGATCATGACCTGAGCTGAGCTGGAGGCAGAGGCTCAACCCACTGAGCCACCCAGGCGCCCCTGTATAATCCTTTTATTACATAAATGAACTAAGAGCTTATCCTGCTCTGTACTGATTGGATTAGAGATCACTCCATTCTGGCAGAAGGGATCTCTGTTCCACATTGAATGTGAGATCTTCTGCTTTCCAAAGTAATGTTTGTAATAAGGCTATTTTTCTTTGTAAAGCTTTTCCTTTACATAGACATTTCCAGGAGATCAGTGTGAGCTTTAACTTTCTTTCTAAAGATCTTATATATTTGTATTTATTCATTTATTTTTTTGTTTGCTTGCTTATAAGTAGATAAATATATTTACAAATCTCTTTATATTCATATATGCAGAAAGTTACAGTAGAAATAAGATTAGCTGAGTTAAAATGAACATGACAATTATGATTTGTTTCTTATATACTGTAGTGTTCAAATCTTATACTCTGAGTAGCAAATTGATCCTAAATACAATGTGGACAGAATCAGTGATCAAAAGAATACTTATAGTTTGTGTCATGCAAAAATGATGATCCTCTAGTAGATTACAGATACATTTGTATTAGGGATATTTAGGTATTTCTTCATTTGTGTCAGAGGTGCACAGTTTATTTTAATGCCAGAGAGAACATTCAAATCAAAGTAAATAATATCATCTGAGATGATTTAAATCCAGTAAATGTCCACAAACAGGAGTTCACTTACTCAGGATAGTTATGTGAGTTAGGCTTCTGTTCATTTCTCCTTGACAGTGGTGTTTTGGAGATGAGCTAGCATTAGTCCCTTTTCCCCTATAGTTTCTAATTTGTACAGGTTCAAATTGATTTTTTTTTTTTTTAACATTGTGGACTTTCTGGGCTTTTACATCAGAACATCTTTTTTTTTTTTTTTTAAGATTTTATTTGTTTACTTGACAGAGAGAAATCACAAGTAGGCAGAGAGGCAGGCAGCAAGAGAGGGGGAAGCAGGCTCCCCGCCAAGCAGAGAGCCCGATGCAGGGCTCGATCCCAGGACCCTGAGATCATGACCTGAGCCAAAGGCAGAGGCTTAACCCACTGAGCCACCCAGGCACCCCAGCATCAGAACATCTTATTTGTTAAACTCAAAGAAGTTTATTATAGTTGTCTATTTCCATGTGCTTTCTATAAAAAGCACAACTTTCTGTTGGAGTGGGGAGGAGGGGGGAGGGAGGGACTATGTGAGACATTTACTATTTTCCCAGACCTAGGTTCTTTACTTGGTTTATAGCACAATAAGATTCTATATTAGTTTTGATTTTGTCTTTATCATCAACTCTTGAAATCAGAAGCAGTGTATACTAACTCAGAAGAATGAATTCAAGTTGTTCAAGGTGATGCTTTCTAAGACCTTGTTTTTCTTTCTCCCAATTCTGTCTCCTCGCTAAGACAATGCGGATGACGATACAGATAACTTGAAAGACGGCAGTAGAGACAATCCCGAACCTCTAAAGTGCAAACAAGTATGGCCAAAAGGAACAAAACGTGGTCTGTCTAAGTGGAGGCCGAACAAAGAGAGGAAGACCGGATTTAAACTAAACTTGTACACCCCGCCAGAAACCCCCATGGAACCTGATGACCAGATAACCGTAGAAGAACAGAAGGAGACTCCGGAAGACAAAACCAGCCCCACTCCCACCAGGACTGAGGAGGAGGTCAAGGAAATCGTGGAGCCCCTGCTGCCTCGGGACGAAAACAGAAGGGACGAAACATGTGCACCTATAAGTCCAAATAAATCACCGGGTGAAAAACCAGAAGATGATCTACTCAAACCTGAGGAGGAAGAGGAAGAGGAGGAAGAAGAAGATGAAGAGGAGGAGGAGGAGGAAGAAGAAGAGGAGGAGGAGGAAGAGGAAAATGTAGAAAAAGACCCAGGTGGTGCTAAAAGTCAGGAGAAGGAAGACCCAGAAGTCGGCTTGGACAAAGAAGGCCCTGTTCCCTTGGACGATCATGAAGAGGAGGAGGAAGAGGAGGAGGAGCCATCTCACAACGAGGGTCATGACGCAGATGACGAAGATGACAGTCACATGGAGTGTACAGAAGGGGAGAAGGAAGAACGCCCAAGAGAGGCCTTCAAAGAAGTACTGGAAAACCAGGAGGCTTTTTTAGACCTTAGTGTCCAGCCTAGTCATTCCAACTCAGAGGTCTTAATGGACTGTGGCGTTGACCTTGCAACTGCTTGTAGCAGTGAACCGAAGGAGCTTGCTGGAGACCCCGAAGCTGCACCTGAATCCGACGAGGAACCCCCAGAAGAGCAGGCACAGAAGCAGGACCGAGAGAGCAGTGAAGAAGCGGGTGCTGAGTTCAAAGAGAGAAACAGCGCAACCATGGAAATTGACTCCGAGACTGTTCAGGCGGTTCAGTCCTTGACCCAGGAGAACAGTGAGCAGGATGACACTTTTCAGGATTGCGCCGAGACCCAAGAGGCCTGCAGGAGCCTACAGAACTACACCCGTGCAGACCAAAGTCCACAGATCGCCACCACTCTGGACGACTGCCAGCAGTCAGACCACAGTAGCCCCGTTTCATCCGTCCACTCCCATCCTGGCCAGTCAGTACGTTCTGTCAACAGCCCGAGCGTCCCCGCCCTGGAAAACAGCTACGCCCAAATCAGCCCAGATCAAAGTGCCATCTCGGTGCCGTCCCTGCAGAACATGGAGACCAGTCCAATGATGGATGTGCCGTCCGTGTCCGACCACTCCCAGCAGGTCGTGGACAGCGGGTTCAGCGACCTGGGCAGCATCGAGAGCACCACGGAGAACTACGAAAACCCGAGTAGCTACGATTCTACCATGGGCAGCAGCATTTGCGGAAACGGCTCCTCGCAGAATAGTTGCTCCTACAGCAGCCTCACCTCTAGCAACCTGACCCAGAGCAGCTGCGCCGTCACCCAGCAGATGTCCAACATGAGTGGCAGCTGCAGCATGCTGCAGCAGACCAGCATCAGCTCTCCCCCGACCTGCAGCGTCAAGTCTCCTCAAGGCTGTGTGGTGGAGAGGCCTCCGAGCAGCAGCCAGCAGCTGGCCCAGTGCAGCATGGCCGCTAACTTCACGCCGCCCATGCAGCTGGCCGAGATCCCCGAGGCCGGCAGCGCCAACCTCGGCCTGTATGAACGAATGGGCCAGAGTGATTTTGGGGCTGGGCATTACCCACAGCCGTCCGCCACCTTCAGCCTTGCCAAACTACAGCAGTTAACTAATACACTGATTGATCATTCATTGCCTTACAGCCATTCCGCTGCTGTAACTTCCTATGCAAACAGTGCCTCTTTGTCCACACCGTTAAGTAACACTGGGCTTGTTCAGCTTTCTCAGTCTCCGCACTCCGTCCCTGGGGGACCCCAAGCACAAGCTACCATGACCCCACCCCCCAACCTGACTCCTCCTCCGATGAACCTGCCACCGCCTCTTCTGCAACGGAACATGGCTGCATCGAATATCGGCATCTCCCACAGCCAAAGACTGCAAACCCAGATCGCCGGCAAGGGCCATGTCTCCATGAGAACCAAATCGGCGTCTCTGTCACCAGCCGCCGCCACCCATCAGTCGCAGATCTATGGGCGCTCCCAGACTGTAGCCATGCAGGGTCCCGCACGGACTTTAACCATGCAGAGAGGCATGAACATGAGCGTGAACCTGATGCCAGCCCCAGCCTACAACGTCAACTCTGTGAACATGAACATGAACACGCTCAATGCCATGAATGGGTACAGCATGTCCCAGCCGATGATGAACAGTGGCTACCACAGCAATCACGGCTACATGAATCAAACAGCCCAATACCCTATGCAGATGCAGATGGGCATGATGGGAACCCAGCCATATGCCCAGCAGCCAATGCAGACCCCGCCCCACGGTAACATGATGTACACGGCCCCCGGACATCACGGCTACATGAACACGGGCATGTCCAAACAGTCTCTCAATGGCTCCTACATGAGAAGGTAGGCAACAGGGGCAGTCACGAGATCCGCGCCTCCCCCTCTCCCCGGGCATCACTATTGGATTGAATCTGCACAAATACCTTCGAAGAGTACGATTTCAAAACCAGCAATTGGTGTGAATGCAAAAACATTTGTTGGCACCATTTATTTAAAAAAAAAAAAAAAAGCTGTATGCAGCAGAAAGCCTTATACAAGTTGTTTTTCTTTTTTTCCTTTTTCTTTTTTCGTATCTTTGTTTCTGTTACTTTTATATGAAATTCTCTGCAAAGGAAGGCCTCTCTGGACTACAATTTGAAGGCAGCCACTTGTTGTGCCTGCTTCCATTAAATGATGTGGATATCAAGCCCCGCCCCCACCAGATTATCTTTTTTAATACTGAACCTAAAACTTTTTTGTTTTCTTCCCTGTCCACTCCATGTAAATGCCTTTAGCATTTCAGTTATTGTATATTTTGTTTAAGGTGACCCTTCAGCATGCCGCTAATGTCTTTGTTAGTGACAGTGCATTTTGTAGTACTGTACAAGTGTTGTGCTAACAGTAAGCCATTTCTTAAGTTTTTTGCCTTGATTGGGGTGCCCTAATTTGAGGGTTTAAAAAAAAAACTATATTTTTGTTAATTATAAAACTGTAAAGAGCTATAAAAGCTATTCCCATTTGGTTAGTCAAAAAGGGTTTTATTGCTAAATGTTTGGTGTAAAGTTGAGACCCTTTTCCATTTTGGTGACAGATTTCTTTGGGGAAAAAAGGCAGCTTTCTGTTTTATAAATGCAGACTTCTGTTTATTGAATGAAGCATATCTCAGTGTTTATCTGTCAGGTTTTGAAACATTTCATATATGTCCAAATACTTGGCAGGATTTAAAAAAAAATAGTGAATTTGGTGTAAAGTTGCTATTTTATGGAAATGCCTCTAACTTTACATTTTCATTCCATCTGTAGATTTTTCTATCTTTATAAAATATTGGAGTTATTTTTTAAGGAAAAATAGAGAAGTAGCTTGTGAATAGCTCAAACTAAGCTTACAAACCGCATGTAAAAAAGCAAAAAAGTTATTTGTGTCTGTTTATATTGCTTCCTTTTTTGTAGCCTTTGTACCTGTACAGGGTGGCTGTAAGGGCCAAGCAGGAGAGGCGTAATCCTTGTATAAAATAGGAGCCAGCGACACTCTTGTATTTATCTGTTCTCTTTTTAGTCAGTCACTTCAAAAAAAAGAAAAAGAAAAAAAAACAAAAAAAAAGCTGTACATTTTAACATAAAATAAATTATGATGAGCCATTTTTAGCCTCTTGTGTCCTGTCATATTATGATTGATAGAGAATGACCAACTGAACTGTATCATGTGTCA
Source organism: Potos flavus (assembly GCA_028534135.1). NCBI lineage: Eukaryota > Metazoa > Chordata > Mammalia > Carnivora > Procyonidae > Potos > Potos flavus. Next base: position 45,740,209 of record CM052894.1, on the reverse strand, counting down.
CATCTCAGAAACACATACACATTTTGGGAAAATAAATTATTTAGTGTAAATTGGAGTTAATGAGATTTTCTGATTTGTTTGACTTTGGGGAAGGGGGTTGGCAATAAATAAGAGTAATATCTAATAAAACCATCACATATACCAAATACCTATTTAATAAATTAATTTATAATGGATTTTAATGCTTTTCATGAAAGTTTATTTTATGCTGGTGCATACCTTCTGTATGCCAATCATTGTCTTTAAAATAAAGTGAATTTGTTTTTTTCTTTTTGACTTTGATCTTCATTTGCAAAGGGATCCTGCACCAATACCCATTTGCCTCATTTGTACAGTCTGTATAAACACCCCTCAGGACCTTAGTACAGTGGTAGCAAACGTCATTTTTATAAAAGTTAATACCCAAAAAGCACTGAATTTGGGATTGTATATTTGAAAAATCATTTTCTCAAAGTGTGAAAGTTTTGCTCAGTTGTGAATGAGTGATTGGATGTTTTCTTTAGAGTCTAAAGTTTAGACCCAAAAAAAAAAGTCATTGCTTACAAACATTATTTTATGGCATTCAGAGAAAGTGCTGACTGTTCAAACATAGAAATAAATGCTTGACTTGGCACCCACGTGAAACCAGCCCACTAAGGTCTCAACATGTCTAAATGTGGGTGCTTACAACTCTCCCGCCGCTTCCTGTCGACCTCTTTGAGGGAAAGCGTTGCTTTTCCATCAGTGGTTCGACACAAATAAATCATTTTCTAGATCGTAGAACACAGACTTCAAGTAGACTCAGAACAAAACAGAGGGCAGCCTACCGCATACACCCCAGGATCGCGGGCCCGTGCAGGGGAGCGTGCCCGCTGGTGTTTTGCCTTGTGCTCTCACCCTTCCTATGTCTCTGTCAGTTACAAAGCCTTGTGGGTTTAGTGGCAAGATCTTGTCTTTTGGTCCTTTCCTTCTACAGATGCAGTCAGTGGGGGGATGCCTGCAGTGGCCGAGGGAGCGCTTACAAGAAGACGCTTCTGCAAGGGCTGTCGCCACAAAGGGAAGGAAATTTGCAGGTGCTGTTCTGGACTGAAAGGAAACAAATCCACCTCCAGAGTGGGAGGTGATGGTGTGCCGCTCGTTTGACTCGACTGCTGCCTCGCTTCGGCGGCAGCCTAGAATGTTAGCAGCCCAGTGGGTGCACCTGTCAGCAAGAGGCTGCCTGAGCCTGGGAGCTGGGATGGGGGCCTGCTAACAAGCTGATCCGGAAGCTTCCACAGGCCCCATCTTGAAACCTTCACATATGTAGTCGCTTTCCTCTTCTGCGGAGGTTCTTTGGGGACTAAGATTCCCCTGTGTTTTCCCTTTCACAGTGGCTTGCTCATCACACCCTACGGTTTGTGTGAAACGGGGGTTCCCTCACCCCCCACATGAAAAGTCATTGTTTACAAACATTTCATGGCATTCAGAGAAAGTTCTGTCTGACTGCTGAAACATTTTATTCCAGCGACGAGCACAGAAATAAATGCTTGGCTGGGCACCCATGCCTGCCGCTCAGTCCTCCGGGGGAGCTCGAGGGCAAGTTCTGGGCACTGCCCCAGATCTGCAGACCGGCATCTAAGAACAGTAGTGGGGACTCTGTGTCACAGGCTCCCAAGGGACTGCAGCAGAGCCGGGTCCAGGACCCCCTCTGCCGGCCCGATCTCCAACATTCGTGGGCAGGGCAGAAGGGCTTTGAGGAGGAGAGAAACTGTTGCTCTGAGGTGGCCTCAGAAGGCCCTGCCCTGCGTGCTCCTCCCCACTTACCCACTCACGAGAGAAAGCCATTCAGACCTAAATGTGATGCCAAGGGTCCTGCAAAACAGGAACCTGGATTCGTCAGGACTGACATGGAGTCACCATTAGGTTGAGATTCATTAACAAGCCATGTTTTTTTACACCCAGGAATGTGTTCTTTCATTTACCTTGTTAAGAGTCTCTAGTGGTTGTCAGCTGTCGACTATAACTTTTGAACAGCTCAAGCGGGGCCTACCCAGGGGGTGAAGGCATTGGCCTTCCTTGCCAACATTCTGTTTTAGAAATACTCAATATTGTGCCCAAGCTTTCACAGACAGCCCTTCCCGGGGGCCCACAGGCCCACCCTACGCAGGAGACGGGGCAGGTGTCTCCAGTATGCACAGGAGGAGACCGGGCTCCAAGAAGCCACGGCCCAAACTCACTCCGCTCAACTATGTGAGCTGAAACAAACCCGGTTCTCCAAATGGCAGCTCTTCCTACAATACCTGACTTTGTGAAAAGGCCACAGTGGTCATCTGATTCAAAGGCTTAGCCAACAAATCCATGATGCGATAGGAACTGGTAAGTGCTAGACGAATAGAGTTTTCTTTGTTATTATAAGCACGCATTGTCTCCAGCGGTCTACAGTCAAAACTCAGAGTACCATTACTGTTATATTATGAAGCAATACTTTCCATTTCTTTGTGCTCAGGCGTCCGTAATTCCACACTCCTGGTTTTCCTTCTCCCTTCTCTGTCCCCGTTCCTGGATCTCCCTCTGCCACCCAGTCCCAGTTCCTCTCTTTTCTCCTCTCACCTCGTACTAGGATGAGCTCAACCACCCCCTGTACACAGATAACACCCAGAATCACATCTCCAGTTGTGAACATTCCTCTCAGCTCCCTCTAGATTCAAGATCAAATGACACGGGACACCTTTTGGATGTCTTAGAGACGTGAGGTCACTGCTGATCTCCAGTCCCCTCCCCCTTTCTCTGCCCTAGTCAATCCCATCTCCGTAATCAGTAGCTTTCATTTTTCTCTCCCCTCTCAGGAAGTTTTGTTGATTCTCCAGGATAATTCCAAACGAATCTTGAGGACTAGTCCCCTGGCTCTGTCTCAGTCCAGGCCACCTTTCCCTTCCTGTCCACAGTTCCAACAGCCTCCTGACTGGTCATCTCGCCTCCCTTCTTAACTCCCAGCAAGCCAATCTCCACAGTTCGTCAGGAGTGATCTCCTTACAACGTAGATCATACAATTCCCCTACTTAATACCACTCAGTGGTTTTTTTCTGCATTTGAAATCAAATCTAGGTTCTATAACCCGCTCCTTCCATTTCCCCTCTCACCCACGAGCTCCAGCTTCCCTCGGGGGCAGTTCCCCACAAACACACCTCTTTGTCACCCCGGGACCCTTCACCAGTGCTGTTCTGTTCCTCAGGCTAAAATGATCCCTCCCCCTTTGGAAGGTGTGATTCTTCAAGTCTCGCTCACCCCATCTCCTCAGAGAGGTCTTTGCCCCGTTCCCAGCTGTTCTTCACTTCAGTACCTGTTTCCCTCATTGCACTTGGTCACCACATGCCATTTTGTTTTTACTTCCTAACCCAGTTTTGGGCATGTAGTAAGTTCCCAATGAATACTTGTTGACCAAATAATTTACCCCTGAAGACTTGAAATGCTTTTTCAAAAACTTCTGTTGCTACTTTCTCCTACCTCGGGCACCCGGGAGCCATCTTGAAGAGACCAGTACTCCAACCTTAAAGTTCTCTGCTTCTGCTGTCCTCAGTAGGATTCAGAGCCCCACAAAGAGGTGGGAGCATGTAGGAAGTGGGGAGAGGCTCAAGAGAACACCGGCATTACGTGCTTCCTGCATAATGGATTCATTTAAATCTAAGTGTTTCATTATGATGTATTAAATACAATATTTCAATAAAATGGAAATACTAATTTCTCTCTGGACAAGGAATAGATTAGACGTAGGAGATAAATGAGTTTTGAGAGGGTTATTTGAGTGGGATCCCGTGACGACAAAGTCGAGGTAGGCACCTCCGTGACCCTAGAGCCCCTTTTGGTCTGTGTCTCTTTCCCAAGAGCCTGTGTACGGCTCCCTTGGACAGAAATCGTTGTCATTAGGAGGAACTGACCTTGTTCCTTTCGGGTCCTCGACCTCTGGCATCTCCATCGGCATCTCTCCATGGGTTCTGTCTAGGTTAGAGTTCCTGGTTCCAGAAGCCATCTACCTGCTTGTTGCTTCCTGCTGTTTTCTCCTCAAAAATAAAATGCGGCACCTGGCTTTGCCCTCAGGGGCGGAGAAATGCCACACCTGAGCTCACTTGACGGCCTTGTTCTCCCGTTAAGCACCAAACATGTTTGCAAATACTTTCTGGTGTGACTGAAAACAAGCCTGTGTTGCTTTGACTAGAATCAAAATGAAAGGAGCTTCTCCAAGTAGTATCCTTCTTTTTTCCAAAATTGTGAAGTCAAACTCTTGTCCACAGTTCCTGGAACTTCTCTGGGGAGTGGCAGCTCTGGCTAAGATTCTGAAGAGCCCTGGCTCCTGAGGAAGGAGGAGGAACACAAGGCAGGGGCCTGTGTACAGGGACTCAGGGCACCCACTCCAGCCCTAAGAAATGAGTTACTCTCTGCACTCAGCAGAGAGCAGCATCTATGGGGGGCGACCCAAGCCTGGGGGTTCCAGGGCAAAGAGGATGCAGGAGATGGTAAGGAAGTATGGATGCCCAGAGAGGGAACCCGCTAATCAGTTGGGTGAACTCTCCCATAACACAACTCTCCAGGGCACTTTCTTGCGGCTAGAAAAAAAGCCAAACTATACTTCGAAATTGTTTTTTAAGAATATGACTTGCAGGGATGCCTGGGTGGGGCAGTTGATGAAGCGTCTGCCTTCGGCTCAGGTCATGATCCCAGGGTCCTGGGATCAAGTCCCGCCTCGGGCTCCCTGCTCAGTGGGTAGCCTGCTTCTCCCTCTGCCTACCGCTCCCCCTGCTTGTGCTCACTCTTCCTCCTCCTCTCTCCCTCTCTCTCTCTGACAAATAAATAAATAAAATCTTAAAAAAAAAAAAAGAATATGACTTTCAGACAAAGCCAAAACATTTAATCACAGCACAATGCCTACACATTTTCCAATCCTTTTCTGCTTCCATCTTACCAGATAAAAAAAATTAAATACAGGTGCCTTGGTACAGAACTGTGCGCTCGTCTATAACCAATTCTGCTGAGAAGGCTGGCTGCCTCGTTCCGCTGTGTAGCCGAGCGCTCAGCCAGGAGGCAGCTTTGAAACCTCCCTGTTCGTCAGCACACACCTGGGAAGTTTGAGGTGGGAAGAAGTCAGGCTTTGGTTTCACTGTCCCAAGTCCCAGAGCAGGGCGATTTCGGCCTTCCCTCTCCATTCCTGAGTGTCTCTACGCGCCCTGCAAGGGGCCCTATGGCTCCTTCTCACCAGCCTTGTCACTGTTGTCACTGCGCTGGGCCCGTCGCCTCTGCTCCACCAGCTGCTTGTCCAGTTCCCGGAGCTGCTTCAGAAAGCCCCGGTTGGGTAGGACACAGCGGTTCTTGGCCACTTGTCGGATGGCGTCCACCAGGGTCATGTTCTTGTGAATCATCAGGTAGGCCAGGACCAGGGTCGCCGACCGGCTGCGGCCCATGACGCAGTGAACCAGGATCTTACCTGAAATGCAGTGGAGAGAAGAGGCACAAGCCATGCTCATAATCATTGCATTCTTCACCACCATGCACTCTCGGGGGGGAAGAAATGCCAATTTCCCTTAAGAATATCCTTGATGAAGCAGTAAAAATGAATTTTATCAAATTTCAGCCTTTGGTTACACTTCTACTTAATATTCTGTGCGATAAAATCGTACGTAACATAAAGCACTTGGGCTGAGTACCGAAGTCAGATGGTTATCTCAAGAAAAAACACATGTGCGATTGAGTTGCAAGCTGAATTAGCCACTGATCATGAAACACCGTTTTTACTTAAAAGAACAAATGACAGAAAAATCAGGATAATTCACACTTGGGTATTTGGCAGACTCTGTCTCCAAAGTGAACAAAGTAAGTCTCTCATTTCAAAGAAAATAACCAATGATAGTTGTCGCCTGTGAAAAAATGCAAGCCTTTGAGCAAAAAATTAGAATATTTGAAAACTTGTATCTATTACTGTGAGGTTGACAGTTTGCCAATACTTTTAGGTTTTTCCGTTAAGATTGGTGGTGGTATTAACAAGTGTGTTCTTTCCATAATGTACAATGAAAAGTGCCAACAACTGGAAGGTCAACATAACTTAGGGAACCAATATTTTCCAAATGACCAACGTGGGATATTACGAAATCATGCATGGGTAAAAAAAAAAAAATCCATTCAAAATGCAAGACAGACCAATGGATTTTCATATAACAGAGTACATATGAAGTTCATTCATACAGTTTCAGATGTCACATCACAGCTAGCCTTTTAAAAATGATTCCTTGTCAAGTTTTGGTGTAGTATTAAAGAAGAATATCCACAATTATCTGAAAAGGCTATTAAAATACCCCTCTCTAAAAAAATAAAAATAAAACAACCCTCCAACTACACACCTGAATGAGGCTGGATTTTCTTCATATACTTCAACCAGAACAACCGATCACAACAGACTGATGCCGAAGGGGATATGAGACTCCGACTAAATTCTAACAGGCCTAACATTAGCGAGATTTGCCAAAAATATAAAATAATGCCACTCTTCTCCCTAGCTTTATTTTAGAAAATACAGTTTTTCATAAAAACGTGTTATTTTAACATGCATTTTTAAATTTTAAACAAGTATTTTGAAGTTTTTCAGTGTTTATTTCTGAGAGGGTAAGTATTGATAGATATAACCCACACAAACAAAAGCGTTCCGACACTAAAAAGTTTGAGAACCAGAGATCTAGAAGAATCTCCACAAACAACACAACTCGCTTTGGACGCAACCATGGCAACTGCTGGTTCCCACTGAGAAACCGGGACGTGAAGCAGCGTGTGCATTCCTTCAGGTCTGCATTGGGGGGCGCTTTGGAGCTCACACAGCACACCAACGTGCTTGATCTCCTTTTATCCTTAACAGAACCTTCAAGCTTCTTTACCGTCATCCCTGTTTTACAGATGGGAAACAGGCTCAGAGTTGTGAAATGACATACCAGAGGTCACCCAAAAAGCAGGTGCTGTCACTAGAAATACTTTAAAGCAACTTGTTACTGAGGCCCTTCTGTGGGCTGCCCACTGGCCTCTGGGCTCTATGGACAGAGAAAATAGTAAGATTAAGCTCTCTGCCTGTGTCCCCACCACTGCCAACCCAGTGGCTCCCTCTCCTGTCGTTGTGGGAGAGCTTGGCTGGGGTTGAGATGGCTGGGGCAGTTTGAGCTGTGTGACTTGTGACCCCAGTGATGTCTCTATTCCTAAGTTTTGAGCCTGAAGCTCAGAAGGATGACCAAGAAGACTTCCCAACATCACCTGGGTTGTGGAACATCAGCAAGACAGAACAGCTTGCTAAAGAATATTTCTGAATGGGTGTGGCTCCCCCATCTCCTTCTCGCCCTCACCCCTCACCTGTGCCAGGGGACTGTGCCCAGGACACTGGTGATGGTCAGCAGCCCAGGCAGCGTGAGAAATCCAAGAGGCCCCGACCACCAGGCCTAGGGAGTCTCTTTCCCCTCCCCCTGCTGGCGATGCCTGCACACCTCGCCCAGCAGTAAGGACGCCATATTGGTCTCTCCACACACACAGTGCTGGCACGGAGAGGTGCTTCGTAAGGAACTGTTCATTCGATCACAGTTCGTTTTCACGAATCTCCACAGGCTAAGCAGGCGGCCCTCGATCCCACCCGCCATGTTGCTGAGCTACAAGACCACACCGCTTTTTCCTTGTGCACATGGGCTGGAAAGGAAGGCAAGAAGCAGGGCCGGCTTCTTTACTGCTGGGTCGGGTTTGGGGGAGGCTGGCTCTTGCGTGGCATGACCGTGCTCCTGACTGGAATGTACCTCTGGTATTCTAATCCCCACAGACTGTTCCAGAGGCTGCCTGGCCTCTTGCCAGCTCTGCTGATAACTAAAGCGTTTCTTCCTCTCCTGGCAAAAAGGGTAATTCTTTCTGTCATGACTAAATGCTCGAAACAGACGAAAGCTGTAGTTCATTAAGTCTTTTGGGAGCCTGAAGTCTGTTAAGCGGGAGGAGGGGCGGGGAGGAAAAGGGCGAAGGGAGATGGAGGGGGTTGGAAGAGAAGGGTGGAAGGGAGAGAAGCGCGCGCTCGGCTCCGGCGGAAGCTCCTGGAACTGAATTTTGGTTTAACAGAGAGCAGCATTAATGCCGTCAGCCCCGTGAGCCTGGTAGGTCTCCCTCGGGTAAAGGGCCCGTCTCGGCACCCTCAGGGCGCTGCTCCCTCTTCGCTCTTGGGGCCCAGCATCAGGTGGCGAGAAGGCTCCGTGGAGGGCTCAGCAGACAGGGGCAAGGAAAGCTGCCTTGCTTGGGCCTGCTCCCGGCCGGGCCCACACCAGAGGTGCCCCCAGGCTCTCTGGTGGACACCAGCCAGCGTCAGGGCCCCGGCGAAGGCAGCTGTGTCGGGGCTGGCATTTCCCAGCTCAGTGCCTCTCCCTCCGTTGTGCGTGAACAACAGATCGCGGCTCACACGTGTGTACCGAGCCTCCCCTCACCCCCGAATCTGCCAAGTACATTCTTACATGGTTTACCACAGTCAATCGGCACAGCAAACGGATGCGGGAGATAAATTATCATCCCGTTTTACAGAGGACACAAAGTGCAAAGAAGTGATCGGCGCAATTTGCACAGCTGGGACGTGGTAGAACCGAGATTCCCACCCAGGCTACCTCATACCACACTTGGAGCGCTTCAATCCCACGTGGTATCACAAGCGTGTGCACAGCAGACAAAAGTTCCACAAGGTAATACGAACTTTTGCCACAGGCGATAATACATGCTGATATTTTCAGTTCTTTTCTAATCTATTCATTTTCTTAAAAGAAATGCTGGTTCCACCCACTAAATTGAATTTTATGATGCTTTGATGGGTCTCAATCTGTGTCTCAAAAATGGGGATTTCAGTGAAATAATTCCCCTTGGCCTTTACCCAAAGGTGAATTTCCAACAGTCTTATAAAGAAAACCCGTATCCAGAGTCGCCGCTGCTCCCCAGGTGCACATGTTCCCTGGTGATCAAAAGATAGGCCTCTGTTACTCAAATCAGATGGATAGGCCAAGCCTGTTACCCACCAACCCCCACCCTCAACTCAACCCCACCCCTGCCAGGTGTGGACTCTCATAAGCAGCCTCCTTCCTTGGTTTTGGAGGAAGGCTGTTTGCCTGTGTCTCCCTCGCTTACCTTCCTCAGCAGCCTGCAAAGGCAGGCAGAGCTCATACTTCTCCCAATACGGTTTTGGATCTGTTGGAAGGCGTCAAAGAGTGCGTGTTGTGTTTTGAACTGCGAGGGGGAAGGCCTGTGTGTGCTGCCGTGGGCAGGGGGCCCTCAAAACGCCCTGAAAATCTGCTCTGGTTAAAGCTTAGAAGCACCAGAGAGCCAAGCTCCTGCTCAAAAGTGGACTTCATTTATTTATTCATACCTGCCTTATCCATAATAGATTTTAAGATGGCTTCAAAAGCAGGCTATGGACTGTTTAAGAAAAAGAAAGAAAGAACAAAAGTAGAGTGGTGATACTAAAATCTGATCTTTAGAGCCTCCCGGTATGGGCCCTGGGATTTCTTAAATTAAAACCACACGACTCCCCCTCTAAGGACGCCATGCCAGGAGCAGTTAAGGCCGTCCAAACGAGGTTTCCATGGCAGTATTTTGTGGGTGCGTTTCTCTCTGTGGAAGAATGACACGTTCCGTTGTTTCCAGACTTTATAACCAGCTGGAGTGTCTCACCTTTCATAATTTTTGGTGACCTCTTATACAGCAAAGTCACCAGATGTTCAAAATAAGGGCAAAGGACTCTTCTGAGAAGCCTGGGTGACCGAAGGAATTCTTGCTGGCCTCTGATGAGCTCTGTGACCCTGGGCACATCACTTGGCTTCTCTGGGCCTCTGTTTCCCCGACTCTAAGGGCCAGACGCTGGACCAGCATATTTCTGAGATTTTTCAAGCGTGACTGCAGTTGTCTGGGGCGTTCTTTGAGAAGAGATGGGTCAGGGTAGGATAGGGGTAGGGGCGGGTCCCACGGGGCTCACCACAGGCCTTGGATACAGCTCCATGGCACCGCAAGGAAGGCTTTTCATCGAGAGTAAACAAGATGAGATGTGAGGGGCAGCAGTGGGAAACAGTGTACACTTGGCTGAAATGAGGCAAGGAAGAACAGAAAAGACAAGAGAGGGGAGAGAGAGAGATGCCTTGCCTTCGGGCCAGACTGTCCATCAACACCTCTTACATCAAGAGTATAATAGGAAACATATGACGGAGCTTGGCTCCCATATGCCAGAGTAGCGTCCCCAAGCCTTCCAACGAACGACTAGACACACCATGCTGCCCACTGCACGGGGCACGGTCGCCGAGCACAGGCTGTCCCCAGCAGATGGAGTCTGTGACAATGCTGTTGCTGGCTAATGAGCATCTTATTTTGTTACTCTGACGACTCAGCCTAGGTTACAAAGGGACAGCCCCTGGATTTCTTTGGTTTGGCCTTTGCGGTATTTTAAAAAATTGGGCAATTTCACATTAACATCCAGATTGAAGACTTTTCCTGAAAAATCAGATTGACCACATTTGCCCTGATTCTCATAAGACCCATGTTTGTTGGCTGAGACTAAGTAGCAACCCCCCCCCCCTTTGGGGAGTGTCTGGGGCTCTCCGCTTCGCAAGAAGCACACGTTCCACGCGGCCAGCTTCATTCACTTCTGTTCCCTGCCAGGTTCTGCAGGGCTCGCATTTGAGTTGAGCCCTAGACTTGAGAATATTCAAGTACAAAGGCACTGAGAAGGGATCCCACCAGCCTCCCACCTGGCAATGGGATCATATCCTGTTCTCCTTCCCGAGACAACCGGTCTAGTCCCATAGCCCTGCCCACTGATTCTATCCCCTGCCTATTCACGGACCTGAGCATATACTTTTCTCTCTTGACCCTTTCTTTTCTTGGCTAGGTGCTTTCGAACATGGGTCAGGACCCACCCCATCTCCTCGTCAGTGCTCTGTGATCTGCCCAGGACTACGCATGCCTTGTGAGCCCCATTCTTTCCTACTTCAGCAGAGGGGGGAAGACTCTAAAATGGTGTGCCAGGAACTGAAAACAAGCTGTCACATGAGTCTACTGCACTAGTTCAAAGTTGGAATGTCTTTTTTCCTTTTTTTTCTTTTGGGATTGGAAACTTTATTATGATGGTGCACACATGCTGGTGTGGTTATGTGTTTCACAGTGCACGACCTCCCTTTATCAGGCACATCAGAGGACCCGCTGTGCACCGGGTTCCATGCTGCGTGCTCTGTGTGGGTTACTGCCGATGCTCATTATAACCTTCCAAGGTAAATATTTTCATCACCAGATTGAGAAAGCAAGGCTTAGAGAAATCACGCTGCTAGTAGGTTGTATGGCGTGAAACCCCGCCCTGTCTTCTCCAAAGCCTGCCAGACGCCTTCCATTAAGAAAAAGTTTGAAGATACAGTAATGGCGAAAGAATACATTAAACAGAAACCACAGCATTGGGCTGTGGCAGCTTCTCGTTTTTTTTCTTGTCAAATATGTTCTCAGTTAACTTCAAATCATCCAAGGTGAATTTTACCTCACGTTGATGAGTCAGAGTCCAGTTGCTTTTTGATACTGCTTAGAAACCCAGAATGTGTATAATGCAAAAGGTGGTCTGTAAATAGTCTCATAAAAGCATGACTTTGAAATGAGGCATCCCCTAATAGGAGCCCTTCAGCTCCGTGAGGGTTTTTTCTCGCTGAGACTTTGCTTTCTGAACCAAAACAATGACAAACTGTTAGTGCCTCGCTGTGGGGCCAGGACCACTGGGGGACGGCCATCAAGGTCTGGGACTCGGCCGGGGCCCAGCTGCAGGCTGCAAATTCCTGAAGCAGGCCAGTCAGCCAGTCACTGAGCCTCGTAATCCCAGCCTCTTGTGGCAAGACAGGCTTTCAGTAACTGGACACCCTGAATTTTGGGATGGCCCCAGAAAGGGGTATGAAACGTGGGCCTAAAGTCAGAGCACCAATTAGGGAGTAGAAGTCCCTCTGGCCTCTATGAAATGCCCCTGAAACCCCCCCTGCAGCAATAAATGCATATTGTTTTACCCCAAGGCAGACCTAAGCCAGGCCCTTCTTTCCGAAAGAGCCTCTTAGCCTTCACCTGACTTAGACCGGCTAAAACTGCATTTTGAGTGCAAGGACTAGCACTGTGATTTTAAAAATGGATAATTAACCTTGGGAAAGTTGGACATCATGGGTGCAAAACTCAGATTCTCAAATACAGTTCGCCATTTAGAAGGCTAGGTTGTCAGCTTTCTGTAGGGGGCCTCACTAGACTGTGTGTTGGTGGGGAAGGGGAGGGTTGGGGGGGCTGCGGGCTGGGTTGGTTGGCAGGAGAATTTGAAGTCTCTCCATGAATTCCGAGTCAAATCAGCTCCCCGAAGGTTTTCTGGCATTGAAGCCCCTAGCTCTTAGTCAGGTTTGGACCCAGGCACAATTAGCGTCTGGCCTGTAGTCCCTCTGAGGGCATCCAGACATCCCTGCCATTCCAAGATCGCTGATGAGCCTTAGGGAATTGGGATTCAGGCCAGAGGCCTTTCCTCTGAACCCTCCGATTCCCGAAGCCTACCAACAGCATGTTCAGTGTGGCTCCCAGCCTCCTGGGGCTCAGATAATCCCAGCTCAATCACCCTCAAACCCCCGCCCCGCACAGAACGCGCTTTGAGAGTGCACGGATCCCACCTCCAGCCAAGGTGAGGGGCGGGGCCTCGCGGGGTCGGGGCGGGGCCTCGTGGGTCGGGGCGGGGCCTCAGGTGGGTTTGTTGGGGTTGTTTCGTGGTGAGTCTCTTACTGTGGTCAAGGCTGAGCGCCGTGTCGATGAAAGCAGCTGCCGGGTAGAAGAAAATGCTGAGGTCGAAGGTGGGTAGGTCGTCGGCCTCAACGCCATGGTATTCGATGGCCATGTCGCGGTAGTAGTCGGGCCCAGTGTCCACGTTCCAGCGACCGTGAGCCGCATTCAGCACGTGCGTGAAGCCGGCCTTCTGCAGCCCGTAGCGGTCCAGCGCTGTAGCCCTGGGCACAAGGGGAGAGGCTGGTTGGCTGCGTGGTGTCTTGGCCTGGATCTGGGGGTTTCGCAGGAGCTGCCCTTGGGTTTCTGCTGTCAATTCCAAAGTAAGGCCTAGTCACTGAAATGAAGGACCTCCCTCGTTCAAAGCCCTGCTCTAAATGACCCCTTGGCTGCATGTTCCTGGTTCCTCCGGTTTGAGAAGGGTGGGGTAGATGAGCTAGTCATTGGTCCTTTCCTTGTTTCATCATTCACCAAATACAGAAGACTCGGTGTAGACACTATGCACTGTCACCTGCCAAATCCCCTAAAAGATCACCAGAATGACCCGTTGACCTCAGCTTTAAAGCAGGCGTCTCCTCTGAACCTTCTGGATGTTTATAGGGTTTGGTGGGTTGGGGCTCGAATGAATGGTTTAAGATGCTGTTTCCGTGCAAGGAAGTGATTGGGATTGAGCAACATTCTTGACATTGACGTCCACACGGGTGGTGAACACAGTGTAGAACCCTTGCTTTGATGGGTGAATCATTGCCTAGTTGGGCAAAGCATTTTTCTGAGAGGTATTTGAGCTGGCTATTGTTGGATTTGATATCAGGAAGTCCCTGGAGCCAACTGTGATTTTCTGATTTATAGCCTTACCTTTCTAGGCAAGAGTTTCCAGGAACAAAGAATAAAGTCATATTAAAGTGGGTCGCCTTGGAATATAGGGCAGAGGTAGGCTGTCAGAAGCAGCAGGAGTTATTTATGTCCAGAGGGGCCGGGGGGAGACTTCCAGGGGTGAGGGCCCTTTGGGTTTGCCTTCCTACAAATGTCAGCACTTGGTGACAGAGGGGAAGAGGGAGGCAAGGGCAAGGAAGTAGCACAGCCCAAGGGGTGGAGGCTGGAGATAATGAAGGCCTTTCGGGAAATGTCTATTATTTCTCGTAATCAATCATTTATCACAAAGAATGATTTAGAATCTTGTGTGTGTGGACACTGTCCTGGATGCCGACGATGTAACAGAGAACAGGTTAGTCGAGGTCCCTCGGGAAGCATAGATTCTCATGGAAGAGCAAATAAACAACAAATAAATAAACAGCCGTGCCAAAGGGTTGTGGTCCTGCTTTAAGTAAGGTGGTCAGGGAAGGCCTTGCTGGGAGGTAGTGTTTAAGCTAAGACTGAGAGGTGAGGGGCTAGGCAGGGGGAGAGCAGGAGGAAAAATGTCTCATCCAGGCTGAAGACACAGCAAGTGCTAAGAAGAGAAGGCGAACACATGTGGCTCCAGCAGCAAGGGGGATAGTGGCACAAGAGCCAGTTGGAGAGGTAGGCAGGGCCAGGTCATGGTGGACCCTGTAGGCCAAAGAGAGAGCTTGCGTTTTACTGATAGTGTGGTGGAACGCCCCCTGCTATGGAGGGTTTTAAGAAAGGGGTGAGCATTGTTTTCTTTTTAAAAAATCGGTCTGGAGATGTGTGGACATGGATTGGGGAGGGGGGGAATAGAAGCAGGGAGCTCTGTTGGAGGCTGTTGTATAGCCAAGAGAGGAAGGCGGTTGGAGTAGGCGGGGTCACAGCAAGACATGCTGATGGACTGGGAAGGGGAGGAAGGGAGGAGGAAGCTGATTTGGCCAGAGCACAGCATGTGAGAGGGAGGGAGAGAAAGATCTAGAGAGTGAGTGTGGGGTTGGATGGTGGAAGGCCTTACATCTGTATTTGGGGGGCTCAAGGACAGCTTTTGATAGTGTTTGAGGAGGGGTGATCCTAACTAGGTTTTAAGATGACATCTCCCCTCGATAGCGCAAAGACTGGTTCTACAGCTCAGGAAAGAGATGACAAAGGTCTGGAACCATAACAGCAAGAGGCCAGAAGTGGCATTGTGCTTCAGCTGAGGGCTCATTTCAAGGTCACCTATACAAGGATGTAGACAGAGGCACCATATTGAATGCCAACATTGATCAATACCTTGGGCCCAAAGGAGCCTTGGCCAAGGGCTCCTCATCTGTCCCTCTTTTCCTGGAGCTTTTTCTTGGTCATGAGAGGAACCATGATGGAGTCCAGTGTTTGGGAAAGAGAAACCCAAGCGCAGGCTTTGAGCTTTTAGAAACATTTGCAAATAGCGCGTTGGAACTGAGCCACGGGATGGTGAGCGTCCCCCCAATCCCTCTGGCTGGTCTTTGGTGCTGCCATCCTGACTACGGACTACATTCTGCTTTTAATTTTTCCTCAGAAAGACCTGTTTTTCATCTTTCTTCTTGTCCCAGAGTATGTATACAACAAACATTATGCTTTGGGGACATAGATCTGCGCTCAATTAAAGCCTCCACTCATGCAGGCCATCTTGCTGAGTAGCAATCAACCTCACTTTGAGGTTGAGCTCTGTGGAAAAATTAAAATTACCTGTCCTCGACAGGAAGTTCCTACCCACCGTAAAGACTGTTCTCTCTGGGTTCAGCAAGTGGGTTTCAACATAATCAAATGCAATTTGAATAAATAGCAATTTGCACTTTGCTGCTGTGGGGGTCAAGGATCAGGGCAGATATGTGACAAGACTCATTGCCTGACACCCCCCAGTCAGCCCGCAGAGCTGATTTTCGGGAGAGAAAAGGGCTCCTGGGGAGGATCCAACCTGCTGGGCGTCTGAGGCTCGCTGCAGGTTTTCGGGGGCCCCGCGGCTGCCTGAGCCAGGAAAGGGAGGTGGTGTCCTTACACCGCTCTGGGGATTTCCCCCTCCCTCGACACCCAGAGTCCGGTGGAGAGCTCAGAAGAGTATCCATGGCAGAATGCGGATCTGCAAATAGAGAAACTCTTAGTACTTTTGGTAAACAGCGGCTGTGATGGAGACAGGTCCCCAGCTGACCCAAATGTCTGGCTCAGCCATTCCTGGAAGTGGGGAGGGTCAGGGGGGCCCCCTAGCCCTGCATTGTGGTTTTCGTCTATGTTAGGGCCACCTGCTTACATGTTATGTGGGAAAGAGACTAAGGAATGTGCTTCTGCTGAGGAGAAAACTCCAGAGAAAAACAGACATTTACCTTTAGAACCTAGGTGATGCAGAAGCCTTAGTTTCTGGATGTTTAATTAAAAAAAAAAAAATCCTAATGTAAGCAATTTGTTCATTTAAAGAATAATATGTCATCAAGATATATCATCTAATTATAAAAATAACACATGCTCAGTGCAGATTGTGAAAAACATTCCCATACACACACACATCCACACACATACACACACACATCACCTGTATTTCTACCCCCTAGAGATTAAGTCTATTTGCTTTTTAATGTGAGATTCTTCAGTTGCTTTTCTATGCATAGATTTATATATTTTATATAAAGATTTGTTTTGGGGTATGATACCATATGTAAGTTTCAAAAACTTTGACATGGTATTGTATCGTGAACATCTTCCTCTGTCAACATACAGCCTTCGGTACCCGCATGCTGTCCCAGTCTATAGGGAAATCTCGATTTTACCTCACCCCATTCCTATTATTGGACATTTTTTCCCTCTCTCTCCGGCTCACTCTCGCTCTCACTCTATCTCTATCTTTATCTCCCTCCTGAAAGGGGAGTGGCGGGTATTATAAGAAACACTATAAATGAACAACTTGGCTGTATTTCTTTGGGCACATCTCTTGATTATGTCCTTAGGAGAGATTTCTTTTTAAGTGGAATTGCTGGGTCAATGGGTATGAGCATTTTTAACACATTTGATACGTGTGACTAAATTATCCTCCAGAAAGCTTGCTTATTGTACATCGTGACTTTTAGTCTTTGCTAATTTCATAGGCAAAAAAAGGATGTCATATTTCCATTTCTTTTAGCAATAAGGTTGGATATTTTCCCATACATTTGCTGGACTCGTGCAGTTTACTTTTGAAGAACATTGCCATATCTCTGTTTTTGACCCAATTCCCTTTATCTCCTCTCCCTGTGAACCTCTGGCCTGGCTCTGGATTCTTCCTCTAGATTAGGGGGCCAGGGAAATGACTTCCTTCTGGCATGGACCAGTTTTCTCATTCAGAGACCTCCCCTCCCTTCCTCCTTCTCTGGCCTGGCCCAACCTCCTTCCAGCCCCTCTGAAGTTCCCCCAGGAAGCTTGTTTCAACCCACTTTGAGGAAGTGGGAATAAGAGCACTCTTGGTGAAGCAGTCTCCTTGGGCAGCACTCCTGACATTCCACTTCTCCAGACCTCTTGGTGCCCTCCTGACTCCCGGCCCAAAGACCTCGTATCTGCCCGAAAGCCCATTTTCCACAGGTGTATGTTCCTGAAGAGGGCAGGAGGAACACGCATGCCTACATCCACACAAGCCCTCCCCCAGCTCCCTTGCAGTGGGAAACCGGCTGCTCCCATGTTGCCAGGATTCTGCACTGGGCACTGAAGAGAGGCCACTGATGATTGGACAGTTCTCCATACCCTTGTGTCTGGGAGAACCCGCTGATTTCCTGCCCCCCACTGTAATCTGGCCCCCTGTTCATTTGGGTGTGTCTGACACTTGTGGCCTCGTGTCATTTCATGGGCATGATGGGGACCTTCTCCTTCGGAGTCCTGACCATACCTGCCCCTTGCAGGTGGATTTCAAAACAGTAGGCACATTTCTAGCTTTTGGTCTCCATCAATTCACCTGATATGGAAGGGAAATTCCTTGGCTTTCTAGTTTCTTGTGTGTTCTTGGTACTTGCTGCCGATGAAGCCATTTGCCTTTGAGGCCCCTCCGAACGCACGGGCCTGACAGGTGCAGTGGGTAAGCTTACACACTGCTGCACGAGCTCAAACAGCTGAACCTCTGGGACCCGCAGTTTTCTTTCTTTGTTAAACAGAACCAATTACTCTGGCAGCCCTTTCCTTACAAGATTCTTGTAAACCGAATGATGCCACACTCTAGTTCCTTTGAAAGGTTAAAAGAGAAATTCAAGGGGAAAAAAGCAGTAGAAAGATATACAACAAAATGTTATCTGTTGGTGGCTATCCCTGGGTAAGGGGATTATGGAGAATTTTTCTTCTTCTCATTTGTAAATTTCAGTAGTGAATACATCAGATATTCATTTAATACGTAAGCGTATGCCATGATTTTATTGATGTTTTCCTTAGTTCTCTGAAGACACTGGCTACTCAGAGACAGAAGGTGTCCTCAGCATTTTAAAGTCTTGTTAGAAACCTCTTCATCCTCTGCCCCAGGGATGGAGGCTGAGAGGAGAACGAGAATACTCGGAAGCCTGAAACTGAGAAATGATGTTGTATTCATAACTAGACTAGGCATTTTGCTGCCCGTGAAAGGCAGTGGTTGATGTTGCTTCAGGCCCTCGCTGAGCAGCTGGCAAGGCCCAGCCCGGGGGCCCCCGTCCTTCACTCTGCCCATGACCCGTGCCCGGTTGTATCTAAGTCACCTTTGGTACTTGGAGCTTCAGACAGGTTTTCTAGTTCTTTCCATTCACATTCAGCTCATTAAATTGTGAACCTTGGCTGTGTTTTCAGTGCTTCCTAAAGCAGCCACGGAGAAGCCCACCCTGGAGAAACCAGTCAAGGTTAGCTCTGCTTGGTGCCTTGAGGCTGAATTAGTTCCTTCTTTTGGAGGGATGGGGGCGAGGGTGCAGCTGTGCAGGTGCACCGGTCCGAGGCCCTCTCAGCCGGCTGATTTGCTCTCACCTCACTTTCCAGATGCCTCAACTACACGCCAGGCCTGGAGATGCCTCTGCTTCTGAGGCCATTGGTCTGGTTGGGAGGAGAAAAGCAGAAGGGGCAAGATAGTAAGACCCCTTGAAAGCATGCTCAGCACGAGTAGGGACGGCCACAGGGAGGCGTCCGGTTTCATGGGGATGGGCAGCTGGCTGTTGATGACCCCCACAAGCCAGACCTTGGAGGCAACTGTATTTTAATAAAAATGGAGAGCTGCTTGGTGCCCCTGTCACTCAGGTGACGGAGCAACTGAGCACCGCCCGTGTTGACTCACAGGGATGCTGACGTGGGGAGGGAGAAGAGCGATTTCTCTATTTTCCTGCTTCCGCCAAGCCTCTGCGAGGCTGTCCTGCCTGGGAATTTGCAATCACTTTGACGGTAGCCAGGATATTTCCCCTCCTGCTGACTGCAGGGGAAAAAAAAAAGAAAAAAGAAAAAAGATTTTGCTAAGCAAATGAAAGATGTGAATAAGATTAAAGGGAGAATATTTAAATTACAGAAACTTAGTGCTTTCAAGCATACTCAAGCACTTCTGAAGCACCCATTTAGGGACTGCTGATTGATAAGAGGCGATGAATTATTCTTATCTCATCACTGACGTGCCAGTCCCTGGCTCTCTGGAGGGCAACACTTGGTTAACCTAATTTGAATCTAATTTGAAAGACTTAAAAGTAATAAAACAAGTATGTGCTTGAACCTAATAAAGCCTAATTTATTTAATAGCACATTTCTTAAAGAATTTCATTTTAGAGCTGGAAGGGACCTTTGAAATCATCCCTTTATTTTACAAATAAAGAAACTGAGTCCCAGAACAGGAAAATGTTTTGCTGTAGGCCGCACATAATGACCGTCTGCACTGGGGGCTTGAACTCTGGGGCCCCGAATCCCACTTGGGGCCTTTTGCTCTACTCCAGGCTCACCCTACAGTTGTGCGTGTGGCCGATTCAGACCCCCTGCCAAGCTGTGGGAAGCGGGTGGGGAGAGGGTGTCTACGCCTTGGGCCAGCCGGAATGACTTCCTGGTGAGAATCCTGACAGGTGGCCAGTTGGCCTGGCCCAGCCCCTTCCACTGACCCAGCACCGTCAGTACCCACCAGATCTCCCCCCTCCTGTCTGTGGCTTCTTCTCCCCAGGCCAGAGTGGTGGTGTCAAGTCTGCCCTCCCTGGGCTGGTAAGTAACGGGGACTTGGAGTCACCCAGCACTCCACTCGGCGAACCCCCTTGGAATAAGCTGAGACTGGGAAAATGCTCTAGACGTTCTGAAATCCACAGGCCCATAGGGTTTTGGTGTGGCACTGCCTCCCGAAGGCCAGGTCAGTATCTGTGGAGGTGGTTGGGGCATGAGCCAGAGAAAGCCCATTAGGACGGACCTTCCTTCCAAGCTGACCTTGGGTTCGTGATAGCATTTCATGGAAGCAACTTGACAGGGGTGTTTTCTGTCTCAAGGCTGCCCTTAGTGCAGAGGCACCCTTCATGGCAGAGCACAATGCCTGTTCTTTACCTACCTCTCACGCTGGGAGTGGAATTTTGGGAACCTGCCTGATCCGTAATAGTTCACACTTACTGGGTGTGCCCCTCACTATGCCGAGCGACATCCGCATTAACTCACTGGATCCATTATCTTATAGGGAAAGGAATAGAATCTCAGAAAGCACGAGTGACTTGCCCAAGGCCACACGGGAGAACCGGTATTTGACCAGGCACATGGCTTTGGAGCAGATGCTTGGCCATTCTGCCTCTCTCCATAAAGAAGCCCTTGAGGGGCATCGAGAGGCCCTTGAGGGAAGAGGAAGGAGAAGTGAGCTGCTTCCTCGGGCTAAGTCTGGTCCCCAGCAGGTCCCCGGCATCACTGGTCTAGGCCAGCGGTTCTGGCTACCCCGGGACTTCCTGGATCCTGACCACCCTACCTTCCAGAACTTTGATAATTGCCTTTCGAAAATCTTTGGTGCTTTTAAGGAAAGGAAAAATTCAACCTAAATGCAGCTATCAAATTAAAACCGAGGCTTTGTGCATGAGAGGCCAACTGTGAGCTTTTTACTGCTGCTTTGGGCAACACCTACAAAGAGACGGAGAAACACAGGCAGCCCCGCCTGCTCTCAGCAGGGGTATAACCTCCGTGTGGTCGTACTGGCGGTGGAGTTCATCGCTATCTCAGGAAGCATCCGTGGGTCTCATTACCCTTGTGAGTGGGGGCCGAGGGGGGACCCTGAGCAGAGTTGAGGACGAGCACCATGCCATGCCGGCTTCAGCCCCCTGCCCCCGCCGTGTACGCAGGTCATACACACTGACTGTGGAGCCTGCCTGGACTGGCCGTATGCATGTGTGTGTTTGGGGGCTCGACCAGCCAGTGCGGGAATGAGTTGAAGGGGCAGTGACATTTTCTTGATTGAAGAAAGCAGGGTTGTGGTCAGATGTCAAGGAGGCAAGCACGTCCTACGGCATCACACCCTGTTGTCTGGCACTTGAGTAACTAGAACTTGTGTGTAGGGTTCAGACCCTCCGTGGTTTCCTGAAGAGAGTCTGGGCCGGCGTTCAGTCTTCCACAAGCCGGCCCTGACCTACCTGCCCACGTTTTTTTCTCACTAAGTACCAATAATGATAATTTTTGTATTTGTCTATACAAAATGTTCTTATATTCCCTATTTCTTTGAATCTTTTTAGCAGTCATTTTTCACGATGAGAACATAGGCGCAGAGAGGTGGGAGGACCTGCCCAAAGCTGCTACACAGCGGGGGGGAGACTGTGGCCGTGGGAGACTGTGCATTACCCTTGGGAGTACTTGATGCCCCTCCCTAGGGACAGGTTACACTTTCCTGCCCTAATAACATGAGGGTTTGGCTTGGACTGGCTTTGGCCCCTGGAATGTGTGGGCGTAAATGGCACGTGTCACGTCTGAGTCCACTTGTGATTTTCCATGTCCCTTCTCTCTGCCAGAAGACTGGCAGTATCCCAGACAGCGGCTGCTCTGTCGGCCTGGATCCTGAGTCCTGGAGGGACATGGAGACCCACCACGGACATGTCACATGCCTGAGAAGTAACCCATTGCCGTGGTCGGCCACCGAGATGTTGGGGTCACCCGTTACTGCAGCACGGCTAAATCTGAGCTGACCGCGTGGTGGTCAAACGTGGCTCGGTTCTAGACCTCCTGAGAGTGGACCCCTACCACGTTTATCCCCTGCGTCCCCGACAAACCACCCTGCTTGTTCTCACCTCCATTCGTTTCTTCATCCTGCATCTCTGCCCAGAGCTCTGCTGAAGTCCTGCCCATCTTCTAGAGTCATGCTTGGAATTTACCTCTTCTGTGACGCTTTCTGAGTACCAAGCACTTAGCAGCATTTACTTATTATGTGCTTACTTCTTTTAATTCATCTCATCTTCGCCCCATGAAATAAGCCCTATCTCTGTTGCCATATAAGGTGGAGAGAGGTAAAATAGTCTAAGGCAGAGCCAAGACTCGAACCCCACGCTCCTTCCACTTCATTACCCATTCTCCTTCAGTTCCCTGTTACATTTCTACACATCTCTTCTCCTCAGCTATTAAAGTGCTTCTTTATCTGATTGATCACATTTTCTTTCATTCTTTTTTTTTTTTAATAACATATAATGTATTATTTGTTTCAGGGATACAGGTCTGTGATTCATCAGTCTTACACAATTCACAGCACTCCCCATAGCACATACCCTCCCCAATGTCTATCCCCTAGCTACTCCATACCTCCCACCCTTCTCCCCTCCAGTAACCCTCAGTTTGTTTCCTGAGATTAAGAGTCTCTTATGGTTTGTCTCCCTCTCTGGTTTCATCTTGTTTCGTTTTTCCCTCCCTTCCCCTATGAGCCTCTGTCTTGTTTCTCAAATTCCTCATATCAGTGAGATCACATGATACTTGTCTTTCTCCGATTGACTTATTTCACTTAGCATAATACCCTCTGGTTTTATCCACATTGTTGCAAATGGCAAGATTTCATTTTTTTGGATGATTGACCACATTTTCTTGATCTGAGTTTAGGTATAAATTCTACCATTAGAATGGTATGACCTCGGGCTGGTCACTTAATTTCTCTGAGCCTCAATTTCCTCTTTGTATCCCCCACAGCACCTAGCAAGGTGCCCAGGAAATCCTGATTGAGCAAATGGATGAACTCTCTAAGCCCTAGTTTGCCCATGTGTAAAATGAGAGTAATAATGGAATCTCCTTCATAGGGTTGACTAGCACAGGGCAAGGCACATGGTAAGATGTATGTGATACAATGTAGCTGTTATTATTATTAGCTGTAGGAAATTATACATATAGTATATAATATACAGAGAAAAACTCTTGCTTCTCACTATGGGAATTGGGGAAATCTAGCTTCATGGCAGAAGTGATTTGAGTGGTCATTGTAGAAGGCCCAAAAGAATCTGGACACAGAGATGAGATGAAGGGCAGGGCATCTTAGGCAAAGGGAACAGCATAGATAAAGATACAGAGACAGTGTAAGTCTGAAAATCTTAATCCTCCTTCCCCCAGTTATACCATTATCAGGGTCAGATCTAAGGAAATAATCCTAAATATGAAGAGATTTTATGCATAAAGACGGCCACTACAGTATTTATAAAGATGAGAACATGGAGCTAACTGGTAAGTCCAACAATAGGGAAGTGGTGAAATAAATGACCTTATATTCTCCCGATATATTATTATCCGATATATAACATTATATTATAATTGTATCAGAAGTATGTAGTAAGGGAAATGTTTATGAAAGATGCTATGTGGGAAAAAAGATAAAATGAATTATCAAGATGGTTACAACTACATAAAAGCAAGATTTAAAACCAAAATTCTAAGGGGCGCCTGGGTGGCTCAGTGGGTTAAGCCTCTGCCTTCAGCCCAGGTCATGATCTCAGGGTCCTGGGATCGAGCCCCACATCGGGCTTTCTGCTCAGCAGGGAGCCTGCTTCCCCCCCGCCCCCTGCCTGCCTCTCTGCCTACTTGTGATCTCTCTCTCTCTGTCAAATAAATAAACAAAATTCTACATAAATAAATAAATAAATAAATAAACACAGAAAGTCTAGGAGGAAATAGTAATAGGAGTGGCTTCAGAGTAATGGGGTTTGGGGATTGCTCTGATAGATTTAAGTTTTCCTTACATTAATCGCTATTACTAGAGCTAACCTTTATTGAGCACTCACTATGTACTAGGCATTGCACTAATATTTTACATATACTATCTCACTTAATCCATACAACCCAATGAGGAAGGTCCTCTTGTTAACCTACTACAAATAGAGAACCTAAGACTTCTATATTTATACAATAACCATGTAATTACTTATATAATAGGAAAGCCATATATTTACTGCATTTATGTACTACATAACTAAGAAATAAGAGATTCAGATTCCCCCCTCCTTTTTTTTTTTCTTTCTTTTTTTTTTTTTTTTTTTGCTACTTCGGAGATAAAATACACATTGTTCTGCATATTTCCTTATGTACTGATACTCTTATTTCTTTACATTTCTTAAAGTGATATTGGGGTCAAAGTATAGGTGCACTTTCTTTAATTTTGAACTCATTTTAGAGTTACAGAAAAGGCGCCAATATAGTACAGAGATTATACAGCAATAAAAAAAGAATAAAATACTGGTCCATGGTACAACGTGGATGAACCTTGAAAACATTATGCTAAGTGAAGGAAGCCAGACACAAAAGTCATACGTTATGATTCCATTTATATGAAATGCCCAGAATAAGTAAATCTATAGGACAGAAAGCAGATGGGTGGTTGCGTGGGCAAGAAGACGGGGAATGGAGGATTGTGAGGTGGTTTCCTTTTGAGGTGATGAAAATGCTTTCAGATGAGTGGTGCCGGTTGCACAACTTGGTAAATGTAATAAAGCTACTGAATTGTGCACTTTAGAAAGGTGAATTTTATGGAATGTGAGCCATATCTCAATAAAGCTATTATTTAAAAAAAAAGAAAACAGTACAGGGAGTCCCATATACCCACCACTGAGGTTCCCCTAATATTCACAATGGGGAAATGATTGGATAAATTGCAGGATGGCACTACTACTACAGAATAGTAAAAGTACAGAATAGTACGATTCCTTCCCCCCCAAAAATTGTTTAAAAGGAATGAAGCCCCTTTATATGTGTGTATATGTTACCTTACGTTTGCAGTAGTGTACATAAAATAATGCAAGTACGCAGGTGAGCTTAATACTGGTTACTCAATGGCAGAATTAAGAGAGGACAGAGGGAAATTATGCAGTTTGTTTTTACAACCCTCTCGTTTAATTCAGTATAAAAGGTCATGTAATTTTTCTAACTTTTTCAATTTAAAAATATTAAGAAAAGAAGGACAAGAGATGCTGCCCCTGGGATTTCCCATGACTAGATAGTTATCTCTAGGTTTTAAGCAGTAAGATGTTTATTAACGTCCCACATGCAGGAGTCCAGCACCATCAGCTCCGGGGAGAGATGGAACCTGAGTGGGAATCCTGGGGAATAGAGGGAGGAGTAGGAAGGCTAGTTAAGGTAACAGCTTCTGAGTTGGGCAGAAGCACGTTTGAATCCCAGCTCTCTACCACCTACTGAGCTATGGACCTTGGGCCAGTGGCTTCACTGCCCCGTACCTTGTGGGAATAACTAGATGTCCTCTTTCACTGAGCTTTCATGAAAATAAAATGAGATCATTCATGCAAGATGCTTAGCACAGTGCCTGGAACACAATAGTCAATAAATGATAGGCATTATTATTATCGATATTATTTATAGTAGATGTTTCCCAGTTGTTTGAGGAGTGGGAAATGGTGGCTATAAACATCTAGAGGAGGAGATGATGACCTCAACCTTGCCAGGCCTACCATGCTTCCCGACACCTAAGTTGATGTGCTCCCATGCCACCAGTCTGAGAACCGACTTTGTTCTTGCTGGTATTATACCCAGCTAAAGTACAAGGCTCCGTTTCCCAGCGTCCCTTGCAGCAAAGAGCAGAGGAGTTCTTGGGTGACCCTTCCCTCTGGGAAGATGGCCTTTTGCTCCTTCCTTTCTCTTTATGCTTCTGTGGCCTGGATCCATCCCACAGATGGTGGCCGGAGCCCTAGCAGCACTCTTGGCCCGTGCCACAACTTCAAGGAAGGAAGCCACACCCTCGGGATGGTGGGCCAGGGGCACAGGAGCCTGAGACCTTGCTGCCCGTGGGGTCGCCATGCCAGCCCCAGCTCACCTTCCTCTGGACTGCTTTTATATGAAAGAGCAATAAACCTCTATGTTGCATAAACCCCCTCTCTGGGTTGCCTATACTATGAAGATAAACCCAGCCCCAACTGAGTCCTCACGAAACAACTAACCTAAAAAGCAACAACTCCTGGCTAAGAGCAGGTGAAGGGTGTGACCTCGGGAGGGGCTGGCCGCCTTCTCCTGGGTGAGGTCGGAGGCGGGGCTTGGCCCGGACACTTACTCATCACCGATGTAGAGCTGAGGCCAGACCTCGTTGACGTGGGTGTACTGAGGACTGCCCTTCCAGAAGAGACGCTCCAGCTCGAAGGCTCCGGGGGTGCAGTACTCATCTTCCACGTCCCCCTCCCCCTTGGGCAGCAGCCTCTTGGCAGATGGGTAGGCATTTTGGAGGCTTGTCTTTGGTTCTCGGGATGTCATTTTGGAGCCGCGGGATTTTCTTTCCTTCCTGCAATTGGTCATGAGAGAGGGTCAGGATTTGGGTTAGCAGGGGACGGAGGTAGGGAATGGTCTTTACAAAAAGAGGTGGGGATAAGCCGATCTTAAGATTCAGCAGGCATTTCCCCTGCCTGCTTGGCTCCCACTTCCTCTTCCCAGGCCGCAGGGGTAACCAAGGAGGGCCATGATGGCAGTTAAGCAACATGTCACTGACATTCCAGTCTGCTTCAGTGCGAGAGGGCTGGCGGCCCTCTGACATGGGCCAAGGAGGTTTGCAGCAGACCTAAGACAGGCTTCGAGCCTCAGAAATCCCTGTAGGCTGCCAGTCCTTTGCTTCCTTTCTTTTAGCTTTTAGCCCTGCTTTGGTGCCTAGCTTTTCCTTTATCCAATTGGAATCTGCTGGCTCTGGCCATGAGTTCCTGCCATGCCAGGCGTGTGATTCTCCACACCTGCAGGGAGCTGCCGGCCAGTGGAAAGGGCACACCTGGAAATTGAGAGCCTGTTTGATCTGAGCAGCCACGTGCATTCTGGGAGCGTCAGGAGCCCTCGGGTGGAAGGAGGCTTGGCTGCGTGAGGGTTCCTAGACGTGTTAGGACGGTTGAAGGCCATGTTGGCGGCTCTCCCGCTAGGGCGTTGGCGGTTGTGCTGACTTACCAGGGGTCAGAGAGATGTTCCAAGCTGGAAAGCTGTGTTTGCAGATTGAAGTGCATATTTGGAGAGCTTGTCAGGCTCTGCAAATGGAATGCGGGGGAAGAGTTTCCATTGTCCCCAAGGAAAGGAATTCGCTGTGGAATTGGGCAGCATTTGTTCCCTGAGCTGAGAGGCTGATCCATCTGCACTCAGATAGCCCGAGGGGAAGTTAGGCTCTGAGACTGGAGGGGAGGAGAAAAGGGCTGCGCGACTGAGAAACAGGAAGGTGAGAGATGGAGAGGGAGTGTTATTTATTTAACACATACTTATCTGGAACTTACTTTGTGCCAGACACTGTTCCAAGTGCTTTACAATTATTTACTCATTTAATCTTCTTAACAACCCTCCGAGGTAGGCATTATTATATTATCTCTATTTTACAGATGAGGAGAATCGTAAATTGAGGATGTCTGTAACACATGGTCTCAGTCCTCTGAGAAAGAAATAGTTGCTGGGGGTGGGGGGGGTGAGTGTGCAGTGTGAGGGAGGGCAGGCCAGGGATTTGAAGAATGTAAAAAAGTTTGCTAGCTTGGGGCGCCTGGGTGGCTCAGTCGATTAAGCCTTGACTCTTGGTTTCTGCTGAGGTCAAGATCTCAGGATTGTGAGATTGAGCCCTGCGTCGGGCACCACACTCAGCACAGAGTCTGCTTGGGACTCTCTCTCCCTCTCCTGCCCCTCCCCCCACACATTCACACACGGTTTTTTCTCTTTCTCTCAAATAAATATCTTAAAAAAAAAAGTTTGCTAGCTCCAAAGACCAGTAGGATCATGTCAAACGACTTAGAAACCAACTCAGAGAGGCTCCCACTTAACAAAAGGGGACAATTCGAACATGAATAATAATAATAACTGCAATGGACTGAAACATCAAACATTTAAGTCATAACGATACTTAAAACATGATTCACTGTTGGAAGATGTCGGGGAACTGCTCATTATTTTGAGGAGAGATAAGTAAAGGGAAAGAATCTAGCATTTATTGTTCCTTTCTCACACAAACTGTACTACTGGGTGGATGAGGGAAATTTGCTCTTTTATAGAAGTATTCCAGATAATAAGGAAGAAAGTCCCATTTTACAACACGTGACAGACTATTGGATATAGGCATTCAGCTCTGACTGTTCACCACACAAGAAGAGAGAATCCGACATTATGGACCTTCTATGGGGGGAACACACTATTGCCATGAGAGTCTCGCCAAAGGCAAACCTGAATCTTAGCAGAGCCCTCAGAGTCTAGACCTAACAACCAATTTGCAGGAAACTCCAAGAGGACAGCTAAATTATACCATAGGTCCCTACCTTTTAGAAACATGTATCAAAATATTCACAGATGAAATGACATAATGTCTGGGATTTGCTTCAAAAATATTCTTGGAAAAATGTAACAATACATTGTGTATGGGGTGGGGAGTAGAGGTGGTGGTAGGTAAGAGGCAGGATTGGACGACATGGATGGTGGTGGTTGGGGTTGGATGATGGTTGCAAAGTAGCTACTATTTCTCTTTGTGGGTCTTTGATATTTTTCATTAAAAAATGTTAAGGAAAGGAAAGGGCTGAAACTGCTCTGAGGAACTGGATTCTCCTAAGTTCAAAGCAGATGAATTAAAGGATCACTAGCTAGCTGTGTGTCTTTGGGGGTCATGGGAAGCCAGAATCTGTGACTTCCTCCTGCAACATCTTGATTTGGGGGTGGTGGCAACAGAGGCGACCCTTCACTGGATTCTCTCAAAGCATGATCGAAAGACCACCTCTGTCTGAATCATCCGGCACTTGCTAGAAATACAGATTCCTGGGTTACCTCCTGGACTGGGGCTAGGGGCCTAGGATATGTATGTTAACAAGGTCCCAAGTGAGTCCAGTGCTCACCGAAGATTGACAGCGATTGCCCAAGAGTGTGGCTGAAGAGGCAAGGAGCTGGGAAGTCAAGAGAAGGATAGAGAAGGATAAAGGTGTTCAGCATACTTCCTATCTTCTCATTGAAGGAGAGGCCCGATCTCCAGCCCAGAAGAAGGTGCAGGACTGGTGGGGGAGGGAAGAGCTGGGTGACCTTCCCCGGGGACGCCCTGACGATGACTCCCTGGTGTTTATTTCTTGAGCCCCAGGGTCTGACAGGTAGTGAATGCATGGAATGAGTGAGTGACTGGCTGAGGGGGAGGGTGAATAAGGCCTGTGCTGATAAGGACTCAGCCAGAGCTGATGAGGCAGGACTGAGTCCTTTGGCTAATAATGGAGGAAGGGCCATTAGCCATGGGTACCAGGCAGCACGGATAGTCTCCTGTGGTTGCTCAGGCCCAAACTCTGCTGTGGGGCCTGCCTGCTGGTGTTTCCAGTCACAAAGGGAGGAGTTGTTCCCAGGGATGGCCAGAAACCTCTGTGACGGGAACCCGCCCAAACAACCCTGTCTGCCACTAAAGGAGGCTTCCGAGAGGTGATTTGAGGGAGACGCTGGAATAAACTGCCTTCTGAAACCTCTGCCTGCCTCCTTTGGTCGCCGAAGCTGACCTCACCCTTGCCGAGGCTGTTCCTCCTCCATTGTACTGTGGAAGGAGCCATCCCCATCCCCATCTCCGTGCTGAAAGCCTCGGCTGAATTTCCAGACAGAAGAGGAAGTGGTGCGGTCTACCCAGAGCAGCTTGGCACGCAGAAGGAGCTCTGGGATCTATTATCCTCCAGGGCGCAGATTTGATGGGGGAAGAGAACAAAGCAAAGAACAGTCCAGAAACCACAGACCTGTAATCTTTCCAAATCCTGAAGGCGGCCCGTGTGCATCCCTCTCTGCGTGGCTCCCAAATTTCTGAATCTCAGAGAGGCCGAGAGCGTCTGTTTCCCAGACCACAGCCAAAATGGAAGGGGAAGACAAATCTGTTCTGTTTGGTTTCCATAGATTCGACCCAGAGATTAACTGCCAAGGTCTCGATGACACACACAATATCAATCACAGGCTAAATGTCATAATGAGAGCTGGGCAGGTTGTCAAGAGAGGCCTCCAGGTTTCTGTTACAGCTTCATATTTAAAGGTTTGGTCCCAGGAAACCAAATGCCAACCTGAAGGCTACTTGGCCTGTCTCCTCCTCACAGGATAGCAAACTCAGGCTCCTTCCTGGAGGCGCCCGGCAGGTAACATTGAGCAGGGGAGTGGTCGAGTATTAGAGGATAAAACAGACAAAACCCCCTAACCATTGGCCTCAGACAGAAGACAACAGGGAGTGGTGGGGACTGTGGCAGCGAAGGGAGCAACTGTTCCCCTGATGGGCACAGCAGCTTGCCCTTCCCTATGGGAATGTGAGCCAGATTGTCTGTTATTTTTATAAGAAGTCAGAAAGCCAGAATTTTGTGAGAAATCTGCTGCTGTTTACATGTAGGCAGCTGAAGGAGATACTCTCCTTGCTCCGTTCCATTCCTCAGCTCACATGGCTGCCATGTAAGTGGGAAGTCCCCTCACACTACACAAAAGGCTTCCTCCCTCAAGCCCCTGTATCTCCTTGCTGGAGGGTATTTTCTGGTCATAGCACTGGTTAGGCCTAAAATAGGAGGAGTTACCCTCAAAAGTTATTGCTCATGAGGGGCAGGCGTTGGTGAATAGGTACCCCAGATTCCTCCCCGCTCAGTGGGAAGTCTGTTCTACACAGTCTCCCGGAGGCTCCTCAGAGGCCTCCAGCCCCCACTGCCTGGAGAGGTAGCCTGCTCACCCTCGTCCTGTGGGGGCTCTCTTCCCTCCCAGACTCCCCTCATTCTGCTCCACACGCCTGAAGCACCTCGCAAATAAGCAACTTGAACCCAAACCCTGGTCTCAGGGTCAGCTCTCGAGGGAACCTAAACTAAGACACTTTACTGCTAGTTTTAAAATGTTTGAAGATACTGTGATAATAGAGAATTCAGAGGCCAAGTGATACTTGACCACGAAGGCCTAGAGTGGCATTTCCCTCTGTGAAACAGTGGCCTTGACTTTGAGGTGCTGTTTCCAGGAATAATTCACACAGGGTCCCCTTGTTAATTCTGACTCCATTTCATAATTTTCGATGGTATAGCTGACCTTTGTTAAAGGTGTCCCCTGCCCAATGAGGGAAGGCTTTGAATGAATTCGAAACTGTCGTTTCAACACTGTGATTGGGCTTTATATAAAAACAAAACAAACACCTTATTAGTTTTTGTTTTGTATGTGTGTGTGTGTGTTTTTAATTAGAAAAAAAATATTAAAATGTCAATGCTGTGAGCAAGTGGCAGGACTCTGGGAGATTTTTTTTTCTCTTTTCTATTTTGGGGTTCTTCGAATAAATAATCATATTTTATAATAAATCACCATGTCTATATTTTTAAACTGTGCTGACCAAACAGAACAGCTGGGCAGGAAGCTGCCTGTGACTTCTAATTTGTGATTTCCACTCTGTCTTCCTTGCTCCCTGGACCTGGCACTTTTCCTGGGCCCCCCCCACCTCCCCGTCCCTCTCTCCCTACATTAGCTGGCTCGAGGTCCTTGTCTGCTCTCACAGCCCCAACGATTGTTGAAGACGCTTAGGTCTATACATTGCATCCCTCTTGAGTGTCACTTTTTTCTTGGTAAAATGGAGCTGTAGCCGGAAGGGTAAAGACAGTTTTAAAATCAAGCAACAGGCACAGTTGGTTGAGTGTCCAACTCTTCGTATCGGTTCAGGTTGTGATCTCAGGGTCGTGCATTAGGCTCCACGCTCAGCGAGGAGTCTACTGGAGATTCTCTCTCCCTCTCCTTCTGCCCCTCCTTTACATGGGTGCACAGGCTCTTTCTCTCAAGTAAATAAATAAATAGATAAATCTTTTTAAAAAATTAAAAAATAAAAACAAATAAACAAAAACCCAACCTGAACTCTTTCTAAGGTGGAGGATGGGAGCAGTCGGGTGGAGAGACGCATTATTTATTTCAGTGGGAAAACTAAATCTCTAAGTAGACCCTTGAGCCTGCAAAGACTGGCCAGGTAACCACGGAATGTGAGCCACAGAACAGGCCTCCTGCCTCTTGCTTGACAAAAAAATACCACCTGGGGCCCTTCAGATGAGAAAAAAGTCTTAAGTCCTGAAGTATGACCAGGAGGTGGTGGAAGGAAACAAAGAAAGCTAAATTATTCTGTACAAGGAAGCATGGGGAGTTTTGAGCCTTCTGGAACATTCCCCAAAGGGGCAAAGGGCCCTGCTGAAGGGACAGGGGGGAGGATGTGGGCTGCAGACAGCCAGGTGTGGAGTGTCCAGCACCCACCATTCTGCTGAGAACAGGGATTCCCAGTGCTGAACTGGGCAGTGCCCTAAAGCTATGTCAGCCCTCTCTTTGTCACCCTAAGCCTTGAAACAGTTAGATGCAAGAGACCTCCATGCTGGTGGTGGTTTTGAGAAATCAAAGGGAAAGAGGTTTGAGCAGGTGGAGAGAAGAGACCACAGGTTTATGAAGCAGCATGTACAATACTCACTAAAATAGTCAACCCTAGCTAGATGCTTATTTTAGGATGATGGAATTGTGTGTGATTCTTCTTTTTAAGGCACAATCTATTCTAAACGTTCTGTGTTGAACATGTATCACTTGAGTATATGAAAGGGGGGAAAAAAACCTGTGAAAGTTCTATTTTAGAATTGTTCTGGACAAAGTAGATGCTCCCCCTACGCCTGTGGGCCAAGGCACGGGAAGGTGACCTACAGGACAAGGCCTGGCCACGTGTTTCTTACATCTCCCAGAGCACTGAGTGCCTTCCCAGTAAGTGTGAGTGCCCCGAATGGAGCCATGCCCTCCTTTAGGCCTCTGGTAGCAGAGCGAGGTCTAGGTCATGTCAGAAGGTCATTCTAGGGATGCCTGGGTGGCTCAGTCAGTCAAGTATCTGCCTTCAGCTCAGGTCATGATCCTAAGGTCCTAGGATCGAGTCCCGCATCGGGCTCCCTGCTCAGTGGAGAACCTGCTTCTCCCTCTGCCTGTGCTCTCAGATAGATAGATAGATAGATAGATAGATAGATAGATAGATAGATAGATGGATGGATGATGGGAAAGAAAAGAAAAAGGAAAAGAAAAAAAAAGGGGAAGGGAAAACTAAATAGGTACAGGGCCTTGGAAGAGGCCCATGTAAGTGTTGGGTTCTGAAGCTTTGGGGTAAATCCACCTCTGAAGGAAACTTCCTTCCCTTCTGACTGGAGACAGACCTCAGCTGAGGAGAGCAGCCCCCTTCCCCTGCCCTGTGGTGTCCGAACCAGCATCCTCGACTTGCCTTACCTGATCTTGCTTTAGCCTAAGTCAGCCAACATCAAGGGCACTCCAGTGGCTCACAAATGGGCACGAGGGATGGCCTCGTTTTCTTTTTGACTTCACCTCATAAGTTAGGCCTGGCCCTGCCCTCCACCCCCAGGCTTTCCTCACACATCCCTCTGTTAAGTACCAGGTGTGGGCTGGGCCAGAGAGATCTCTGCCTTCTAGAAGTTTTTGGACTAGGAGAGCAGTTCCTAAAGTAATCTTAAAACAACCTCCTCTCCCTTCGAGGTCATTCTGCCTCGGCGCATGTGGGTACATGGCGTATTTACCTTCCTAGTGTGTTGGGATCGTGGGGCAAAGTTCATCTGTATTTAAATCCATGCACACCACACTTCCTCAGCGACACCAGCCAGGTTGGGCTTGGAATGCACCATGAGAGAGGAGGGAGAGTAAAACTGTTACTGTGGTGAGATAAGTTACTCTGTTAGGAGAGTAATACCTTGTGAAGGGGTATGTGAAGGGCTGGAATTTGGCGGCAGCATATGTACATAAATAAACAAATTTTTAATTTACTGCAAGTCAGTGCTTGTCTTTACGCATCTTTAACCTATAAAAATGATCCCACCTAGGAAATAAAAGTTGTGGATTTTTAAAAAATTAAAACCTGGACATGAGAACCCGGGAATTTTTTGTTGCCTATAATTTAATTCCTAACGTATCTGACACATTCCAAGTTTAAGGGATTTTTTTTCTCTTCGGTTCTGGCAAGCATGTTAACAGGAGGCAATTATGTGAATTAATAGAAAATCCTTTTATTAAAAAAAAACAGAAAAGCCTTCATTTAAAGAGGTAATTTAATATTCCTTCTGTGATGGTGTTGATGTCCTAACGTGTTTGATTAACTCTTCAGATGGTTTCAAAGCGCTTCAGGGTGGTAATTTATGAACTCCTGATTGATATCCCCAATCTTGGTTTGGCAGAGTTGAGCCTCCCGGAAACCATGAGGAGGCTGGAGGCCGGTACTCGGCTTCCTCCTCAGACATGGGAGCGAGCTGGGATGGACTGTACCTCTGTGGCCTGGACCCCAGTGGGGGAGAAGAGGCTCTGGCGCAGGGGACAAGAGACCGTGACGTCTGACCAGGCCAGCTGTGGTTCCTGACTCCTAAGCAGCTGGGCTTTTTGCCTCTTCTGAGGATGTGTGGAAATACTGTGGGAGCTTTCATAGCTCATGAATCCAGGAATGGATGGCCTCTTACCTCAGAACTTTCTAGAACTATTTCCCACTGTGTGTCCCCCCAGAACACGAGGCTTCTGTGAATGGGAAAAGATGAGATGGGGTAGATGGTGGGCGTGCAGCCCTCGCTATGGGCTTGCCACCTCTCCATTTCCCTGTCTAGGCTTCTGTTACTCACTAGGCTTGTCTCAGTACTGTGCAGAGGCGGCTCTGGGCCTTGGGAGGGCTTTGGGCCACTCACTCACTTCTTAAAGCTGCCACGAATGCTCACTGAGTAATTAAGGCCTGGCAGGATCCCGGGAAATAATCCTACAGTTGTTGCCTTTATTGTGTACCCGGGGATAATCTACTCTCAAACCTCTTAGACAATGAATAGCTGCCCCCACTTCACAGATGAGCAAAATGAGGGTCAGAGGTTAGTAACACGATACCAAGTGGTATGACTGGGGCTCCCCCCCAGGCAACCAAGCATCCCCACCGTGTCAATAGAAGGTCGCTGTATTCTTGCTCACAAGCTTTACGCTCCTGAGGGCGGGCCTGGGCCTTTCATTTGTGGGCCTCCATCCCTAAGGTGCATCCCAGAGTGGTGTGCAGTCGTGCACAGAGCTCTTGCTGGCCTTGGAGTCTAACAAACCTGGGGTTTGGCTTCCTCATCTGTAGAATGGGGATAATATCCCCGTCACCGGTTGTTGAACTAAATGAGATGATGTAAGTCCTTGGCACATCAACGGGGGCTCATAAAACGTTCCATGGAAGGGGACAAGGAAGCAGTGGGGAGGCCGGATGGGGAATTCCCAGCTGTGTCAGGAGCTAAGTTCTGAGCCAGGAGTAGGGAATAGTAGGTAGAGCCATTCGGCCAGGACCGAGTGTCTCTGTAGGGTATGATGGGATGGGGCATGAATAAGCCTGAACGTCTTCCTGTGGGTGATGGGGCTCATTTGCTCATGTGCAAAGTATAAGCAAGGCTTTGGGGAGGAGGAAAAAGGACTCTCTCCAGCCTGTGGCCATGCCAGGCTGCTATGGGACTTGGCTTTCTATTTACTATGGAAGTGGGGGGCCCAGACCATCAAGGGTCCCTGGGGGCAAACATTCAAACACCGTCTGCTCTGCGGTCAGGCTGCGGAGGTCAAGTAGAGCCGTGACCCTGGCAACACTGCTTGGAGGGGCTCTTCCCTGGGGGCCAGGCCCAGGTTGGAGTCTAGCACCAAGGGAAGCAGGGGAGCGCAATGTCACCCCTGCCCCTACCCCACCCCACGGAGGGGCACCAGAGCACAGCGCCTACGCCGTCAGACTAGAGGTACACTCTGCTCCTGTCTGGGCTGTGGGACATGGACAGACCACTCCCCTCCTTTGGGTCTCCGCTTCCTCATCTGAAAAGTTCCTCCCTCACAGGGCCGTTCTAGCTCTGGGGAATAAATGAGTTCATGCCGAAAAGAAAAGCTTTTGGAACCGTGCCCAACCCGTTGTCAGTACCGGGAAACATTAGAGAGCCAACCCCGGCTGCATGGAGGGCAGGCGGCCCCCTCCCCAAGTGGACTCAGCTGGGCCTTGGCAGGGTTGGGGAAATGCGAACAGCCAGGTCCCCAGCCTCAGTGCCCCTGCTCTCCTCCTCATCCCTTGTGGGATAGACAAGAGCCACAAGAACTCTACCCTCAGACCCAGAGTCCCCTCCAACCCCGTGACACCCCAGGATTGAAATGTTCCCAGGGAGGGTTTCCAACTTACCAGATGGTGGCAAACCATGGGCCCCCTCGTCACCCTTAGCACAGATGTGAAGAACCCCCTAACTCCTCAGACCCTCTCCCACATCCCACCCCCAAACCCAGGCCCAAAGCTCTTTTCTTGTACAGATCTCAGCTCAGAAGTCCTTCAAGCATTGTTTATAAGTGTCATTGGTGGGGCCAAAGTGATTTTTCTCACGAATAGAACAAAAGGGGGCCACAAGCGATAGGTCAGGGCAACTGAACAAATACCACGTAGCAAGGACACTCGGGTGCTGAGGCCTAAAGTGAGGAGGCCTCTCCACACAGGCACCTCACGCCCCCTCCCTTCTTACTTGGGCGCTTTTTCCCTTGGAACGTTTTCAGCTTTCCTGAACAGCCGGAGCCCCCCAGTCCCCACAGCTCTCGGGTTCCAGGCCCGTGAGGAGGCACTGGGCCGCAGGACAAGAGCACCTGGGTCTACAGGGAGAGCCCTGGTCTGAGAGGCAGGATGGCTTCCCACCTTCTTATCTACACATGCTGCTGTTTTGGTCAAGTGGCTCTGTCCCTTGGTGACCCAGTGTCCCCATCTCTACCAGGGTCATCATCCCCATCCTCATCTCCCACCAGAACTGGGAAAAGCTCTAAAAATGGTCACTCTTTCCAAAGAATGCTTAGCGTTATCCAGAACTCAGAGAGAGTTCTTATCCCTGGGATTCTGAGTCCTACATTTGTATTTTGTGCTGCCCTACACAAGATGTGAGTCCCTACAGTGTGTCTCTCTCCCCTCCTGCTGAGATTTCCTTCCCCTCTGCTGGCTGAATGGACAAATGTAGAACTTAGCTGGAAAACGATATGTGACCCAGTGGATCCAATGCCTCACAAGGGCCCGCTGAGCTTTGACCCACCCGATTATCTGTTAGAAATGGTCACTGAACTGGAAGCTCAGATTGAGAGGGAGGGAAGTTGAGAACATTCCATGGAGCCTCTAGAGAAAGATGGGACAACAAGACGCCTGTCATCCTAAAAGGATGTCAGCTGTTCCCTGCCACTCTAGAAACAGAGTAGAAAGGGGTCTTCTAACCCCCACAGCCAGGCCCCCAAAGAACTTGACTGGACCCGACAAGTGTCCACGTCCCCGCCAAAAGGCCTTACCTGTGTGCGCTGGGGCCTGGCCGGGTCAGGAGGTGCTGGTCTGTGGGGCGTGTGGCAGCCGCACACCCGGCCACCTCCACTGGCATCCAAGAACCTATTTTTAGGGTTAGATCTGCTGACGCTGACCTTGTGTGCT
The DNA here is from genome assembly GCA_028534135.1 of Potos flavus. Lineage (NCBI taxonomy): Eukaryota > Metazoa > Chordata > Mammalia > Carnivora > Procyonidae > Potos > Potos flavus. Next base: position 45,702,810 of record CM052894.1, on the reverse strand, counting down.
GCCCGGTCTGGGAAGAGACCCGTGGCATCTGCTTGCAAAGTGATGGGCCAGTGTGACCTGAAACCCTTGACTTCGGGAGCCCTGTCCTTGGAGCCCACACGCTCGTCCCTGGCGCAGCGACAGAGGCAGGACACATGGCCGCCCAGGGCGGGGACAGGCAGGGGCATTTCCCAGCTTTGTCTTCTTGAGATGGACGAGGCCAGGTGTCCGTGGGGCCCTGCCCTGGGCTTTGTTCCAGAACAGCTGGAACAGGGGAGGTTTGCCAGCCAATGCAGAGCCTGTGGGAGGGTTGGGAGCACCCAGACTGGAGAAGGACTCTCCACTCCAGTCTTTTCCCGGAGTTCAGGCAGCCGTCGTAGATGGAATGGGTGCGGCAGTATGGGGGGCAATCTATGAAACACAGCAGACGGAGACTCTGTAAGCCTGGGTTCATTTGCATTGTGTCATTTCATGGGAGACCTGCAGCAAGTGTCCAACCCTTCTGGGCTTCAGTGGGGAAAATAATCACAGTGCTGTCCTCTTGTGATTAGGAGGGCCACATGAGATAAAGTGTGGAAAACTTTTAAAACGATATGAGGAGGACCAAAAATATTTCCAATTCAATAGTCACTCCCAGGTCTCTCCTCTTGGCGATGCCTTCTCTCAATCTCCTGCCTCTTTGGTTCTAGTCTTCTTTGCCCCAGGAGCTCCCTCCCATGCTCTGCTATAATGATCCCCTTTTTTAGTGCTGAGGGCCATATTCCTGTCAAGGCTCCTCTAATATTCTATTAAAATCTTTCCAGGGCTTCCTACAGTTCCTTGTAGTGACTGAGGTGTTCTTGCATCCTTGTCACCTTCTTTGGGGCTTACTCTGATGTGTGAAGGATCAGGGGGAGGGCGAAGGGGTCACCAGACTTCTCGTGTTGGGGTCATTAACTGTCCACTGCAACTTTGTATTCAGCAACCCAAAGATCTTCCTCGCGATTTGCATGTTTAGCTACTGCCAGTTTTATTTAGAGTGATTATTTCTACCAGTATTTTTCATTGTGAAACTGCCTAAAGACTTAGCTTTTATTGATTTCTTGGTGCGAAGAATATTCCCTAGGCCGAGACTCAGGACCTGAGTGTATAACAAGGTCAAAACATCAGGGTCCAAATGTCCTCTCGATCAAGAGCTGAAGCCAGAGCAGCGGGGTCGAAGGCTTTTCTGCAATTACCCCGAGAACTGAAGGAGTCAGAGACGCTGGAACCATCAAAAGTTGGAGAATGACTTCTGTCTAGCTAGGAGTCCCAGCCCTTGCCCTAACCCCAGCCCGAGTCAAGGGTGAAGGAAGCAAAAGGGGTCCCTGAGGATGTAGGTTCAGCAGCGGACAAAAATCAAGTATCCAAAGACACCTGAGATAGATAGATAAATGATTGATGAGAGTGGGAGGTAACGTTTCACACGGTCTAGGAGGGATATTCAAATAAATAAAGGCAAGGAAAGAATCAGGATTATCACCTGCATTAGAGTAGCCCCTACTTGTAGTTAATCAGAATACTGACGACCCTCTCCCCACACCTCGTATGCCCCCAATCCTTCACACATTCAAGTATGCCCAAAAGAGGGTGACAAGACTAGGGAAGGGTGGAAAATTACATCAGTAATTACGAGGAATTGTAGGAAGTCCTGGGAAGATTTTACTAGAAAAGAGTGGTGGTGGTGTCAGGAGACATCTGGTCTGTCTTCTAGCAGCTGAAGGGCTAACCTGTGATGGAAACAATAGCATTTTCTTTTCTTTTTAAGAGTTATTTATTTGAGAGAGGGGGAGGGAGAGAGGGAGAGGGAGAAGCAGACTCCCCACTAAGCAGGGAGCCTGATGCAGGGCTCCATCCCAGGACCCTGAGATCATGACCTGAGCTGAAATCAAGAGTCAGTTGTGGGGCGCCTGGGTGGCTCAGTGGGTTAAAGCCTCTGCCTTCAGCTCAGGTCATGATCTCAGGGTCCTGGGATCGAGCCCCGCATCGGGCTCTCTGCTCAGCAGGGAGCCTGTGTCCCCCTCTCTCTCTGCCTGCCTCTCTGCCTACTTGTGATCTCTCTCTCTGTCAAATAAATAAATAAAATCTTTAAAAAAAAAAGTCAGTTGCTTAACCAATTGAGCCACCCAGGTGCCCCATTTTTTAAAAAAAGATTTTATTTCTTTTATTTGAGAGAGAGAGCATGAGCACAAGAGTCAGGGGAGGAGCCGAGGGGGAGGGAGAAGGAAGGAGAAAGAATCTCTAGCATACTCCACACTGAGTGCAGAGCCTGACTAGGGGCTTGATCTCACGACCCCGAGATCACAACCCTGAGATCATGACTTGAGCCGAAATCAAGAGTCAGAGGCTTAACAGACTGAGCCACACAGGCGCCCCTACAATAGTACTTTCTGCACAACTCTGAGGGCAGAACTCAGGCATTGGGTAGTTCCCCCAAGTGTTGTCTATGTGGACTCAGCAAACACACCATTCTGCCAGGATGGGAGCAAGCCAGGTAACCATCGGCTGGACTTGGTGGTGTCTCCACCGGCTCCACCCTCCAGGGTTTGTCCACCAGGATTCTGTGCAACAGCAAGCTGTACTAGTTCAGGTAAGTGAAGTATGATCTGTAGAAACAGCTGTTATGTTCATTGCAGCTTCTTGGGAATTTACATGTCAGCAGTTGACACAGGTTTCTCCCTACCACCTACCACTTCTCTGACCCATGTTCTTTTCATTAGCAAACTTCTCTTCCCCAGAAGCTCCCATACTTTCTCCACTTTCAGATACAGGTGGACACTGCTCCCAACTGTCCCAGTTGGGACACCCCAACTTCTCTGGATCAGAATCCCACCTGGGTCCAGTGGCAAGGTATGGCAGGCAGAATGCACCCCCAAATCAAAGATGTCCACGTCCCAATCCCTGGGACCTGTGAATATATTATGTTTCAAGGCAAAGGGGAGTTAAAGTTGCTGATGAAATGGAGGGTGCTAATCACTGATCATAAACTAGGGAGGGTGTCCTGGATCATTCAGGTGAGTCCGGTGTAATCACAGAGGTTCTTAGAAGTAGAAGAGAGAGGCATACCTGATAGAATGGCTAAAAACAAACAAAAAACAATACCAAACTCTGGTAAGAATGTTGGGGGGTGCTGGAACCGTCGTGGTCATGGTGATGGTTATACAACTAAATGCATTTGTCCGTAAAACCAGGAGGACTGAATTTTGCTATATGTAAATTTAGAAATAAAATGGATACATGGTTGGGGCGCCTGGGAGGCTCAGTCGGTTGACCATCTGCCTTCGACTCAGGTCATTATCCTGGGGTCCTGGAATGGAGCCAGGGTCAGGCTCCCTGCTCAGCGGGGAGTCTGCTACTCCCTCTCCCTCTGCCCCTCCCCACCCCCACTCAGGTGCACACATGCTCGCTCGCCCTCTCTCAAAGAAATAAATAAATAAAATCTTAAAAAAAAGAAAAAGGGTACATGAGTGCCTCTTCCACTTGGAATCTGGCTTTCGGATCCCAGTGCGACGTGAAGCTCTAGTCCCTTTTGTGATTAACACCGTTCTTGCTCTGGGTCCTCAAGACAAAAGGTAACTGAGTCTGAATCCCATACAGGTTGGTGGGTTGTGTTGCTGCTCACCTTGGGGTATAGACAGGATCTGAGATGTGGTGAGAGAGAAGATGAGTTTAGTCGGCTTACCCAGTGGTCCACCCAGTACAAAAAGCCGGTGGTGGTGAGCGCCCATAGTGTCTCCGTGCTTTCCTTTGGGGCTCGGGAGGGCGTCCAGAATCAGTGTGATATTCACAACTGTTACACGGCAGCTAAAGAAGATGTTTGTGAATTAAACAATTCAGAGTGTTCTTTCAGGTAGACATAGGAAGGTCCAGATGTCATAAGTGTGAAGCATAATGCCAATTCTTTACATCAACTACTAGAATTATCAAGGATTTTCTTTTATTTTTTTAAATGATTGTATCTCTAACAATAGTTTAGAAGCCCTTTCAAAGAATTCAGTGAAGACTTTCAGGTTCATTTAGATAATTTTGATTTAAAACCTTGATATTCAGTAATTATGTATTCCTTTTATTTTTTTTATTTTTTTATTTTTTTAAAGATTTTGTTTATTTATTTGACACAGAAAGAGAGATCACAAGTAGGCAGAGAGGCAGGCAGAGAGAGGGGGAATCAGGCTCCCCGCTGAGCAGAGAGCCTGATGCGGGGCTCGATCCCAGAACCCCGAGATCATGACCTGAGTCGAAAGCAGAGGCTCAACCCACTGAGCCACCCAGGCGCCCTCCCTTTTATTTTTAATAGAAACTGCAAATGTTTTAGAAAAAGAACTTTTTTGAAAATATACATGGAAGCAATTTTAGTTTTTATTGTTTTCACTGACTTTACAGTTTGATAAAAATATTTACATTTGTTCACTTTGAATTCGATGGCATTTTATTTTTGATCTTTCAGATCGGTGTGGTCCAACAGAAATGTAATGCAAGCCATGTATGCAATTCAAAATTTCCTAGTAGCCACATTAAAGAGTAAAAAGAAACAGGCGAAATTAATTTTAATAAAACATTTTCTTTAAGTGACTATACCCCACATATTATCATTTCAACGCGTAAACAGTATGAAAAATCATTGAGATATTTGACATTCTTTTTTCCATACAAAGTCTTCGAAATCTATGTTTTACATTTACAGCCCACCTCAATTTGGCCTGGCCCTATTTCGAGTGCTCAATAGCCCCATGGGGCTGATGGCCTGCATACCAGACAGCCCAGGTCTAGATCCCTGAGGATGAGCCACATCAGTGTAGGGGTGGGAATATCGAATGGGGACTTCTGCCCTGGCCTGGCCTGCCTCTTTCTGATTGGATGACCACAGACCTTCCCTCCTCCCAGCAGGAGCTGTCCCCAGTTCCTGAAGCCTGTGGTGTGGGTGCCCTAGAGGTCTCTGTGGCTTGCCCAGAGTTTGCTGGCAGCTGACTGTGCCACATGTGTTGTGAAGCTGTCACTCTTGACTCTGATAGCCAAGCGATACGAGGACATCGTTTGGAGAGAAGGTCTAAGGGCCGTGGATGTTTCTCTGAAATCGATACCTCTGTTTATCTCCCTGGCTGTCAAAACACTGGGAGTGCCGGCTGCCAGCCTCCTGCTGGGGAGCCCTTAGGACCCAGGGCAGGGGCCGTGGGCAGGGGTCCCCGAAACTCCTCCCTTTCCCAGGAGGCTAAATGCCATTTGAGCCCTGCTCGAGTCTGTCAGTGACCTTGGCAAATGGGTAAATTGTGTCTCTATTAGCACCTCTGTCTTCATGTCAGGACTGCTTATTTCACAGACAGATGGCAGTTTCCTCTTCACGGCCTGTTAGTACATCAAAGTGATATTGATGAGGCTTGACAGTGTCGTTCCTCGTTACTCGTGTGTGGGAGGCAGGAGAGTGGAAGAGGGAAGGGCATGTGCTTTCAAAATAGAAGGATCTGGGTTCAAATCCTGCTCCTGCCACTTAGCTCTGAGCTGGTGTAAAGCCCCTGACTTCTCTGAGCCTGTGCATTGGAAATCATAAAAGGACCTTACCTTTAGGGTTATTGTGCAGATTAAATAAGATAATGCATGTAAAGCTCTTGGTTTGGAAGAAGCAACCAATACATACTAGTCATTGCTCCTTTTCTCCTTCTCCTTCAATTCTGGCTAATGGTGTTAGTGCTCACTGGATGGATAAAGAAGTCCTCAAAAGGATTAAATTAATGAACTGTTGGGAGCCAAAATCTTCCTGTGGATTTAGTAGACATTGACTGCCATGACACCTTACTCTGTGTCCAGACTTGGTTCTAGAAGCAGGTGGCGGAACAGGGAGGCTGGAAATGAGGCCCTGCCTGGGGCGAATTCACTGCCCAGCAGAGAAGCAGAGCTCCCAGTGAACGACGGCAGCTCAGTGAGTGAGGGCTGCGATGGGGTGCATGAGGGCCAAGGGCTGCCCAAAAGAGCTGGGAGACTCAGTAAAAATGCTCAGAGAAGACCCACTCTGGCACTGGGGGACGAAGGCCAGATGGGAGTGTCACGTGATCATATGTTGGTCATCCGTGAACCCAGTAGGCACTCAATAAATACTTGTTGCCCTGAGAGTACTATTACCTCATACTGTCATGGACATTTTTGTTCAATGACAGGCATTAGCCAACCCATAATAGTTTAGTCATGACAGGTCCCTTGAGCTAATCCCATCGACCGGAGTGAGTTCAGTTTTAGGAAGGGATTGACTTTGACACCTTGAGTACCCTGATCAGTCGGGGGTCCAGCAAAGGACAGAATTCATCAGGGATGGTTTACATGAAGAGATGTTGACGAAGGGATTACATGCAGAGTGTGAGCTGGGTTAAGGGACTGAATAAGTTAAGCCGTAGCACCTAGGAAGCCGCAGCATACAAAGGCGTTCAACCCAGCAGACGAGGACAACACTCTCAGGGATGAGAGAGCAATAAGGCGGAAGGAACCTGGGTCCATCCGTGACCTCTTGAGGCCAAGTCCCCTTGCCTATCTGGACTGCCCACCTACCTCTGGACAGTGGCGTGAGAGAGAAATAAACAGCTGTCCATTGAAGCCATCGCATTTGGGAGTGTGTGTTGCCGTAACCTACTCTAATGCATTCGAAGGCCAGTGTGGTTGCCCTAAGGGAGTGAGGGAGAGAGTGTTAGCAGATGAGAGCACCTCTGACCACAGGGCCTGGCAGCCATGTTTACGTAAAGGAGCTTGGATTTTATTCTGGGGACGATGCTTACGTGATCTAATTTGCGTTTTTCAGAACATTTTGACTGGTATGTGGGGAATGGAATGACACAAAAGGTGAACTAGGGAGGGGGCTTTTCTGGTTGTTCAGGCAAGAGATGCCAGTTGTTTGGTCAAAGATGGTGGGGGCGGCGTGCGAGAAGGGAGTCAGACTCTAGATGTGCTTTGATGGCAGATGATAAAGGATCACCTCATAACTTTGACTTTGAGGGGTTTGCATGTTCAGGAATAATTGAATAATATAATATGTTTTAACACGGGCCCTAGCATAGAACTAGTATTGTTGTTTTTTCGATAACGGCTTTCTGACCCTGATGATGTCACTTATCCTCGCACAAGGTGCTGATGGATTGAGTTAGGAAAGAAGTTCATGTTTTACTAAGCAACTGACTCCTTCGGTGTCTGTGCACTGTCCCTGAGGCCAGTCTTCAGGAGAGAGTACAGCCCAGACCCAGAGAGACCTTCATCACTGCAGTGGGTCTGAAAATTCGCTCTGCCCATCGCCATATAGCAGCTACTGCGTGCTAGGTGGTGTTCTAGAAACTGAGGAAAAAGTGACAACAAGATATATTATGTCACTGCCCTCGTGTTGCTGCTCTTCTTTTCACTGGGAGGTACAAGGAAAATGAGGCACCTTTATGTTCCATTAGCTCATCTAATCTCCCCCACAAGCCCTACCTACGCTGCTGGGAATTCAGCACACTTCATTTGCTAAATAATAATATCTCAGTCTCTTCCCAGTTAAAAGCTCAAGCCCTCAGAATTCTCTCTTCCCCAACAGGAATGATGGATGTACCTCAGGGTTTACCACAAGAGGCAAGGTGGGGAGGGGGTCTGGATGGTGTGGGGCCCCTTGAGCCTGGCCGCTGCTGATGTTGGACAAAATGATTTCCTTCCAGATGCCTAAGTGGGTAAAGAGTAAAGCTCCCCACTTTTTCCCTTGTCCCTGAGACACCGTCTTACACAACGGAGGTCACCATCTGTAGGCCTCACCACCAGCTCCCCTCCCTCAGCCTGCTTCTTTAACCATCCATTTGCTTTTCCTTTCTTACCAGAACATCCTCTGGGCCTCCTCCTTTGGGATTTGGCGTTCCTTTCCCATTTCCCTGGGCCCATACTGACAAAATGACTTCCAGGTAGGGTTGACTGACGTACAAGTAAATTTTTAGCATAACTATGTTCTCTGCAATATTTAGGACTTATTTGTACTAAAAAATTGTTGGTTATCTGAAATTCAAATCTAACTGGTGTCCTATATTTTCTCTGGTGCTTCTACTTCTAGGGAACTTGGCTATGACAGATAGCAATGAAAAACACAGCCATATAATTTTCAAAATATTATGCCTCAAATAAGGCTTAGCTCCTGCTGGCCTCTTGGCTGGGCAGACTTAGAGGGGCTTCAGAAAGAAAGCTTCCCTCCACATCCTCCCTAGCATAGGCTGTTCCTTGTTCCTTAGAGGAATTCATCGTGTGTGAGTTATGGGTGTATGAGAATGGGGGGCAGAGGGATGGTGAAGGAGTCCCCTTTGGCTTCCTGCCCTTCACCTCCCAATCTCACCAGGCAGGCCTCCCTGGGATGTGGGTAGTCCCATCCTGCCGGCAAAGTGATTGCTTACCTAGAATTTTTATGAGGACATTTTTATTGAGCTGTAATTGAAAAGAAGCAAAATTCCAAGACATTCCAGATTTTTCTCATAAGCCTCCTTCAGAAATGTGTGTGTGTGTGCACGCATGTGTGTGTGTGTGTGTGCGTGTGTGTGAATACTCATTGACTTTGGCCAGACCACATCAGAGTTGTTGTTGAAAAAATGAGGACGTGTGTGTATGCGTGTGTGTGTGTGACATTTAATTTTTCTCTTTTTCTCTAATTAAGGACCAGAATAAAGATGAGCCCGGAATCCAGAGAGCCTGTAAAACCCTTTTCATTAAGCAAATATTCTACTGTTTGGAGAATTGGGGTTTTATGTAAGAGGGCTGCTTTTGTCATTACAGCCTAATATCCTAATGTAAGTTTACAACCATACTTAAGAAACCTGTAATTGAAATCAGAGCCAGTTATGTATGTAAAACTGCTTGGCAAAAGTTTATAAATCATACACATTTATTTTAAAGAATGCAAAAGTAAATCCAGATGATGGCCTTCTAGAAACAGGCTGGGTGTGACCGCCACATTGTGCCCCATTGCTGTTCTGAGAAGCTACAGGAAAAGACCACGTGTCTCTTGGGGTCTGTGTGAGCAGCCCTCTCACCCTCCCCGTTCAGGAAGGATGGAGACCCAGATCATCTTTCCCAGCCCCCCTGGAAGGAAAGAAACTCGAGCTTTCGTTGAGCACCTGTTATGTACTAGGTGCTGGTTTTCATCCTCACACAGACCCGTGTGATGCTGTTATCCTCCCCATTTTCACACTTGAGAAATGTGAGGTTCAGAGGGGTCAGCTACCTGCTCGGGCTCAGGATGGAGTCTGAGTGAAAACCCAAGTCTGAGTGTATCCAAGGTTCCTGTTCTTCCCATCACTCCCTTCCCACCCCAGGCAGCTCGGCGTGGTGGCGGGAGTGATATATGTTACAGTCTCCAAGGCTAGACACATGGCTACTTCTCAAGAGGGACAAAGCTGGATTGAGAGTGAGGTAGGTCAGGCCGGGCACCTCTGTGCGGTGGTCCTTTCTGGGACAGTCCTGAATCCACTGACCCATTGTCTCGTCAAAAGGACTCATTCTTGCCCGGCCACACCTGTGATCTGATTCAAGTTCATGCAATGAATAGATGAGGTTCTTTCAGGCCAAAAGATAGATTCAGAATCAAGTGACCTCAGAGATTCATTGAAAGAACACACTTGAAAACAAGGATCTCCTGGAGAACGGGAATGGCCCCCAGGCTATACCATGACTCTGGTGACCAGGTAAACACGGGGTCTGGTCTAGTGCAGGCTGTTTCTCATCCCACGGCTCTGGCTTACAGTGGCCTTGGCTTTGCCCCGCTTGGCTTCTGATATTCTTATAACTACCAGCTGACTCCCTCTGCTTCTCTACTTTGAGACTCTGTTGCCTTATGGCTCCTGCTTCCTGACTTCCCCCCGGGTAGCTCCCACCCATCCTGCGACCGCCTCCCACTCAAACTCTCCAAAAGAGAGGACCTCACTAGGTCAGCAGTTTTGTCCAGGAAAGAGCACCCATCAGCGGCCGCCTCCCACATCAGACCACCCACAGACCTCTGGCTCCTCGTGGGTCAGGAGATTTAAGGGTTAAGGCAAGGGTTAGCTGCAAGTAACAGAGACTTGGAAAATAGTGGCTTCAACAGGATAAGCATTTCTTTCTTTTGTAGAGGAAGTGTGGAGGCAGAGGCAGTCTATGACTAGCTAATGCTCTTCCCACTTCAGGCAGCACCGTGAAGAGGAGAAATCAAAGGGCATTCCCCTTCCCCCTTCAAAGAGACTTGCCGGGAGTTCCACACATTAATTCCACTTATATCTTATTGGCCAGGATGTAGTCACGTGGCCAGACTTACCAGCAAGGGAAGTTGGGAGATGTTCTATGTTAGCTGGGTACATTGCCAGCCAGCTCATAACTGAGGTTCTTTACCAAAAGGGGAGGCTATTGGGAGCACATAGAAGTCGGTGCCCAGGAGCCCATCCTGATGCAACCATCTATGGCTAGGACAGCAGAGCCATATCGTAGAGAGTGTGTGATACCAGGAATATCTGAGCAAGGAATACATACCAGTACCGGCCTGATGGGGGGCTTGCATGGATGGTACAGAGGGCATATCTTTACCTGTGATGTGTGGTCTAAAAGGAACTAGAAGCATCCCCTTGTCTCTCCCCTAAGTTTCCCCTTAGTAGTCCTGTCTGCTAGTTCCTCATTCCAGTAAAACTAGCGCCTTCCTCAGCACCCCTTTTAAAGCATGCCCATGATCCTGGGAAAATGAACCTGTACTCAATTATTTATGAATTTTCTCATGTCAACCTAAGCCGCAACCTTCATCCCCAGTGACTACCAAAGTCAGGATGGCCCTAGCAGTCAGCAGCACTGAGCCAGAGTCCTGGGAGGCTTGGTAGCTAGTCTTTTGGGGTCCCAGTTTTGGGTCTCAGGAGCCCCATGTTAGGCCTAGAGGGTATAGGAGGCAAAGCCCAAATACCTGTACAAGGGTGTGAAAAGGGAAGGGTTTTGAGGGAGAGAGGACACACAGATGGGCTGATGAATGGCTCTGAAGTGGCAGCTGAGGTGTAGGAAATCTCAGAGGAGGGGAAATTCTAGCAGCTCCCCGGGCAAGAGGAACAGGCTGCCCAGCCATCAAATGGTTCAGGAAGCATGGATAAGGATGTTAATGTGGAAGTCTGGGGAATGAGCCGGGGAGAGCAGAGTGAGCTGAGGAAAGTGAGAGTACTGGGAGCTGGGAGCTGGCAGGAGGGCAGTACCTGGGTAGGGATGGAGTGGGTATTTCCCTTTGAGTTTTCCTCAAAGCAGGATTTCTCAAGGTCCCAGTGGCTGCAGAGCCCATACTGTGTGCTGCCCTCCCCACCCCCTGCAGGGGACGAAATCGAGGCAGCAGCTGTCAAGACCCGGCTGGGAGCTGGAGGCCAGCAGATCCACAGAGGCCCCTGGTGGCCAGGAAGTCTTGGGCTGCTCAGCGGGAGTCTGTTGGCCTGGAAGGTCGGCTGATGGGAGCTTCAAACAGAGAGAGGTGTGAATGGGGAAGTTCCCTTTCTGGCAGACTCTCCACCCTGCCCACCTCAGGGCTTTTGCCACCAGTATCCCCCTGGAGCCCCTGTCTTCCGATCTTGAGTGGGTCTCTGAGCAGATATAAGCCAGGGCCCTATTGCCCTCCATACTCCTCTGTAGATGTGGGAGCTCATCTTCCGGCACTCTGTCAGCAGTGGAGTGGATGGATGTGGCTGCTCTGTCCTTCCCTCAGTCGCCCATTCCTCCAGAGGCTAACTGGGTGTTTAAAAACCAGGGCTTTTGGTTGGAGCTGGCTCACTGCTGTGCTGGTTATGAATTCTTATGTAATAACCCCAAAATGTAGTCCTTATATCACATGATTTTATGGGTCCTCAATTCAGGCAGGCTTGGATGGACTATTCTTCTGTTCCATGTGGCACTGATGGAGGTCACTTGGTGGTATTTAGTTGCCAGACATGTTGGTCTGGAGAGTCCACGATGGACTCATTTAAATATCTAGTGCCTTGGAAGGGAGGCTAGAAGGTTAGACTCAGCTGAGACTGTTGACCAGGTTGTCGACTCATGGCCTCTCTAGTGTGGTGGTCTTAGGGCAGTAGGACTTCGTGTATGGTGGTTCAGGGCTCCCAGAGTGTTCCCAGAAACCCAGGCAGAAGTTACAAAGCATCTTCTGACCCAGCTTCAGAAGTTCGACAATGCCACTTCTGCTCCAAATTCTATTGGCAAGCAAGTCACTAAGGCCAACCCAAAGTGAAGAAGGTTCAGGAAGTGTATTATGATTCTACCACTGCTAGCTGAGTGACCTTGAGAAAGCTTACTTAAACTCTTTGAGCCTCAGTTTTCACAAGATGGAAACAAGGCATCAGTATCGACCTCTTATGGCTTGTGAGAATCAAGTAATTACATGTGTTTCATCAACAACTGCTGTATAAAAGCCTATTCATGATCACCCGTATCTGCAATTTCCTCTTCTCCTTGGGCACTCTGATGGACTACATTTCCCAGCCTCCCCTGCAGCTGGGTGTGACCATGTGACTGAGTTCTGCCCATGGCCCTAGAGGGGATGTGATACATCTGGCCTCTGCGTCCCCCATGCTTACTTCCCCTAACTAACCTCCATGCCCCCACCAACCTGTGTTGTGAGGGAGAAATAAACATTGCTTGTCAGAGCCATTAGCCTACCCTGACTAGTGCACTGGTATATAATAAACTCTCAATTAAAGTTAGAGGCTCTCTGGCCTAACCTCTCTACACTTGTGTTCTCATCTATAAAATGAGGGTGATATTAGGAACTTATGCCCTAGGGTTGTGAGGATGTGAGGATGGGATAAGATAATATGTAGTTTGACTTAATAGCTTTGCTCCTCTTGATCACAGTTATTTCATCTAAGCACTATATACTATAAACCAGGTCATCATTATGTTTTTCTTAAAACAAAATTATCTATAATAAAGCCTCTTGAAGGCTTTATTCTTTTAAAAGAATAACATGTGAATTTGCAGTGTTTTAGGCCTGAAGCCAATGAAAATGGTATCATCTAAATTCAGAATATTTCCTAAAATCCATTTGATATGGATTTCAAAACCTAAATATATAGAATAGGATGTTTCTAATTTTAGAAGACAGTCAGTTTATTTTTGACTTTTTAAATTAGGAAATATTTTAAGAAGGGGCACCTGGGGGCTTCAGTCACTTGAGTGACCAACTCTTGGTTTCGGCTCAGGTCATGATCTCAGGGTTGTAAAATCAAGCCCTGTGTCAGGCTCTGTGCTCAGTGGGGAATCTACTTGAGATCCCTTCTCACCCTCTCCCTCTCCCTCTGCCCCTCTGCCCTGTTCTCACATGCTCTCTCTCTCTCAAATAAATAAATAAATATTAAAAAAAAAATACAAAAGACAAGATGTAACAAGCACTTGTATTCCCATAACTCAGTGTGGTCAAATCTTAACATTTTGCTATATTTGATTTGTGTTTTTTTCTTAAATAAAACTGGGGGGGAGAACGATGTTTCTAAAGCACTTAGCATAGTGCTTGGCATTTGCAAGGCGGTCTGTAATTATCAGCAAGTTTTTTTAAACATTTTATTTTGAAATAATTTTACATTCACAGCATTATAACACTAATAGAGACATTTCTTGTATACCCACCACCCAGCTGCCTCTAACGTTAGCCTCTTACATAACCATGGTATATTTATCCAAGAGATCAAAATTGGTGTCACACTACTAACTAAACCACAAACTTTTTTTCAGACTTCACCAGTTTTTCTACTTCTATCCTTCTTCTGTTCCAGAATCTAATCTAAAATACGATGTTGCATTTAGGTCAGCTAATTTTTAATCATTCATTCCACACTCCGAGAGCACAGCCGATTTCATCCGAGACAGGGTTCTGTGCCGCAGACGATGTCAGGGCCTGTGGACTGTGGACTGTGGACTGTGACAATAATCACAGCTCTCCTCTTGGGGAGCTCTCCATGTGCTGCACAAAGCCCTTCCTATAATCCCCATGTAATCCTTACAACAATCCTGTATGTTGGCTCTCATGACTCTCACATTACAGATGAGGAAACTGGGTTATGGAGAGATTCACCAAGGTCACACCCCTCAGGTCAAGGGCAGAGGTAAGATTTGAACCCAGGTAATCTGGCTCCAAAGTCACACTCTTAACAATACCACCTCTTCTTTCGTGAGGCTGCTCTAGAGGAGAAGGGGAGCAGATGCACCATAGGCTTCCCAGGGCAAGCGTGGCAGGCAGGAAGTATTCCTGATGGAGACGCCAATCTGGAGCTGAGCCTCTGTTTCCTCAGATGCTCTGGGGAATGCTTGGCCTTCCTACCACGTGCCTTCCTAGGCTTCCTTCCCTCTCCTCCCTGCAGCCCCAGATTCTGAGCCCAAACCTCAAAGCTCCAAGAAGGTGACCTGCTGAAACTCAAGCCCCAGGGTGTGGCTCTGTCCTAGATTCTGGGCACTCCAGTCCAGCCAGCAGGGACAGGCTGCCCACATTCATAGACCCGGATGTTGATTTAGAGGCTGACTTCTGGAACCACTATTTTGGGTCCCGCTGACGGTGCATGAGCAAGAAATAGCAACAAGGGCTGAATTGTCAGGCACCGGGGGGATCCACAGGAATTGGGGGTGGGCAGGCGGGTCTACTGAGCAGGGACTAGCTTTGTCTATTCTAGAGACTAGGTGCCCCCAACCTGAGGATGAATTGAGAACAATTCCTAGTTTTCCTTTCCCAGCTTGGAGAGGGCCCTGCCTGGTTGGGCACCGCAGCACCAGCCCTTCTGCAGTCCTCCAGCTAGGATGTATGTTTCCCCTTGGAAAAGGCTCAGAGAGAACCTCAGGTAGCCAATAACCAGCTGGGATTAGGACCAAGTGCTGTAGGGAAGAGAGCAGGTTGCTGGCTGGGCAGGACTTGCCCTTTGAGGCCAGAGCCCAGAGATCCTGTCTCCCTGAGGCATATTCCATCCTCATTTTATCTTCTCTGGGCCTTGGGTCATTCAATGATAAAACAGAGTTATTCAACCCTGGCGCCCGAACAGGGACTTGAAACACAGGAGAAGAAGCCCCAACGTGAAGTTTTGTACGGCCGTGTCTATTTCCCGCCGGTGAGTTGTGGGTACTTATCGCAGGGTATGGGTAATCTAAAGAGCACAAACGTATATCGCCC